>CM055403.1:149777280-149849958 GCA_029228625.1 Pseudolycoriella hygida
GTCATATCTCCGGATCTACTGGACCGATTTTAATGAGTGAAAAGACATTTCGCCTTAGAATTTTCCGTAGAATCTAGGAAAAATATTTTCCGGGGGGTACGTCGCAAGGGGGGGAAGTCAAAACTTAGCTGTATATATGGTTCCGAATTCTACGATTGTCTTCGAAAAAAACTTTTCTCAAAAAAAATTTTTTTTTTCTCCAAAAAAAATTTTCTCCGAAAAAAAATTTTTCCAAAAAATTACTTCAAAAATAGTTTTTCTCAAAAAAAAAGCTTTTCTTCAAAAAAAATTTCTCAGAAAAGGAATTTCTACAAAAAAATCTTTCTCCAAAAAAAATTTTCTCTAAAAAAATTTTTTTCCGAAAAAAATTTTCTTTCCGAAAAAAATTGTTCTCCAACACCTTCCGCTACCATCGCAACACTTTGTATCACCTTCGGCTACTTTCGGAATATTTTGTGGCACCTTCGCCTGCCTTCGGAACACTTCGTGTCACCTTCGGCTACCTTGGGAACACTACGTGTCACCTTCGGTTACGTTCAGAACACTTCGCGTCACCAAAGAGCTCGGACTGTTCCAGATTTCGTTTCAAAAATCGTTTCAACCACACACACACTTGTTGCTTTCGTTCCAAAAATCGTTTTCACCACAGCTATGTATACGTGGTGAAAACGATATTTGAAACGAAAGCAACATGTGTGTGTGTGGGTTGAAACGGTTTTTGAAAGGTAAAAAATTGAGAAAATTCTCGTTTTGGTACAATTGCACCCATAGAAGTAATATTTTACTATGGCTGCTGTACCTTCGGCAGATTAAAGTCCACCCGCTGAATCAACATTTAAAAGCCACTCAAGGTTTTTGAAACGAAATCTGGAACATTCCGAGCTCTGACTGATTCATATAACTTTCCTGAAGAAACCAAATGTCTAGGTATTCTTATTCAGAATTTAGCAAAAAATCCAAGATGGTGTCACTTTGACAGTTGGCAGCCATTTTCTTAAAATGCTAAAAAATTCTCCTGACCAAACTCTATAACTTTCTAGAAGAAACCATCTCTCTAAGTAGTGTCATTCCGGAGCTAAAATTCGAGAATTGAAAAAGCATAAACGAAAATCCAATATGGCGCCGCTATGACAGGTGGCAGCCATTTTCTTAAGATACAAAAAAATTCTTTTTGGGGGTGTGGGGACTGCGTCCCGCCCTCCGCTATCGCTCCGGGCATGATTCATTACGATCATTTTTAATTCTGCTTCATTCATCTATTGTTTGCTTGAGTACCACTTTCTGTAACTTTCCAACCTAAGAGAACGGTGGAGCAATAATCGAAGTGTGGTTGGATGAGGTTCCGATGTATTTTCGAAAACGATATTAATCTAAGTCCGCACCTATATATGTCAAAGACTTCTAGGACGATACCACCAATCTGTAGATTCATTGCTTGCACTAAGAGGTGGGAGATAGTAGGGAATTAGGTGGAAGCAGAAATGAGTCGAAGTGCACAAGGGGATTTCATTTTCACCTTATTAAATTTCTATCGCTTTCACAATGAGAATGATTACAGAAATTAAAGGCGCGAAATCTTTTTTTCCTTTTACTGTTTTCGTAAAATTTTTATTCGACTGAACACACAAGATCAAAAGCGAATAGAACATTACGGAAGTGAGAACCTTCCCTCCTTAACTCAAAACCTCATATTTAGCGACCTAACCTTCGAGTTTAAATCGGAACCGTTTCTGCACTACCTCCCTCATTCCACTGCTTGTAAAAACAAATTTGGTGCGTGCTTTCCAGTTTTTTTCTTCAGAAAGTTAACAAGAAATATTAATTAAGAACTTGTTAGAACTTCTTGTAACCTAATATCTAAATTTGAATATAAAAATAACCCACACCTTAAGTATAATAAAAAAGAGAATTTTTAACAACTTTTTGTCCAATTAAGGCCACCCAGATCTAAATATGTGAAACCAAGTCTTTAAATAAAATATATAATTCATTAAAAACGAAGTGCTCAAATGTAGAGCAAAACAAGAAGACAGAAAAAGAACATTTTACAAGAACATGCAGACCTACCATTATTACTTCATAAAAAAAGCGTTTGCATCATTGCAAGTATAAGCTCAATCCAGTTCCCAGATTAGAGGTTTTTTTGTGCATCGAAACGTATAAGCATTTCGGTGACACTTTTCACTGTTCATTTAATAATTGAGTATGACATGAGACAAATCTTTCACAGTGCATTTGTTCACATATTTCGGGTTGTATATTATACCTCTCGTCTAATTATAAAATATAAATATCACATCAACACAACAATTTAATCAACTTTTCTACCATATCTGAAAACTTTATCTGATTAATGATAAAAAGAAACATGAAAATCAAAGAAGCGAAAACAGAGTCTGCTGAATACATAGTTCAGTACTTTTTAATCCGAAGATTATATGTTACACGTTCAATAACCGTTTCTATTGGAATTTTGTTTAGATATAAAATTACAACATCAAAAAATAAAAAATATTGGTCCACAAGCGCATTGGTTTTTATCAAACATAAAACTTACCTGCAATCAACATTCTTGATTGAGGTTCACTTCAGTAGTTCATTATTGAGAGTTTATGTGGCAGTAAATGAAAATTGCAAGTAAATCTTAGGTAGGGTGTAACTCCAACCTTTTTGAAAATGTCTATAATATCGCGAATGAAATTATGATTAGGGTGTAAGATATTTGAGAAGCGCCACAGTCCGTATAGCTAAAATGAAGGATTTCTTACTAGGACTTTTCCGTGAACTTGAATTTAAATTAGTTAAATAAAATATATTTTCCCCCATTTACTAAGTAGGGAAAGCTACTTTATGTTTTCACCCTTCCTGTCCGTCCGTTCGTCTGTACATCCTTCACCGGTGAATCATAGATGATTCCCGGGTTAATCATCGATGATTCCCCGGTGATTCCCCGGTGAATCATCGGAGATTCCCCATTGAATCATCGGAGATTCCCCATTGAATCATCGGAGATTCCCCGGTGAATCATCGGAGATTCCCCGGTGAATCATCGGAGATTCCCCGGTGAATCATCGGAGATTCCCCGGTGAATCATCGGAGATTCCCCGGTGAATCATCGGAGATTCCCCGGTGAATCATCGGAGATTCCCCGGTGAATCATCGGAGATTCCCCGGTGAATCATCGGCGATACCCCTGTGAATCATAGGTGATTCCCCGGTTAATTATCGGTAAATCATGGGCGATTCCGCAGTGAAGCCTTCCCGTCCGTTCTGTCTGTGCACGTTCATCGGGGACTCACCGATGATTCACCGGGGACTTACTGATGATTCACTAGGGACTTACCGATGATTCACCGTGGAATCACCGATAATTCATGGGGGAATCACCGATAATTCACCAGGGAATCACCCATGATTCAACGAGGAATCACCGACAAATCACCTATAAGCGAATCATCTATGGTGTGACAGTAACGAACTAACCTTAAATCCAAATAAGACAAATGATCCTATTTAATAGGAAAAAGAAAATCGTAGGTTTAAAAATCACGAAAATTGAAGATAAAGTATGTAAAACAGGTAAAATATTTAGGTATAATTTTAGACTGCGGACTTTAATGGAGAGTCGATCTAGACGCTAGACTACGGAAAGCAACTGTAGCTTTATAGCAATGTTGCAAACCTTACAGTTCAGCTTAAACTACACTAAATACTGTTGAGAAAGTTATTGCAGTTCTCTTAAAGGCGAGATGCGCCAGATTAAAAACACTGAGGTCAATCCTCGTTGGGCCTATTGTGCTGTACTTCCGTTTTAAAATTTCTGTTTCAGATTCCCCTTTCGGGTCCGTCTAGCCATTTGCTACCTGTAATGAAGGAAAGAACATCAGCTAAATTTAACTTTAACTGTTCTTCAGGGGTCGAGTAGAAGTCCCCTAAAAGCGAGGCTTGCTTGCTTCTCAGAGCTTTTAAAGAAGGGCAAGCGCATATAAAATGTCTTGCTGTTTCCGGCTCTAAGCCGCAACCTGTTAAGATCCCCACAAGCTTACGTAAATCCGCTCTGCTGAGACTCAGCAGAAATTCAGTCTTTTTAGTGTCACATCCCGCCAAAAATTCCTTCGATTGTCTGCATGTCTCGCGAGCGTTCCATCTTTCTTGATGGTGCCTTTTTGTTCTACTCTTCACCAAAGAGTTGATCAGCCCTGCGCTATTACCAACAACAGGTTCTGGTCCGATGAATGTAGGAGCTACAACCTTCTCTCGCTAATTCATCAGCCCTTTCGTTCTCTCGTACTCCTGAGTGTCCTGGTACCCATTTCAATATAAATTCATTGTCTCTTGACAGGTTTTCCAGAGTTTCGAAGCATTGGAGAACTAGCTTCGATGGAATCTTAACTGACGACAGCGAATTGATAGATGATTCACTGTCTGAACAGATCAGAACTCTCTTGCCTTTCACGCCGTCTTCCAGCATGCTCTCTGAACTATCACAAATGGCAACAATTTCTGATTGAAGAACGGTGGCGTGTACACCCAGAGCTCTTGACATTTCGTAATTCAAGTTCTCTGAGTACACACCTGAACCCGTTCCCTTATCAGTTTTTAATCCATCCGTGTAAACTGCTAAATGCGCTTCCATCGGCTTCCATTCACATTCTGATCTCTTGGGAAACTGCGTTTCAAATCTTCTTTCGAAGCAGAAACGCGCGTCATCCGGCATTTCTACTTCAGCGCACTCTTGTTTGAGTTGAGTCAGGATGTTGGCATGCCCGAAACTTCGGTCTTGCGCAATCCAGTTCTGGGTTTTGTACAACCTGTACACCGCTATTTCAGCTTCCTGTTTCGAAAACAGATCTAACGGTGGCAATGACAGCAGAATTTCCATCGCCGCTGTAGGCGTCGATATTACTCCTGCTCAGACACGCTGAATGCTGTCAATCTTCTTTCGTGTAACACACACATTCAAAATGGTCAACAAATTCGCATCGGTGCTGAACACTAATAACGACATCGCGGACGAAATTAAGAGACGAGTAATTCTGGGCAACCGGAGTTATTACGGCCTTCTGAAAATCTTAAAGCCCAAGTCAGTAAGCCGAAATGAAAAATTCGCAATATACAAATCTGTGATCAGACCGGTGGTTACGTATGGTTCGGAGTCGTGGTGCTTGACACAAAGAGACGAACAATCGCTGCACACGTTCGAAAGAAAAGTACTGCGGATAATATTTGGACCAGTATTTAATGGGTTGAAGTTCCGGTTAAGTAAGTAAGTAAGTTAGTCTTGCTCGTGGTGCTCACACCATGCATCCGTAAATTAGTATAGGCCTCACTATGGCTCTATACATCCAATACAGAACTACTGGTTTAAGACCCCATTTTTTGCCAAACGTCCTCACTGCCAGACGATCCTCATAGCCTTTTTCACACGATCATCAACGTGCTCTTTCCATTCCAGCTTACTGTCTAGAATGACTCCAAGGCACTTGACTTTGTCTGTCAATTCAAGAACAGTTCGTTGTGAAGAGGATTAAACCGGTTTTGTCTGGATTTACAGCCCCGATGTTCCTCACCATTCTTCCACAATCCGAAACGCTCTTCCCATCAGTGAACACAAAACTTCTTCGTAGGCTCCCGAAATCAGGATAGCGATATCGTCGGCATAGCCGACCGCTAAAATTCCTGAATCGTTCAGCCTTACAAGTAAGTCGTCCAACGTCATGTTCCAGAGAATTGAAGGCAAGACTCGGCCTTGCGGACATCCTCTGTCGACTAACCCGCTACGGTACGCACCGAACAAGGCTATCGACAATATTCGTTTGCTCAGCATAGCCATAATCCACCTATTGAGCGTCCTTTTCATTCCGAACCTTCTCATTGCCCTGTTAATTGCTCTGAAAGTTACTTTCCTTCCAGATCTAGAAACGCAGCTAGAGTTTTCTCGTCAAATTCCATCGATTTTTCTTCATTGAACACCACCTGATGGAGAGCCGAGTCCACCGACTTGCCTGATTGATAGGCTTGTTGGTTTTTTTGTAACACGGCTTTACCTTCAGGATAACGTCTCGTATGTATCTATCGCACATCCTCCCAAGCGTATTCAAAATGAAAGACGTGAGGCTGATCGGTCTATACGAACTCGCTTGATCGTACGTTGCACGTCCGGGTTTCGGTATAAACTTAACCAGCACTTGTTTCCATGACTCGGGTATATAGCCCATAGCCAGTATCGTTTGCAAACCTTTTTCATCGGTTTCATAATGAAATGTGACGCTTTTTGACGCTTCCGGGCGACTTGTACGGCTTGAACGATCTGATTGCCCATTCAAGTCTCCTGCTCGTAACAATTTGGCGTCCGAATAGGCTGTGGCTCGATCGTTCCTGCCGGCTAAGTTCCTGGAAAATTCGTCTGTAGGAGAACTTCCACCACCTCATCGTTCGATGAAGTGTACGATCCGTCTTCTTTCAGTGTTATTTACTCCGAGAACAAAATTTTACTACGATCTTTTATAACCCAGGGCGTTAATAACTTAAGTGCGCTATAAACACTACGGAACTTTTTCACCAGAGCAGCTTTTACTTAAATTCTTTTGTCATTGATCTCCAATGATCTCCACTCGTCTCGGTCCAATGCTACTTGTTGCCATGTTGTGCCTGCCATTCTTTTAATATCGTTCGTCCATCTTTCCGGTGGTCGTCCCATCGGTCTTGTTCTCGGCGGTCTCCACTGTATGATGTGGACACATGACCTGCCCAATTCCACTTAAATGATGCTATTCGTTGCATGACATCGGTTATTCTTGTTTGTTGTCGTATCCATTCGTTTGTCTTTTTGTCTCGAAGCGTAATTCCCAACATTATTCGTTCCATAGCCCTTTGGGTGACCCTCAGTTTGTTTGCCGAAGCCTTTGTTAATGTGAGCGTTTCCGCACCGTATGTCAGCACTGGCAAAATGCAGGAGTCAAACACCTTCCGCTTCAAACTATTGTTCATGTTGCTTGTAAAAATATATCGCAACTTTCCGAATGCTGCCCAACCTAGTCCAATTCTCCTTTTGATTTCAGTCGTTTGATTCTCTAAACCCATCTTCATGTTGTGTCCGAGGTAAACGTAATGGTCCACTTTCTCAATAACCTCATTTCCAATTTTGATGATTCTACCGTCATTGATATTGGTCATTATTTTGGTTTTGGACATGTTCATTTTGAGTCCTATCTTCAGTGATTCATCATTTAGTTGTGTCATCATGGTGTCAATCTGCTCCAGATCAGTCGCAATCAGGATAACATCATCGGCGAAACGAAGGTGGTTCAGGAATTTTCCGTTTATGTTAATTCCCATTTCATTCCAGTACAATCTTTTGAACATACTTTCTAGTGCCGCCGTGAAAAGTTTCGGTGAAATTGTGTCTCCTTGTCTCACACCTCTTCCGATCTTGAATTTTTCGGTGTTCTTGTGCAGCTTCACGCAGGATGTTGCATTCCCATAAATACTCTTGATGGTCCTGCTGTACCTGGAATCCACTCGACATTCATCCAATGAATCAAGAATCGCTGTATGTTCCACTGAATCAAATGCTTTTTCGTAATCGATAAAGGAAAGGGCAATCGGGATTTTGTATTCATTGCACTTTTCAATCAAGGTCCTTATCACTTGCAAGTGGTCATTAGCGCTAAATCCTGATCTGAATCCTGCTTGTTCGACCGGCTGATAAAAATCCAATTTCCTTGTGTTCCGCTTCGTTATGACCTTCATGAACAATTTGCACAGTTGTGACAGCAAACTAATTGGCCGGTAATTTTCAAGCCTGGTGATGTCGCCTTTCTTGTGCAGTAGAATTATCATCGCATTCTCCCACGATTGTGGTATCTTTTCTTGTTCCAAGCATTTGTTGAAGAGATTCGTTATATTTTTGAGCAAGGTGTCACCGCCCATTTTGATTGCTTCAATCGGAACTTCATCGTCGCCCGGTGATTTATTGTTCTTCATTTCGTTCAACGATGCTTGCACTTCTTCCTCCGTTACTTCGGGAAGTTCTTCTGATCCAACATTCTTGATAACTGGTTTCGGTTGAGATATTTCTGATGATCGTTGCTCACGTGTTGACTTAAACAGATCCTCGTAGAATATTTTTGTAATATCCAGAATTTTGTCTTGATCTGTGTGTACAATTCCATCCTTGTCTTTCAGCTTGAAAATCTGTTTTTTCGCATTTGCCAATGTTGCACGCAAAACCTTCATGTTGCAATTCGCTTTGATGACATTCTCTGCAATCGTCACATTATACTGTCGTAAATCCTTCTTTAGTTGTTTGTTGATGATTATGGTTATTTCTCGATATTCGCTGCTGTCTCTTTTACCGTTTTTTATCAGTTTTACTCTGTCTGCGATAAGTTTCAACGTTCCATCACTAAGCTTTGATTCTTTACATTGTTGAGATTTGCATCGAGATTCAAGAAAGCTCCTTATGGATTCCACTATTCTCGTGTTCAACTCGTCGATCGTTTCTTCGTTTCTGATGACATAGTTCAGATCACCATTTACTGTTTCAATGAATTCTTCATTCAGTTCTTTCAATCTATCGATGTTGACATTGAATTGTTTGTGTCTTTCTGTTTTGGTGTTTAATGTGACTTTAGCTCGTACCATGCAGTGGTCACTCCCTGTTGTGAACCTATTCAAGACGGTGACGTTCTTAACTATTGCTTTTCGATTCGATATGATAAAATCGATTTCATTCTTAGTGATTCCGTCTGCACTTGCCCAAGTCCATTTTCTCTGCGGTTTTCCAGGGAAAAAGGAGTTCATCGCATAAATGTTGTGCTGTTGTAAGAAATTTAACAGAGTGTCACCACGTTCATTTCTTTGATCATATCCATAATTTCCAATGGACGTTTCTGTGACATCTTCTCTTCTACCTAATTTCGCATTGAAATCTCCTGCCAGTATCTGGTAGTGGACACGATTTTCCTCCATGGCTCTGGAAACATCTTCGTAGAAAGTTTCAACTGCTTCATCATCGTGGGTCGTGGTTGGTGCATACGCTTGGATGACCTTGACACTGTACATTTCGTTCAACTTCAAACAAAGGTATATTACTCTATCAGAAGTACTTGCAACTCATGTTATTCGCTTGGACCATCGATTGTTTATGAGCAGTCCCACACCATGCATTAACGTTTGGCTGTCACTGCCTCTGTAATACAACGTACTTCCTGATTTCATTGTCAGACACTCTTCACTACGACGTCTAACTTTGCTCAATCCAACGATATCCCACTTTATCTTTTCCAACTCCGTTTCTAATTCAAGCAGTTTTTCACTTGATGATAGTGTCCTGACATTATATGTAGCAATGTGTAATCCTGTATGACAACCTGAAGTAACCCAGGGATTTTTAGCACCCTCTGCTCGAAGTCTGGTCTGGCCGTTGTCGGAGCCAGGGATCGTCGAGCTACTGGGAACTGAGGGCCGGTTTCGGGGTTGCTTCCTTCTCATCTTTGGGGGTTTTTAGCAAATAAAACACCACGCTTGCCATTGTGGGTTGGTGAGTGACAGTAGTCCATCTTACTAGAACTGTGCATGCTGCCGTTGTCTCTTGCTGTTGAGATCATCCGCCACCATGCTGAGTCGCCATCCTGTCTTGATAGCGCCTAGCTGTCTTCGGCCCTCTCTATACGTAGCGTTAAGATACTACCCGAAGACAGCCCCCCTCATCCTTCTGCTAAGTGACTCTCACTACTACATCAGGGTTGGTACCTGATCGTATAGGAAAGGATTGTAGGAGTTGGTGATCAGAGGCTAAGGTACATAAGGAGTACTACGTTGCGCATGAAACACCCTTCGACACCTAGTGACGAGAATTTGTGAAAGAAAATATATGAAAATCTCTCATCTAATAACGTCGCTAGGTTGTTTATGCGTTGTAGGGCAGAGTAGAACGGCACATTTATTTGATAACACTTTGTACATTGGACTTTAATTTCTAAATGTTACGCTTTGACGTTAGTAAATGTAAATTATTTACATTGACATAAATCAAAGCGTACCATTTAGAAATTAAGTCCACTATGTGACCTTGTGTTTGTATAAACTCCATACTCTAAACTCGAAATCGAAGATAATGAAAAAAATCGTTAGAAAGGGGTAGGTGAACTGAACTTATTACAACACCTTAAGTTCAGAGATGATAATTTAAATTACATTTTCTAAAAAAAATAACGATTTTTTGGTAGTGCTAGAGTTGTTTACAACCGTTTCATTAAATGCATTTCGATTGACCTTCGAAACTTTCGACGTGATGTATGCGCAGACGCATAAGATTTTGGACGTATACTTAAAGTAAAAAGGCAACCGAAACCGTTTTAACTACCTCACAAAAAAAAGAAAGAAATTCTAAATGAAACAGAACTTCATCTATCCAGCCAACCAATTATTTAAAGATTATATCATTGAAAGACCTTTAGAATCTCAAACAAAAGTTTAATTTCCATTTCGTATAAGCCACAAAAATATTTAGTTTTGACATTTTAATAATATATTTTACACAACATTTATCTATCATACATAATACAATATTTTTCAAATCTTATAAATTATAGTTCCGCAGCTACTTCTACTTCAGTAACTAATTATTGTTGTTTTTTTGATATTATGTTACGATAATAATCGCTAATATTAATATTATTGTGTTCGTAAAAACAGAGGTACGGTAGAATATTAAAAAACATAGCACGAAACTACTAAAAAAATATTTAAAAAAAACGAGACAAGGTAATAATTTCGTAAATTTAATTATGTGTGTTGTATACACTTGGTTGGTTTATAGGCAAAAGGTTATGATGCTTTGAGTTATGGGAAGCTATTTCATAAATTGTGTAAACTGACGACGTGATTCAACCAAATGGCTTGTGTTCTTCCAGCACTATAATGTTCAAATGATTGAAATATTCGTCTGTTTGCGGTTGCTGTACAACGCTTTTCAAATGAGGTCCTGCATTCTCCAGTTCTGTTGAAGTGTACGATTTAGAAGTCAATCGTTCAATGTTTTCTTTTTCTTCTTTACTATGGAGAACACAATATCACATGACTTGCGTTAAATGCGGTTGAACATTGTCTGTCAGCAATGTAGACATTTAACATTGTAGGAAAGGTAGAGCATGTTTTCGTATCAATCAGTCTGAATTTCGTCACTGTGACGGTCACAATAATTATCTTGCGGTGCGGATTATTATACTCGATTGATTTATATACGAAAGAAGGTTAAAACGAATAGTCAATAGGGTAATGCATGAAATCGGTCTGTTCTGAATAACTCGTTCAATTAGGACCTGTGAGGAATGTAGGAGTTTATGGATCTTATCAAGAAGGTACTCGCAGGGGCGCCGCTTTATATTTTTCGTAGTGTTGCCCGAATATATCTCGGGACGAGTAAATTCTAGGTCATACGAAACTAAAGCTTAGAAGGGGCAATAGTGTGTTTTTTACATTGACATGTTAAATATTGAGAAAAAATTTTTGTCGTTGCACCGACGAGTCGTAGTGTTGCTCAGCCCCGACAAATTTAATTGTAGTATTGCCCGAGCCTCGAGACAAGACCGTTTCCGACTCCTCTGGGTACTCGATATTGTTCGCGCATCGCAGAGAACATCCATACTTAAGGTCCATCGCGTAAGGTCTGTGTGAAAGCTCAACTTGTCAAAAAAAATTTATTTTTATCAAGTTGAGCTTTCACACAAGCCTTGGGCGATGCAATTCGCATCGCATCCAATATAATTAGCCCTTTAAACAATATTTATATCGGAAGCAATAAAAAACGACCGCGTAATGATTGTTTGAAAGCTCAACTTGACAGAAATAAAAATCATTTTATCAAGTTGAGCTTTCAAACAACCCTTACGTGAGGGATATTTATTGCGTCCAATATAATTAGGCTGACTTTCACACTATTTCAGTTAGTTTAAACGAGTAGTTATATTAGCGTGCGAACATGTTCAAAGATATAGGATTCTTACATTTGCATGAAAAAAATATGTTCGAAAGTCAGATCTTAATTTTGGGATGTCCTCATGGCCGCTTACCCATTTCTGTGTCAAATCTGGAAAATTGAACGTTGAAAATTTTAAGGAAATTTACCCGAAAGCTTCCTCTTATAATTTTGAAATCAAAAAGTAAGACAGCGCTTTTTAGAACAAAAAATTTTCCGAAAAAAACCGGTAATGAAAATCCAAAAACCGGTTTTCGGTATTACCGGTTTACCTGTTCAAAAAAGCTGTACTCTCTAAAGCGAGTAATAGATAAGCTATTCTTACTCATAATTTAAATTCGATGAAATTAATATTCATCAGGACATCATTATAACATGTATGTTCACAAACCTCATAAGAGGTAAAAATATGGTTCATTGCTTAATAAAAAGTAGTTCCATTCAATGTAGCCGTCATTGCTATAACGGTGACGGGAAAAATCGCCCAGTTGAATATCGTCCGGGACGTTATTTCACGCACGGAGAATATTAAATGCGGAGGATAATATCGTCCGCGTCCACGGACGTTATTATTCTCCGCGTACAAACTGTAAATTTTGTACAAATGCTGAATAAATTCATATAAGTTGTATTAAAGGTCACAAAAACCTAGGTGGCTATCAAAGCTAGGGAGCTATTCCTTTTACAAAATGTCACAAAATCTGAGTGGCTAACGAGGCTAAGGAACTTTTCCTTTTACGAAATGTCACAAAACTAGGTGGCTAACGAAATTAGGTAATTTGCGCTTTAATCAAACGTCACAAAAACATGCGGCTAGCGAAACTTGTGAGCTTTTCCTTTTACAAAATGTTACAAAAAAAGGTAGCTAACGAAGCTAAGAAACTTTTGCTTCTACGAAATGTCACGAAAACCTAAGTCATTAACAAAAGTAGCGAAATCTCCCTTTTATGAAATATCACGAAAACCTAGATGGGTAACAAAACTCAGAAACTTTTCCTCTTACGAATTGTCACTTGGATCCCAACTTCTTCAATAGCATGGGCAAAAAGGTTATCAAACCTAAATTTGTTTCACAATATCGCAAAAAACATTTTTTGATTACACCGACCCAGAACTCTATGAAGAGGCATCCGCTCAACTTTCTTCACAAAAAATAGTAAGAGCAGAGATATTCGTCTTATACGTCCATGGATACAAATAACGGACGGAATCATCCTCAGAGAAAACATCGAGGATAATAACGCCCGCGCAAATTACGGAGGATAATATCGTCCGCGTCCACGGGCGTTATTATCGTCCGCATTTTCACGGAGGATAATAACGTCCGTGTACGCGGACGATATTATCCTCCGTAATTTGTGCGGAGGATAACAACGTCCGTTTAAACTACGGAGGTTAATATCTACCGTGAACACGGACATTATTATCCTCCGTGAAAATGCGGACGATAATAACATCCGTGGACGCGGACGTTATTAGCCTCCGTGAAAACACGGACGATAATAACGTCCGTGGACGCGGACGATATTATCCTCCGTAAAAACGCGGAGCATAATAACGTCCGTGGACGCGGACAATATTATCCTCCGCGTTTAATATTGTCCGTGAAATAACGTCCCGGACGATATTCAACTGGGCGATTTTTCCCCTCGCCGCTATAACGCATGGCTTTCAAAGCTTGAGGCAGAATTAACTTTGGAGTTTGACGTTAGAACGAGTCAAAAGCTCCATTTTCAGCAAGAATTCGCTAGTTCCAGTTTTACCGAAGATTGTTCATATACAGAACGTTAACATTCGGTTATCCCATATCAGCATATCAAATTGAATGCCTTGAATGACGATTGGCACAATATGTCGAAATGTTGATGCTTCTGGAATATGTTCAAAACACAACTGTTCTAGTTGAGTTCAACCTGAGCGTCATTACAATGGCAAAATAAATTTTGCTTCAATTAGCGATAATTTATTGGGCGCGATGCGAATCGCATCGTCTAAGCTTGGTGTGGAAGCTCAACTTTCCAAAATCTTTTGATTTCTGTCAAGTTGAGCTTTCACACAAACCTTAGACGATGGGATTCGCATCGCGCCCAACATAATTAACGTTTAAATGATTGTGTGGTTAAAGTTTATTAATGACTGAATTACTTTAATAGATCAATACACGTAAGAGAATGGTTGTGATTTTAGTTCATAGATCGTCAGTACTAGATGGCACTGTGCAACTCGGTAGCGTAACGGTAGCGCAGATGGATTTGTTCCAATTGTTAGATTTGTAAACAAAACAGAGCTAATTGAATCGGTTCAAATTGAGTGTAATGCCATCGTACGGCTGTGGTTTGGGTGTGTAGTTTGTCAGGGTGACCAACAAAATGACCGACGGTGGTATGGAACGAATTTAGGGGGAAAATTGATTTTTTTTAATTTTTTTTTTTTTGTTGAAGATATGTAGATGTTTCATGTCAAGGAAAATTTTTTTTCGACGAAATTTTTTTTCGCCGGAAAACTTTTTTCGATGAAAATGTTTTTCGCCGGAATTTTTTTTTAGCCAGGAATTTTTTTTCTCCGGAAATTTTCGCCGAAATTTTTTTTGGGCTGAACATTTTTTTCATCCGAAATTTTCGCCGAAAAATTTCGGTGAAAATTTTTTTTAGCCGAAAATTTTTCGCCGAAAATTTTTTTTCGCTTGAAAATTTTTTTTCGCTAAAAACTTTTTTTTCTGCGACCTTTTTTTCGCCGAAAGTTTTTTTTTCGCCGAAATTTTTTTACACTAAAAATTTTTTTTCGCCGGAAATTTTTTTCGTTGAAAATTTTTTTTCGCTTTTCTTCCAAAACTACTGATATCACAACAAAAACCCTTTTTAAAAGGGAAACGTGACGCAAGTGCTCGTCTCTTCTTCCAAAACAACTGATATCAATTTGGGTGACGCTTACAGCTTCGGAACGTAAAACATTCTTTTGTAATATTTTCATTTTCGATTTCAGATTTCGCACGCCAAAAATGTGGCTATCCGTAATCCACATATCACGCAAAACTTAAATTTGTTTTCGTGTCAAATCTGAAAGAACAGAAAAACGATAACATTGGGGGGTCCGGCATTTGTGACGCATTTCTTTAATCGAAAATGAAAATATTTCAAAAGAACTTTTTGCGTTCCGAAGCTGTAAGCGTCACACAAATTGATATCAGTTGTTCTGGAAGAAGGACGAGGACTTGCGTCACGTTTCCCTTTTAAAAAGGGTTTTGTTGTGATTATGATTTTCCTCCAAAATTGGATTTTTAAATACAAAATTTGCATCTTTACCGTACTTACCAAATCTATCATATTATGGTCACTCCTAGTGCCACCTGTTGATATATAAATGTATGCAACGTCGGACATCACGACCTATTCGGAAATGTTCGAACGAAGAGAATGGTTTTCCAATGTACGGAACCATTGTTTTTCTATTGCTGTGTCTGTACGCGGATCGTCTCGAAATCATTTCGAAAACAATAAAAAGTTCAAAACGATGCACCTAAGTATATTTATTAGGCATTACTTTAGCAACATTTGAGTGGTTGTTAAGCAACTGAATGTAGACCTCTTTCAGAAGCTGATTGATTGATTTATCAAAATAGATTAATAACAAGGTAAACAACAAAGTGATTAGTTATATGATTGAATGAATCCTGCCGGATCGATCTGATACTTAATTAAGAAGTCAGGTTCAAGATAAAATGTTTCCTTTTTCGAAAGTCATGCTCAACAAATTAAATTCACTTTTCTATTATGTTTGTGAATAACTAATTCAAGTTTTTTTTGTACAATTTTCGGGTAATGATTGGCGTCGTCTATGGCTTCCGTATAATTTTATCCAAATTCAAGTTTTACAACGAAACATTAAATATTTCAACTTAATTTAAAGTTTATGGAAAATAAAAGCAATGAGAAGATAGGGTTGCCATTCCGTTGACTTCGTAAAACCAGCATTCATCTTGTCTTGAAAACGTGCTCTTTGCTCTCCGTATTGTGTATTTTTCTCCTTTCCTCAAGTTCCCTGGCCAAGCCTGCCATCTTCCAAAAAAATTCTATTTCATCTGTGCAATGATTCCTGGTGATAAATCCCGTCAGGTTTAAAATACAAGTCCCTTGTAATCGATAAACACAGAACTGAACCTGTAACACATCTTGTGGATTTCATAACGGATTTCAATAACAATTTTACGTTTCTTTATGTACAAGTACGGGAGGTATGATAACAGATGACATTACTTCCGCTTCTATTGGTAGAGGCAACAGAAACACTATTTTTATGAAGAGGTTGACTGAGAGACTGAGAACCTATGTGAAACATTCTACCAATGTATAGGAAACGCAATATCGAATGCACACCTTGTATTTTTGTTCAGTTCAATGTAATAAAAAGAAAAGCAAATTAAAAACGTTCACTAGATGTTGTTACGTAGGGTACGATATGTCTTGTCTCCATTTATTAATCGTGTTGTAAGACATACAATTATCCGTGCCCGACGTATGCCAGAGAAGGAATTTGTTTTCATCTTTCTGACATTTTCACTATCTAACCCAAACGCGATATTAGAAACGTCTAGAGGAAGACTCTTATTACGATGTTGACATTAGAGATGAGCGGGTTTGGGTTTTTTCACAATTCTCACCAACTTCAACATCAAACTGCCGTAGTTTTATAGATATGTGTCCCCTTCGAACGTGATTTGATACTTTTTCCCTAAGACCCTCGCACACGTGTTCTCTAAAATTTTATTCTCTACAACTTTCCCTTTTACAGTAAATCTCCACATTGCATAGCTGAGCAAATATAGAGGAAAAACCATGTGCTTTCTCAATTTCGTCCCCATGTTGATGTTCCCATTTCCCAAACCACCGAACCGATTTCATAAAGAAAATTCCCAGTTTTGTGAGATCAAATGCTTTCATTCCACACCAAAATGTACAATTCCGTGCTATGCTTACAGAAATATTTGCGAAAAAGTTTCACCGACCCTCGAAAAACCATTTTTGGATTTTGCTCATCTTTGAACTTGAATCATGGGACATATGTACCTTTCAGGGAAAAAAGTTTAGGGTGATCGGTGGAGTCGTTTAGAAAAAATGACGGGACGGACAGAAGGACAAACGGACATTTCTTTTCTCTGGCCTTGCGTTACGTTAGCGTTACAGGGGGAGGGGGGTCTAAAAAATGTCGATTTTAGCGTTACGTATTTTATGAACGGCTCTTAGGACCTTCGTACGCACCCAAAAAGTTTATTGTTCAAAACGACAAAAGTATGAACCACTTTTTGCATCTTGCCAAAAGTTGTGAGCATCGAATTCGTCTGAAAATAATAATTCGTTCATTTTACGAGCGGTATTTGAAAAGTTTCCGGCCTGGACAAGAAGCCGTCGTTGTACAGCAAAATGCCTAGGGTCGCTGATCAAAGGAACCTATTTTTGTAAGAGTTTGAATTTTCAAACAGATTTGACTTATAGATTTTTTTAAACACGCATTTGTGTAAAGATTGTTCAGCTACCTGAAAAAATGGAGAAAAACGAATTTCGTGCCGTCATAAAACATTTTCACATCGCCAATAAATCACCGATGGAAATTCGAGATATTCTGGTAGAGATTCATTCGGAGTCCGCTCCTTCTTATTCAACAATTAAATTTTGGGTGAGTGAATTTAAACGGGGTCCCATTAGCACCCCTCGTATATCGTAAAGTGTGTAGTCAGTTGCCACTACTATTAATTTTTTGGCGCAATAATTTGGATTACGTTATAAGACAATAATAATAGATACTCAAGAAATTGGCAAATATTTCAAATTCAATCTGGCTGTCAAATTGAAACTCACAAAAACCCAACCCAACCCAAAATCAATTTTTGAAACCTGACCCAAATCAACCCGACAGTTTTGAAACTCATTCGCCTGAAACCCGACGGGTTGGTTTGGGTGTCGGTTTAGCCTGAAAAATCGGGCAGCCCGCTCATCTCTTGTTGACATGTTCTTTTTTTTGTTCAAAGATGGCAACCCTATCTTTGAGTCCCTTGTAGATCATTTTGGATTTTTGTGTATTTTTACGTTACTTGTTTGCAGCATCATCAAAAAATACAACATAAATTAAACAATGTTAACAATGGTTCTTGACCTGACGTTGTATTTTATTACATACAGTAGCAACATAAATTTCTGCAACTTGGTGGCCAAGTAAATAAAAAGAAATGACTTGTATGTTCTATTGTGTTAATAAAAACAGATGACAAAAGATTTGAGAAATGTTATGAATTTAATTGTACAAAACCATTTGCTGACCTACATTGTTCAACTCCATGTGGTACATACATGTAAACCGTTTTATGTGTTTTTTTGTAGAATATTCTAAATCTTACTCAAACTGTGTCTTGATATAAGGAAAGAAGCAATAAAAAAATTTCTCTTTCGGAAACTGTTAGCATCTTGGTTGCTGTCTTAAAATTTATGAAACTTTCACTTTAAAATATTTATCATAAAATAGAGTTCATTCGATTCGTTTTAAACGATACACAAAAAAATGATCACACAAACGATTATGATCCAATTCATTGCACAAGTGGTGGGTTGGCATCGCACAAAAATATAATAATTGTAATTTTCCATTGTCCAAGATAAATACTACGGTAAAAGTCAATTATGAAAAATTCAATAGACCTGAGAGTGCGAACAGGTGACCTCAGATGATTTCGAGACATTAGCGCTGGATCGTCGAGACGACGGCGACGGCGCGGCGTAACAAATCAAAAACGAACAAAACATTAAGATTATTTCTCCTGCGCCAAAGGGGCTGGTTCGGGCACGTTCAAAGGATGGGTAATAACAGGCTACCGAAAAGGATCTTGGATGCACAAGTCCCGGGTGTTAGGCCAAGGGGTAGACCAAGGAGAAGGTTTATCGATTCAATTAAATCAGATTTAGAAGTTAGGGGACTTTCTCTGGGCGAACAAACCATCTCCTTGGCGGGCGATAGGAGGGCATGGAGGACGATAGTTCACCAATCTGGGGTTGCGACAGAAAGACCTCACACCGGAAGGTACTAACGGTCTATAAAGTTTGATGATGATGACGCCAAAGGGGCTCAATATCTTTCGATCGACAACGTTCTAAGTAGGGGGGTAAACGATAATTACGATCTTTCCGTACGGATCTTGTCAAAGCATAAATGAGTAACTTTTTCTGTATTGATTCTATCCTATTGATGTAACACAATGAGTGAGGATTCCTCACAATGGAAGCGTATTCTAAGGGAGATCTCACATGCGCAAAGTAGATGCTAGAAGGACTTGCAGATTCTCTTCACAAAACTGAGCATCGAATACGCCTTCTAAGTGATGAAGTCAATGTGTCGGTTGAACTTCAATTGCTCGTCGAGCCAAACACCGAGATCAAGTACTTCCGTCACAAGAGTCAAGCAGATACCCTCAATTTCATAAACAAATCTAATCGGATACCTAATTCTATAAAACGACATAATTTTACATTTATCTATGTAAAGCTCAAGCCGATTACGTTTGCACCATTCTGAAAGCGAGTTCAGATCAGATTGCAAGCGCATGGCATCGGACAGAGAATTGACTTTCGTCAAAAACTTAAAATCGTCAGCATACGGTATTTATATATAATATTTATACGGTCACTTTAAAAGTCTTGACTACATCGTCCATAAATAGAACAAATAAAAGCGGGCCCAAATGGCTACCTTGGGGAACCCCACACTTGACCACAACATTTTCAAAGACATTTCTTCAACAACAACTTGTGAGACACCCTGTCGAACGCTTTCCGAAAGTCGGTGTACATTACATTGAGCTGTGATCCGGACTCCATTATTTCAATCGCAATACGAGTGAATTCCAAAAGATTAGTTGATGTTGATCGACCCTTCATGAAACCATGCTGAGACGATGATACATAGCTACTCAGTTTTCACTAATTAAAACGCAGACTATGGACTCAAATAGCTTTCCGAAGGTCGGCAATATGGCCACACCTCCGTAATTTCTAATCACACTCCTGAAACCCGATTTGAAAATAGGCTTAATGTATGAGTTTTTCCAGCGACTGGGCAACGTTGGAAAGTGTCTGAATCTCGGATCAATAGAGCTGAACATTGATGAAGTTCTGACGCATCTGCAGAGCGTTGATACATCCAAAGGTGATGGACCAGACAAGGTTTCGCCTCTGTTCTTAAAAGAATGCGCTCAAAATTTAGTGACTCCACTTCTCGAGATTTTCAATCTGTCACTGTCAACTGGAACCTTTCCCACTCGTTGTAAGACTTCATATATCACTCCAATTTTTAAGAATGGTGCAAGGGGGAACGTAGAGAACTATCGAGGAATAGCGATTCTACCCACGTTTGGCAAGTTGTTTGAGTCGATTCTAAGTGAGATCTTAATAGTAGAATGTAGAAATGTCATTTCTAAATCTCAACACGGATTCATTAAAGATAGGTCTACCTCAATCAATCTAATTGAGTTTGTGAGTCATGTTCTACAAATGATGGATTCAAAAGCGCAGCTAGATGTTATTTACACTGATTTTGCAAAAGCCTTTGATAGAGTGAAGCATTCGATACTCATTCATAAATTGTATCTTATGGGATTTCATTCTAGTCTTCTAAGATGGATTACCTCATTCCTAATGGGCAGGAGACATTATGTCAAAATGTCTGGATGGCCGTCGCGCACGTTCCATGTATCATCGGGAGTTCCCCAGGGTAGCCACCTCGGCCCACTGTTATTTATATTATTTATGAACGACGCCACTAAAGTTTTTGCATCGTCATCTACTTATTTCTTATATGCAGAGCATATGACTTGAAAATATGTCGGGAGATCCGTTATGTCCGCGATGCGGTAGCTCTACAGCGTGATATAGAGAAGCTTGTCATTTGGTGTAATGACAATGAACTCTATCTAAACACTGATAAATGTCGAACAATATCTTTCACTCGCAAGATGTCAACGATCGAATTCGATTATGAGATCGACAATAGTTCGCTTAAAAGCGTTGAAGTTATTCGCGATTTGGGCGTTTTAATGGATAAGAAATTAACATTTTCCAGTCACGTTCAGAATACTATCGCAAAATCGTATTCTATGCTTGGATTTGTGAGGAGGGTTTGCAAGGACTTTCGCGACGTAGATGCCCTCAAAAGTGTCTATTTCGCACATGTTCGTTCGTATCTCGAATACGCTTCTGTAGTGTGGTATCCATATCATGAAACTTACATTGACAAAATTGAGTCCATTCAAAAGAAATTTTTAATTTATGCTTCAAGACGAACAGTTTCCCGTGACGAAAACTATAGACCTCCGCCTTACGTCAGCAGGTGTAAGTCGATTGGTTTGGAGGTCTTAGCAAGACGCCGGATAAACGCCTGTGCCTTCTTCGCTTTTGACCTATTGAGTTTGCGCTTGGATACTCCGGCACTATTGTCAAAGTTGTAAGTAGTCAGGATTATTTGACGAAATAAATAAATAGAAAAAAAAATGTTTTACTTGAAAGGGAGAGGTTAAAAATCTTGAGCAATGGGGGAGTTAGACCCTCGCAGCATTTCTTCAACAATAAGGGTGAAATATCATATGATATCAAATATCAAATGAGTTATCCCTTCTGATTCTAGAAGTGACTGAACCCTAAGGATTTGGACATTTTTCGAGAAAACTCTGAGACCCGTGTTCTCTAAAATTTAAAATGTAAAATTAGTAAAAGATTTCTTTGCTTTGTTTTGCAATTTTGATTCAGGGTCTTCTTATTCTTATACTCTAAGGACTTAGAGTAAGTGTATTCGACCTGATGCCAAGGTTTTGAGCGAGTATGGGATCAACGGGGGAAGTTTATTACGGGAGATTAATAAGATTTACGCTTGCATGCAGTTAGAGTAGATGGCGAAATCAGCGAGCCTCTCGTTCAACGGATGGGTGATAATAGGCAACCAAAGAGGATCTTCTCTGCTGAAGTTTCGGGTGTTCGGGGTAGGGGTAGGCCAGGAAGGCCAAGATTCAATTAAATCGGATAAAGAAATTAGAGGGCTTCCACTAGATGATCAGACCATCTCTGGGTTGGTGGGTGATTGTGACGTCACACTAAAAGGTATTAAGGAACGGAAAATTTTAATGAGAATATATGTAATGAAAAATTTTTCAAAATTTTGTATTAATATTTTTAATATATTTATCATAAAATATATAGGAAATTTTACAAAATTGTATACACTTTTTTCATTTACTTTTCGATTTTTTTATTTAGTCAGTGGTAGTGGTAAAAAACTATTTTTTTCGTTTAAAAAATTACTTCAAAGAAAATGGTGTTAGATAAGTGAGTTCTAAAAACGTGAAAAAAAATTATAAACCAAACAAAAACCATCAACAAACTCAAATATTTGATAATAGTGTACTTAGGATGAGATAAATAAATTGGAACATTTTTCTTTAATTTATTAGGTTATAATATTTTAGATTTTTTTTTCATTTCTTTTAATTATATTATCCAAATATATAGCTGCAGACTAGAATCTATTCTAAGCACGGCTTAAATAAAAATAATTAAAGTAATAGTAGTTGCTTGTTATAAATCTAATTTTAATATTTCATATTTTTTGTATTCTTAGCTAAAATTCGATTTGATTAGAGTTAAAATTTGAATTGAGGTTTACTGAATTATTTGTGTTGAAGTGTAATGGCAATAATTTTGTTTTAAATCCACAGATCACCGGCGCCAAAATAGTAAGTACTCAGTCTTAATAAAAAATAAATTTATTTTGATTAACTCATTTCCGAAAGTATTTTTAATGAAAAAACTATTAAAAAAGCAATGATGACGAATAATAGCGTATCCATACACGTGTGTGCACATGAGAGTTTTGCATTCGAATTTCTGCAGTGATTTCTCAATGTTTTCATGGCCAGTAAGGCTTACGACAGGTCAATTTCAGGTCAAAAATTAAAATTGCTTCTTTTCGATATTTTTCTTCAAATCCTTGAAAAAGAAAACGATTTGAACAGAAAAAAAAATTCAGGTCAATCAGGTCGACCTGAAAATTTTGTATGGAATTTTGACCTGATAGTAAGCCAGCCCAGACCCTCCCTGTAGCGAAATATTAAGTAAACATTATCTTTATGTATTGAACATGTAGTGCCCTCTATCATTCTTCTCGCAATTTATTTATTGTTTCTAAATTATTAGTCCACTGTCAACAGTAGGAGGTCCTTGAAATCACAATTCAACTGTTGAGCGTCAGTTATGACATCTCTTTCCTGTTTAAAAAGTGCTGGAAGAGTGAACACGGCTAATTCCATCGGTGCGCCACCTGGGTAACGAGCTTCATTTCTTTCACTCTTTCAATGTGATTCATATTCACTTGAGACAAAATACATTCGTTTCCCAGGTGATATGGTAGCGACAATGTATGGGCTACCGATGGAATTAGCCACATACACCTTTCCTAGACGAGCCTTTCAGAACGGTATTCAGCGCCGATTAGGATAGTCCAACAATCTACACCATTTACAAATATGTTATCACACATTCTATACGAAAAGTTACCATGACGTGTAAACTTTTACTATTTTTACATGATGGTTTGCGTGAATGAAATCTGCTTAAAATTTAAAAAAATCGACTGGGTGCTCTTCAAAAGTTTTTCTATGCACTCCCTGCTTCGTGATTAAACATTAGCCCAGAAAACCATTTCTCTAAATTCACAAAACTGAAAGTTCACCACATACCCTACAAAATATGAAGTAGTGATTAAATGGCCTCTCGGGCTTCCTTATCCTGTGCACATCTTTTCGGGAATTTTTCCGAATTCAATTCCCGTTCTTATTCATTTGCAATTCATTCTTTTATTGCATGGTGCCTATAAAAGGCCAATTATAGCACTCAAAATCGCGAAAAATTGTAGCATAATTTGCCGGTTATAGTCGAGTCCCTTGTGCTGACACAGTACCATAATTATATTATTATGGTAGAAACGACTATAATCGGCGTGATTAGATCCACAAAACGTCGAATAAACGTCATTGCCAATGCCGTCTGTAGTATTTGGGCGCCAATGGGCACATTAGAAATGGGCGCCAAAATGTTTGTAGCTACAAGTTCTTATAAACAATTTCAACGATAGTGCGAGCGAAGCGAGCAATTTTTTTCGGCATGCAATCAATATGAGTACCGCGACGAAAACTTTCATTAAAAACATCAATATCTGCGCATGGTTGGTTGAGGTATGTCAGTACACTCAAGATAGCCGCACAGCGAAAATTTTTTTCGCAAAATAAGTTTTACCTAACAAAATTCGAGCATATTCCTGTTTTGAGTGCGATTTGGGTGCCAACATTTTTGGCCGGCAGTGGCCAATTGTCCACTTTGTCCATATAGTAAGGAGGCACTGGTCATTGCTATCGTTTCGTATAAAACGGGATGTTAAGGTGATATCGTTCGATACAGTAAGATGATTTCGGATGTTAAAAGCATAGTTTCGTGCATAATTGGCTTTTATAGGCATCTGCAAGAAACTATCGTATAACACAATGACTAAATTGCTTGATTAAAGTTTCGGTACGTGGCTAGACGTCGGGCTGTGGTGCAACGTCTATTCGCACACCGCGGACGTGAATGACCCCTCGGGCTGAAGCCCTCAGATCATTCACTACATCTCGGTGCGCGAATAGACGTTGCACCACAGCCCTCGGGTCATTCAATCCACCTCGACTATAATCACGCGATTATAGTCCTTGTGTTATAATTTACTTTTACAAATTCAACTTTTATGCGCAGACCAGGGCCTATTTTTGAGAAAATTTGAGAAATTTCGTGAAAATTTGAGAAAATTTGAGAAAAATTTCTCAAATTTTCTTAAATTTGCTTAAAATTTCTAAGAATTTGAAAATTTATAAAAATTTTGAAGCATAATTGATGTTTTTTACTCGAAAAATTGTTCAAACGACCTATTTTAGGTGTTTTAGGGCATCCTAAAATTATAAACATAAGTACTAAGGGCTGAATTTCCACCCACCCGTTCATGCTTGGTTTATTGTGGCTTTGTTTATCTGCACGACCTCTAATATGGTTCAGAATACACTTTACGTCGATTCTTATTAATTCTACACTCATTTTAACTTGTTTGAACGTATTTTTCATTAAAATAAAATTCGAGAATATTTGAGAAAATTCGACAAAATTTGAGAAAATTTGAAAAAAATTTCTGAAAAATAGGCCCTGGCGCAGATGGACAAAAAACGTCGGATTTCCTCACAGAATTGTCAATTATTTCCCTACTTTATTTCCCACCTGTCAATTATTTCTCTACGCGTCAATTGTTTTCCTACGTGTTGTGTTCCAAATCTGAATTTTTGTACGACTGCGTATAGTATACAAAACACGGAGCTGAAACGGCTGATTTAGACTACGGTGATGCAGTTTAAGTTTCTAGTTATGTAATTGTTGACAAAATATTGACTACACCTTTCGAACTCACCAAGGTGACATAAATGTCAATGTCATTCATATAAATTTGAAGGATTTCAGAAATACAAATTTTTTATGCGTTTTAAAAGTACATCGAAAAAGAAGTAAAAAAAACTCATAGTATCAACCATCAACCCAACCAGGTAGAAAATGCCTTTAAAATGGAGTTATAATGAGTTGTAATACTATTGTGAACTTCAAATCCGTTTTCGAATCGAATTTCTCTATTGTGAATACAGACATGAAAAAATGAATATGAGTTTGGTGCTTATGCGCAGGTTTTTAACACCGCAAAAACCTGCGCAGAAGGGCAAAACTTATATTTATTTTTTCATGACCATACAGCAGACTTACGTTATATATTATAATTTGCTGTCACGTTTTATCGCGCAAATGTCAAATATAAAACTGGGATAGCAAATCTATGTGGCTTGCAATCTTATAGCGTAAGACTGTCGTGATGTTCTATCCAACATGAAGTTAGCTGAGATTTTGACATTTCTATTCATTGCTTCGAAACTTGAGAACAATCTACCCGGGTGACAGTTCTTTGTCAACTATAGGTAAACATGTTTCGGAAACTAAATTTGAAAAACTAGTACGTTCAGTACAAATTCATTGAAAATCTTTGACATATTTCCACTTCGTTGCTCTTATCTCAACTGCAACCAACTTCGTTATAATAAGGTTACTATAACAGTAACTAGAGTGAAGTTGCTACGAACCGGATAGTGCAGACATGATGATTATACTAGATTCGATCGCAGCGCTGTGGTGGCCAAACGTGTTTTTCTATTCACAGGGATGTGACAGTGTTTTGTTTTGTATTTGCAACTAATATTCAACGTGAAGTTAGCTGCAGTTGCAACCGAAACTAACTTAATTGAAACAAAATCAGCTGTTTTCGTTAATAAATTTACCAAAATCAGCTGACTTCATTGAAAAGTTAAAAAATCAGCTGATTTTTTTGCAACTGCAGCTAACTTCACGTTGAACATTAGTTGCAAAGATTAAAACAAAAGACTGTCACGCACCTGACTATTCAATACTTGCTATTCAAAATGAAGTTGGTTGCAATTTTGACATTTCATTCATAAATCTGCTTACGTATGTTGTTATGAATAAACTGCAAAAATTGAAACTAACTTCACCGCAAACGTGAACAATTTTATGAATGAAATGTCAAAATTGCAACCAACTTCATGTTGAATAGCAAATATTGAATATTGACGGTTGGTTTAAAAACTGACAATAATGAACTGTCACCTGGGTGGGTGTCGTGGGTTCACTGTAGTTTACTATCCTTTAATGCAAGAATAGTGAAAACGCTATCAATAATGTTACAACCTCGGCAGGATATCCAACATATTCACCACCAGGCCTTGTTGAATGTTGAAAGAACCAAAAACTCTCATGTGCACTTTAATAAAAAAATGATACACCGCTTACACTCACCATTGAACTTCATTTGTTGGTAAAAAAGAAATCAAATGAAAAACGAAATCAGCGACGAATCATGTCAATTTCGACTATTGAATCATTTTTGCTTTCCACGAATTGAAATCCATGAGATTTAAACGAAAGATCAAAAAGTTTGAACTTAATTGTTCTTTCAAAAAATTGACTCATGTCATTGTTGCACATCATACTCGTTCAACTCACCGTCCGTCCGTCGTCCAACATGAAGCCGAAATGAATAAAAAAATGTCTGTATTATTATGATATAATAATATTTTTTTAATTAATTTTTAAACCGGTATTTTACGTGTTGTTTTTTTCTTCATTTGTCCATAATCCATTCAATAAACTGCAAGCATAACTGCGTCGATAAAAAATATATTCTTAAATAAAATATCTTTGAATGGCAATTAATGGAATAATATTTTGATTTTAATAAGTTATTAACATGTTTTTAAACTTTAGTAAGTGATTTTAATGTGATTTTACGTAATGTTAACGTGTAAACCTACTTAAGAAGATGAGATGCACAGTTAATGGTCATATTGCAATGTAATAAAACGACGA
The DNA here is from genome assembly GCA_029228625.1 of Pseudolycoriella hygida. Lineage (NCBI taxonomy): Eukaryota > Metazoa > Arthropoda > Insecta > Diptera > Sciaridae > Pseudolycoriella > Pseudolycoriella hygida. The sequence goes on from CM055403.1 coordinate 149,804,791, forward strand.
CGCAAATGTTTTATCGTAGGTGCTGTATAGAGGCATAATCACGTCGTTTATGCTTACAAAATATATAAATTAAAACTCATTACACTTCTCTTTTATCTTTTTTCTTTCTTTCTTTTAAATTATTTATAGACAATAATTAAATTAAAAAAAATTGAAAATAAATTTAAGGAATTTTATTATTATGTACATATCGTTGCGGACCTTTTCTTTTTATTTATTTTTAGTATCTTCGGTATGCATCCATGTGTGATGTCCTGAAACGAAACAACAACAAAAAAATGAAGAGAAATTCTTACATTAATTATCGGAATGGAAACAACTTAATAATGCGCTTTTATTTTACTTTAAATTTACATTTTAATTCAATATTTATGCAAAGGAATAATGTGCGACATGGGGATCTTTTCAGACAATTTCCATTTTAGTAGAAGAATTCTTTTGTTACTTCGTTTTAAGGTAATGAACGTAGTTTTATTACGGACGAGAGATGAGGTATGAAAAAAATTAGACGAAATAACAAAAATACTGCCATCATAAGAAAAAAAGACGTAGAGAAAATCAGCGAAGATTTTCAACTAATCTCGCCTAGAGATGAGCGGGTTGCCCGAAACTTCAAAAAACCCGACCCGAACCCGAACCCGAATTGTTTTTTTCGAATTCATGGGTTTCGGGTTTCGAAAAATTTTATAGGGTCGGGTTGCTGTATCATTTTATTCGGGTCCCGATCCTTTATTGACTTTTTATATTTTACAAAACTCGTCTAAATTTTATCATCTTACATTACACGAATTTTTTTTAGTCTACGGTCCGTGAAGAATGCAGACGTCGGGCGTTGAAATAATTTTTGTTTCGAAGTAATTTGGGTTGTGAGTTTCGAAAAACTTGAGTGTCTGGTTTGGTCTGGGTCGGGTTTTGAAACAGTTCGTGTTTCGGGTCTCGCAAATTTTAATCGGGTCGGGTTCGGTCCGGGTCGGGTTTTGAAACAATTCGGGTTTCGGGTTTCGAAAAATAGTCGACCCGCTCATCTCCATGTCCACTTCCAAAATTAGTGACCTCGTTTGAGGCGACTCTATCGCTGATAATACGCAGAAATTTGTTTGAATTACCATTTAATTTGTGGTCAAAGTTTTATTCTTTGAAAAAAAATTGCATCACTTTTTTTTAAACATAATTGAGTTGTGTTCAAAAAATTGCGTAACAAATGCCAGACCCAACGATGAAATAATTTTTCTGTACTTTCAGTTTTTGCGCTAGAAAAATTTAACTTTTGTTTCGTTGTACGAAAATTGTTTTGTTTTTTAAATTTTTGCGTGTGAAAACTGAAAGTGTTGAAAGTGATGCAAATTTTTTCAAAGAATAAGACTTTGACCACAGAATAACATTTAATTCAAAAAAATTTCTGCGTATTATCAGCGATAGCGTTACCACAAACGATATCACTAATTTTGGAAGTGGACATTAGGGACTGCGTCACACTTTACCTTTTAAGAGGTTTTCGTTGGTATATCAGTCGTTTTCGAAGTTTTCAATTATTATAACTAAAATTCATGTAAAAAATTTTCTTTCGAAAAAGTTTTCTACCAAAAAACTTTTTTTCGAAAAAAATCTACGGAAAAAAATGTTCTCCGAAAAAAAATTTATTAAAAAAATTTTCTACGAAAAGTTTTCCTCAAATAAACTGCCGGCGAAATAAATTTTCGTCGAAAAAAAATTTACGGCGAAAAAGAACTCCCGAAGGGGAAAAAATTTTCGACGAAAAAAATGTCCGAATACGAAAATTTTCGGCGAAATAAATTTCTGACGAAAAAAATTTTCCGGCGAAAAAAATTTCCGTCGAAAAAAAATTTACAGAGAAAAAATTTTTCAGGGTTCAGGCTAAAAATTCCCCTCACCAATTTCTATATATTTCCCGAATAAACCAACCGTGTAACTATTCTAATTCAGAAGAATCCAAGATGGCGTGACTTTGACAGCTGGAAGTCATTTTCTTAGAATCCCAAAAAAGTCTCCTCACCAATCTCTATAACTTTCGAGAAGAAACCAACTCTCTATGTATTATCATTCCGAAGCTAAAATTCAAAAACCAAAAAGGCCTACGAAAGCCCAAAATGGCGCAGCTTTGAAAGCTGGCAGTCATTTTATTAAGATTCCAAAAAATTCTCCTGATCAAACTCTATAACCTTCTAGAAGAAACCAACTCCCTAAGTATTGCCATTTCGTAGCTAAAATTCGAAAACCAAAACAACATAATTTTTCGTTTACGAAAATTCAAGATGGCGCCACTTTGACAGCTGGCCTCCATTTTCGTAAGATCTCAAAAAATTCTGCTCACCAATCTCTATAACTTCTCCGAAGAAACCAATTATCTAAGTGCTATCATTCCGAAGCTAAAATTCGAAAACAAAAAAAACCTAATTTATTGCTTAGGAAAATCTAAGATGGCGCCGCTTTGATTGCTGGCAGACATTTTCTTAAGTTCTTAAATTCTTAAATTCTTAAATTCTCCTGAACTCTATAACTTTCCCGAAGAAACTAACTCTCTAGGTATTGTGACTCCGGAGCTAAAATTCAAAAACTCCGAGCGTTACCTGAAAAACCCTCAAAATTTACCACTTTTCCAGGCGTCACGACTTTTCCGAAATTTTCCTGGGAAACTGGCATATGAAATTTTTCATTTGGAGCCGAGACTGACGTTCCGTGAAAATTTCGAAAATCGAAAATTATTAATACATACATAGATGGAAACCGACACGTCAGAAAAAAATATGAATGAGAACAATAGAAAAATCGACGGTTCATAGAAAAATGTCATTTTCAAATCTCGATATCTCAGCCAATTCCCAACCAATTTTGATGGGTATGGGCTAGTTGGAAAGCTGCTGCGACGTCGGTTTAAATAATTTGGAGAGGGAGGGGGCAGGGGGAAGATTTTAAAAGTTCCCCTATACATCTTGTCTTGTCCCAAAGGTTTTTGCATGGCGTTTTTTGAGTTTGTGGATTTCTTTTTTGGAGTGTGGGGACTGCGTCACGCCCTCCGCTACTGCTGCGAGCATGATAAAAGACTCTCGGCGATGGTTTTGTTTAATTTGGTCGCTACTTTGATTTCGGCGAAATTTGTTGAAAGTCTTTGCTGACTTTCTCTAAGTTTTTTTCCCTTATGATTGATAGCATATTTGCTCAGAATAAACAGAATTCTAAACAGAGTAATGTTTAACCTCTGTCGTCATAAGGAAAAAACTTAGAGAAAATCAGCGAAGATTTTCAACGAATTTCGCCGAAAAAATCAAATTAACAACAAATTTAAACAAAGCAATCGTCGAGAGTCTTTCATTTAATTTTGTCGCTAATTCAATTTTTTTTCGGCGAATTTCGTTGAAAATCTTCGCTGAATTTCTCTAAGTCCTTTTTCCTTAAAAAGGCAGAATACTCAGAAATGCTTAGTTTTTATCTTAAGAAGTAGGTAGAGAAAGGAACAGAACTTTTACGTGTATAAAATTCAGATCCAATATTAACGGCGGCATCGTGGCGACTAGCCGTTCAAAAGTCCTTCTCTTTAGTGGTTAGCCGCCATTTTTTGCGTCGTTAGGCTCTAAACGTGTAAAATTCATGAATTATAAGAAAAATAAAACTAGTTCATTTGCCATCGTATTTTCACAACTTTCACAGTAATGTGTGGGATTTTGTTGTTCTAGAAAATCCCTGGACAACGGACGGATTGGCATTGGCGCTGTTTCCATTGTGATTTAAAGCAAGGCTGATATTTTTGCTGGGAATTTCCTATTTGCTGGGCTAATTCTATCGGTTATCTTTTCATTGTCGCTACCATGTCACCTGGGGAACGAATGTGTTCTGTCTCATTTTAATATAAATCACATTGAAATAGTGAAAGAGATGAAATTCGTTACCCAGGTGATAGTACCGTTGGAATTAGCCCACTAAAGATTTGCTCAGCCGATTGTCATAAAACAAAACGGAACCCCCTGCGTGAATTTCTCTAATGCCCTATAATTTTATGGGGATGTGCAAAATCCCCCAGTGTATTATTGTCCATTAGATGATAATATTGTATCACTAGATGATATTATTGTCTCATGGACGATATTATTGTATCAGTGGACGATATAATTGTCTCATGGACGATATTATTGTATCATGGACAATAATATAATACAAAATGTAACGAGGAGGCATTTTGTTAGTTCCTAGGGAATTCATCCTTTTACAAAATGTAACGAGGAGGCGTTTTGTTCGTTCCTAGGGAATTCATCCTTCTACGAAATGTGATGAGAAGGTGTTTTTTCCGTTCCTATGGATTCATCCCTTTTCGAAATGCCTTAAATGGTAAAGGTGCCATCGACATGTACCACATTTCTATCGGTATTTTTTGTATCAGTGGACGATATTATTGCATCAGTATCAGTAGACGATATTATTGTCTCATGGACGATATTATTGTCTTATGGACGATAATATTGTATCAGTAGACGATACTATTGTCTCATGGACGATATTATCGTATCAGTAGACGATATTATTGTCTCATGGACGATAATATTGTATCAGTAGACAATATTATCGTCTTGGACGATAATACACTGGGGGATTTTGCACCCCGCCAATTTTATAGAATAAATGGATTTTGAGTGTATTTAAAATCCATTCCCAACATATATTTTTGATGACAAGTGATGCATCACTTCAGTTCACCGCGTGATGGATTCTGAAGTCATTTGAAGATAATTTTTTAGTCACTGGGTCTTTTCACCGCATGTCAGTGGAGAAAGTTAGGTAATTCATAACGCACACATGAAATAGTTATTTACGTCACAAGAGGAAGAGCTTTTAAAATCCTTTTCTGAGTAACTTGTTCAGTTTCATTGAGTGGGTGGGAAAGTTCGTGCTGATTTTTGAAATAGATGAAATCACCAACCATAATAAATGTCAGGGATTCTGTACGATAGATTGCAGTAAAGATGGCAGAAGGTCATTGATCAAAATGAATAATACACATCATTGATCGAGTAAACAATTTATCAAAATTTCGTGTTTTATTTTCATGAAAAAATCGACACGAACTTTCCGACCTACTCAATACATGCTTCATATTAGAGCCGAAAGTAAAAAAATGTCACAGAGATCTTTCGTTGTCTTTCGTCTTTAAACTGAAAATCATACACTAATTGCAGCTCAGGTCCATGATTTAAAATTTGAATGGCTATACTCAAAACGTGATATCATTTACTTTCGGCCACTTTGTGATTCGCCTCAATATCTCCACAATAAGATAAAAAATCACTTAGTTGAAAATCAGATTTATTACTAGCAGAAAAACCAATATGTTTCACTAACCTACAGTGAAAACAAACGTCTGTCGATTTTTTTCATCTAGGAGGGGATTTGTAAATGGAGATCATTTACCAGGTGGGTTAGCTAAATCAAACACTTTCTAAAGAGGGGTGAAGGGTGTCCCAAAATTGTAAGACATCATTTACGAATGGTCCCTTAGTTACATGACAAAGTTTTATGCTGTGCCCATTTTGCATTCCCAAATAAAGAGATAGAAATTTCCGATCCCAACCTATAAAAGACAAATATAAAACACGAGATAAAATAATGTGGTAACCGGTGAGATCTCAAAGAAAGATGCCACAATGACAGTCATAATAATTTAATTTCGGTAAACATAAAAATGCATTCATTAAAAATTACAATAGGCGGTTATGGGTATAATTATACAAGAAGAAGAGCTGGATTTTTATTATGTTGACATTTCAAAAATGTTTTTTGTAAATATCTCGCGCTCGCGTGTCTATATATAGTTTTGTTGAAAATGCATAAAAATGCCCGTGTTGGTTTGTTAGTTTTTATGTAATCCAAATCCAACAAGTTGTCATTAATTTTTTCTTCTTAACTTAATTTGGTTTGGCATGTGCCATTGATTAAATATAAACGTTTGGGACATTTAAATGTCTGAAAACACGCATCAATTTTAAAACGACAAATATCCCTGAAGTCAATGTTCTCATGCAATTAGTGTTAACGACTTGGTGTACTTAAAAGATATCGTAAACTAAGAAAATAATTAAACTGAACTTTGCTTACGTATAAATAATTGTTTTTTTAGACAGCCGCCAATATACATAGTCCGCCCTTCTAAATTGCCCTTCACCTTCATTGAGTGTAACCAAGTTATCGCCAAACACATTGACTACATCTACAAGAGAAAGAGAATAAATTTTATGTTAGGGTGTATAAACCATCATCCATAAATAAATTTGTTTTAGTTAAATGTGGCAACATGACGGCTTTGATTAGTGAAAATGTTAAATTAGTTGTAATGAGTAAGTTATGTACTAAATTCCTTGCATTAGAGGTTAGCGTTAGTTTTCGATTCAAAGTTACGACTTATTTATATATCCACCATCCAATAATGCGCTACACATAAGGGCTAAATAGGTTTTTTAACACCCAACAGAAGAGCACAAAACAAATTCAATCAAAAATCGACCCGAAATGATGAAAATATGAATTTCTCGGATAACACACCCACATTAATAGTATATTATGATCCAAGGGATATAATGGCGCGATTATAGTCGAGATAAAGTGAATGTCCGAGCGGCTCTGCTCCCTCTGCTCTTGATTTGCTCAATCAAAATATATTTTCTTACATTCTGAGTTTAACTTAGTCGTCGTGAAACCTTTTGTCTTATTACATTTTTATTCATTCCCAATTAAATCATTCTGTTAACAACACCTGTTTCACTTTTACTCAAGTAATTAAAAGGTTATGGGCCCAGCATTAGAAAAGCTGTAATCTAGTGAAATTAAAAAAAAAAGAAGTTGGACAATATTCACGGTGGTAGTTAGGCCACAAAATTGAAAACGAATTTGAAATAACAGTTGGGATATTTACGGTGGGAGTTAGGCGTCCTGAAAGCGAATTTTGTATAGCAGTTGGTGTATTCAAGGTGGCAGTTGGGTCATCAGACTGAAAGAAATTTTTTTGAGTAGCAGTTGGGCTATTTTGGTAACAGTTGAGCTGTCAGATCGACAGGAAACTGATCGGATGAATGGAGGAAGAAAAACTAGAAATCCGAAAGTAATTTATCTTTAATGGAAAATAATAAAAAAATAAATGGAAAATAATTGGAAGTTCCGGATTGAGACACTTTTGAAAGAACACAACGCCGAAGATTTTATAACTAAATCATTAGAGGAGTTTAGTAAGTAACAAGGTTTAGGTTTGGGTTTATTTAATTTCGTGAAGATACATTTACATCGAGAATTGTTTTAAGTTTCAGTGTGCTTAGGCAATTTAAAGAAACATTAGAGGGTATTCATAACATAATTATTTTAGATTTTTTGAGTTTTGTTGTTTACATTCTATTGAGAGAACGCAAAAATAATAAAGAGCGAAAATGCTACTCATTGATCGTTCAGCGAATTGGTAACGATTGCCTTGAGTACGTAAAGGACAAAACAAATTCTAAAGAAGCCTGGTCGTCAATGTGCGCTACGTTTGAAAGGAAAGGCTATACAAGGCATACTATAATATGAGTCTGTTGGAACCAAATATAGGTCTTTTCCATCTGTCAAAGTGACGTCAGATAATCAGTCAGATAATCTTTTATTGTTGCTCAATTCTGGTGCTAAAATAGAATCGAGGAAAAATAAAAGATTATCTCACTATTTCAAAAAAAAAAATTCGTTTGACGTTTAAAACGTCACTTTGACAGATGGAAAAGACCTACTTTTGATGATTATACTTTCAGGTGTATAAGTGGCTAATTATATGCCCAAATGATGTAAAAGTACACTTTTATGCACTATTAATGTACAATATCACATTAGTAACTTTTGTAGAGTTTGAATCTCTGAATCTGTCTCAAAAGGAAGACGAGAGACTAGTTAGTTAACATGAGAGTTTCAAACACCAGATGCTTTGCTCTCGTTTCACATCAAGAATGATAGTGTTTGGTGATACAAAAATATATACTTTTTTTTGTGAAACTCAAAATTGTTTGAATGTGAATCAAATCAGACGTCATTCTTTTGGTGAATCAAGTCAGACGGAATTGGACGAGGGGGTAGGGTCAAAAAACTTACAAAATAACCGGACATCATTTATGAATGGCCCCTTATAGTAAGTTCCCAGTAATACAAACTATACATTGACACACCAAGAACTATATAGTCGCTATAGTAGACAGAAACCCAGTCATTGTGGTCTGATAATTTGAAATGGACGCGTCATCTCACAACATTATATACTGCATCAGAGTGTAAATGTTCCAGCTAAAAGAGCTCTTTTTTGTGTGTAAATTAACACAGTAATCATTTGGGAGAATTAATTAATTAATTAATTAAGCAAGTCTGACTGAAAGTTAGGTATTTGTGTACCTGTTTTGAACGACCGATTTAGTCAATTTCCCTTGTTGTAGTCCAAACAGAGAGAACTTTTTATGCAGAGGTACAAAATCGATTATGACTAAGAAGCATGAAAAAATGTTTTATTTTATCCTCTTTTGATGATGCGGTCCTGCCATCATCCCAAACGGTAGACACAGCAAATATTTTATATTTAATCAAAATTATGTGCCATGCTGTTTCCATCGTATACCTGCAGTTCGTTGAGCAAATATGTACAAAGAAACTGCATGATTTTGCAAGTAAACACAAGTTTGTTTAATCGTTTAATTTAACTTAACAATAGAATTATTTTAACAGAGATGCACGGTGTGCAAGATGTAAATAATGTTGTTCGAATGTTTCTTTGATAAATGTTTATTTCGGATGCTATTTGTTTGTCAGATAAATAGTAGTTCAGTTCTCTAAGGGTTCAGGGGAGGTTCTTGTTCATAAACGAAGTTAATCTCAAGGAGGAGATTCAACAGAAGGGCACGTAATGGGGACGGTGACGTAGGGAAAAACAATGTTTGAAGTAATGTTACTTGTGACTCTGCCACATAAAGGGAGGGATTTTGTACATTACCTCCTAATATTTCTGATTTTTATTCTCTTTCATTCTCTTCGCTTGATTAATTTATTTATTTGTTTATACAATAATCACATACATTTTAGAACTGACAGCGTCATTTTTGCGTCATTGTACTGTTTTTCCTTCTGATCCATAATAGAGTAAATCATATTGTGATAGTGTGAAGCTTTCATCGACGCTCTCTTAGAGTTAACAAAATGAAACGCTTCGTGGGTTACGCATCAAAAGAAATGTTAAAATTTTAGCCAGGGGCCCGATTTTCATGATTTCCGTAACTTTACGGGGTTTAGTTTAGACAGCATCGAAGTGTTAAAAGCTAAGTGATGAAGGTGAAAACTGGCCGAAATGTTTAATTTTGGTTAATTGCCTGAGTTTTAGTTTAGTGCGATCTACCAAATTTTGATTTTGTGCTATTTATCTGTCCAATTCAAGTGAATTTAAAGTGAAATGTTTTGCAACGTATTGATACGCACATGGCAAATGTGTTGCCACATTGTTTGTCGTGAAGGAGTATGGAACTTTCGCTTTTTGCTCCTGAAATTCGACTTCAGGAATTAAACTGCCAGTTTCAAATTTGAATTCATCTAGTAGGTTTATCACGCTGAAATAATTTCGAAAAGACTGACGATTTGTTTTGAAATTATTTTAACCAAAATACGCTGCTTTTCGTGCAGGAATAACGATTTAACTCAATCTGTTGTTATGCGCGTATAGAATGACGGTTGTGTTATTTAATATGTTCGTGGTTACATAGGAGAACTCGCCTTGATTTCGGAATTTGTGAAGACAGTCGCACGACTGAAGCATGCTACTCAGCTGTTATGTCAATTCTCTGATACTGTGTTGCCTCGTGTTACCCGCCACCGGCCCACCCTTCACCAGATGATTTTGCCTAGAATGTGGCTCAATAGTTGGGACTATTTCAATGGAAGAAAGCTTTTGGCGCTACAGGGAGGCCGGGGTCGGCGGGTGGATGAGTGATGGCAGACCGCAGGGTAGAGATGACACGTGGCGCTGCGCTGCTTTAGTGGAGACCCAAACAGGAAAGTCTAATGGTTTTATAACGTTCATAGTACTACACCTGGATTGGATTCAATGCCCGATTACTGGCTCTTGAGGGCTTGCAATGTGGATGGTACATACGTGGCTCGGTTTCGTATAAGTCGAGACGCGAACAGGAAAGTCATACAATTTGCAGAATAAGACTAGACCTGGATTGGCGGGGGCTGGGTAGTTGGATAGCATGTGACCGTGTATCAACGAAAGGTGCGCAACTGTCCAGCCGGTGTTTAGGTGGAGAGGAGGTACTGGAAAGGGCTTCTTGAAAGATTTTAATGATGACTGGGTAGCACGAAGGGTCCGTTGGAGACCTGTGTGCATCGATCACAAATGGTCGGCCCTCACTAACAAAATCTTAAAAAAAAAACTTTACGAATTCGTAACTTGCTTGGAGTGGTATTTACCATTTGCAATTTTTGTACTGATAACTGTAGAGGTGTGCGGATCTACACTTTTTTCTAAATAGGACCCGAACCAAAATAAAAATTCAAACCTGACCCGAACCTTAAACCCTGACCCGAACTTTCTTTAAAAAGTTCTCATTTGAAACGTTTCGTGACGGTTTTTGTTAGTAGAAGTCTTAAAACCCAAAAAAAAAACAAGAATGAAAACCTGACCAGACAAAAAAACTAATTCAAAAACCCGACCCGACCCGACAAATTGATTCGGGTTTCGGTTAGGTTCGGGTCGCGTTTTTATTCGAGTTTCGGGCGGCCCGCTTGTCAAGTTACGAAAATCAGGAGAATCGAGGCCGAGGGGATGATCCCTGCTGCTTTTCGATCGTCAGCGCTGCAACCTCTAGAAAGTCAGCACCCTATCGCTTTTATTCACGATAACTCAATTGGTCGTGCAAGGTGAAGATAAGATTCTGGGTCCAGGTCCCAGTCTTAACACTAACTTTCCTTTCAGATTTAATTTCAGGAATCCCCCTCACCAATAGAGTCCGCTGTGTACTGCATGAATATATCACTCATGCCATCGGTTTTGCTACTTTGTAAATTATGTAAACGCTAAAGGATATTGAGTGAACCAAATGAATTTTCGTTCACTTACTATGAAAACAATGGTAAAACAATGGTATAACGCACATATGTACGAAGTAGGGCCTTGAATGTTGATTTGGAATGAATGTTAATGTGGAACGATCGTCAGCCATGCACAATATACAGACGCATCAAAGTTAGACTGAACACTAAATGAATTATCAGACTTTTAATTATCAACAACATGAGATATGTTCACGTTAACATTTTCTTTTGTTGAATTCTGCATCGAAGGCACGCGTGTTCTATATGTGAATTCAAATAAGCGTCCGTTTGGTGAACACATCCCATTCCCTTTGACTTTTAAAAGTCATAAATTTCATAATAGTGTTCAACGTAACTTTGAAGCGGCTGTAGATGTAAAAATGTGGCTGACGAATCGTTTTTTCTCATTTTATTATGAACAAAACCGTGAGTATGAAATAAATAGAAATACGTCAACCGTCAGCAACATTACACGCTTAGGGAGTAAATCGCGTCATATGAATGCTAAGTTTGGAAATTTCCAAATCTCCTTGATTTCTCTCTCTCATTTTCATATGAACATGTGAATAAAAATGAGAGAGAGAGAGAGAGTAATTGAGGAGATTTCGATATTTCCAAATTTGGCATTCATGTGAATGCGTTGTGTGAAATTAGTGAGAATTTTTCATTTTATTGAACGACTTTTAATGAGAATTAAAATCAGTCGATTGTTTTAAGTTATCGTAACAGCATCTCAAAATTCAGAGATAACCTGCAGCCGAATAACAAATCCTATAAATTGTGATATTGTGACGAATTTATCTGTTGACATGTGACTTGTTTTTTCGATAAAAAATTTCGAAGCTTTGACAGAGAAATTCAATCTGAAAAACGTGATATCTCAACGTTATCAACTTCTGAACTATAAACCGTTTTGTTTGTAACAATCAAATGCGGCATAATTTGTTAAGCTAACCTAATTGTTGAAAATATCTTTGTTTCATCTCGTGCAGGCAATTAAAGTCGAATGTCTCATTTGCTATGCAAATACACGACGAATTACTTATTGCTGGTAGGTATACAATAAAGATTAAACGTAATTTTGATAAGTTGTAAGTAGTTGTAAAAGAGCTACGACTGGCAACATACAGTCTAAAAAAACCTCTTGAGAGCATGAGTGTAGGATATCTCTTTTATTTTAATATGAGACTATGAATTAATTGAAATTATGATCTTGTAGCAGCCAGGGCCTATTCTAAGTGAGATAGTTTCCTTCAACTTAAAAATTTTTTCCACAAAATTCCATAAATTTAAAATTAAGAAAATTTATGGAAATTTTTATAAATTCGGGGAAAAAATCCATCAAAATTGGCCCTGTCCTATTCGTTTATTGTGCTCCCTAAGGTGATATCGAAGAAAGTTTTTTTTGTAACAGAATTTTGGAGTGTAGATATCTGGTTAATGAGCGTTATAATAGATATTTATGTAACAAGTTGCTTGATAGAATTGTTTTCTAACCAAAAAAGAAAATTGAACTGAAGTTGTTGAAGTGACAGATGAAGATAAGGAACCGGATTTACGACCCGATGTCCCAACAAATGATGAGCACTCTGCATTCGAGCTTAAGAAGCCGGACTTACGACCCGGTACCCCAATAGATGATGTCAATACAACATTTTCAAAAGAGCTTAGATTTACGAACAAAAAACTTCACAATACAACCTCGATTCAGTTCAAAAAGGAAAGTTTTCGTGATGTGCTCTAGATTTTTTTCCCAAACAGCCCCGCTGGTAGCACGTCCAAAGATACTGGTGGAATTCCTTAGGTAGTGCCACATTGCACGCTCCGGATCCAGAGAACACTATAGCTCCTGAACCTTCTAAGCTCCTTAGGTAGTGCCACATTCCACGCTCCGGATCCAAAGAACACTAAAGCTCCTGAACCTTCTACGCTCCTCGAACCTTCCCTGAAGCACAAGAACTCGTCCCCAGGCATCCTCACGATCGGAGTGTATCATATTTGAGCGTTTCGGCCATGCAAATGAATGGCATTAATGTAAGAAAGTGTATTACTTATTATCAACTTGGGACCAGCCTGCCTCCCTGAGTTATGGCAGAAGAAGTACTGAACTTGTATGGGAGCTATAACAAGGCAGGATGGTGTTTAAATTCTGCCTACCATAAATGAAATGTGTCACTTGTCTTAATATCCCATGTTATCAATGGCCTCAGCCGGCCAGGGATCCCCAATAACGTTATTAAGAACGTTATTATTTTCGTTAATGGCGTTACGTTACGAACGAACCTTTCGAATAACGTTATTCACCATAACGAAAATAATTTCGTTTTTCAAATCACGTTATTCATGTAACTAAATTCTTTTGTTATTTGAATAACGTTATTCTCGCAACAAAATGATTTCGTTTTTCCTTTAACGTTATTTGTACAATTTCGTTCAGAAACGTTATTATTTCGTTCTACGTATAACGTTATTGTTTAGAGTAACAACCCCAATAGATTAACGTTATTTCAGTAACGAAATTATTTTTGTTCCTCCAATAACGTTATTTCCGTAACGAAATAGAAACGTTTTCCATATAACGTTATTCCAGAAACGAAAATAATTTCGTTACTGAAATAACGTTAGATTAGAATAGACTCGGTGGGGGCAGCGCTCTGGGACTCCTGCACCTAGGCCGCCAATGGGCCTGCTGTGCTTATCCACGAACGTTTTCTGTTAATTACGAATTGTTGTTGAAATGCACTTCATGTGCTCATACTTAACAGTATATGAGCCAAAATACTTGGCTCTCTTCATAATGTAAGCCGGGCATTTATATAGAAAGTGCTCGGCAGTTTCAGGATCGCCACATTGTTGACAGCTCGGGTTTTCGACGATTCCCATAACGTGGAGATGGGCCCTAAGCTGACAGTGTCCTGTTAAAATCCCTACGACTCGTTTCAAGTCCCGTTTACTTAGAGATAGAGCTTCTTTTGATCTGGCCTTGCTCGTTTACCATGAAGCCGCTATGGCTAAGAATCCAGAGCTGATGAGGATGAGAATCTATGGCTATCTAATGCCTTAAGTGCTGATTGGTTGTTTGCGTAGATATTTATTATATGTCCACTTTGACCTTCTGAGAGAGTTAGTTCACAACATCCTTGAATGCCCGTTATTTCTGTAAGAAACACAGTTACTCATTTTCCTAATGACAAAGCTTTTTCTATATTCATCTGTGGGCAGCAATACCCTAGGCCTGATCCGCCACCTAGGCGAGAGCCGTCAGAGTACCAATTTATTTCACCTTCCTGTGGACTGGTTGAGCGACTCTCCCAATCGTGCCTTGATGGGATGCTAACTCTAAAAGCTTTATCAAATTTGTACACCGGTTTCATCATGTCACTAGGCATTTCCAATCCCGGATTAGATTTCACCATCAAGTTCCAAGTTTTAGCGTACCCGGTGTTAGATATCCGCAAATAGTTTGAGAGTTTAAACCTAAGTGCGGTGGACCTTGCGACTGCTTCGATTTGAATATGCAGAGGCGGAATATGTAGTAAAGCCTCTAGGGCTGCTGTGGGTGCGGTGCGCATTGCACCTGTGACTCCTACTAAAGCTAGGCGTTGAATCTTGGACAGCTGCATCTTAGCTGTTTTTGGCCTACACCGTGGCCACCAAATTATTGCAGCATAGCATAATCTAGGAATAAGTATAGCTGTGTAGATCCACAGTAAAATTTTTGGGCTTAAACCCCAAGTTAGACCAAAGGCTCTCCCTCAATTAATCGGAGTAACAAAAATAATTTCGGTATAACGTTTGCAATGCCTGCAGCCTGTCTCTTTGAGGTCTAGTTCAAAGTACACTAAATCCGTATGGAAGATATAAGAAGGCAGGCAGGTGTCAAAATTCTGTTTGTGCCAAATGAAGGTATTAGTGTAAAACAACGTTTGCCTAATCATCAACTTGACACCAGCCTGCCACCCTGGAGTTTTAGCTCTGGTAATCTTGGACTTTTACTTGGGATTTGATAAAATGGACAGGTTGGTGTCAAAATTCTGCTTGAGCCGAATGAGAGATGTTAATGCAAGGCAGCATCCTATTTATTCCAGCACCAGCCTGTCTCCTTTACTTCTAGCTTGAGAAATGAAAAATTCGTATGGGAGCTATAAGGAGGCAGGCTGGTGTCAAAAATCTGCCTGTCTCCAATAAATAGTATCAGTGCAAAACAACGTTTGCGTAGTCATAAACTTGACACTAGTCTTTAGTTGCTGACTCAGAGAATATATTTTTCTCTATTGGAGCTAAAAGATGGCAGGCTTGTGCTAAAATTCTGATCGGGACCAATGAAATGCAAAGACTGCGAAACGTTCCAGAAAATAGCTTGAAAAAGTGAATCGCCGCAGCCGGCCGACGACGAAACTAAAAATTATTAAAATGTTTTTTTATCGTCGGCCACATATCTCGAAAAGTAATATCTTCGCTGCCGAAATCGTTCAACTGACGCACGGTTCTACTTCGTCATGAGGTGAAAAAATGAGTCAGCAGTTAGTGAACGGAATATTTCTTTTGAGAATTTGGTTTGTGCAAAAGATGTCACATTCTTCATTTCTTCCAAAAATCTTTTTTGATTCTGAAGTCGAGTTCAAAAAGTTTCGTACCGAAAAACCCACCATCACACAAAGAAATAATTTGTTGAATGGTATTATTAACTCATTTTGTTAAGACGTCATTTCACTGGTCACACGTTTACAAGCGTGGGAACATTGCAGGCATACGGTGTTTTTTATTCATTTAAACAATAGCCAATGTCTATATACATTACTTTACACACAAAACTCCAATTTTATACAAATTTACTCTTCTTTCTCGCATTTTTTTTTCTTCTTTACATTTGAAGTTTTTTCTTTTTTTATATTTTATTTGTTAGTGGTACAAACAATGTACACACTTCATCAAGTGTGACGTGTCTTTTATTTTACGTTAACATTATACCATATCGAAATGTAGGTTTTATTATAAAATGAAAACAGGTTAACATTTTCGTTTCTTTTTGTGCATGGCAACGGAATGCACTAAAGCGCCCATTGCACACGCAAGCATTCTTTCAAAGAAATTCTATGCATTTGTAATACGATTACGTTCTGTGTAGGAAGAGCATTTAACGCTGTGATGTACCTACAATGACAATTTTTATTCTAATTTTCGAATAGAGAAACACCTTTTCGAGACAAAAGTCTTTTAAGTCGTAAATCAATTATGGGGAAAAGAATAACAGCACCACAAGTTACTCAACAAATATGAAATGTTTTGTCGACCGTTTGATTTAAATTCCGTAATATTTCAGCTCTTGCGTTAGTGTTTAATTGCGTGTGAAAAATATATATTATTACCTTTGATAATGAAATGAAAAGGTTTGAAAATCTAATTGAGCGTGTCAGCGAAGGGGCAAACCGTATGCACGGTAATTCGAATGAAATAACGAAATTTGATTGTCTTGTCATTCGATTAACATTGGGTTGAATTCTGTCTACTTTTTAGCAAAAGTCATTGAAACCAGACACAATTTGTTTAACAATTATGGCTGTAATATTTCAATGTGCAGTAAAAATGAAAATAAACAGATGCAAGGGACCCGTGCGCATCAGAATGGATGTGGCAAAGAGTACAGATGCTAGAAAAAGACTCGAACTAAATCTAAATAAATATTGGCTTATGAAATTACGTTGACATTAAATTGTATTCGAAATTTCCGAAAGGTCAATATTGAAAAACTCGTCCGAAACAACTGTAAAAAAAAATATCGGAAAAAATCTTTTTCAAAAAAATTTAACAAAACTGTTACTTCATATAAACGAAAAATTTCCCCTCAACTTACTCCATAATATTGCAAAAGAAATTTTTTGAGCTGGGGTGGGGTCGAACTTAGGACCAACCTAAGGAGAGGCCTCGGATACATACTTTTATGGACAAAACTTCATCATATGAGGAATATGCATGAAGAACCACGAAATATCGTGTAGGGTAGCAGCGTGAGTTGGGCCTACACTAGGGACCCTTACTCAACCAATTTTCACTAATTTTTTTTTCGTGATTTCTGGAAGTCCATATCTTTCAACAAAAACCTTGCAGAGCGACTTCCCTGCTCATTTCGCAGAGATATACCTCAAAAAGTTTCACCGACCTTCAAAAAACACGTTTTTAACCACTTTTTTGACCGTAACTTCGAAAGTAACCCGAGTTCAATCCCGTAATTATTTTTACAATTATCTTTCGGGGAAAAAAAGATTTTGAAAATCGAATAAGAATTACCCGATTTATGTAGAAACAACACGTTCGGCCCTAGTAGAGACTCAGTTTAAGGGCCTTGACTGAGTTCAAAGGCTCCAAATCAAAAAAGTTCCTTCCATAAATTGCAGATCCTATTATTTGGGAACAAATTCTTAAAATTCACTAAACTTTCATGAAATTTCCCAAAAATTCCCAAAATTTCCCAAAAAATCCCAAAATTTCCCAAAAAATCCCAAAATTTCCAAAAATCAAAAAAAATATAAAAAATTTACAAATAATAACTTAACAGTTAGGTTTTTGATTTTTCCCACCGACAATTTTCTTTCAAAAAATTAAAAAAAAATATTTTTGATGCTTTTTAGGTCAAACAATATTTTGTGTGAGGTTAAGGAATCGATTTGAAAAAACTTTTTTTTTTCGGACATGCCTAATGCATACAATAGCAGTGTTTTACTGTCAACTATGCTCCGAAGTAAATCAGTCGAATTTGCTCTGAACTATGTTTTGCACGTGGTGAATCGGGCGAATTGGTATCGATTTCGGAATTCGTGTAAGCAGTTGCACGGCTGAACTGGTACTTTCCCTACTTGTCGTCCTGCTCAGTGGCAATGTTGTTGCTTTGATACTTTGTTTGCCTTATGTCACCCGCCGGGTCATCCCTCAGCTCGGTTTGTGGAATGAAGGTTTTTGCCGCGGTTATGTCTCGCTAGCGAAGTTATGCCAATGAGTGAAGTTTTTTTAGGGTACACTGAAAATTCTTGAATTTTCACGTGAGTTGTATGCTGCACATATATAGTGATATGCTGTATATATTAGTTGCAAGTTGTATAATATACCAACATGCAGCATTTCGTATGCTGCATGTTGGTATATTATACAACTTGTAAATAGTGTACGCAACATATCACTAAGAATTTTCAGTGTACATAGCAGTCCCCAGCCAGCTTGTGGACCGAAAGTCTTTGCCTTGGATAGGGCTAATAGGCACCATGTGCGCGCATCTTTGGGCTACAGGGTGGCTAAGGTCGACGGGTAGAGTAGTGACAACAGGCCGCAGTGTAGTGCCGACACGTGGCTTCGTTCCGTGTAAGTCGAGACCCAAGCGGGAAAGCTTTGCGGTTTATGGTGTGAGGTTAGACCTGGACTGGACTCGCCATTAGCCTTGTGGCGAGGACTAGTTACCTAAATAGGGTAGCATCTGATTGCATATGAACGTGAAGTAGGAACTAGGGTCATATGCCAGGTGTGCAACTGTTCAAGAGGTGTCCAATCGATTGCTGGCTCTTGTACAAGGCCGGCGATGTGGACAGGGTTTTCGTGTGGAGGAGAGGTCCTTAGCAGGACTTCTTAAAGGATTTTTATGATGACTGGGTAGCACAAAGGGTCCACTGATCTGTGTGCAGCAATTAGAAATGGTCGGCCCTAACTGAGAAATCTAGGCTGGCGATTTAAATGTTTATGCTGATAATTAGCTGTCCGCGCAGATAGAGATGATTTCACCTCTAAAGTCCATTTCTTCCCCAATGAATCATCCTTCCAACATTGCTCTTACCTCGGCTAGGAAGGTAGAGGAAAGGTTGCCCAGAGATATGGACTTTTCAATGTTTAGATCATTACAAAAGATACCTGCTCTGGCGTAATTGAGCCTGTTGGTCAAAAGTCAGTCTATACCAAATGTCAAAATGACATTTCAAACGTTAAAGTCCTTGATATTGCGGCTGGAATTTTTTTTCCTTTTTTCGTCAATTAACAACTATAACAACTTTGACGTCTGAAACGTCATTTTGACAGTTGAAATTGACCGACTATTAATTCCAGCGAGGTACCTGACAGTCTTTTGTTAAAATGTTTTTATAGCTAACTTCAGCTGATTTTTGAACTTTTCAATGAAGTCAGCTGATGTTGTTAAATTGATGAATGAAATCAGCTGATTTTTTTGCAATGAAGTTAGTTTTGGTCGCAACTGCAGCTAACTTCACATTGTGTATTGCTTGTAAAGATCGAAGCAAAAGACTGTAACGCCCCTGAACTAAACCAAAGGCTCAGTTTAGGAAGAAATTTTGCATGTTACACTCGAATCAGATTTGGAAGTAATTGTTGCCAAGTTTCGTGAAATATAAGTATATTCAGGAAAGAGTTAACCTTTTCGAGAAAAATTAAATCAAAATGTTAAAAAGCCATTTTGGAAAGTGTGACGTAAACTACTCAAATCTACTAAATTTGTACATACTTTTGACTTCACCAATGACGAATTTTAATTCGAAAAAGAACTGACACACTTAGAGTCATACCATGGAGCAATTTTCATGATTTTTGATTTAACGCTCTTTTGTTGCTGGTGTTTTACATGTAAATTTCTAACTGAATGCGATAATTATCTGCGAAAACACTTCTTTAGCTCGTTTGATTAGAGAGCTCGCTTCCAGCTCGTGCTCACACTCACTAAATAAAATTATTTCGCTTTGCTAAAAGTCTCCACACTTTACTTAAGCGGCACAAGTGCTTCAGATTGCCGCTAAGTAGAGTAGAAGTCTTTCAAACATGTCTCAAAACAGATTGAAAAGGTTCATCACATTTGAATATATAAATCACTAAAATCACAAAAAACTCCAAAAGAGGATTCAACAAAAAAGAAAGACAACAAAAAAAAAAGACACACAAACCCTAACCAATATTTGAATGTAATAGCAAAGCATCATATCAAGTTAAACCCAAAACCCAAATAAGTTTTTCATTCATAAACATATTTTAACAATAAAACGAAAAATCGTATTCTTGAATAATGCTTCGTGCGGCTTACCTGTGTTGACGTAAATTGTCTTGTCTCTTAAAATATTTGCCACAAACTTCACAGGAAAATGTAACCTCCGGACTCTTGTGGGTGCGTTCGTGTATCATCAAATTATATGGTTTGGTAAATCGCCTTTGACAATATTTACAAATGAACTCACACTTCGGTCGCATTTTACGACGAAAGTCTGACCGACAATCATCGTTGTCAATTCGCATCACCGCGAACATTATGGATAATTTTTTTTTAGTTTTTTTTTTCTACACTCTTGCCGGTAATACAATGACAGATATCACTTCCTTTTGCGCCTCTCGTTCAGTGCCCGTTGAAAAAAAAAAACCAAGTTACATAAACGAATTCGTGTGTTTGCTGTATCGCTTTGTTGTACGCCTAAAACCAATAAAACAAAAATGATTGTTGTCAGTTCAGCGTTATTATCTTGAATATATTTTTAAGTTATAAAATTACTCTTTTTTTTCTCTTTTTACATTTTAACAAAAAAAAATTAACGACATGACTCAGTGTTCATGTGCTAATAAACACTTGAGTGTACGTAACGTACATTCATATATTTAATGAGTGGCCATAAAATTATTGACACTTTATTTGTGATAAACACCTCGCTTTTCTTTGAGCTAGTAAAAGGAGAACGATTCTTTATAACTATTTTATCTCGGTTGAAGCATCAACATTATTTGAGCAAATACACTTAAAATGTTTATCAGATACGACGTTCAAATATCAATTTCTATAGCTATGCAACAACTTTTTGACGATATCGGATGTATGTCGTCAATATTGTTGCACTTCTCGTTTGAAAATGAGGGGTTGCCTTGGCAGACGGAGACCATCATTTTAAAAAAGGTAGATGCTATTTGTGGGTGTAAAAAGGATCGGAGTGGGTCGATCCACACCCGACCCACAGTTTTAACGGGTCGACCCACATCTGACCCACAGTTGCAGAATTCACAGAAAAAGTTTTTCTGTGTGTTCTAAAACTTTGGGTCAGGTGTGGGTCGACTCGGTAAAATTGTGGGTTAGGTGTTGGTCGACCCACTCCCATCCTGAAGTGAAATTGTGTCAGTATCTTTGTAGGTAGATGCTATTTGCACCTAACTCGGGTGCGATTAGCACTTTTTAAAGGAATGTGCAATTTACACCCAGGTGCAAACAGTATCTACAACAATGATAACACTATTTGCACCCAGGTGCAAAACAATTTTAAAAACGACGAGTTGTTGGTATTAGGATTGTTTTAGGATAGATTGGTATGCTGTCTAATAAACCAACCTTCAATACGAGGGCAGCAGCTTTATTTATATCTTTTTTCTATCGATAAATGATTTCTTCTTGTAAGAAAAATGACATTTTTTACGTAAAATATTTTCGTAGTTTTTGAAAAAAAATTTGCTTCTGTTTCAAAATTGGTTTCCCAAATAGGTTTTGAGTCCTGGACAACTTCCCGTTTGTATTTCCCGATTTTTCCACTTTTTGAAAGCCTATTTGTTGTGCAATTTTTCCGCCGATAGGTTCGCGGGGTTCCTGCAGTTTCTCTATGAGTAATGTCTATGACCTTAAAATCGAAACCATCAATTACTCCCGACTCATCATAAACATTGGAGAGTGACGAAAAAATGGTACGAAGCTTGACGAGTTCGACAGAAAATCGGTAAAAATAAATTTGGGAAATTATCAGAGATCTTATCGAACTACCCGACCACTAAAATCAATTGTAACCTCCTTTCTGTCAATTTAAACCCTTCTAACGTGACTTCTTAGATGAAATTTTTTTTCTTAACATTCCAAGAGCATTCATATCGCCGGTCGTTAGCGAAGATACCGTTTGTATTGATCAACGATAATATTATTTATTAAATACAAATGCATAAACATAACCAAAGACCCGTCGTACGTATCAGAGTAGATGTGATAAACAGAAAATATGAGGCAAAAAGACTCAAAGGTATCTAAATAACAGATACGGAAACAATTCAATGTTTTATGTTCTTTCAGAAGTATAATAATTTAAAAGATCCATAGACATTACCCAAGATAATGTCAGAGGCCCTACCGAAGTACGTCTGATACCATTGATTGTGTTGACCGAAATGTTCACTTCTGCACCATATCACAAATGGTCCACACGTAGTGATACGGGTCACCCTGCCCAATTCTAGTAGTGGTCATTTCCCTTAAACCCTGAAACACGTATTACCTAAAATTGGATTCTCTACAACTTTGTCTTTGGAAGCAGCTTTCTAACTTTCATAGTTCTAGATGTGGTCATATCCCAAGATTGGGTCATTCTTCCCTAAAACACTGAAACACGTATTCTCTAAAATTTTATTCTCTACAACTTTGCTTTTGGAAGGAACTTTCTAACTTGCATATTTCTAGAGATATGGGTCATCCTAGACCCAATTCTGGTAGTGGTCATTTCCCGGAATTGTGCCGTTTTTCCCTAAAGCCCTGAAACACGTGTTACCTAAAATTTGATTCTCTACAACTTTGGCTTTGGAAGCAGCTTTCTAACTTTCATAGTTCTAGAGATATGGGTCATGCCGCCCAGTTCTAGATGTGGTCATATCCCAAGATTGGGTCATTCTTCCCTAAAACACTGAAACATGTATTCTCTAAAATTTTATTCTCTACAACTTTGCTTTGGAAGTTTTCTAACTGCCATATAGCCCTAGAGATATTGATCATTCCGCCCAATTCTAGAAGTGGTCACATATCAGGGTCTCACCATTTTTCTCTAAAACCCTGAAACACGTGTTCTCTAAAATTTGATTCTCTATTCATCCATTCTAATCCCTTTCCCTTTCACGTGTATTGTATTTTACGAAATACCACTTTTGTTCACCGATTCCATCTGCACACAGCATTAAGAATAGAAAAGTATCAAATATAATAAAAGCTTCTTGGCATGTTTGTGAATTTAAATTTTCTGGTATTTTAATTGACTTTATCTTTAGTGTTCGTAGAAATAAGAAAATTTTCCACCGTAATTGTTTCGGACGCAGCTAAGACGTAATTACATTCGTAGCGTCACATAGGTTTTAATTACCGAAATTATTTCATGACTTGCAAATGTTTTTAATCTTTCAGACTGTCTTGCTACATAGTAAAATGCTGTCTTGATATTATCGGTGCAAACAATTCTGATTTTTAGGTTCTTCAGGGCTACAAAAGACGTGTTCTTACAGTCTGCGGCAGTTCTTTAATTACGCAATGCTAGAATCATGATTTCTAGACGCTTTCCTTCATGACCCGTCAATTGTGACCCATTTTTGTTAGAGCTACAACGCTAGCCGAACACCCCTTTCATCCTATTGCATTACGTAATTTGTGAACGACCCCTCTAATGATTCATTCACATGATCGCGCAGGATCCTGTGAGTTAGGGAATGTACACTAATTACTTACGTTCACAAAATTCGTCAACTGTCAGGGAGGTAATAATTATTACGCATCTGCGGGAAAATTTATTTATCTTCGAGGAGGAAGCTTGTATCCCGAGTCGAAGGATACCGGCACCTGGATTCACCTGGGAAGTCTATCCAGCCATCTTCCAGGCGGAAACTTCAGCAGCTCTCTTGGGAGCTCGAGAAATTCTGCCAGAAGGACTCAATGGTGAAGACGTGATCGTATGCATTGATAGTGAATCAGCAATAAAAGCGCTGATATCACCCATTGTGACTTCTAAATTGGTAGAAGAATGTAAAGGTTACTTGAACCAGATAGGGCTGAGCATTCGAGTCAAACTAGTTTGGGTGCCTGGGCACTCCGGAGTGAACGGTAATGAAAAGGCTGATGAGCTGACAAAAACCGGATCAACGGCAATCTCATACGGATCCGAACCTCACATCCCCATCCCGAATTCTCTTTGTGCGAAAGCGGTGAAGGACTGGGTGAGGGCGGAGCATAGAAAAAGCTGGACAGCGTGCGAAGGAGGAGTGCATACCAGCATTTCTTCCCCACTCCGAACGAGAAATGGACTGACGATGGGGCGGGATCGCATAAAAAGAATGGTTAGTGCGACGACCGGGCATTGCGGACTCAACAAGCACCGGACGAAGATGAGAATTTCAGGTGACACAGACTGTTCCTGTGGCTTGGAAGAGGAAACGGGCTTACACGTTATATGTGAATGCCCTAAATTCCATCAGCTAAGACACAGGATACTGAGCGACTACGTCGTGCACCCTTTGAAAGTGGCCGAGCTAGGGCCTATCATATTAGACAGGTTCCTGGTTGGCACGCAAAGGTTTTCATGATTTTTTAAATGATGAGCGGGAAAAAGGAACAAAGGGTCACAAGATCTGTGTTCCAGACCACGAAAGTGATCGTCCCAAACTGATAAAAACCCAAAAAAAAAAATCCCGAGCCGAAGACAAGGGATATAATCCTCCGAGAGGATAAATAAATTTTCCTGCAGAACTCTTACGTTTTTATGCACCGAAGCAAGAAATCAACAAAACAAATTTTGATACAACCCAGTAATGTATGACTTATCTCCCTAGACAGCCACTGAGGTGTATAATAGTAGATTATGCACCACTGTCCGGGATGCTCTATTTTGACGATTTGGAGGTTATTTTCCGAGCCGAAGGCGTGGGGAATAATCCAAATCGTCAAAATAAACCATCCTGGACAGCGGTGCATATGCTATTTTATCTGCCGAGAAAAGATATATCGAGAAAAACAATTTTGCCCTAGGGAGAAAAATGCGAGATTATCGTTCTAGGCAGATAAAAAGAATTTCCTGTACTTGTAGTTAGTAAAATATAGAACTCCATCAAAAATGGAATGACCACCGAAACGATGATTGAAGCAACACATCAAGTGGACCTTAAGCTCCATCTAATCTTTAACTTGAATTGGTGCCCTCATCCAAACCACTGATGTTTTGGCGACTCTTGATTTCATTACTTCTGTTTTTTCTAACTGGTGCAGATCACATCTGTGGAAAATATCGCCAAAAAAACCTTCCAAACTTCAAACCACCCTGTACTTTTCCAATACATTTTGTGAAAGGAAATTTGTTTTTTTGTATAAAATACAGCAAATAGATGCACAAACTAATTTTCCTTTTAAAAAATTTAATGGAAAAACATATGTACAAAGAAAATGTCTACGTTGCTTTCGAATTCGGAGGGTTTTTTTCTGGGATACTTCATACAGATGGAGATCACGCAAACAAAAACAAAGAAATTGCCAAAAAACCGAATCACTAATTTTTTGCCAAAAACATCAAACATTTCTTTCGTATCGCACAGCATGACACAACACAAGATAGACCTAAAAGGGAAAAAAATGAAAAGATTGACCGCCTTAAGTCCGAAAAGTGCTACGTAAATCGCAATATTCAAAGCTTTCAAGTCTATCATTAAGAGAAATGTCCGAAAGATTTTGCCAGCAATGTATCCCATATCACCAAGACGATTAACGAAACGATTTTCATCTAAGGATACACCACAAACTCTAAACATTCTTCAAAAATGTTATGATAATTGAAATTAGCCTTTGAAAACATAAAAATGAAATCCGTTTCTCAATTAATCTAAAATGCCAGATCAGTTCTTTATAAAAACATTTCCGAAACCAATAATTACTTTCAATTTCCTTAAATCCCTCCGCTTTTGTTAAATGTATTTTTTGTCCCGAAAAAGGGCAAACCCTTGATGTCGAGTTTGACTAACGTTTCATAAATACACGTTTCGTGAAACGAAAAAGTATATAAAAAAAATAGAATATTTAATCTCCTTGAAAAAATCATTGAACGAAAATTTATTGGAACACCTTTGGTGAACCTTCGGTTAGCTAGCGCCTCATATCAAACAAAATAACAATCGAAATGGAGAATTACTTTAAAATGTGGTAATCAATGTGTCAAAAGAGTCGATCTTTAAACACTCAGGTAGTGTTGTGTCTGCTGTTTTTATGGATTGATAGCTAAATACAACCAAACAGTTTGAAATCATTTTTGTTTTGTCTACGCAATTAAGTTGCAGAACTTTGTGTCTTTGTTATCTATAAATACCCTTTTGATGCAGGAACTAAAAGGTAATAGAGTTGCAAGGACGGTTGGGTAAACAAAACATTTACGTTCTCCGATTACGAAATATTATTTACTTTCGTGAAGTATTATTGTGTCATTACATCTAATGAGCAATCACTACCAATTTGGACGATAAAGCTACAGACGACTTTACTGAGGACTGCCACTCCACCATCCAGCCTTCCTTCTTTCTACCATGCAATCACAAAAAAGGAAAAAGCTCACACAACAAAATTCAAACTTTTTCATTAATTATTGAGTTGAGCTCTTACCTTTGGAATGGCCCATCATTAAAAGCCATTAAAATTGTGATCTTTAGGTAAGGCAGCATCTTGCGATATAAGACAATTGCTATAAATTATGGATGATCTACTCATGAAAGTGCACAAACTTTAACGAAACGCACAAGGAACGCACAAAGAGTACACAATTTATGCGTCTAAACCCGGCAAAATGTGCGCAAAATCTCGATTTGTTTGCACAGAAAGTGCACAAACATTCAACGAAACGCACAAGGGACGCACATAGATTACACAATTTATGCGTCTAAACCCAGCAAAATGTGCGCAAAATCTCGATTAGTTTGCACAAATAGTGCACAAACATTCAATGAAACGCACAAAAATACACAATTTATGCGTCTGAACTCGGCAAAATGTACGCAAAATCTCGATTTGTTTGCACTTATACTTTTTGCGCACATTCTGTGCACAATTTTTCTTATATTTGCACAAAATTTATTTTGTGCACTTTTTGTTCATCGATTGCCCTTAAGGAATAGATGAATCAGAATTCAGCAAGATTTAGTACGAAGGTCTCAAATTGATCTGAAAGAACATCACTATTGGAAATGCAATTTTTTTTCGGAGCAACTTTAGACCTTTTTACTCGATAGTTTTAAATTATACTTCATCTATTGTTCACGCTTTTCGCACCTACAATACAATCTACAATGACCGAAATTTAAATAAGAACTTTGTACTTCTGTGCAGGTTTTCGCGGTGTTAAAAACCTGCGCAGAAGTACGAAGTTCTTATTTAAATTTCGGTCATTGTCTTTGATAATTTCACTGTTATCGCAAAATAATAATCTGACAAAACATCGCACCTTTAACAGTGCACATTTTGCATGGAAACAAATATTTTGAAAACATTTTTACAATTTACACAAAGTGAAAGAAGAGAATTCCGTACTCTACTCTAAATATATATTTACAACAACTTTAATTAACTAGGTAATTGATAGATGTAAAAAAAAAGCTTTAGAATGTCGGCATATTGACAAGGAAATGCGAATCTTTTTGTGCTAAATAAAAGCAGAAGAAACCTTCTTCATGGGAGGTAATGTTCACCGCATCAAATATTGAAAAAATTCTTACGGGGAAGACAGTAACAAGAGAGTACACTTTTTTGCACACATCTGTTGCATCATCGGTTTAATGTTGCAGATGCTCTCGATTTGAATGGTTTGGTTTTTCCGTACATAAAGATATGGAAAGATATGGTTTTGAAAACAATTTTAATAATTTGCCTCAATTCTCTCAGTGTTCTTCGTGATTTGTACTTAGATCGGAAAAAAATGATCTATCGGGTTTTTGAACGAAAAAAGACAAGGATCGAATATTCACCCTCAATAGCACCAAGTAATCAAGCGAAAACGTTTGGTATTATTGAAGCGTGTGATACCTCGAGAGAGTACAAATGCAAGGGAGAAACGGCAACGTTCGTACAGATAGCCAAGCATTGAAGTATAGCTCCTTTCAGATCTCATTATAGAATGTTTGGTAAAAGTTAATATTGCAGAACTTATGCTGTGTACCCGGACGCCAAGGTGTTAATGGAAATGAAGGAGCAGATAAAGTTGCTGCGATGGAACCATCTGTCTCTCTTTCGGTCTTTAACCTGGTCGTGTTACTCTAACAAACAAGCACAACGTTTTATGGACCAACCTTCAATTTTGTACAAATGCTGACGAATAAATCGAACAAACCTTCAAAGTTGAAAACAATTAAAAATCTTCATTACCGCTCCATCCAACCAAAAGGGCAAAGTGCTCCCCTAACAGCTCGGAGGAAAATAATTGGAATCATCACTGGGCAGTTGCATAACATGGGACTGGGTGACTCGCTGGATTGCCAGAAAGTAAAGAAAAACCAGAGACACCTTCTCATTTGATGATGAAATGTCATGAAATGGCGTGACATAGAGTAATCTTCATTGGTGTAGAACATTCGAACAGAATAAGATAAGAGAGCTTAGTATAGACAAGATACACTGATTCTCTCAGAAATTTATTGAAGAAATATGTGAAATTTCTTTTTAAAGTTATTTAGGGGCAATTTCATGCAATGAATTTTGTATATGGTTATAATTTTGTATCTATAATATAAAATCTAAAATGTCACTGCACCTCACTACACTTACTGCACCTTGGTGTACCTTACTAGACTACACTTCAGTGCACCTCACTACACCTCAATACACCTCAGGGCACCTCACTACACCTCAGTGCACCTCACTCCACTGCACTTCACTGTCCCTCATTACACCTCGCTGCCTGTCACTGTACCTCACTGCACTTTTATCCACCTCACTACACCTAGAGTAAGGTGGAGTGAGGTACAGTGAAAGGCAGTCAAAAATAATGGGGAAGCTGCACATCGCATGGAGAGACGATCAAAGAACACTGCCGGTTGATCTGAAAGAGTAAGTGCGAAAGCACAGCTGAAGTAATGCTGTGAGGCGGTTCCGGGGAGAAGAGAGCATGGAGAGTAAGGAAGGGGGCTTTATTTGTTAGGTCATTGAAGAAAGGAATCCAACACTACCTTGGTCCAGGAGGACCGCCCGCGTGTCTATGAAGATTTCCTCACCCATATGAAAAAAAAGTGAAAGGCAGTGAAGTGTAATGAGGTGCAGCGATGTGTGGTGTAGTAGTGTAGTGAGGTGCACCAAGGTGCAGTGATGTGTAGTGTAGTGAGGTGCAGTAAGATGTAGCGAGGTGGATGTATCTTTCATATAGTGCACCTTAATCTTGCTACAAGACGGTATAAGATATATGGTTGTTTTATGAATTATAAGTTCTTTTTGTTGTATTATAAAAAATAATGAGGGAAACATCTTACGCACTGTAGTATGGGTGCCATCCCCCTCTTTAGTTCCAAGGTTGGTTCCAGGGTCGTCCGACTTTAACCAAAAAATTCCTTTCATTATGTTTCAACAGATATTTGAACAGAAATATCTTCAAAAAAAGATTATAAAATAAAGTTAAGCAATCGAAGCTTACGACACCCCAAGAAGTCTAAAAAGAGATGTAAGTACACACCATTTGCTACAAAAATAATCACCACAATTTCAGAAGGTTGGTGAAACTTTTTCGATTACATCTCCACGAAATTAGCAGAGAAATCTTTCTTCAAAGTAAGGTTTTGTATGAAAGATATGGACTCAAGGAAAATAAAAAAAAACTGGTGAAAATCGGCTTAGTAGCTCTGGCTGGTAGGGTCCAAAAAATATTTGTATAATCATGGGTCAGAGCACAAAGTAGGGTCCTAGGTATGCCTTTTGCTTAAAATTTTACAAACATGTGACTCTTTTAAGCTATAATTTTACAGATTAGTTTGTGATCAATTCTTGAAATTTGCTGAAAAACTGATTATATAGGTAACGGTTTGAAATTTAAAACAATAATGGTATAAGTAACCGAACAATTTCTATTAGTTTTTAATACCATATCCAGGTTATAAAAGAGGGGGAGGGGAATCGACGCGTGGCAAAGCATGAATCCCGGAATCGATAAACCAACGCTTCCACAATTGCAAAAACAGTGCGATGTCATCCAAATCGACAGACTATTTCATGAGATTCGAGACCGTGCAGAGGAAGTTGCCAGAATTCTGTCAACCCAAACGCCAGAGTCCGGCGCGAGGCTCAATGTCCTTCCATCGCGAAATCTTGGCACATTGCTGGAAAATAACGCGTTCAGTATAATGGTAGGCCTTCGTTTGGGGACTGACATTTGTGCATCACACAAGTGTGTCTGCGGCTCGATGGTGACGAGCAAAGGAAGACAGCCTTAAGTGTAAAAAAAGTGCAGGAAGATGGTCTAGGCATTCCGAATTGAACACCATCATAAAACGGGCGCTCAGTACAGTAGACAAACCAGCCGGATTGGAGCCGCTCGCCGGGCCTATTTCGAGAAAACGGAAAACGGGTCGACGGAATCAGTTTGATTCCTTGGAACCGTGGAAGAACGTTAGTATGGGATGCCACCTGTACGGACACTTTCGCTCCCAGCAACCTCAAATACAGTACACAAATAGCCGTCAGCAGAAGATAAAGCCAAACGGAAAGAAGCGAAATATAGGACGCTGATCGAAAGAAATTATCATTTCGTGCCATTCGCAGGGCAATCCGGCAGCTGTGATGGAATGTTTCGAACCCAACGATATAAAGGAAGTATTTTATTTGTGATTCTTTGTGTTTCTTTGTAATTTTTGTTCTAATACTGCAATAAATATTCAATTCAATGAATCAATTGTACATAATATCACAAGGAGCAAAAGTATTGATTTTCGACCCAGATGGTGAAAGCGTCAGAGAGCGGAGTTAAGAACCTTCGAAAATAATTCAGGGAATTCGGTTCTAGACGAATGGGAATTCAGAAATTAGTGGAGAGAACTGTGCTTCATGTGATATTTTCATTTAGTTTTGGAGTCATGGCAACTGTATGGGAAGAAAAGCACTTTTCGGTACAGAACTGAAAACGATACACGAGTAGAAAAATGCTTCTTCAAAAGTGGGCAGAACAAGTCTACTTTATGGTCTCAATATTGTGAGAAGGTCGGAAACTTTTTGTCCGTATGCGCATGGAAGTCGAAAGTGTGCGTTTAGTGTAAGACTTCTACGTGAAGGAAGGTTCAAAGAAACGATTGAAAACATTAATTAAAACAAAATGTAAAACGGCGGAACAGCATTAATCACCAGCAATTTAAAGTTTTTTTTTGACGCACCCTGTAAATCATAAACTATTGATAACATCTACAAATTAGAATGACTAAGTTTTACCAAAATTCATTTAAATTCAAACTAGTTTTAAACATGCCACCAGAATTTTTTTTTTATTATTTTCTATGATTTATGATTATGATTTAATTTCAATATATATGACGTTATTTACACATGTAGGTAGATAAGCATGGATTCGAACGGTCTAAGTCGTTAGAATTGGAGGTAAATAAAATAATTCGTTTTCTTCTTTAACTACTAATAATCCGAATGTAAATTAATTAGGTTTCTGTATTTCTTTTTCCTATTTTTTTTTTAATTTTCTGTTATAAAATATTCTAATTTTTGTTATGGATATAAATTATGTGGTTTTAGTGTTAGGAAATTTATGAAAACTTTTGAATGGGTCTTTAACGTTCCGCATTTGTTCATCCACAAGCAGATAAATCATATTTAATCACCACAATATCTGTACCATTTTGAAGTTATTTAAAAAACAATTTAAGATAAAACCGACAAGTTCAGAAATGAAATCGATTCAGTTGAAACAAAGACAAAGAATGTTAACGTATGCGAAAACCGAATGTTATTTACAGGGTTGTATTGTCATCACAAGTAGCGTGGCCCCACATTGGCTTCAACTCAATGGGTGTCATCCCCAACAAAAGTATGAACCCAATCACCACGTAAAGTTACCTTTTTCGATAAAAGTCAAATAAAGAAGCTGTCAAAGTTTATTACACATGAGAAACGTCCACTAATAAAGGCGTGGTGTCATACTCTCACGGAAATGTGAAAACCGACACATTTTTGGTTCTGTGTTTTACTTACATTTGTGAACTTTTGCATAAGTGGAGAAATCAATAGATTCAGCAAACCACAAAACACAAAAGTGTGCCGGTTTTCACTTTTCCGTGAGTGTACAATTCTTTTTGCAATTCACCGACAAAAACTCGCTTTTTTGTGCGTAATTTCAGTGTCGCATGAAATCATTTTGCAGCACTAGTGCGATGACGGTTTTTTTACGCACTATAAGAATTGAATTTTTATATTAAAAGAAAATCTCGCTTTTGTCGGTGAATTGGAAAAACCGTTGTTTGATACACGTTACGTATGGTGGTAGTTTAACGCACACGATGTGTTGCCGAACTCGCCTTCGGCTCGTATCGGTAATCTCTCATCTAGTGCGTTAAACTACCTTCATACGTAGTTTGTATCAAAAATTACTATTTTCGTGGCGGTTCACCAAATTGAATATTCTATAGGTTCATCCTTTTGTCACAAAACGAGAAGTTAGGGAAAATGATCCTAACAGATAATTCAACTAATAGAACACTAACGGGAAGCATCACAGTTATGGTGCCTAGATTTTCTGAAATTCCTGAGACTGTTCATGAAGTATGACACGCCATCAGTGCTGCTGATGTCAAAAGTATGTAACTATAGCCCCCCAATGAGGTAGAATTCGTCAAACAACTGGTAGACGTGAGAGGTCTACTAACAAAAATCGATCTGTAATCTGGTAGATGTGAAAAATCTATCAACCAAACAAAATCGATCTAAAGAATTATGTATAAAGGCTAGGCGCTGTGCAGATGTTTGTTCATTCCATTCTCTGTTCTTGCCAACAACAGATGTTTGTTTACCCCATTCTCTGTTATTGCTGATATACACATGGTCTCGCGACAAAGGTGTACTGAAGATGCGTAAACGTCCCAATCAGCTTACTTTGTTCGTTGAAGTAGATAATTACTTTCGTAATTTCTTCCGCCTGTTGCATAGGATACAAATCTGGTCGTTTCCAAGCTATACAAACTTTTAGCAAAACATTTTCTGTGTTACTAGAAAATCGATACGTTGACACCACGCATTCGAGAGAATAAGCATTCTATCGGGTCTGGTGGCTTAATAGATAACATTTCACAAATTTGTGACAACTTATGTTGGGATCAAAAGTCTGTCTATTCCAACTGTCAAAATGACGTTTCAAGCTGAATTTTTCTTACATTTTTCGTCAATCTTTTTTCGATAATTGTTAACGAAACACAGATTCCTAATCTTTTATCTCAACTGCTTCTTTGGTTAAAAATTATGATGTTTCAAACGTCATTTTGATAGTTGGTATAGACCGACTTTTGATAACAACAAATTCGATTATCTCGTAGTTTCTTTTGGAATGATTTAAAAGTTAAATGGCGCGACTTAATGGTCCCATTTTAGATCCCCAATAAGAATCACCGAACCTTTCGGAATAGTCTAGTTGTCATAGATAGATATCCAAGAAAAACCTCTGAATTTTCGAACCACCGAAAACATTTTCCTTGTACGGAAGTTTTCCATGACATTTCGTAAAAGGAAATTATGTTTTCTTTGTATAAAGAGATGTGTAAATTTTCTTTTTACGAAATGTCATGGGAAGCTTCCATTAAAGGAAAATATTTACGGTGGTTTGATATTCGGAGGTTTTTATCGGCGATACTTCTTGGAGCTATACAACATCATCATGACAGCTATGAAAAGTCAGCGTTTTTTTCCGCGATTCTTCTTGGAGATCCATTTTAGTGATACAATCCATTCAAGACGCTATATAGCCTGTCGATTATGACGTAATAGTTATTTACGTAACTCAGAAAATGTAATGTTTTTGACGAGAGTGAAGTTTCCATCCCGCGGCGAAGCCAATCACACTAGTCAAAAACATATATTTTTCCGAATTTCGTACAACATTTTTCATTCCGAGGGTTCAGAAAACTGATTTTCTGTTTGAAAATAGAACGGAAAACAGCCGTTTTCCGTCCTAGGAATGAAAAATTATCGCTAGGCTGCCAATTGCGTACAACCCTGGATTATATACCATAAATTTATGTTTCTTTTTCAGACTTTTTTTATAAAATATGCAAAAATCGTTGACTAATTTAAAGATATTTTTATATTGGTACCAATAAAGTATATTTTAAAACAACAGGTTGACAAATTCGGTGAATAAAATACACAAATTAATTTTTTTGAATCGGAAAAAAATTACATTTACGTGGGTTGGTTATGGTCGCAGGAAAAAAAATTGTATCCACAGTTTAGCAAATAAAATAATTCAGATAAATTTTTAAAGCTCGGCCAATTAATAATTAAAGTTTTGTGTAACCATTGAACTTCTTGGTATTGTTCAACAAAACATTCGCTATAATGTCATTTGATTTTTGGTCTTGCAATACGTAACAAAGTGTACCACAAAAAAGAGACCAACATTACGCCATGCAATGTCTTTGTTTTTTTTTTTTTCATCCATCGAATGTGGATTTCGTATCATGCTCGTATGTTGTCTGACATGATTTCTCAAAATGGTTTGAGTGTCCAATAAAAATATTATAAATTGGCTTATTTTAAAACATTTTTAAAATTAAATGTAATTAAAAGTCACAAAAATGATGTCATTTCAGAGGCTAAGATTTTGTATGCATTTGAAATTTTCCTTTCCGATTATTTTTGAATGTTGTTTTGATTAACACTTTTTTAGTTTATTGATATAAGTTGAATGAATTGCCAGTCTGGGACAAACTTGTGCTCATGTGGTTTTAATTAATTATCGAGAATGACTTTCTTGTTTGTTTTTATATTGCAATTTTTTTTTTCGTATACAAGTCCGGCCCCATAAAGAAAAGTGTTTCACTCACATCGTTGCAATTAATGGCTAAAGTTCAACATAATTAACTTGTAGAGTTTGTGTTCGCGCTTCGTTTAACGCATGGTGAAGAGCTTTTTCATAAATCATCGAAAGAGCGATCCAAGGACAAATGGACCATCCCACCGTCTGGTCTGTCTGTCTGTCTGTCTGATTTATTTTCACACTCAAAAGAACATCATTCAGTGCCATTTTGTAGCGCTTTCATATCTTTTCTTTGTAAGTAGAAGTTTTGTGGATATCGTCGTCGCAAAACACCACTGAATCCCTAGATTTGATATTCAAATTCGTACGACTACTGTGTAACATAAGGGAAATAAGAAGCTTGTGTCGCCCTTTAATTTGTCTTCTGTTTTCTTTTAATAAAATTTCTATTAAGTACACAATTTTATGAAGATCTTTGACATAAGCCGATGTCACACTAAGCTTGTGATGTGTGATGTCACCCCTCGACTTCGGTTCGAGCTACAAAATTCAATATAGATTTTGAAGGTATTGGAGATATTGTGGGGTGACATCGCACATCACAAGCTTAGTGCGACATCGGCTTATGTCAAAGTATACAGAATTTCATGATGAAGTACCAAGCTCTCAAAAAGTCACTGTACATAGAACAATAGAAGCTTTAAAAAGAACAAAAGAAGCTTTTAAGCTTTTATTACACTTACGGAAATATATTTTTGCATCAAATAGAATTTTGTAACACTGCAAAAACTTGCGAGGAAGTACAAAATTCTATTTGATGCAAAAATATATTTCCGTAAGTGTATTCTATTTGCAGTGACTTTTTGAGAGCTTGGTACATAAACTAACAATCACACCATTTTTCGTGGCTTCACATGTATTTCGTGTCATACTCTGACATAAGCCGACGCCGCACTGAAATGTTACATGTCAAGGGTTTTTATAAACATTTCTTTCGCTCAATAACAATAGTGAGAAGAAAACAGTGGATTCATGGGATGTAAAAAAATTAACTGAAAATTTCAGAAACAAGAAATGTAGCTTGAGAGATTAGAGAGACGAACAAGCGTCATAAATTTATTAAAGTGTTTTGGTTATTGGTCAATTGAATGGATTTGATAGAGAAAAACTTGAGTACATGAGTCATACATGGCATGGCATGGAAAAATATACCGAGTTAGACGACAATGAAGAATAAACTTTGAGTCGTAAAGACATCAGCGTCATGCAACTCATCGCGTCAATTGATTGACGAACTCGATATGCAAATTTCTCTCAACAAGGCACTGAATGCTTAGCCTTCTACTCACCATTACAACCATTTGTCATGATAAAATTCACTTCAACGAAAAACTCTTCAAAATTCACTAGAAATTTCATCATCAAGTGCTAATTTCTATAAAAACTATCTATCAAATATGATTGGTAATAAGCAACCATTTTTGTCCAATTACCTGAAACCCCACAAAGCTACCGGATGTGCACGCAATCAAAATTACACCAATCCCGTATATAGCACCGTTTAACCAATGTTAGCTACTGTTTACACATCGAATTTCCGTCGTGTATATAAAAACCGAATAACCAATAGCGTAACACAGTAGCATTCATACGTTGATTTCTATATCAATACACGCATACGACGACAAAAACTAAAAAATTCTTTCCCCGGCACAATATAACCGTGGCACACATGGTGAAAATCCAATTGCAACTGAAGCCAACACAATTTTTAAAATGGTGATTTTCATTGTGTGGCATGCCATAGAAGAAATATATAAAAAACTTCTCATTTCCGAACAAAACGAAAGAACATTATTTTTATTCGGATAAAAAAGAACATTAAACCTAATGTGCATATATGTGTGTGCGGCATTAAAACAAGGCGGCGCGAAAACCGGTAGCATCATCATTGCATACAAAGATTTCATTCATCATAATATATAATGTGGAGTCTACCTTTTTCGAAAATTGTATATTCGATTTATTGTTGAGTCTCTTTTAATCATCATTTTGTGTATCCGCTGCTACTATTGGTTATTACGCGAACAGATCGACAGGAACCACGATTACATTTATACTCGAAACGAATTGAATCGTTTGCGTGGTTTGAATGGAAATTTCACTTGTGAATGTCGGCAAATATTCCACCGACATCAATAATGTTTTAGTTCATGAAACTTTCGTTTGAGACGACAATGATTCATGCAAAGATTCAAATCTTTCGTTTTATTTCATCATGTAAAACACTTACCCAACGATCTTTTATTTTAAATTATAAAAAAGAGACAATTTGAAAGTCATAAAAACGCTACGAATAATAAAAATCTCACCTGAATTTATTGTTCACCTCTTCGTGTGTGTCTGAAATCAGCTAAGCACAAAATGTAAAACCGAACGCAAATGGTACATGCGTAGATTGGACTTTTTTTTCGTAATAAAATTCGTTTTTTTATTTCTCTATAAAGCACACATTAAAGTTGTATACATCGCACAAAAAAGCACAGCGAAACTAAACAACAACCTCATACACAACGCGATCCAAAATAATTTACCACATAATGACACTTTTTCCTCAATTAAAACTAGTTTGATTCAATCGCACAATTCAAATGATTTAAATAAATTTAATTCGTAAAATTTAATTAAATTAATCGTCGAATTTCAAATAAATGTTTTGTGTGTAACTTCCGTATGAACGCTTCCGTTGCGTATCAATGTTTATAAGTGAATTGATCTTCCGTAACTAAAGTGAGTTGAATTTTTTTTTCCACTCGAAAAATCCAATGGGTAAAACTTATGGAAGGTGGCTACCATAAACGGCTTGCTAGTAGGTATGCTGGACTTGGAATGAGTGCGAGTTGCTGGTAACAGAAGTCAAGACTTTCTGGCAAGTAGCTGAACTGGAAACTGATGATTTCTACTGTACTTAGCGGTGCAGACAGCCGTATACCCGAATGATTATGCGCAAACGAGATATGAATAAACCTACACTGGTAGCAGTTAAGTGCCCCCCGTAGCCCGAAGCCCCCTGATGTGTTTCTTCAGTGCAATATGTTATTTTCCCCCACTTGAGCATCGTTTTTATACACACAGGTAATATAACTTTGTTAACGCCTCCC
This sequence comes from Pseudolycoriella hygida, assembly GCA_029228625.1. Classification (NCBI taxonomy): domain Eukaryota; kingdom Metazoa; phylum Arthropoda; class Insecta; order Diptera; family Sciaridae; genus Pseudolycoriella; species Pseudolycoriella hygida. The sequence continues at coordinate 149,842,766 of CM055403.1, forward strand.
ATTCACAACAATGAATGTATTTTAAACTCCGCCCGTTATACGTCGATATAAATGTAGGAATTCGTTTCTTTTTATTCCTTTAAGAAAAAGGTTTCTGCTTTTGTATTTTGTGCTTTATTATTTTATTCATAATGTTCAGCGCTACCACATTACGCAAAAATGTTGTTCAATGATGCGCAACGAATTTTCGAAATTAAGTTTAAATTACCATTTATTTCGGTTGAGTTTTCAAACTATTGCAATTTCTGAATGGAAAATTACAAATAACAATGGAAAATGTTGCAAATAATGAAGTTTCTAATTCTTTTAATCGGTGCATTTGCATTTGTGGTACGCTCCAATATGCCGCTAAATATCGACAGAGAAAATAATAACTTGATGATATCGACCAATAGGAAATTAGCATGTGTAATGTAGGCATACCTAGGGAATGTTTTCATTTCAATTTTTTAACTGAAAGCGTTGAAATGTAAATTTGTTGCATATACAAGCGCATGAGCATTTCGTTTAAAAAAGAGCTTTTTCACTTGAGATGTTTTTTTCAGGGCCACTTACAAACACTCTTCAAAATTGTCTGACAGTAAGAGATGGAATAGAATTGAAAAGCCTTCATCGAATCGCAAGTTCATATATGCATTGTTCTTTTTTTAGATAGATTTATCGTGTTGTAATCACACAAAGGAGCCATGAACGAATATCGTGGCTCTTCTTTTAGAACCCGATCATTGCATTGATTGCTTAAGGTTTCCAAAATATTTGCAGAAACTCAATCATTTAACCTTACTTCACTCAACCCAGAATTTTCTCTCTACGGCCCAAGGCTATCACTACACACGGGAAAAAGTGTAGATGCATGTTTAGGAACACTGAACAGAGGGTAAATGAAGAATGAATGGTATGACAACTTGCTTTCACTTTTACATCATTTACACATCAGTTCCATGTTCCTTCTACTCACTGGAAGTAAAACTGATGGACAAATGATGTAGATAAGATGGTTTTTATGCAAAAATGATGTAAACTTTTCCGTCAATTTTGCATCCTTATCACATCAATTCTCTAGCATTCTTACATTAATTATGTCAAAGTAACATCATCACTACATTAAATTTACATCAATTTGGACTTTTCTCACATCATTCATACAATAAGATAAGATCAAATGACGTAGAGGTTGTTGATAAATGTAGTCCCATAAGAATTGAACGGAAATCTTTGCATCTTTCCCTCATCGTTTTTGCATAAGAACCATCTTATCTGACATCATTTATTCATCTGTTCATCATTTGGTTTCGCATTATTTGATGTGGCAAATAGAATAAATCTTGCAAAAAGACTCGAACGTATCTAAATATAGTAATAAGCAAACAATCCAACGTTTTATGCTCTTTTATAACTACAAAAATTTCAAAGAACCATAGTAACTATCCAAGGTAATGTCAAAGGTCCTACCGAAGTACATCTGAGATCATTCAAATCTAGAAATGGTTATATCCAAGTATGGGGCCATTTTTCCCTAAAACCCTGAAACACGTGTTCTCTAAAATTTTGGTCTATACAACTTTACCTTTGGAAGCAACCTTCTACCTCTTACAGTTCTAGAGATATGGATCATCCTTCCCAATTCTAGAAGTGGTCATATCCCAGGATTGAGGCATTTTTACCCAAAATCCTGGGACAAGTGTTCTCTAAAATTTTATTCTCTACAACTTTCTACCTCCTATAGTTCTAGAGATATGGATCATCCTTCCCAATTCTAGAAGTGGTCATATCCCAGGATTGCGGCATTTTTACCCAAAAACTTGAGACAAGTTGTTCGCTTAAATTTTATTCTCTACAACTTTGCCTTTGGAAGCAACTTTCTATCTCTTATAGTTCTAGAGATATGGATCATTCCTCCCAATTCTAGAAATGGTCATATCCCAGGATAGATGGCATTTTTACCCAACATCCTGAGGCAAGTGCTCTCTAAAATTTTATTCGCTACAATTTTGCCTTTGGAAGCAACCTTCTACCTCCTATAGTTCTAGAGATGTGGATCATCCCTCCCAATTCTGGAAGTGGCCACATCCCAGGATTGGGGCATTTTTACCCAAAAACCTGAGACAAGTTGTTCGCTAAAATTTTATTCTCTACAACTTTGCCTTTGGAAGCAACTTTCTATCTCTTATAGTTCTAGAGATATGGATCATCCTTCCCAATTCTAGAAGTGGTCATATCCCAGGATTGAGGCATTTTTACCCAAAATCCTGGGACAAGTGTTCTCTAAAATTTTATTCTCTACAACTTTCTACCTCCTATAGTTCTAGAGATATGGATCATCCCTCCCAATTCTAGAAGTGGTCATATCCCAGGATTGGGGCATTTTTACCCAAAAACTTGAGACAAGTTGTTCGCTAAAATTTTATTCTCTACAACTTTGCCTTTGGAAGCAACTTTCTATCTCTTATAGTTCTAGAGATATGGATCATTCCTCCCAATTCTAGAAATGGTCATATCCCAGGATAGATGGCATTTTTACCCAAAATCCTGAGGCAAGTGCTCTCTAAAATTTTATTCGCTACAATTTTGCCTTTGGAAGCAACCTTCTACCTCCTATAGTTCTAGAGATGTGGATCATCCCTCCCAATTCTGGAAGTGGCCACATCCCAGGATTGGGGCATTTTTACCCAAAAACCTGAGACAAGTTGTTCGCTAAAATTTTATTCTCTACAACTTTGCCTTTGGAAGCAACTTTCTATCTCTTATAGTTCTAGAGATATGGATCATTCCTCCCAATTCTAGAAGTGGCAACATCCCAGGATTGTGGCATTCTTACCCAAAATCCTGAGGCAAGTGCTCTCTAAAATTTTATTCGCTACAATTTTGCCTTTGGAAGCAACCTTCTACCTCCTATAGTTCTAGAGATGTGGATCATCCCTCCCAATTCTGGAAGTGAACATATCCCAGGATTGGGGCATTTTTACCCAAAAACCTGAGACAAGTTGTTTGCTAAAATTTTATTCTCTACAACTTTGCCTTTGGAAACAACTTTCTACCTCTCATAGTTCTAGAGATATGGATCATCCCTCCCAATTCTAGAAGTGGTCATATTCCAGGATTGTGGCATTTTTACCCAAAATCCTGAGACACGTGATCTTTGAAATTTTATTTTCTAAAACTTTGCCTTCGGAAGCAACTTTCTAAGTCTTACAGTTCTAGAGATATAGATTATCCCTGCCAATTCTAGAAGTGGTCATATCCCAGGAATGAGACATTTTCACCCAAAACCCTGAAACCCTAAAATTTCATTCTCTACAACTTTGCCTTTAACAGTGAATCTTTGTATTGCATAGTTAAGGAAATAAACACGAAAAACTGTTTTCGTATATGGCCAAGAAACTCAATTTCGTCGATTCCATTGGTCCCGGTACCCCGACCCCTGACACGATTCCCACAAAAAATTTTTCCCAATTTTCTTGATCGATTTTGCTCATCTTTGAACTTGAATCATGGGAGGCATATATCTTTCAGGGGGAAAAAAGTTTAGGGTGATCGGTTGAGCCGTTTGGGAAAAAAAGTGGAGACGGGCGGACGTACGGACGGACATTTTTTTTATTGTTGATTCGTCATATATAGACGTATCAAAGTAAATATTGCCTTAACTCTTAAGTATATGCAATTACGTCCAAATTAAATTGGATTGGAAATTGCCGAAAGTGCAATATTGAAAAGCCCGTCCGAATCAACGGCGCAAAAAATCGACCTAGACAACAGATGAAGTCTCTGATATATAATTCCATGGACAAAAAATTTCGTCTCTTTTTTCTCTACAACACTGCTCAAAAAACCTCATTATCAAAGGAATATTCTGGAAAAAAACCAAATATCCTGTTGGGTCGCGTAGCGAGAGTTGGGCCCACACTACGGACTCTATAGTCCGAACCACTCAACCGATTTTCACTAATTTCGTTTCGGTTATTTTCCGATGTCCATATATTTCATTCAAAACCTTGAAGAGCGATTTCTGTTCTGATTTCGCAGTGATATAAGCGAAAAAGTTTCACCAACCTTCAAAAAACCACGTTTTTCACCACTTTTTCGATCGTAACTTCGAAAGTTTTCAAACGATTTTGCCCAAATTAAATCCTGTAATTAATTTTATCTTTCAGAAAAAAAAATGATTTTGAAAATCGGATAAGATTTATCCGATTTATGTAGAAAAAACACGTTGGACCCTAGTAAACCCAGTTTTAGGGCTCTGGCTCAAATCCAAAAAAGTTTCTTCCATGAATTTTCGGCCGTGCCCAGACGTGCCCAAAAAAATTTTTTTTTGAAAATCTGAGAAGATTTACTCGAGTTATGTACAAAAAACCAAAAACCACTTAAACGGCCCTAGCTCATTGGCCCTTGGGTCGACAGTGCCCTGATTCAATCCCAAAAAAGATTTTTTGATTACCTTTCAGGGAAAAAGAAGTTTTTGAAAATCGGTTGAGTTTTTTACTCGAGTTATCGTGTTGGCGGACGGACGGACGGACATTTTTTTTATTGTTGATTCGTCATCTACGGACCACGATCGGTGCTCGAACTACTCCCGGGTCGAGATTCGGCTGGTTACAAACGTCGTGGTAAACTTCGTTCTTCGTACGGGTCTAAATATGAAAAAGTCGATTGCAAGAATTTATTTTCATCATTTTCTGCTGAACTTTGAAAATGTATGGGGAAAAGTGGTTTTCCTCAGTTTTTCCGAAAAGTACTTGACAAATGATTTTGAGCCAGAAAATTTTTGTCTTAGCCCTTGAAACAATTTTCCGCATAGAAATCTCATGTGCCCGAAGTCTTAAAAAAACGTGTTCAGCCGCTCCGTGAACTGTCATGAACTCGGCTACATCAGCCTGTCTGGTTTGACGAATTTATTGTTAGAAATGTCCTTTAATTCTCCAAAATTCTTGAAAATTTCTTTTTGCAATTATTAAAATTACTAAAAATTCCAAAAAATTAATTGCGGGAATTAGTGCATATAGCGCACACTCTTTTGATTGTATTTACATTACATTTGCCGTTGAAGTGTGCATGAAACTACAAGATCTTGAATCCGAAGTACGCAGCCTTCAAAAAGTTGCAACAAGTGGTAGACTGCATTTTCGGCTAGAAAGCCTGGGATCAAAAAATGATGTGAGGCAATGTTAAAGCCAATACTTTATCATGGTTCGACGGCACAGAGTAGGCAGCCTGGTGCCAAAAATGTAAGCATATCACTATGACGGCATTGACGAATGATTCAGAACACATCAATTTTTATCTTGGAACCAGGCTGCCTTCTTGAGCTATGCTCGTTTAAATGTAGAAGGCAGCGGTGCCAAGATGAAAATTGATGCGTTGTGAAGCATTCGTCAATGCCGTCATACTGATATTCTTCAGTTTTTGGCACCAGGCTGCCTTCTTTCTTATTGTTCAAGGTCACATAGAGGGCAGCCTGGTGCCAAATCAAAAAGTTTTGCTCCGTAATGTACTGGACACTAGATTCAAACTTCCCTAACATAATTTGTTGGCACCAGCCTGCCTTCCCCGACTTGGCTACTGCAACATCACTTTAAGAGAATCAAATACATCCTTTGAATTTATTATGAATTTATTATTATTTTTATTATGAATTTATTTATTTACATCTACGTATGTAAGGAGTTCAGTCGGATGCCAGTAGTCTATCACCCACCCCTTGTCCAGCTGGATTTCTGACAAGAAACATTATCGAGAAAGTGAATCAGAACGTGTTAGAATTTCGTTGTTACGAAGATTTTCTCTAAAACATTTTATAGATTTCGAGTAGTTTCAGCTCAAAATGTCGGTGGTAATAGAATACGCCATATGAATTGTTGACTTAAAAGTAAAAGTGATAAAAAATCGAGGTATTCAACACACCGCATTTTATATCAAAGCGCTTGAGGAAACGAACCCCCAATGTTTTCATATGTAGGCATTAATCTAATGAACGGAAAGCATTGATTATGTCATCATCATCATCATCATCATCACACTTTATAGACCGTTTGTACCTTTCGGTGTGAGGTCTTTACTACTGACCATGGACCACCCTTCTCCATACCCCCCTATCCTGTGCCAAGGAGATGGTTTGTTCGCCTAGAGAAAGGCCCCTAACTTCTAAATCGGATTTAATTGAGTCTATAAACCTTCTCCTTGGCCTACCCCTTGGACGCACACCCGGGACTTGAGCATCCAATATCCTCTTTGGTAGCCGGCTATTACCCATCCTCTGAACGTGCCCGTACCACCGCAGACGACTAATCCTTGCCGCCTCTTCCACTGATGTAACCCCTAAGTTTTCCCTGATGTCGTCGTTCCTAATATGATTGTCCCACTGTTCCCTCCGATTTAATTTTGCTATGCTCCTAAGAACCCTCATATCAGAAACCTCCAGGTCATGCACAAGGTATCCGCAGTCCACCCAACTTTCACTACCGTATAAAATCGTTGGTCTGAAGATTGACCTGTGAATAGCTAGCTTTGTGCCACTACTTAACGCCTTTTTGTTGAACACATACGACCTCAACTGACTGGCCACTGCATTCCCCATTCTTCTCCTTTCTTCAAATTCCCTAACTAACTTGCCATTCTCCGAAAAAATGGCTCCTAAATATTTAAACTCAGAGACCTGTTCCAAATGCTCCCCATTTAAACTGCAAACTACATCCTTCCGGGATTTGCCAATATGCATAACTTTAGTTTTACTGACACTTATTTTCATGCCGTATTCCTCACATGCAGCATTCAGGCAGTCTAAATTCTCCTGCAAATCCTTGGCATTATCTGCTAATAGAGTTAAGTCATCCGCATCGGCCAGGATTTTCATGATTACTTCCCCCACCTTCACATTCCCTTGCAAATTCGCTTGCCTGATAATCTTGTCCATAAAAATTATGAACAGAAGAGGGGAGAGACAACAACCCTGACGAACTCCCTCATTAACTTCGAAAGCATCACTAATTTCACCATCTATCAGACAAAAGATCTGATCCTGACAACCTCTCAGAGGTCTGAAACCACTCTGAACCTCGTCAAGAACATCTTCCACTATAACCCTAACCCTGTCTACTAGCACACTTGTATAAACCTTTCCGACCACGCCCAAGAGTGAAATCCCTCTGTAGTTGGTAAGGACTTTGCGGTTACCCTTCTTGAAGATCGGAGCAATA
>CM055403.1:149850458-150010458 GCA_029228625.1 Pseudolycoriella hygida
TTGTCTCCACAACTCTAACTGACCCGAGATCAATTCTCATGTGAAATGAAAAGGTGCACGTCGCTGTAACCCTGACTCCGTAATTCTTTTGCGTAAGGTGTTAAAAACAAAGGGGCTGCAAGTCCCACAATAAGGGCTCTTATAGATTTCAAGCCCTTAATGCCTAATTGGGTCGAAACATGTCAAACGTGTTTTCTACTATGGAATAATTTCTAGACTATTTTATCAGTCATTCTAAAGAAGCTGATTAAGGGCTGACGATTGAGACCAACCTTGAATTAAGGGCTGGTCTCTGACCAAAGTTATTCAACTTTGCGTCAAAAAAGCATATCGACATTTATTCAACTCAAAATGCAGTCCACCCTTAGGGAGACATTAAGCTGAAAATTCATTTTTGTCTAAAATGGCGTTTGTCTGAATTCCGATTCTATGAGCAATAAAACGACATTTTAGACGAAAAAAAAATTACGACAAAAAGAATTTTCCCCTCAGTCACCCAACAATGTAGTGTCTTTTTTTGTGTAAAAATCAGAGATCAGAGACCAGCCCTTAACTCAAGGTTGGTCTCAATATTCAGCCCTTAATGAAGGATGGACTCCATTTTGAGTGGAATAAATTTTGCATATAGACGAAATCGTCGATTTGGACATGCTTTTTTGACAAAAAGTTGAATAACTTTGGTCGTAGACCAGCCCTTAACTCAAGGTAGGTCGCAATCTTCAGCCCTTAATCAGCCTCTTTGGAATGACTCTGGAATTGTCTACAAATAATTCAAAAAGAGTATAAAACACATTCTAACATGTGTCGACCCAATAAGACACTAAGGCCTCGAAACCCATGAGAGCCCTTAATGTGGGACTTGCAGCCCCTTTCAGCCCTTAACTAGCCCCTCTGTTTTTACGCCTTACGCAAAAGATTTTGCAATACTAAGTATTCTTAGGAAAATTTATTATGCACTCTTATCCATTATTAGAACAATGTTCTACGATTAAATTTCTGGAAAAACAATCAATTTACACTAACTGTAAAAAAAACATTTCCTCAAAAATCTTTGGGTTCGTCAATTAAACATAGGCTCAGTTACCCTTTCTTAAGCTCTAATCTCCATTGTGCAAGCAACACTATTATGTTTGAACTTAAGCGTTAGTTTCGCTAATAGAATTAATGAGCGAATACAGCCCTGCGTTTGGGAATGGATAATGTGAGAGAGACTTATAAAGTGGTAATATAGAAATTTCTTACAAAGTCCAATGAATTCGAACGTTTTATAAAAATGTTGGCCAGCTCAGCACTCATCATAAAACAAACCAAACGTTTTTAAGTAGGTAGCTAATTGCGTGAAGATTGATGATCAGTTTTTGTTGTTGTATTATGATGTTCAGTCCATATTTTCAACAAAAAAACATACTTCATATAATTAGTTTTGTTGTTTTTGATGAGTGTTACAATGCTGTGTATGTTCGTGCAGATGAGTTTATTCAACATGTTATACACCATGTAACATTAAACGCAATATTTTTGTTCTGAAAGCTTTTGGATATTTCTTGTATCAATTGATGTTTAGCGACAATTTATTTGCGGAAAATTTAATAACATTTTAAGTTGAATACTTCAGTCGGAAAATATTTAATTCAATTACGTTACATTATGTTACATTAGTTTTGTTCGTTGCATAAGTTTGCCACTTTGTTAAATCAAATCCAGTGAAAGTTGAAAGATTTTTTTTAATGATTTACTTTTGTTAATTTGATGGCCGACTATATATTAGAAATAATCAAAAATTGTAGATTTTAAATAACTATTTCCATTCGTTTTCTAAAACACGAACAAATTGCAATTTTTCAATTTCATGTCCCTGTTAATATCAAACTCCCATCATTTCATAACTATTTCTCAGAAACACGATTTTTTTAACGAAGTCGACCGCTTTAAATAGAAATGTTAGGAACCAGTTCATGAAAAGCGTACAGAAGCGTGCAGAGGGAAGTGAGTGGTTAGGTTGAGGAGTACACGTTCTGATCGAACTTTTTTAAACGCAAAGAAAGTTGCTTGGAAATTCGTCCTCCAGCCATAGTTTGAGTCATAAGTTGTGTCTTCGAGGCGATTTTTTTTACATCCACGGATAAAATGAAGCCACCCATAGGGTACAAATTTCAGTATATAGTCTATATAGTATATACGTCACAAGTTTTTCATTGGACAGTAGCAATAAATGTTTTTTAGCTGTGTCAGAGCCCTTGGCCTGCTAGTGAGATAAGAATGCATACATAAATTTCCCGGGCCATAACTTACAAAGCATTTCTGCAAAGCTTGACCGGGTATTCTATCTGTGAAGTTTGTTAAGAGAAAAAAAAAAGATTAAAAATTATTCCTAACGAGTTGAGTTGTTTAGATTTTTCTTCAAAAGTGTAAGACTCAAGTGATCAGCCAAAACAATACATTCGTACTCGGCTCAAATATAAGTCAAGGCTGACAGTAAATGTAGTTAGTAAATCAATCTCCTAAACTCGTCTATTTTTTTTCAAAATGGCAGTTATTTATTTATTTAGCGTATATAAGTCTTATATTACATATCAATTCTTAATCTAATACTGGTTTTTCTATATTGAAACTGTTCGCTCTTATACTTGATGCAAACTACCGTGAGGATGGCAATGGTCAACTGATTCGGCAACCGAAATTGATGACACTTTCGTCTTGTGCAGACATCGTGAAGACCACTTTAGTGGCTGTCTGTTCACGTTTAATTTGTTCACAGTCGCAGATTGTATCATTGTTAACTAGTGTTGACTTCTATTGACAGGTTCCATCGCTGGAGAGGTCGGTATCGAACACATGAAAACACAAATTCAGTTGAGAATGTCTGACGCTATCTTTCGTATGTTTTCATCGCACCATTGATTGGTACTATTCCAAATAGTACCTACCTACATAGTGGCGCCCTTCGTCTGATGAAAGAAAACGAAATTTCATTATTTGAGTGGCGTCACAAATTTTTTCGCGTTCTGTATTGTGCGATTCGCAGAAAAATCCTGTACAACCCGGGGATCGAACCCGGGTTTTCTGCGTGGAAGGCAAGCACGTACACTACTACGCCGTCCGTCCCGTAAAGTTAGCACTTACTTGATTTAATACGGACGAACTTCATAGAGCGTGGTTTGTATCACTTTTCATCATGAAATAGTAGCCGCGTGTCGGCAACGTCATTCGCTTATTTTCATAGCTAAATACGGACCAATATAAAACTAAAAATACCCCTGTCTGTGGCTCCATCCATTTTTCTTCGTAGCTGAACACAAACACACTCTATTGCAGTGCCATGGCCATGGATTAGGCGCCTTGTTTTATGTTTGTCCGTATTCAGCTATGAAAGCATGGATGACGCCACTTGAAAGAAGGGGTAGTTCTATGTAGAGATGTTAATTCAGCTATGAAAAAGCATAGATGTCACCACCTGAGGTTCGGAGACAAGATTCCGACAAGACATATAAATAAAAAATATTAAATAAAGCAGAGGCGTCGACTTGTCAATAGGAGTAACGCTACATTTTGATGAAACAGAAAGTATTTCATTGTGTTATTTGAGGTGTTTTGAATAGTCTTTCTGTGAGGAACAAAAACAAAAATCATCTTCCAGAAAAAATCTGTTCGTATGCCGAATAGCAATAATAATCTGCCTCAATAACTCGTCAAGGGTTAGGGGCTAGATCATTATTTACAAGTTTCGCTGTTTGTGGTTCTAATTTGTTTTCAGATCCCTTTATTACCGGAAAGTTTTTACTGTGGCATTGGTAAGCTGTGCGAAAATTCCTTCCACGGCCTATTTTTGGGAATTTAATTCTTAAAAATTCTATAAAGTTCTTAAAAAATTATAAGCACACGACCGTAAAAAATTCTTACAAATTCCCTAATTCTGAAACTTAGGAATTAAGAAATTTTTAGGAATTTTTTAAGAATTTTATGAAATTTTTAGGAATTAAATTCCCAAAAATAGGTCCTGATTCCTTCCACCGGTAAGCCGTTATATGGCGCTACACTCAACTTCACATGACTTGAACAGATTCGAACAGCCAGCGGATTGACACGGACCGGACGCAGGGTCTATTTTCGAGAATTTAATTCCCGAAAATTCCTTAAGGCCGATAACTTGTATGCTAACTGTAAGGTAGACTATACCTTTAGGCGCTCAAATATTATATTTTCGCTGATATCAGTGGACAAAGACGCATTTTTAAAAAAGTAAGTCAGCATTTCCCTTCCTAAATATATTGCCTTTTAATAGCAACTAAACTTATTTTTTGGGATCCTACCTACTCTGAGAACGGCAAAAAAATCGTAAAAATTTACACAAAAACTCGTCGTTCTGAGACAAGGTTCAATTCCAAAAAATAAGTTTAGTTGCTCTTAAAAGGCAACATATTTAGGAAGGGAAATGCTGATTTACTTTTTTGAAACTGCGTCTTTGTCCACGGATATCAGCGAAAATACAATATTTGAGCGCCTAAGTTTAGACTATATTTTAGCACACAAGTTATGGGCCTTAAAATTTCCGAAATTAGTTCCGAAAGAAAATTCCCAAAAAATTAATTTCGGAAATTTTTGTGAATTTTCGGGAATTATCAGGAATTAAAATTTCCCTGAAGGGACGTGACAGTCTTATGTTTTGATCTGCTAGCTGCGGTTGCGACCGAGGCAAACTTCATTGCGAGAAAATCAGCCGAGATTTGAACTTTTGAACGATTTCTCGCAATGAAGTTTGCCTCGGTCGCAACTGCAGCTAACTTCACGTTGAATATCACTTGCAAAGATCAAAAGAAAAGAGTGTAACAGCCCTGGCGGTTGAATTACAAACCAACGCACTGTCAACTCAATCTCAGAGTAGCAAGCCTAGGAAGCAGACGAGTTAACCATCACGCTATCGAGTTGTCAATGTCGAGTCGTGTATGCCGAAAAACAGGGCAAAACAGGGCATTTTTGTTAAACGCAGCAAAAATTAGCAAAAAATTGGCTATTTATAGAAGTTCGAACTTATTTTTGAGTGTGAACAAGACAAATTCTGCTCTTCGCCCCCACAGAAAGTCTATTGTTATTGTATTTAATCGATATCCCACCGAAAACTTGTCATTACATTCATATGTGCACCCCACGGAAATTATTCATTACATGTATGCTACCGGAAACTTCTCATTACATGTATATCTGCATGTAATGACGCGTTTTCGGATGGGACACCGGTTAAAACAGCATGCAGTGGGGGTGCTTAGTAAGTCATCCATTCTGGATCATTTCGTGACACTCGCAAACTCATTCGCGTATTTTTAAGTAACTCGCTTTAAAAACTGTTTTTTGACTCGTGCTTTCGTCAAAAAACAGTTTTCAAAGCTTCTTGCTTAAAAACACCGTCTTGAGTTTGGCTCAGTTTACAAAATTGATACCTCATCTAATGATTTACATAGTAAAGCGATGTATCCTAGGCCAACACATATTTTGGAAGTTAAAATAGTTATAAAGTTATAAGGTGAAACACACTCTTAGCGGTTCTAAACTGTTGGAATTATTGGAACAGTTTATAACAGTTAAGAGAGTGATTCTACCTCCAAAGTTTCTTAACATTCAAGTGCCCAGTTTACTTTTTATTTCAAAATTTGTGCTTTCAGACAGACATCTAAAACTAATTATTTTCTAGCTACTGCCCCGGCAGTTGTCATACAAATCACAAATAACAAGAGTGACGTTGGTCACACACGAAGTAGTGCCAATTGACGTTGCTCACGATTAGAGAATTTCTTTCAAAGGATTTTCCATAGACAGAGGCGACGATCATCATTATAACGAGTTAATAATTTTCTGGAAATGTTTTTTGGATCCTACACTGATGACAACGAAACTTTCAAAGTTATTTTCTTGAAAACATCGTTTCATTTGATTGATTCGTCTTCTCCCGTAAAGTGCTATATACCTAACATTTAGAAGGTTTTAAATCGACTCGTTGCACGGTAAATAGATTTCATTTAAATTACTTTCTCATGTAAAATAAAGCAAGCGAGCATACAGTACATGCAAACGAAACAGCAAGAGAAATAACAATGTAGAGGGAAAAAAACGATCACAAGAAAATTCCTCAATTAAACATATAAATCTCGTCTGATGTGAAATTATATAAAATCTCATTTGAATCATAAGCAAATGGTTGGATGTAGAAATTACTTTGTTTCAAAGAGAAGTCTTTCGATGTGGCTATACTGCTATCAGTTTTTTTTTCTTTTATATTTGCCTGTATATGGAATGGATTATGTGTATACAATTTGAACGAAACTCTTGTGTATATACCAAAATAGACCCTGCGGCCAACAGTGCCGAATACGTCTAAATGGAGCGCACCGATTGAACTGAATGATCATGCAAGCGTGAGATCGCTATTCATATTATTCGTTGGAATCCAAAATATACACTCACCCGTGGGAATTGAACAGTAGTGAGTTTTTTTCGAAAATTTTAAGTCGCAGTTAGGCGGAGTCAGTAAAGTAATTTATATTGAATGTGGCTCCACCTAGAAAACAAGTTATTGGCGCAACATGAAAAAACGATTCTTCCAATCGTGTAATTTATTTTATATTCATTGATCACGATGGAGCATGTTTTATGTGTCACCGCAGTTTATAACATCGAGTGCGTATACAACATATAATAGCCGCCGATTTTATGAATCTCGGGCAATAAAGAAAATAAAAATCATTTAAACCGAGTAACCAAAAAACATTCCATGTTAATGTGTCTGCCTGTGGTTTCAGCTTTGTTATTATCAACACAAGTAACGCATAATCTTCGTTCGTTCATATACGTTGATTGTTGATTGACAAGAAATTAATGACTGATTCCCCAACTCTATAGTTAATAAGGCGAAATTTTCACTGAGTCGAAGAAAAAATCATGAAAGAAATAAATTAATTTTAGATTATCTCTTCACATGGACAACATTATGAAAGAAACGAAAACGGCTTCCTTTTGTGCTTCTTATCAGCTTTTTCGACTTCATAAAAAGACTGAAAGAATGAACACACACACGATCTTATATTATCGTTATCGACTCATCAACCATCTACAATAAACTTGTTTGTTTGATGCTTGATACCTGATGGGAGGTTTTTTTTTTTGTAACGACACCGCACGCTATGCTAAAGAATTTTTTGTATTTACTTTTTATTTGATTGTCGAAAAAGTTCTATCTCTACGCGTTCTACCTGCATAATAAAAATAATTTTGTCGCTTTTATTTAATGAAATCGGATACCAATAAATAATTGGTGTGATTGGAGTAACTAATTTATCGTATGAGAGAACTTATCATTTTTATTACCATTGTGTCCACATGGGAGAATCATTAGAATTTATGAAAATATAACGACAAGTCGCATAACATTGGAAAAAGTAGGTAAATCCGCTCATGGACTTTTGAGCCTGTGGTATCTTTTACAATACGGGTCACCATTGGGTTTCATTTCAGGCTGAGGAGATCTTACAAACATTAACTCTCTCCAAAACTCTATTTTTAGTACCGTACGAAGAACGAAGTTCCACGAAAAGGGGTCTATTGCATTTACCACGACGTTTGTAACCCGGTAATACGGGAGGGAAACTTCGAACATGGTCCCTAGATGACGAATCAGCAATAAACAAAATGTCTGGGTGTCGGAATTTCACAGATTCACAGTGTTGTTCACACTTTGAACGTTTATTAGAGAGTGACTTGTTCACAGAACAAACCCTTGTATTTATACCTGAAACTACGTCTACGTTCAAAACGACATTCTCTATGCACTCTGCGTTCATACTGTTTTCTAGAGTTGTGTTATTATCAAGTGATAAATCCAACACTTCCCCTAACATAAACTTTTGATTTGACTATTCAACTGACCATCGACTTTGCTTGACCATCGATATCACTTGTCCATCGTCTTCTCTTGACAATTGACTTCTGTTGATAATCGAATTCTCTTGACCATCGACCAATTTGACCATTGAAAGATAATTGACCATCGCGAAAAATGCAAACATTGACTGATTAAAGACATTTGACAATCGACTTTCACTTGACCATCTACTTCATTTGACCATCGGTTTCGTTTAGCCATAGACTTCCCTCTACTTGACCATCGACATTAGACATTACTTGACCATCGACTTGACTTAAGACGACCATCAAAGACTGCTTCTTCTTTTTATTGACTTCTAGTCACTCTGACTTCTTTGTGAGATTTGCTGCTCACCCAATGTAGTGGGTCACCTCAGGCCTCGTTGTGAGATTGGACTTCTCGCCCAGTACCGTAGTGGGCCACCTCAGGCCTCGTTGTGAGATTGGACTGCTCACCCAGTATCGCAGTGGGCCACCTCAGGCCTCGTTGTGAGATTGGACTGCTCACTCAGTGTAGTAGTGGGCCACCTTAGTCCTCGTTGTGAGACTGCACTGCTCACCCAGTTCTCGCTGTTGCATCCAATGAAAATACATTTGTTGCGACCTTTTGGTTTTGAGCCTTTGGACTGAGCTAGTGCACTAAAAACGAGTCTCTGCAAGGGTCCTATATGTTTTTTGTACATAACTGGAGTAAATCTATTCCGATTTTCAAAATTTTTTTTAATCGAAAGGTCTAAGAATGTCTCACATTTCATAGAAGAAATTTTTTGATTAGAAACTTTTTGACTCAGTCAGGACCTTAAAACTGAGTTTCTACTAGGGCCCAACGTGCTTTTTTACATAGATTGGGTAAATTCTAACTGATTTTGTTGATTCTTTTTCTATTTGAGAGATGACCGAGTACCAAATTAAATTAAAATCGAATTTGGGCCGGTCGGTGCCTGTGCTTAGGGCTCAAGTGGTCCTCAGGTCGGTCCTAAGATTGCAAGAAAATTGTTTTTTCTATGCTGCAGAGCAAATTGAAGGCCACATTTTTGTCTATGGAAGTATGTGTTCGAGGCCTCTATTTAGGGCCCTAGGTCGGTATTAAGGCCGGCCCTAGCCCAACAATTTTTTTTGCTATGTTTTAGAGAAAATTTAGGTAAACATTTTTGTCTATTTGGGGTCAATTTTGTGCTTTCGGAAGGGGTTTTTTTACACCGTTGCTTGGACGGGTTTTTCAATATTGCCCTCTCGGCAATTTCAAATGCAATTTAATGTGGACGCAATTTCATACACTTAAGAGTTGAGGCAATATTTACTTAATTAAGTTCCAGTCTTTTGGTAA
Organism: Pseudolycoriella hygida; assembly: GCA_029228625.1. Lineage (NCBI taxonomy): Eukaryota > Metazoa > Arthropoda > Insecta > Diptera > Sciaridae > Pseudolycoriella > Pseudolycoriella hygida. Next base: position 149,859,697 of record CM055403.1, read on the forward strand.
CATTAACTCTGTTTGCCGCATCTATTCTGATACATATGGGTCCCTTGCATGTGTTTTTAACAGTCATTCTTCCTTTTTGGATATTTAACCAGCAAAATCCCACTTTTACTTCTATATGCTCAATGAAGAGCATACCCTGAAGTGAATTGTAAATTTGACACACGCGTACCATTCAATTCAAGGATCTATTCGACTGAAACTTTCTATCTCATTAATCTATCCATATATCACCTCTATTCCTTTCGTACCTAATTCAAACCTCTTAAACTAGCTATTTAACTAACTCAGAAATCCCTATAATTCTAATTATTATCCTCCGATGGTGCTTGAGAGCATAAATCCCCGATGAAAGTCGTCACCCGAGCGATTTCAATTTTTCTGAATCCACTACGTCCTATCTCAACTGAATAATATAGGATTTTTCAAACAGTCTTCATGAAAGAATCCACAAAAAAATTCACGAAAAAATTCTTCCATTTCATAGTATCTAACCGGTTTTACATCGTATAAGTGAGTACCCAGGTCTATCCCAGTTTACAAATCCAGAATTTTTCAATCAAACTCCAGAATTTTCCATACAAACTCCCATAAAAGATTTTTATGAAATGACTTCAAATTTTTAAACAAGATTTACATTATATAAGATAGTATCCACACTTTATGGACCTAAATATTCCATTGTTCTATGGATTTGTAAGTAATTTTAGTTACTTGAAAGAGACTCTGTTTCGTCAGAATACAGCAGCTTCAATTAGCAACTCATCAGTCTACAGCAAGCTAAAGGAAGCAGACTGTATTCCTTGCTGAAGAGACAGAAATACTAAGCAGTTTGAATGAATTTTTCGCTCAGTATATGAATTTTTTGGATCGGAATCCGAAATGTCCTTAATAGAAGCTTCGTTCGAATCAATGAACAAATCAAAATAAGTTCTATTGTACAAAGAAAATCGATCTCATCCATAATTTCTTCAATAATTACAAACAATTAACAAACAAATAATTAAAAACAACTCTTTATTTCCCTCGACTGTCAGCAAAAAACTAAGGAAAATCCCGATTTCATAATTTGTTCAAAAGGTCCTTCCCATTACAATGTTTCCACCCAGTAACATTTTCATAAACATTTTCATAACCGCAAAATTTTTTCAACCAAACAATTTTCTAAACTTTTCCAAGTTTTATAAATATTTATTAGACAAGTTTCTAAATTATTTATCTCACCTTATCAGACTTGGTTAAATAAATATCACAGTGTCCTTCCCTTAATTATGCTTTTAGATTTTCTCTCTTGAAATCACAGCTTTATGTAATTCCTGAAAACATAAACAAGGCTGGCATGAGCGCCGCTCATCGTGAGCGGCGCTCCGAGCGCCGCTCCGAGCGCGAGCGCGAGCGGCGCTCTTTTTTAAAAATCACGAGCGGGAGCGCGAGCGCCGCTCATTTTCAGCGCTCGCGCGCTCATTTATATTTTCATAAAAAAACTCATTGTTTTAAATATTTTGCTCAACTAAAATTGTTCAAGTTACAAGGCCTTCTACGACTAGTACTACGGTGTGTAATTTCTTATATCTTTAGTTCGTTTAATTTACATCAGTTTGTCAAATCGCATCAAAGTGACTTATTCATAGCAAGGGCTTGATTGCTGAAGACGGCTGCGATCGATATCAAACTACTACTTTTATCTCGATTCACTGAAACAGTTTTTCAAACTGTGAAAATGTCGTACATCAAATTTAAGTGGAGTGCTTGGTCAAAGTATTTCGAAAAATCAAAATTAGTTGAAGAACGACATATTGCAGACAAAGAGAATTTGTCCTTCTCCTTCAAAGTTCATTGTTTACTGTGTAAACCGAATATTACGGAATTAACTATATCTTACAAGTGGAACTTGAAACGACACGTGAAGAACAGCCATCGTGCATTGAACGAGGAGATTTTAAATTATGTGAAAGAATTTGACAAAAGCCAACGCGAAAGTGATCTCGGGTCCAGTACTAAGCGTATGATGTTGAAGAGCCAGAAGGAGCCGCAAAACAACTGAAACTTACAACAGCATTCAAAAAAGTTTCTCTCAAAAAGTTGTCATTTTCGTTTCTCGAAAACAGTTCCGTGCGAAAGTTGCTAGAAGCGGGTTTCCCTGGTAAAGTAATTTTAAACAGAAAGTCAGTGATTCCACTCATCGAGAAGGAATTTCAAAAGCTACAAGAAGACCTTCAAAACGAATTGCATCAACAGAAGTACGTTTGCTTAACAAGTGACTCTTGGACTTCTTATAGAAGGTATGTTTGTAGATACATGTTTCTATTCTTCTAGTCTATTTGAATTTACAATTTAGAAAGTTATACATTTACTTTTATCAGAGCTTTCATCGGCGTAACGGCGCATTGGATATGCCAAAAAACATTCAAACGAAAATCAGCGGCACTGGCCTTCAAACGAATTGTTGGGAGTCAAACTGGTGTAGTTCTGGCAAAAAAAATCGAGGAAGTCATTACATTTTATGAGCTGCACGGAAAGGTCACGAAAGTTATTACAGACAATGGGGCCAATTACGTAAAATCATTAAAGCTCACCGAGGAAGAAACAAACACGGAGTCACATGATGATGAACCGGAGTGCTTCGTACCTGTTGAAATAACAGACTTGTTGTCTGAGGTTGATGTCAGCGCCACAAATGTTCTGTTACCTGAACATGAGCGATGCAGTGCTCATAATTTTAATTTGGTCATGTCAAAAGATATGGATGCGTATTCGTTCTCCACCAATTTCGCTTCTCTTCGTGATTCAACTCTATCGAAATGCAAAGAACTCTTCAACAAACAAAATAGAAGTTCCAAAGTCGCAGATTTAATTAAATCGAAGATTGGACGTTATCTTCTGACACCGGTTTGTGTTAGATGGAACAGCCTTCATAACAGTTTGAAGCTTGTTTCGAAGGTTTTCAAGACGCAAAATGATGACATATGCGGAGTAATTGAAGCACTTAAGATAGAACCGTTTTCATCGCGAGAAATTGAATTTCTGGATGAATATGTGAAGGTTTGATTTAAATTGACTAAATTTGAGGTAGCCAGATCTAAAAATGTGTTGCCTTTCAGGTAGTCGACATTGTTGCTAATGCATTGAACGTAATGCAAGGCGAAAATTTCATGTACACTGGACTGTCGACACCAACACTTCTTCATGTACGAGAGAAATTAGACAACCTGCCAAGTTTACAATATTGCACCGAATTGTGTGGCGCAATCAAAACTTCAATTGAGAAAAGGTAATTGATCTGATAAATTGGAGTTCCAATTTAACTAATTAGCCCTACGTTATCGTTACCAAGACCAGATTCTGACCAAAGACGTGAATTTAATATTTCAGGTTCCCAAAATTATTAGACGACAGTTATCTGAAAGCCACGCTGCTCCATCCATTTTTCAAGAACTACAAATTTCTCAAAAACGACCGTGCTAACACTCGTCTAAGGAACAGATTGATTGAGGAACTAACTGACGAGCTAGGCTCTACAAGAAGCACTACTGAAACCGCTGGTGGTAGTGAAAAGACTACGCTAAAAAGTTTTAAAGTTTTGTCGAAGTTTTTCGGTGATGACTCCGGTTCAGGTAATAGTGATGATGACAATGACGCTCCAAGCAACTGTCCAACAGCAGAGGAATTGCTGAGAAGTTATTTATGGTCAAAGGATGAGACTATAGAAAGCCTTCAAAAACATCCGGAAGTGGCTACGCTTTTCATCAAGTACAACACCACCTTGACGTCGAGTGCTTCTTCGGAACGATTATTCAGCAGTGCTAAAAACATTTTCAGAATGAACAGATGTTCATTATCTAATGAAAAAATTGAATGGCAATTGCTGTTGAAAGTTAATAGAAGCTCATTTTTATAAGTTCGAAATATTTTTTTACTTTAAATTTAATCTTTATTAAAATAAAAAAAAAATAATAAAATAACAAAACGAAATATAAAATAATTAAAATAGAAGGAAATTAAGAAAAAAAAGAGTGCATAAGAATAAATTTTTTAGTTAAATTACCTCGAAAATTACGTGTTTTTAGATTAGGATAAGTGAGCGCTAAAAATGAGTGCTGATGAGCGCCGCTCATGAGCGGCGCTCCGAGCGCGAGCGCGAGCGCCGCTCATTTTTAGAGGGTCTGAGCGGGAGCGCGAGCGCCGCTCATATTTTTCATGAGCGCTGCCAGCCTTGAACATAAACACATAAAAACTATTTCATGTTTCCCATTTTTTACTAACTTATTTTCCCAAAATTTTTCTCCAATCCTATTTTTACTTAATTTCTCCACAATAATGTTTTCTCCTTTAGATTTTCCTTTAGATTTCCGCGTAATATTCTTTTTAATTTTCTCGCAAACTCAATGACACAAAAACTAAACTCGTTATCAGTGCTTACTAACTTCAGTTTCACTCATAGTTATACGTCTTGGCCCATTCCGTGATAAAAAATCGCGACATTTTCGACAATATTGTTCAATAACAAATTTCACTTGCAGTTTCGAAGGCTACGAGTTAAGGAAAAGTGAAGATCAAGGATAAACCAAAAAATCGCTCCCAGTAAGGATGACAAAACCCATCTCGTGGAAGAAGCCACCCCACGTTTCGCCGTAGTTCCCTACGCTACATGCTACATACCAAGACGAAACCCGAAACAACGTCATCTTATGAACTAATATGTATTTCAATGTGTAAAGAATTGAATTCCTAATTTTTTCCTGTCGGTTCCAAGATTCTGTAAAATCACTTTTTGTCGTCAGGGTCTTCTGTGCAGTAGAGCAGTGTGTTAGACTGTTAGACTCACATTGAATTAATGTGTTGTACGTACCGATCACCCTAAACTTTTTTGCCTGAGAGGTACATATGTCCCATGATTCAAGTTGAAAGATGAGCGAAATCGGTCAAGTAGTTCCGGAGATATGGTCCAAAAAGTGAACAAAAACATGGTTTTTCGTGGGTCGGTGAAACTTTTTCGCAAGAATCTCAGCAAGTATATCACAGAAATTCCTCATTTTGGTGTCAAATGAAAGCATTTCATGTACAAAGCTGGAAAAAATTATTTTGTGGAAATCGGATCAGTGGTCTGGGCACTGGGACCAAAGGAATGGACGAAATTGAGTTTATTGGCTATTAGACCTTCTCATTTCAGATTACTTTCTTTTTTCGGCTTGTGGAGTTGTTTTTGTGGTAAGATAATCGAGCCTAGATCTACGCTCGAAAAATGATCTTCGTAAACGTTGATCTAGGTTTTGATCTACCAGAAAAACAACTCCACAAGCCAAAAGAAGAAAGCGATTTGAAATGAGAAGGTCTATACCGCCGTGCAAATCATAAAAACCTTGCGATGAAAGAGAGAAAAGATTTTGTGTAGATATTTTCATACGAAATCTTTTCTCTCTTTCATCTCAAGGTTTTTATGATTTGCACGGCAGTATAGGCCATAGCAGATGGTTTTTAGTCTTTATTTGCTCAACAATGCAATATGGAGATTTACTGTCAAAGGCAAAGTTGTAGAGAATAAAATTTAAGAGAACGCGTGTCTCAGGTTTTTGGGTAAAAATGCCCCAGTCCTGGGATATGACCACTTATAGAATTGGGAGGAATGACCCATATCTCTAGAACTGTAAGAGGTATAAGGTTGCTTTCAAAGGCAAAGTTGTATAGAACAAAATTTTAGAGAACACGTGTTTCAGGGTTTTAGGGGAAAATGGCCCAGTTCTTGGATAAAGCCATTTCTAGATTTGAATGGTCTGAGATGTACTTCTATAGGGTCTTTGACATTACGTTGGGTAATTTCTACGGATCTTTGATATTCTTATAGTTATAAAAGAACATAAAACGTTGAATTGTTTGCTTATTACTATATTGAGGTACGTTCGAGTCTTTTTGCGAGATTTGTTGGTGACGTGATATATCTCTCTGTAAGAACTGCAGGTCATCAAAGTTGGATTTGTGGTTCACAGCTATGAATGAGTCAACTTTGAACTTACATACAAGGAAACTTTTACAATGGTATGATATTGAGTAAAAGCTTATTTTATCCTAGAATTTCATGAGGAATCCGAAAATGAGATCAGAATTGAGCTTGGAGTGCAAAATTTTCATTTTATTCACATTTTAGAGGAAAAACGCCCCAGCAGAAATTGTAAACTAATAAATAATTCGTACATTTTTGTAACATTTGGCCTCAAATCTCATAAAAAGTATTTTTTGCGTCGAAAAACAATTTTTTTTCCTTTTTCGAAGTTCAAACAATATCTTGTGGGTCCAAGGATGAAGAAACAGCAGTTTTCATCCCGGTTGGCACTTGAAGCCTAACCAAATTCGATATTTGAAGCGTGCATGTCTGAATCCATTTTTAACGCTTATCTCATTCCCGGGGTGTTATTAACGCCCTGGGTGTTATTAACTCCCGCACTCCGGCCGCTAATAACGCCCAGGGTGTTATTAACGCCGGCACTCCGGGCGCTAATAACGCTAGGGGTGTTATAACGACGGAACTCATGGCGCTAATAACGCCCGGGGCGTTTTTAACGCCGCACGCCGGGTGTTAATAACGCCCAGCTATATAATTCGGTACATGCTCACTATTGAGCTTGAAGAATAAATTGGAAGTTATTTAAATTCAGAAGTTTAGGACGTTTCAATGTACACATCTCGTTTTGTATTGTTTTTATTCATCCCTTTTACTCAATTTTTTAAATTTCAAAATCGTAGTGCTCTAGATTGGTAAATAACACAATTCCGTCCGGAGTGCGGGCGTTAATAACACCCCGGGCGTTATTAGCGGCCGGAGTGCGGGCGTTAATAACACCCCTGGCGTTATAAGCGCCCGGAGTGCGGACGTTAATAACACCCCGGGCGTTATTAGCCCCCGGAGTGCGGGCGTTAATAACACCCCGGGCGTTATTATCGCCCGGAGTGCGGGCGTTAATAACACCCCGGGCGTTATTAGCGCTCGGCTTGCGGGCGTTAATAACACCCCGGGCGTTATTAGCGCTCGGCTTGCGGGCGTTAATAACACCCCGGGCGTTATCAGCCCCGGAGTGCGGGCGTTAATAACACCTCGGGCGTTAATAACACCTCGGGCGTTTTTAGCGCCCGGAGTGCGGGCGTTGATAACACCCCGGGCGTTATTTGCGGCGGAGAAATGTCCTGCCACCGTTCTATTTGCCACATCTATTCTGTTTGTCACATCTATTCAGTTTGTCACATCTATTCTGTTTGTCACATCTATTCTGATACGCACGGGTCTTTGGTTATGTTCTCTCATAATTCGCCACTTCAAAGTAAACGGTATTCTGTTTCATAGACTTACTACTTACGCTTTCAGTTTTGAAAGAAATTGTAACTGACCTATTTCGGGGAATGGAAAATTTTCGCAATCGAATGGTCTGCCCACTGCAAATATCAGGTTTGAAACGAAGCACATCGAGAAAATTAAACATGTTCCAAACATCGCCAATAAAGAATTCAAAACCATTCAAAAGCTGTTTTGATTTTATGTTCAACTTGGCGGCGTTTTTGAATTAGTTTAATAAAATTTTTGATATGAAATGTCTACTTCGATAAAACTAAGTTGTAAAAAGAGGAATCAAAGTTTACCGAAAATCATCAAGAAATTCTTAAAAATAATTGCATGAAGTAGTGCTTTGTTTACGATTATTGACTTCATCACACGTCAGACCAATTTCGGAACCGACAAGCTGATCAATTTTTACTGATAAGCATGAATTCGTGATCACAAATAAATTCAAACAAACCGATCAAACACACAGCCAGCGCAAAAATTATTCAAATAGAAAATATTATTAGAATTTTACGTTGAAAAATCACCACGTTTTTAAGAACTCAATATTCGATGTTCAATAAAATGATAATTTACGACCAAATGCGGTAGGTATTGGCTATCCGAATGAATATTAAGTCATAATACAAATGTTGTTAGACGCCGTTATCTATCAAGCATTAGCATCGTATAATTGAAAAATTAATCACATCCTAGTTCGATAAATTTTGTAAATGTTGCAAAAAGAAAAAGAAAATTCACTTGGGAAGTGCGCAAACTTTTCTGGAATATTTTTTGTGAATACACGTGTTCAATGGTGTACGTTAAGCTGTTAAGTGGAACGTCTGAAAACATGTTAAAACAGAATGTAGCAATTCATTTGTTGTTTCCTTTTTTTATTACCTGTGGTTTCGACACTTACAATTCCGTATTTAAAATCTTTTTTTTTTCGTACTTTAATTCAGTTTCCTGTTTATACAAGCTAAATTAAGTAGGGTCTTCGTAATTTATTCAAATATTTATTGAGAAGTAAAACAAGGATAACAAAAGCAATCACCCAAGGCGTCCGTCGCGTCTAACTACGAGCAATAAGCATAACAATCAATACCTGGAAATTTGCGAAACGCAAATTGGTGACAAAGTGCATGTGAATGTGACGCAAGTGCACTTACGATAAAAAAATGCAGGAAAAGTTTTTTCGTATACTGACGATCCACATATAGCAAGATTTGCCTTGTTCCCCCTAATACAATTTTTTTCTGATTCTACGATAGGACTTCTAGCATGACTATAGAAATAAATAGAGCACCGAAAACGTAAATTGTACGAAGTTTAATGAGTCACGGTAATATCGTACAATATTAATGTTTGCGTATTCTAACGATCTCAACCCAAACCGATAAGGTACTTTAGTGTCACATTCCACCTGGAGGCTTGCGCCGGTCAATTTTTCTCGTCGGCGGCCAAGAAATTTCTTGAAGCATTGAGAAAGTGTCAAGAAATTTTTTGGACGCTGGCGAGAAAAATTGACCGCCGCACAACTGACCCTCTATGCCTTTGGAAGCAACTTTCTAACTGCAATATCTCTCGAGATATGAGTTATTGCTCCAAATTCTAGAAGTGGCTTAGTCTCGGGATATGGCCACTCATCCCTAAAATTCTGAAACACCTGTTCTCTAAAATTTTATTCTCTACAACTTTGCTTTTGGAAGCAACCTACTAACTGCCATAGTTCTAGATACATGGGTTATTCCGTTCAATTCTAGAAGTGGTCATATTCTAGGATTGCGCCACTTTTCCCTAAAACTCTGCAACACATTTTCTCTAAAATTTTATTTTGTACAGCTTTTATTTTGGAAGTAGCTTTCTAACTCTCATAGTTCTAGAGATACGGGTCATCCCACTCAGTACTAGAAGTGGTCATATCCCAGGAAACGGCTGTTTTTCTCTAAAACTGTTTCAGAGTTCCTGTTCTCTAAAATTTGGTTTTCTACAACTCTGCCTTTGGAAACAATTTTCTAACTGCCATAGTTCTAGAGATATGGGTTTTCCCTCCCAATTATAGCGGGAGACTTTAATGAAGCCAACACGAGTAAAACTCAAGTAAAACACACCGAGCACGAGTAAAACACATCTCTAAATCGGACGCATCTTCCAGCGGATTTTTTTATATGTGCCTAGAAAAGAATTGGTCCCTAGAAGCCAAAAAAGTTTTTAAAAAAGTTCATCGAAGCTTGTGTGACTGGCAGCGGCGCCGAGTATAGGGGGCAGGGGGTGGGCAAGTGCCCCCCATGACGAGAGGAATAAACATAACAAATTAAACGGAAGGTAAATTTAATCACTTTCTGAGAACAAATGGTACATTCAAGGCATATTCCATCCTACAGCAATAGCAATTCATTTAACATTTGACGTTTTTTCAAGGACTGACAATTTTTTTTTTTTGAATATTTTGGAATACCTAGCGCAATTTTGTATCGATGAAGTGTTATTCCAAACTTCTAGCCCATACATTTTTGAAGTCACTTCTTCCTGTTGTGATTAACGTATACTTGCAAACCACTACAAGTAGCATATATCTGTTGAGGTTTCAACGAAAAGGACCTGAATTTTTCATGAGAATGTCTCAGAATTGCACCCTAATGGCCAGAACAAACTCGTTTTCCGAAAGTTTACAATAATTTAAAAAAAATCGTTTCATAAATTGAGCGATTCAAATTTTAGGGTATCTTAGGACTTTAGAATATTTCTTGTAAAATCTATAATTGCTGTAGGTTCCATTAAATAACAAACATATGCAAAGATCCTTACGTAAAGCCTTCACGTGCAAAAAGCCTCGATGTACCAAACTCTTACTATTATCATAAATATAATGCGCATCAGAATGCATAGTCAAGTTCTTTTAGAACTATCAGGATTTAAACGACTCTCAGAAATTACCCAAAGTAATGTCGAAAGCCCTCCCGAAGTACATTTTCTGAACTCTGTCACCAATCACGCGTTGTCTAATGTTCTTATCCCTCTGAGTTCTATAAGTGGCTAAATCTCAGGATTGGGACATTTTTCGGGAAAACCCTGAAACACTTGTTCGATAAAATTTAATTCTCGACAAATTTGCTATTGGAAACAACTTTTCATCTGTCATAGTTCTTGAGATATGACTCATCTCTACCAATTCTAGAAGTGGCTAAATCTCAGGATTGGGACGTTTCTGGGGAAAACCTTCAAACGCGTGTTCGCTAAAATTTAATTCTCTACAACTTTGACATTGGAAGCAACTTTCCATCTGTCATAGTTCTTGAGATATGACTCATCCCTACCAATTCTAGAAATTGCTAAATATCGGAATTGGGAGGTTTCTGAAGAAAACCCTGAAACACGTGTTTGCTAAAATTCATTTCTCTGCAACTTTGCCTTTCGGAGCAACTTTCATACTTTCTGTCATACTTCTTGATATATGAATCATCCCTACCAATTCTAGAAGTGGCTAAATCTCGGGATTTGGACGTTTCTGGGGAAAATCCTGAAACACGTGTTCGTTAAAATTTAATTCTCAACAACTTTGCTATTGGAAGCAACTTTCCATCTGTCATAGTTCTTGAGATATGACTCATCCCTCTCCACTCTAGAAGTGGCTAGATCTCAGGACAGAGACGTTTCTGGGGAACACACGTGTTCGCTAAAATTTAGTTTTCTACAGCTTTCTCCCAGAAAGCAGCTTTCTAACTGCCTTAATTCTAGAGATATCTGAGAAAAAGTCTCACCTACCCCCAAAAAACCATGTGTTTGGACACCTTTTCGACCATATTTCCCAAACTACCCGATCGAGTTTGCTCATCTTTGAACTTGAACCATGGGACATATGTACCTTTCAGCAAAAGAAAAGTTCAGGGTGATCGGTGCAGCAGTTTCGAAAAAAAAAGTGGAGACGCACAATTTTTTAAATTTGGATGTGTGGGAGCCCTGAATTTGTAGTAAACGTATAGGAACTTCGTACTTCGTACGGGACCAAAAATAGAAAAATTTTCGCTCGCGTGTACACTTACTTGTGTCACATAAACGGCAAATACAGCAGCTTCATTCGGAATCTATTACTTCAAAAATTTTCTTATAACTTTCGCTTTAAAAGCAAACATTGGCTGCAGTTTCATTGCTTACTTTGGCATGTTTGCCAAATACACATCATCAAATTAAAAAATTTTGCTTGCCCCCCATGGACGGTAAACAAGTCGGCGCCTCTGGTGACTAGTGGGAGGTGTTTGGAGGTGGCACACGAAAAGTCATTGGAAAGGTAATTTTACGTACTTTCGGGCCAAATAGAGTCTTGCTGGGTTTAAAATTAATACACACTGAGTTACGAGCTGTTGGAAATTCTTGTAAAAACTTGTGAATTTCGGCTAATTTCAAACCATTCCTGTTCATCCGAAAAGCGACGTAAATATCAAAAAACTGTTTTCTCTGGTTGCTGCTGGTCCCAATTTTCCAATAACACCGATGTAGTATACCGATGGATCTACTTTTGAAGTGTAAATTTGAGACCGAAGCCTCTCCTAGAATAACTCCGTACACAGAAGAAATATGATTCACAAAATTTTTTTCGCGGCAATTTCATATTTGTTTGCATATGTTACTTTTGCAACCAGAGAAGTGATAACATTATCATCAGTGTGCTGATATACACATGGTCTAGTAGACAAGGTGTACTGATGAGACGTAAACGACGAAATCAGCACTTTAGTTTGTTAAATCTTATGAAGGCGCTTTGCTTGTCATAAAGGAATTATGAAGGGCACTGTAATGTTGATACAAGGGTGGACTTTAAACCACAGTAAGAACCGCAGTTGTTGAAGACAAATTTTCTTCAAGTGCAATAGTACTAAAAAACCTTTTGATCAGAAATGATAAGTTGGTACGACTGCGCCCAACTGGAAGGAACCAGATGGTTTATATCGAACCAATTTGTTCGCATTTTTGTGAGAATTCTCTTTCATAGAAACCAACGTTCCTTCACATGTTCTTCCTCACTGGTCGCAGGCTTACCAACTTATAGTTTCTTTGTTCGCAATGTACTGTGAATGAGGAGTAAGTATCACGTTTCATGTATATTGACATAAGCCGACGTCGCATAAACCGCGTGGATCACCCAGACGACAGTACATTATTTAAACCGACTGATTTCTAATTTTCTCAAAGGTTCCTCTTTCTTTCAAGAATGGTGAAAACAAAACAGCTTGCAGATACGTAACAATGTCAGTATTTCAGATTCGGTGATTTGCGATAACATGCAACGAGGCAGTGCCCGTATCTTCGGCTCCCTTCAAAAGTCTCGAAAATTAAAATCCCGAATACAAAAATCCGGAAAATCCAAAATCCCGAATAACAAAATTCCCGAACATCAATAATCGCGAATGTACAAAAATCCCGAATAACCATAATCCCGAATGATAACGAAAATTGTGAAATATTAAAAATCCTGATAGATACGAGTGAATTTGAGTTTTTTACGCCTGCGACTGGCTTTTTTTACGCCTTGCAGGCGGCCTAACGTTCATGGGGCTCTGTCCCAAACCCTGCTAGGGGCTCTACCCCTTAGACCCCGCAAGGGGGGCTATACCCCCCTTGACCCCTCTTTTTTCCACCTTCGCTGAGATGCGGCTCAAGTTTTGATTGGTGTTTTCTGAATTGCAGATTTTTTGGATTTTTGTTATTCGGGATTTTTGTATATTCGGGATTGTTGATTTTCGGGATTTTTGTTAATTGGGATTTTGGATTTTCGGGATTTTTGACGGCCATCCGTATCTTCACACGGACCAAGTGGACCATGGTCCAGGGCGCTGGAAAAAATGGCGCGCTCAAAAATCGATTTTTAAAAAATGATACTGCTCCTGCACCATAAAATTCACTTTGCGTTATAAGTTCTCTTATATTGACAAAACTCATTTCTTTCGTATTGTGTACAGTCTCAGAACTGATATTGAGGCAATTGATAGTACCACTGCATATCAGAAAAACGTGGAGGACGCTTTTCGCGTAGTTTCAAAGTCGCACTAAATTCGAAAACAATCAAATTTTAAAAATTTATAAGTTTCTATGGTCAAGAGAGTTCTCCTTCTATTTAGCTACCAAAACCACCTGATTACAGAGTCGTAGCTACATGGATGTAAAGGTGCCTCGCACACCCTGAAAATTGCGGAGGTCACCCTCTCAAAGAGTTCAAAATTATTTCCGAGAAAATATTTGTGAGAGAAACATGTTTCATAAAGTTGAAATCCATTTAGAATTCTTGGTGATACTTAACTTGGCGCTTTACTTGACACCAAAAATAACAAAATTCGTTCGCTTCGCTCGCGTTTCTTCTAGTATTTCACACATTCCTTCACAGGCGTAGAGTATAATCATGTCTAATGTAACTAGGGTGCCTACAAAAACGTTGGTCGTCTAAAATGTACCGTTGGTCGTTTCAAACGTACTTTTGATTTTATCACGTGTACCTGTCAGTTTTCCTTTTCTATGTGATGCATCCGTACGCTTTTCGAAAAGTTCAGTCGAAGTTGATAGATGATGGATTGCGAATGAAAATTACGGAAATCGAAAAAGATATCGGAATTACGGTACCAAAATGAAACGACCGGTTTGCCGTCTCAAAATAGACCGAGAATACTTCATATTTATACAATTTCTGATCTTCACTAAGTCTTACAATAAACTAATAATTCAATTTGACTACCATACTACGAGAAATCGCCGTATGAGTTATTCTATTGTAACTCGAATAAAAAATTCTTTCCAAACTTTGCATCAAGTTCGGTTCCGTTGGAAAGGTAGGATCCCTTGCAACGATATAGAGTCAATGTACTCGAGGCGCTCCGTTTTATTGGTGTGGCGCTAAATATGCTAGATACGGCACCGCAACGAGGTGTCGGTCACGGCATATGCAAAGATTATTCTGAGTAGGGCTGGGTCGTGCAGTCAAAAGAGATCACTGGTTCTTCAGTTCAATAAAAATGAATAGGGAAGCCTTTTTTATGAAGCCCGGGAAACTGTGCTAGTCTATCATTATTTTGTGAAGTGATTTCTCATGTTATTTTCATTGAAATTTGTATTGCTTATCATTGTCTAAGGTGTCACGTTTGCCGCAGTAAAAATTCTTTACGAAAAAAAAGTCTTCGAAGTTATACGTATCTAGAGTAAATATTATTCCCACTGAAGTCGGCATGGTTATATTTTACATTTAAATTCCAGAAAAATATTTTCCTACAATAACTTGGTAAAATTGATAAAAACACTTTCGGCGTCTAATATGAAACTTTTATTTGTATGATTTGGTGGGCTTACACGACCTGAACAAATATTGCTATCTGAGTTATACTGAATTTTAGACCTTTCTACTCTATTCTTTCCACAGCCGGCATACAAATTCAATGTGGAAAAAAATACTTTCGACAATGGCGAAATCTTATAGATTCGTCGATAGAAATAATGTTTACATTGATATGATTCTACTTAGAGACAGAAAAAAAAAGATCCACTTGCTATAGAGTGTTGCTGGTTTGGGTTTTCATTAACCCGCAGGCTTTCCACGTGTCACAGATTTCACCAATTTATCAGAAATTGCAGAAAATATTTACTCTAATCACAAAATTTCTCTCTCACTGGAGTTCTCTCTTTTGTACCATCGGATAACAAATAACCTTTGGGGCTATCCATAAAGCACGTACTCAAAAAATGACAATTTTTCGACCCCCCTCCATGACTCCATATTTTTCCATTTATCGCCACCCATCCAGAAGTGATTCAAAATAGTAACTAAATCTTTCGTACTGCTTCGATATTTGGCACTTCAACTGTGAGAGATCCAACAAATAGCTAAAAGTAGGATCTAGCAGTTTAAATAAAAAACATACTTGAACGTTGACGAAGCAGTGTATTTAAGTCCACACACTTGGAATGATTGCTCATTTTAATGTGTGTTGTGTTGATTTACACATAGTCCTAGCAAGACATAGGTGTACTGAAGCGGTCGTGATACGCCGAATTCAGCTTTTGTCCTTGTTATTCGTCCCTTGCTTAAAAAGTCTATTTGCACTTTTTAATTGATTTATCAACAAATTTAGTCGTATCAAAGCAATACAAAAGATTCAGTAATTTTAAATTACCGACCAAGCAAAACAACAATAATTCAGATTAAATAGTTATTTTCATGACAAGGGGAGAAAATAGAAAATTGCTTAACAAGGTTGACGTCTGTGGCCAAAGCAGAGAAAATTGCCACGAGAGTAAAGTTTGTGGCACAAGCAGAGAAAATTGCAACGAGAGTGAAGTTTGTGCACTTGAGTTGCAATTTTCTCTGCGAGAGCCACAAATTTTACCCAAGTTGCAATTTTCTCTGCGATAGCCACAGACTTCAACCGAGTTAAGAATTTTATATTTTTACCCGAGTTATGAATTAAACTTTTCATGCTTGCTAGCAGGGACGAAAAGAAAATGTAATCCCACGGGCGAAAGCTTTCGCTTTCGCCCCTTGAGCTTACATTTTTCAACTTTCGTCCCTGCTAGCTAGCATGAAAAACTTTATACGCAACACGGCAAAGCACTTTCGGCCTACTCCCATGTTGCGTAAATAACTATAACACATTTAAGCATACAAAAGACGAATTTCATAGAAAACAAGGAAATTAACTCAAAAACACATTCGGCTGTGTTGTTTTTCTAAACTCTTATATCTCGAGAAATATTTGCCAGATGAGCTAATGAATTACTTTAGAGTAATCCTGTGATCCTAAACTATGTGTTGGCATTTTGCTTAGCTCGTATTCGTCGAGTCGAAACTTAATTATTTTTTGTTTACTTTCTTCATCGCTAAAAAAATTCATACGAACAGATCGGCCATGATACTTTATGTTAAGTATTTATTTTCTCACCTCCTTTTATTTTCTCACCTCAAATGAGGTGCGAAAATTTACTTTTCATCCCGCTACAAACTACCCATGCAAAATTCAATTTTCGCACCTCATTTGAGGTGAGAAAATATCAATTTTCGCCTAACAAATTTGAAAAATAATAACCAAAAACCCGTACGTCTAATTTTGATGGCCAAAATGTTCTCCCCTGCAACATATCAAAAAGAGGACCAACGTAGTTTCTTCAAGAAGTCCTGAAACAATTTTCTCTAAAATGCAATTGTCATCCACTTTGCCCCAAGAAGCAAACTTCAAACTGACGTAATTTTATAGATATGTGTCATCTAGAAGTTGCTTTATCCCCGGATTTGATAATTTTTCCCTAAAACCCTGAAAAACATGTTCTATAAAATTGTATTCTCTACAACTTTGCCTCTGGAAGCAACTTTCTAACTGTTGAGTTTTAGAGATATGGGTCATCCCATCCAGTTCTAGAAGTGATCATATTCCAGCATTGGTCCATTTTTCCATATAACCCTGAAACACATGTTCTCTAAAGTTTTATTTTCTACAACTTTGCCTTTGCCCAATAAAAACCAATAACTTATTGGTTAAAATAACGTCATTACAACGTTGCCAGGACCGTTATTTAAAGGTCATTGCCCAGTTATAAAGAGACCAAAGTAATTTAACAACTCGATACCGTAGTGCTGCCTTAATTTGCATAAGAAACTGATTGATCACTTTTTGAGAGAGAATTACATATATTTTCTCTCTCAAAAAGTATTCATTAAGTTTCTTATGCAAATTACGGCAGAGTGGTTAACACGTCTGCTTGCTACTAGGAGATTGAGTTGCCAGTGCGTTGGTTCGAAACTCTACCGCAGACGGATTTGTACCGATTGTTAGATTTGTAAACAAAACTGATTGGATCGTTCAAGTCGAGTGAAGTTGAGTGTAGTGCCATCGTACGGCTTACCGGAAAAGTCATTGTTGGTAGAACCAGTATTCTACTCCTACTAGTTTCGCTCCTAGTTACATCTCATAGATGGCACTGGGTTTGTCGCACAGCTTACCACTAGCACAGTAAAACTTTCCGGTAATGAAAGGATCTCAAAAAGTAGAACCACAAATAGTGAAACTAGTAAATAATGATAATGATCTAGCCTCTAACCCTTCATGGGTTGTAAGGCAGATTATTATTATTATTAAGTCATTTAACCCTCAACAGACCTTTAAAAGCCACTCACAATTCTTAATCCTACTTCCAATAGTTCAACAAAAATCGAAAAACTAACAGTGCTGATTTCGTCGCTTACGATTAAAGATTAATCTGCCGAAGGTAGAGCAGCCATAGTAAAATATTACTTCTATGGGTGCAATTGTACCAAAACGAGAATTTTCTCAATTTTTACTTTGATTGCAAGTTTGTGTACTTCTTTGCACAGAGGGTATGGTTAGCCTCTTGGAGCCGTAATATTCAATGTAAATACTATCTTCGATAGTCGTTGAATTGTGGTAATCTGCTTAGCAGAATAATCCAAATTAAAAAATAACCGAAACAAACTCACAATTCTTTTACTTCCAAATTGTTCAAACGAAAGGGCATGCATCCAATCGTAGGATCTGGATTGTATAAAAGGCGAGTTGACATAGTCTGAGTATCATTCTATGGCCATCGTTGCTGATTAGGGTGGTCCAAAAAACTAAGTTATTAAAAAATCTGGGGCCCCACCCCTAAAAAGTTTCTAAATGTGTCCCTGATAAAAAGTGTATATGTAGCCATGTGAATCCAAAGCCGTCCTGAGGGTTCCCCGAAGCAAAATAGTCAAAAAAGCGTGAAAATCGTGTAAAACGTAGGTTTTAAGAAAAGTGCATGAAACTTGTGAAAAATGAGGAGCGGTTTTAGGGCAACTTTGGTTTATTCCGTTCAAAATAGTCCCGAGAAAATACTTTTTCATGTGCTGGGCGCATCCGAAGTGTTTCGATGTCAAGAGAGTCCGTCAAGTGGCTTTCTTAGCTCACAACTTCTTTGCTCTAGGCCTCGGTGAGTTTCACAGTTTTTGGAAAACGGTCTTCTATGAAATTTTGAGTCTAGATAGGACTTCAAAATAACGCCTAAACAGTTTGTCTTGGAAGCATAAAATTCATTAAGTCTGAACAAAAATTTATTTTTCGAGAACCTCCATGAAATTTCATGAACTTCCATGAGCCTGCCTAAGTGGCCGTCCGTGTGTTTCGTCATTATTTGGCTATTTTAGGAAGGACTAATACTATAAGAGTAGAAAAATGCCAAAAGTCACTTTGAATGACAGCTAAATGCTTGCTGGTGATGCCTTACACGTAGGCATGTCACTCTACTCGAACTCATACGGAGATTATTAAAATTTTGAACGAATTTTAATTATTTCTTGATTTTTGCCGATTATTGTGCGGTAGACACAAAAAATTGTTAGAAAAATACTTTTATTGAAATTTTGCGTACATCTGTGAAAATTCATATGAAGTTCGAGTAGAGTGACACGCCTACGTGTTAGGCATCCCCAGCATGCATTTACCTGTAAATCAAAGTGACTTTCGGCATTTTTCTACTCTTATAGTATTAGTCCTTCCCAAAAAAGCCAAATAATGACGAAACACACGGACGGCCACTTAGGCAGACTCATGGAAGTTCATGAAATTTCATGGAGGTTCTCGAAAAATAAATTTTTGTTCAGCCTTAATGAATTTTATACTTCCAAGTCAAACTGTTTAGGCGTTATTTTGAAGTCCTATCTAGACTCAAAATTTCATAGAAGACCGTTTTCCAAAGACTGTGAAACTCACCGAGGCCTGGAGCAAAGAAGTTGTGAACTAAGAAAGCCACTTGACGGACTCTCTTGACACCGAAACACTTCGGATGCGTCCAGCACATGAAAAAGTATTTTCTCGGGACTATTTTGAACGGAATAAACCAAAGTTGCCCTAACACCACTCCTCATCTTTGACAAGTTTCATGCACTTTTCCTAAAACCCACGTTTTACGCGGTTTCCACGTTTTTTTGACTATTTTGCTCTGGGGAACCCTCAGGACGGCTTTGGATTCAGATGGCTCCATATACACTTTTTATCAGTTACACATTTAGAAACTTTTTAGAGGTGGGGCCCTGAACTTTTCGACAAGTTAATTTTCCTATACATTTTTGGACCACCCTATTGCTGATATACACATGGTCTTAAGACAAGGTGTACTGATGAGTCGTAAACGACGAAATCAGCACTGTTAGTTTTTCGATTTTTGTTGAACAATTGGAAGTAGGATTAAGAATTGTGAGTGGCTTTTAAATGTTGATTCAAGCAGGTGGACTTTAATCTGCCGAAGGTAGACCAGCCATAGTAAAATATTACTTCTATGCAATTGTACCAAAACGAGAATTTTCTCAATTTTTACTTTTTTTCCGCAACAGACCGTTATTTGACGGTTAAATAACTTATGTCTTTTTATGACTGGGCAATGACGATTAAATAACGGTCCTGTCAAAGTTATAACGACGTTATTTTAACCAATAAGTTATTGGTTTTCAAATTGTTACTTGGGTGACAGTAAATCTGCAGATTGCATGTTGAGCAAATATCTGCGGAACCACTTGACCGATTTTGTTCAAATGTAGTTTTCAGGGAAAAAAAATTTAGGGTGATCGGTGGAACCGTTTAAACAAAATGCCGGGACGTACATTTTTTTCGCCGATTCGTCATCTTTAGACGATATTAAATGCATCCCCCTCACTTCCACGTCGATCTACCTCAGGTTACAATATAATTGTTTGTAGTAAACGTATAGGGCCTTTGTACTTCATACTGATCCAATGAAAGCAGAAAGCTTTGATTGGTTTTTTGCATGTAAACTGGTCAGGTTAAACACCTCCAACAGTCATAATGTGACTGATTGATTCATAAGCCGGTCTATTTCAGCTGTCAAAGTGACGTTTTAAACGTCAAAGTTCTGAAAGTCAATCTACGAATTCATCGACCAGAATATATGGAATTATTGAAATTTGAAGCCGCTCACAGGAGCCAGCATGAATAATAGAAGTCAAGTCAATTAATTGAAATTAAACTCAGACTGTTCCAGCTTTCGTGTCAAAAATCATTTTCACCACACACACACTTGTTGCTTTCGTTTCAAAAATCGTTTTCGTCACGTATACATAGCTGTGGTGAAAGCGAGGTGAAAACGATTTTTGGAACGAAAGCAACAGGTGTGTGTGTGTGTGTGGTGAAAACGATTTTTGACACGAAATCTGAAACAGTCCAAGCTCTAACTGTGCAACATCGTTTGAGACTAACTCCTTGAAATTCCAGTCGTCTTCACTTTTGACTTAGGATAAAAAATGGCGATGTCATTTATTTATCATTTATTTATTTAAGCCAAGGGTCGGCCCTAATCTACTCGTTTAACAATCTCTATAATAATCGTCACTGAGTTTTTATTCATCGGAAAGACCCCAGGTAACCATCGCCTCAGTAGACCCGTCTAAGCTTCGTATAAAGCTTAGCGAACATATTAAGCGCTCTAGACACATGATTCACCTGCTCAAACAGTGCATAACTCGTGCGGTGCTTCTCTACTATCACTAGGTAGTCGTTGCTGTGTAGAGCTCTGGCGAGATCATTGACCGTAGGTTGGGCGAATCAACACGGCCGTTGAGAACGTCAAAGACGAACATCGCAGCCAAATAGAAACGTCTACGTGACAATGATTCTACTCGGATTTCTCGGAGCTTTGGCGACAATGGAATCCATATGTTCGTTGAAGGACAAATCCTTAGTCAGTGTAACCCCCAGGTCACGTACTTCCGTCATAATCTTAAGAATAGATCATGAGATCCAGCTACACCGTATCTGAATCGCAGCGGCCTTCGCTTTCTGAAGAATGACATCGCGACGCACTTATCGATGTTAAGTTCGAGTCCGTTACTTTCGAACCATTAAGAGCGAGAACATCCCTTTGCAGTGCTATGGAATCTCTCAACGTCTTAAATTCGCGGTACACCTTAATATCATCAACGAACAACGAGCACTTCAAAAACTTGACAGAATCCATGATGTCATTGATGAAAATTAGGAACGGTAGTGGGAATGACTTCTTTGAGATATTCCGGATGTCACCAGAAAAGGTTATGACTCCCATCCCAGTCGGACGTACTGCTTACGGTCGCTTAAATATGAGCGCATCCAATTTCACATTGAAGAGTGCGTGTCAAGTTTACTAAGAAGAAGACCATGTTTCACCCTATCAAACGCATTGCGCACATCTTTGTAGATAGCATCCATTTGGTTCCCTTTCTCCACCGCGCGAATCGCTTCGTTGAGAAATTCGATCAAGTTTGTTGCAGTCGATCGACTCATAATGAACCCGTGTTTCGTCAGTTTAATAATTGGTCCAAACTTCTCCGTAAGGACTTCGCAGACGATGGATTCAAATAGTTTGCCAAATGTAGGAAGAATTGCTGCACCTCAGTAGCATTCTACATCCCTTCCTGAGCCACTGTTGAAAATCGATACCACTTACGATTCCTTCCGACGAGTAGCGAAGGTAGTGGATAGTGATAGGTTGAAGATAAGATGCAATGGCGATGACAGTGAGTCAGCGCAGTTCTTCAGGACCGTCACCTATCGAGGTGTCAGCGCAGCCAAGGGCTTCGATAATCTGCTCTTTGCTCAGAGATAGCGATCCGATGTCCACGCATTTTTTTAGCCCGAATTCTTTGACTTCTGCACTCGAACCATCAATAAAAACGTCCTTGAAAAACGTCACAGTTCGTTATACGCCTCTATGCATTAAGCTCGGATAGCCATCTACCCTCCTCTTCATTAACGTACGACCATAATTTCGATGGGTCTGAGAAAAGACGCTCCTCAGTATTCTTCACATATGAGTCATAAGCACGTCACCAGCATCATAACAGTGCATCGTAACTATAACTGTAACAGGCTGAACAGAAGTTCTTCAAAATGAAAACCAATTTTTCGGTACAACTAAATTTATTCAGTCAAGATTGTATTGGGCTTTATGATCGATGATCTTTTGCTATCTGTCCGGCAACTTCATTATACCGCTCATAGAGACCAATTGGACCATCTTCCAGGGCGCTGGGAAGATAGGACGCTCGAAGATGCGAAATTTTCCAAAATTCCTGAAGGATTTTTATTAGATGTCACTTCGATGCAGAAAAATTTTCAACTCCGCGGCCAAATATCTTTGTAGTTATTGAGGCGCTCAACTGAAATGGTCCAGAGTGCTCAGTAGGTTTAATGCGACACTGCGTGTAGAATGTAGGTGACTTATTTTCTAAGAACTAAACCAATCTCTGAATCAAATTTTTGACCATCAAGATGGTTCTTAGAAATCTAAACAAGTTTGATGGATCCAATGGACGAGTCAAAGTTTCCCAACCAAAGTCAGCCCAGCACCGTCCATCAAAGAAGTGTTTTGTCTGGTGTTATCGTGGTGAAAAATATATTTTCTGTTGACCTATACTGGTCGCTTCTTTGCTGCACATGCTAAAATTTGCTTCATTGTGACAAGTACGTTCCGATTCCTTCAATTCATGAGACAACCAAACATCCTTCCTTCTAACCATCCCATTGATTGAAGGTACTATGCTGTACGACAGATGTTCAGCCTCTATCCAATCTCCTCAGCCGATAGATGCCAGTCATTTTCATTTAGAGCTTCGGTTTCACCGTCGTGTCAAGAACGGGATGCATCGGTCAAGTAAAACTGTCCACAACGAAAGCGAGCTGAACAAATCCGGCATTGCATTCGCATTACCTAAAAAAAGTACGTTTTCAATTTGCTCTTTTAAGTTGAAATAATTTGCAAAATTGAAGTGTGGAACTTATAATTTCGTATAGCAATCTAAATGTCTGTATACGTACAATTTCAAATAGTTGGGAATGCGATGCATTTAACCCTTTTTTTAACGAAAATTTACTTTAATTTCTCCATTTCTAAAGCGTATCTCACTCAAAACAAATGCAATTTGAGCTAAACACTTTTATTTATATTGAAATGTCAAGTCATCTGTCATGTTAAAAACTACACACGCAGTGCTGACAAACATGGTTGGTGACGAGGTTGGTGGGCGATTCCCGGTGATTCCATAAGGAAGTTTCAGAGAGCGATTTCGAATCACTTCAAACTATATTATTCGTAATGTTTGACGGCAGTCCCAAAATAAATTAATAAAATTGTTTTTTTTTTTTTTTAATTTTGTTTTGTTCCTTTCTCTGCCTTATAAGGGAGCAAAGCATTTATGAATTTACATGGGTATAGTTAACTCGTTAGTGTATGAAATTGCGTCCACATTAAGTTGTATTGGAAATTGCCGATAGGGGAATATTGAAAAACCCATCAGAAGAAACGATGTAAAAAAACCTTTGCGAAAGCACAAAATTGACTCCCAAATACAGAAAAATGTTCTACTCAATTTTCTCTACAACATAGGAAAAACCATTTTTTGGGCTAGGGTCAACCTTAGTACCGACCTAGGGCCCTATGTAGAGGCCTCGGACACACAATTTCGTAGCCAAAAATATTTCCCTCAATTTCCTCTGCAACATAGCAAAATAAATTTGTTTTTTGGTTGGGGTCGACCTTAGGACCGATATGGCCCACTTGAGCCCTTAGCACAGGCAAAAGTTTCTTTTATGAACTGTCGGCATGCCTAGATCTTTCAAATAAAAAAAAAATTGAAAATCGGAAAAAATTTACTCGAGTTATGTACAAAAAACACATAGAGGCCTAGCAGAGACTCGATTTTAGTGCCCTAGCTAAGTCCAAGGACTCAAATTCATTTCTTCCATAAATTGTCGACTATGCCCAAGTCTTTCAAACAAAAAAAAAATTTATGAAAATCAGAAAGGATTTACTCGAGTTATGTGCAAAAGACCAAAAACCACTTAAACGGCCCTAGCTCGGCAGTGCCCAGAATCAATCCCATAAAATATTTTTCGACTACCTTTCAGGGAAAAAAGTTTTTGAAAATCGGTTGAGTTTTACTGTTGACAGACGGACGGACGGACAATTTTTTTATTGCTGATTCGTCATCTAAGGACTATGATCGGTGCTCCCCCCCTCCCCTACTCCAGGGTCGAAATTCCACTGGTTACAAACGTCGTGGTAAACGCGTAAGACCCCTTTTCCAAGAACTTCGTTCTTCGTACGGGTCTAAAAATTGACATTTTGCACTAGGTGATTATACATTGACAATTGACAATTATTTTCCCATAAAGTACTCGCTATTGGCTCTAACATTTCCTAACATCACTTTTTGACAACCGACTGCCCGGGCGAAATAACAGTCTTCCACTTGTTGCAACAAGGCTGCGTACTTCGGATTTAAGATCCAGTAGGTTCATGCACTAGAGTAAAGATCAACCTAATGCATGAACGAACCATAATTGCTTGCTGGTTCGAAGATTTTCAGAACAAAGTACGACATCAATTTCTGAGACATCACCTTCCTCGACACGTACACTGCTAAAATTGTCGAAAATAATTTTGAACGATAATGTAGTTCCCCAGCGCCACTTACATACATTTTCTAGTTTTTATATTTTTCTCATATCAGCGAAGGTTCAAAGAATTCATGATGTTTTTTGGACGTTATTTAAGCAACGGCGGCTAATCTGACCAATACCAGCCATTCTCAGCATGCCAACATGGGGAAACAACTTTGTCATCTACCTCTCTACAATAATCATCAATCCAATCGCTTTTAACCCAAAATATGAGCGACACGGGTTTTTGGACATCTCGCACCTCACTATACAGTTCACTTTTAAACTTGAACTACGGCGAAACCGATAGCTGTTAGTAAAAAACAAATAAGAGTACTCTCTATTGTTCTTAATCAGCTGTCATTTTTACCCAGTTGCAAGTTCAAAAGTGATCCGTATCTAAATTTAAACACTCTACTTGAAGTTTTTTAATCATTTTAAAATCATTTCCTATAGTTCAAAGAAAGTGTAAATATTCATTGTTCTAGAGAAAACATTACATAAACGGCATAAACGAGCATTTTCGTACCACTTCAAGTTTGAAATTTTTTGTAGTTTGCGCCGAAAAATGTCCAAAAATAAAAGCGGCGGCTGGCGGCGGCGGGACGTTTTTTTCTATTCGGCGGCGGTGCGATAGGCTAGCCGATTTAGAATTTTTCGGCGACGGCGATGGGATTTTTTGAAAATTTTTCGGCGGCGCTCGGCGCGGCTGGCGCCGGCGCACGGGTCTTGTTACGACCTAAGGAATGATTAAAAAAAAATTGTGTTTCTCGTTCCATTCGTAATGGTAACGCAGTGTAGAATTGAAAAGGAACGCTGTGTTTTATCTGAATTTATTATGGATAGTGTACTAAGAGTGAATGAAATAATAAAAAGTTCCCTCTACTGATGAAATTATGCTCATATTCACAGCATACAGTTCGCCAGTCACCACTCCAAAAACAATGACTAAAATCACTTTGTCAAGAATAAAATTTGGCGCTAATCCAATGACAGCTTTTCGAAAATGGCTGCGTAGTTTCTTGGTTGACGACTTTTACCAATTTTCTCCAATACGCATATACACGCACTAAATGTCTACACGTCGCACGACAATTCATTTTGTCGTTTCGTTGTCTAGTCAATTTTTGGTTTCCAAATTTTTCCATTAAAGAATAAATTTTGTTACATTTTGATCAGAAAAGCTACTGGTGACCGTAACTTATAGTTTAGAAAAGCTAATATTTAAATCGTGAAGCTTTCCAATGTAGAGAAACTAATTTAAGTGGCAGAATTTGTATGAATTGGCAACAAAATAATTCTTTTATTTATGATCGCTTATTGACAATTCGGAGTGCAACGTTTTGGTGTGTTAATAGAAAACTTGAAACATATTTTTGGTTAAACAAATAATTTATTTTTGACTTTCATTGTAATTAAGTGTTTGCTAAACGGCAAAATCCAAGACAAAATGGAGGGCGACGGGCTAACAAATGATCAAACAGAAAAGGTTTTACAATTTCAAGATTTAACGGGCATCGAAGACATAAATATTTGCCGTGATGTACTTATACGTCATCAATGGGACTTAGAAGTAGCTATACAAGAACAGTTAAACATTAGAGAAGGTCGCCCATCCATGTATGCTGCTAATGATCGAGCACCACAAGTCATAAACGATAGATTCCTACAACACATATTCACAAATAGTCGGCCAGACAATTCACCTACGGGTCTGACAGCAACATTGCGATATTTTGTGAATTTTGTTTTTAATTTTTGCTATAGTACATTAACGACGATAATTACAACGGTATTTAGTCTGTTTAGGAACAATGAACGAAGTAAGTATGTACAACATTTTGCAAGGATTAACCGAAATAACTATTTCACCCGCATGTTCAGTCAGAGGGGGAAGCCACGCAATGCAATTGTATGAATCGTGTTGTTTTTGCCCTTCAAACCAATTAAAATGTTTGAAAGAAAGAGAAAAACGAAAAGTGAATTTTTCGAGAAAAAAAACTTCCATGTGCAATGCACATTGTGCATTATGGAACAACAAAGGATTAAGGAATGCTACCGATTTCTTGGTATAAATTTTGCATATGATGGTATGGTTGTAGTTCTGGGTTTCACGATAAACGAGAACTTTCATCTGTTATTTGTGCGAAAGTTGTCTGGAAGTTAGAGTTCATTCATAAAGGATGTCACGCTTGCTTTTTTTTTTTTTTTTTCTCAAGGGTGAGGAAACCTTCAAAAGGCACCTGGTCCTCCTGGACCCAGGTAGTGTTGGATTTTTACCAACTAAAACCTCCTTCCTTGATCGCCACGCTCTCGTCTCCCCGGAACCGCCTCACAGCATTACTTCGGGAAGGGGCTGTGCTTTCGCACCTACTTTCTCAGATCAACTGCCAGTCTTCGTTGATCGTCTCTCCATGCACTTTGTAGCTTCACCATTATCTTCGCAATTGCGTTGTCCGCTACTTTCCACACTTCTTCGTCGCGACACATTTCCGATATTATGTCGTCGGCGTTTACGTCTGGCCTGCTCGCGGCTATCAGCTCACATCGCTCCTGTTCAAAACGGGGACAGACAAACACAACGTGCTCTGCAGTTTCTTCCTCTTCAACGCATGTCACGCAGAAAGGTGATTCCGCGTGTCCAAACCTATGCAGGTACTTCCTGTAGCACCCATGACCCGACAGGAACTGCGTCAGGTGGAAGCTAACCTCTCCGTGTTCCCTATTTACCCATGTGGTTACGTCCGGGATAAGCCTATGAGTCCATCTTCCTTTTTCCGCGGAGTCCCACTCTCGCTGCCATTGACTCAGTGATTCGACTCTTACTTGTGCCCTCACTGTTTTGGTGTTTTGGCCCCCCCTTTCCTTCAGTCTGTGGCATTCACTGTCTTCCATCAGCATGATGCATATAGGCATCGTTCCGGCTATCACACATACCGCTTCCGAGGAAATCGTTCTGTATGCGCTTGCTACCCTTATGCTTGACAACCTCTGGGTTTTTATCAACCTCCTACGGTTCCTCTTTGTGTCTAACGCCCTTATCCACGCTGGTGCCCCGTAGCGCAGTATCGATAGGGTAACACTTGCTAGGAGCCTCCTTTTACTGCTGCGCGGTCCAAACCCATTCGGCATTATCATGGCCAGTGCTGCATTGGCTTTCATTGCCTTTTCGCACGTATAATCTACGTGGGCAGTAAAGTTTCCACGATCGTCTAACATGACTCCAAGGTGTTTTAGCTGGCGAGTGGATGTGATCTCGTTCCCCTCGATGTTCATTACAATCCGCTCAGTTTTCCGACAATTGCTCACGAGCATGATCTCGGTTTTCTGATGGGCCAGCTTCAGTTTAGCCATTGTCATCCAACTTTCTACAGTTTCCAACGCCTCTTTCGTGACGACTTCCACCTCCAACTTTGACGTTCCGATAACTATGAAAATTAGGTCGTCGGCAAAAGCAGTCGTCGTAACCCATCTTGGCAGCTGCAGCCGCAGCGCTGCGTCGTACATCGTATTCCACAGCGTTGGTCCTAATATGGATCCTTGTGGAACACCAGCTGTGATGTCTACCATCTTTTTCCCTTCCCTGATATCATACATTAGCACCCGTCGTTCGAAATAGCTTTTCATTACCCTGCAGAGGAAATCGGGGACTCTCATAGCATGCATTGCCTTAGCTATCTCCGTCCAGCTTGCGTTATTAAAGGCATTTTCAAGGTCTATCTTCGTTATAACGCAGAAGCGGTTCCCTGTTCTTTTTTTCTTTCGCGCCTTGTCGGCAATCTCCATAACTCTTTCTATTGCTTCGATCGTCGATCTTCCTTTTCGAAATCCAAATTGGTCGTCTGACAGTCCGTGCTCACCCTCTGTGTTTTTGTGTAATCTGTTCCGGATCATGGCCTCCAGCAGTTTTCCCATACCATCCAGCAAACATATAGGTCTATATGATGGTTCACCTTGTGGTTTCCTTGGTTTTGCTAGTAGGACCAGCTTCTGTTTGTTCCATATATCAGGAAAATTTCCGTCGTCGAGGCACTTCTGCAATGTCAATCTGAGCATGTCCGGCTTTATGCATCCGCCGTCTTCAAAGCTACATTGGGGATCCCATCTGGTCCTGGCGCCTTGTTATTTTTCAGCTTTTTGACAGCCGTCTGAATCTCTTCTATAGTGATCACCCGGTCCTGTCTGTCTTCAATTTCATCGTCGTAAGGAGTTTGCGGCCATGCGACCTGTTCATGTTGCGGGAATAGCCCTCTCACTATGGCTCCTAGCTTCTCAGGACAACTTGCTTTTGGCACTGATGAACCTCTAATGTTTGTCATCGCTATCCTGTACACGTTTCCCCATGGATTTGCGTCAGCTTCCTGGCACAGCTTCTTAAAGCAGTTTCTCTTGCTAGCTCGGATTACCCGCTTTAATGTTAGTTTTGCCGTACGATGTTCGTCTCGCCTCGCGGCTCTGGCACTCTCACTTTTGGCCCGCTGCATCCTCCTTTTTGTCCTGAAGCAGTCTGCGCGCAAGAGCCTAATTTCGTCGTTCCACCAAAATGCCGATTTTCGTTTATTCTTCGGTTCTATCCTTCTTGGCATCGCTACGTCGCATGCATGCACCAATACTTTCGTCAATTCTTCTGCCGATCACGCTTGCTATAAACTCCACAAAGTCCATATCTCCTAACTGGTTAGAGATTTTGTTTATAGTACTCCGGCTACCCCCCCAAACACCTCCCCTATTTGGGGGGGGTAGCCAAAGTTCTATAAACAGAATTTGCTGTCCTGACTGAGTTATTACCTTTTTATGGATACTCATTTTTTATAGCAAACGGGACATCCTTTATGAATGACCCTTTACCGTCGAAAAACCGGTTTTCTTAATGGTAAATTTTCAATAATTTTTCGTACAAAATGTAACTCTACACTGAAGTTGGGTGTGATGAAAATTTTTTACTGTTAATTTGACCAACTCCTATAGCAAAAACACCCATATGACATATGACATCCAATAATACAACGACCACCGTATGCAAAAACTATTACAAAAAACCGGTTTCATTCCCTTCTTTGGATGTATACCACCTGACCGTAGCCTCTGCCATTCCGCTCCGTACCGCCAACTCACACCTAGCAATTGCTATAAATACAGCTATGAATAGTGATAGCGAGTGGTAAAGGCAACGTTCAAGTCGTACACCTCAAAGTTTCGATGGCATATTGTAAACGTTGTTCGGTGAATATGAATAAGCCATTGCCATGTGTATAGGAAAGTACATTTATTACATTTACATTTATTACATCATCATCATAAATACATCATCATCATTTAGTGGACTAAAACACATCAAAAACAAAAAATCAAAAAAAATCGGAAATCAGTCCTCAATCAAAACGGTTCCAGTATGATAATCAATTCGAAGGAACAGTCATTGAAAAAACATCAAAGTATTAAATCAAAAAAAAATATAAACAGAAGATATTCTATGAAAGTCAAAACTAGGAATAAATTTTAAACGAAGTAGCGATAGAGTGTAGTCAAGGAGGTTAATTTTAGACCTAAATCATCGGTGATTCATTTGTGATTCACCGGGGAATCACAGATGATTCATTGGTGAATCACAGATGATTCACCGGCGCAGCTGGAAATAGTGTGTATCCTTGGTATCTAGGATGCCGGGAAGTTTGAGGGCCGAAAAACCGGATACCGGGAAATCCACTCGAGCGAAGCTGGAGTGGTTTTTGTTCGGGAAATATGCTCGAGCAAAGCTCGAACGGTTTACGTTATGGGAAATCGCTTTAAAATGGGAAATGACTAAAAATGGGAAATCGCTTCAAAGTAGGAAAACACTAAAAAATGGGAAATCGCTTCAGGATGGGAAATGACTAAAAAATGGGAAATCGCTTCAAGATGGGAAATGACTAAGATGGGAAATCGCTACAAAGTGGGAAATTACTTTTTTTTATGTCATATGCGTTGTATTTTCTAATAGTTGTTTGAAACAATTAATTATTGGGATTATGTTCGATTATTGGTTTTCTCGTACATGCCAGTATAGTTCGGAGAAAAAAACTTCTTTGTTTCCGTAGGAGATATTTCTTCGGAACGGTTCTAATTTTCGGCACCTTAACAAGTGGTCTGAAGTTTGCTCGGATTCGTTGCATTGGGGACATTTGGGCGATGATTTCACTCCAATTTTCGACAGATGTTTATACAGCAAATCATGTCCTGTTATCTTCCGGAAATTCGCTACATACACTTTCCTCTCTTTGGATTTTATTGAGTTCGGATTTAGATTTTCATATGGCTTTCTAGCTGATTCGATTGATGTATTATTTTGATTCTTTCCATGCATTTTCTTCTTGCATTATTCTTTGCGTTGTTGAAGGCACGGGTTCTTGATTTCTTATATCTGAACATATCTGAACGTGAATCGACGGGCTTTCAACGGGAAATCAATGTCGTAACTGTTGTATATGTCTTGTAGCTTATGGACGAACGATATCTTTGATTTTAATCGATTTTCGGAGCATTTGTAGTTGTTCCATATGCTGTTTTTTTTTTGAATTCATGTATATTTATTATCAAAATTAGCTTGGGGAAAGGTGGAATTAACCGCCTGTAAACCCAAGATCTTTTCAACGTTTAACAACTATTAAAATAAACTTAGCTAAAATGTTCAGGTAAATAGCAGCATTTAGACTAACTGCAATAACAGCAATAACTAAACAAAAAAGTAAAATTAAAACATATATAAAAAGGGAAGAAGAAATTTGTATAAATATCACAACATGATAGCAGGTATCACAAGAAAAAGTTTTTATCGCTACTATCACTAAAAGTATTGCGGATGCTTATTGCATTGCCCCTCTGGATGGCAATGGACATACGTTGGAGCAAGAAATCCAAGCTTCGCGGTTCGCCAGTCTTGCGTTTCATTAGTTTGCCCAATTTTGATAGGAATAATTCGGTTTCTGGTCCGACTGACCCCAATGATTCGAATGCAATAGGCGTGAAGTGGTATCGGCACTTAAGGGCAGTGTAATGATTGTGCTTGTCGCGCTCTGCTAAATCAGCCGCAGCACCCCATTTAGTGGCTGTTAGTTTAATATAGGATGGTGCCACTGTGTCCACTACTGTCGAGTCCCATATCAAGGATCTTCCTCTGCTCCACGGGTAGCAGGTCAAGCCATCAGGTCGTTTACCGTCCAGTCGAGACAAGCCCGGAGGTTCGAGGGTGTTCGGAAAGCCAGCAGAGGCAAAGGCCATCGACATAATTTTGTTTATTTCGGCGTGTCTGGTGTATTTCCCGATGATTTTGTTGCAAGATAGCCCATGGTGGCAATTAGAATTGACCAGGCTTCCACAAACGCAAATGTGTGGTTCGCAAACCTTGCTTCCCAAACGAATAGCAACAGTTATTCTTGCTGCGTCGTTGTCTAGCAGGAGACCCAACTGATGAGACGGTACTGCCTGCAGCCACTTTGAAGAAGTTTTTGTTGATGACGCAAGAAATCTGGCTCTATCGGTTAAGTCGCTGGAAGATAAAAGCGCATTGAAAAGATGATTCGCACGCAGCAAGTCCCATGAAGATTGGCAAACTTTATCGGCCGCATTCAACGGAACCAAATTGGGTGGGTAAGCATTGGCTAGGGTGGTAAATTGAGTGCTCATAATAACTCATTGAATTGATAAACAGATGCTGTTGGGTGTGCGAATTATTCGTTCATGCATTCTTATGGCTGCTAATTGTCTTGATTGTTTGAGTGGCTGAACGTCGGAGAACATTTCCATTGCAGTTATTGGGGTTGACTTCGTTCCTCCAGTGATAATGCGGAGTGCCTTATTCTGCACCACCTCCAACTTTTTACAGTTTGAATCGCTAGCACATATGAGTATCTGTCCCCCAAACGTTATGATCGGTTGTATGTACGTTTTGTATGTTAATTGAAGTGTATCCTTTGAAGCTCCCCATTTGAGTCCAGTCAGTCTTTTTAAGATCTTCAATCTTTTTTCCGATTTTTCGATGGTTTCACTGAAGTGTGGTTTAAATGTTAGCCGTCTGTCTCAGGTGAATCCCAGATATTTATGCGATTGAGTTTCTTGTATTTGCGTGCCGTCAAACCATAAAGTTGGATTTTCCAGGTTGTTTTTCATTGAGAATATTTGGTATTTTGTTTTTTCTTTATTTACCAACATTTCGTTGTCGATTGTCCATTTTTGTAGAACTCTCAGCGCACAGTTCATCGTGGTTTCTATATATTGCATATTTTCTCCATTGATGAGGATTGCTAGATCGTCTGCGAACATTATCGCTTCAACTCCTGGTATCCATTTCAGTTCAATGATAAGGTCGTTTACCATACAATTGAACAAAGTCGGGCTGGAAACTGCTCCTTGTGGAAGTCCTTTTCTTATTTGTTTGGCATAGAAAGTCCTAAGTGCATGAAGAATTTCTCCTGGTGTTTTCATTTCGTCTAGTTTTCGTATGACAATATCTCGTGAAACCAAATCGTAGGCTGCCTTAAAGTCCACAAAAACGGCCACTGTGCTTAATCCATCGTTGAAGCTATCTTGAATTCGCTGACAAAGGAATGCCACTTGGTCCAATGAAGATTTATGTGGCTGGAGTGCTCCCTGTGCCGAATCCAATATTTTTTTTTGTCTGAGATGTTTGTTTAACCTTGCTATGATCATTTTCTCATAAATTTTGCATAAGATTGACGTTACAGCAACAGGTCGATAGCTTTCTATTCTATCAGGCGGTTTATCTGTTTTCAGTATTGGGATTACAATTACTTTCCTCCAAATCGAAGGTATTCCGTATTTCAACGCAAAATTGAAAAATGTAAGCAAAACCAACGCTGCTTTGATATCCAGACGTGTAATGAATTCAAGAAATATTCTATCTGGGCCAGGTGCTTTTTCTTCGTCCATTGAGTTTATAGCTTCTTCGAATTCGTCGAAGGTGAATGGTTCGTGTGATTTTTCTTTTTTCACTTTTGTTATTTTTGATTTGCCACTCGATACTTTCAGGTAGTGCTTGAGGAATGCTTTCGATTTCGATTGTGTTGATGTTAAAAGATTTCCATTTTGATCGATTGCTTCATTTGACCTTTCTTCAACCTTTTCGTTCATTGTGGAAATTCTCTTATGTGTTTGTCTTGTGTTGGTTCTGTAATCCATGTCTTCCAAATCTCTCTTTGCAATGATAAGTTTGTTTTCTAATTTTTGTTGGCAAGCTTTCAGATTTTTTGAATTTTCTTCTGTCCAGTCCATTTCCAATTTTTCCAATGGGAAATCGCTTCAAAGTGGGAAATGACTAAAAACGGGAAATCGCTTCAGGATGGGAAATCGCTTCAAGATGGGAAATAACTAAGAAATAAGAAATCGCTTCAAAGTGGGAAAACAAACTTAGTTGAAAAAAATTTCGCTAGCTCTGCTTGCGTCTTTTATAAACTCTTAAAATATTTGATTGAGAATTTGATGACTTCGTTCAAAAAAATCTCGCTCGCGATTTGTAAAATTTTTCTTTGTAAAATTTTGATTGATATGTCAACAAGTTCGTTAAAAAGTATTACAGGAGAAGAATAATAAGATTGTGCAACGTTTCCTTTTAACTCGTTTCACCGAAAAACCGAGTTTTACATGCACTAAATGCAAGCGAATACATGAAAAAAGAGATAAAAGAGAAAAAAGAAAGGTGCACAAGCTTATGATTCTCTTCTTGTAAGAAAAATCTCGCTCGCTCCGCTCGCGATTCATAAATATTTCTTTGTAAAATATTGATTGATATGTCAACGGTTTCGTCAAAAAGTATGAAAAAAATCTCGCTCGCTCCACTCGCAACATTTCAACATTTTGGTCACCGGGAAATAACTTTTGGCCACCGGGAAATCGCATTTTGATCACCAGGAAATCTAAATTTTTCACCGGTAAAACTCGATTCCTCAGTTTATCGATTTTCGACGGATACCAGGAAAAAATGAGAAATCGGATTTGGATACCGGGAAAAAAACATTATTTCCAGCCGCGTTCACCGGGGAGTCACAGATGATTGACCGGGGAGTCACAGATGATTCATCGAGGAATCACAGATGATTCATCGAGGAATCACAGATGATTCACCGAGGAATCACAGATGAATCGCCGGGGTGTCACAGATGATTCACCGGGGAGTCACAGATGATTCACCAGGGAGTCACAGATGATTCACAGAGGAATCACAGATGATTCAACGAGGAATCACATATAATAATAATAATAATCCACCGTTACAACCCGTGCAGGTCAGAGGCTAGATCATTTTATTTACTAGTTCCGCAATTTTTTGTGAGTTTTTCCTCACATGGACTCTCTTAGAGATCCTTTGGTTACCGACGTTTTTACTGTGTCAGTGGTAAATTGCACACAAACCTAGTGCCATCTATGATGTACTAGGGCGGAAACTAGTAGGGCTTAGAATGCCGTTTCGCCCCATCAATGCATTTTATCGGCATTAAATCACATATGACTCACCAGAAAATCAGCGTTGATGATTCACCGATGTAGCATCAAAATCTGGAAGTCTCAAAATCCGGAAGCGTCAAAATACGGAATGATAGAAAAATTCCAGATAGTAGGAAGACTCAAGATCCGGATGTTTGAAATAGGAAAGAAAGATTCGCAAAAAATTTCATGTGAAATACAAATGGTAGTAAAACTTATGATCATATTCAACCATCGTATTATTCAGATTAGATATAAAGAACATATGAAGGGACCCGTACGTATCCGAATAGATGTGGCAAACAGAGTTGATGTTACGAAAAGTCTCGAACGTATCAATGTAAATATTGCTTTAACTCTTAAGTATGTGCAATTATGTCCTCATTAAATTGGATTGTAAAATGCCGAAAGGGCAATATAGAAAAACCCGTCCGGAGAAACGGCTTAAAAAAGGCCTTCCGAAAGTACAAAACTGACCCCCAAATAGACAAAAATGTTCATCCCCATTTTTTTGTCTAGGGCAGACCATAGGGCCGCCCTGGGGCTATAAGGATATGCCTCGGACACATAGTTCTATACACAAAAATGCTTCCCTCAATTTGCTCTGCAATATAATTGAATATAATTCGCTACTCGATTACCTCTCAAATAGAAAAAGAATCAACAAAATCAGTTAAGATTTATCCAATTTATGTAAGCAAACACGTTGGGCCCTAGCTATATCCTAGAGCCTAATCTCAAAAAAGTTTCTTCTACTAATTGTTGGGCTTTCATCGATCTGTCGATTTAAAAAACAATTATGAAAATCGGAAAAGATTTACTGCAGTAATGTACAAAAAAGACGAATGGCCCTAGCAGAGACTCGCTTTAGTGCGCTAGCTAAGTCCAAGGACTCAAATCTAAAAAAGTTTCTTATACAGATTGTCGGCCATGCCCACATCTTTGAAACAAAAAAAAATATGAAAATTGGAGAAGATTTACTCGAGTTATGTACAAAAGACCAAAAACCACTTAAACGGCTTTAGCTCGGCGCCCTTGGGCCGACAGTGCCCAGATTCAATCCCATATATATTTTGATTACCTTTCAGGGAAAAAATAGTTTTTGAAAATCGTTTGAGTTTTACTCAAGTTATCGTGGTGATTGACGGACGGACGGACATTTTTTTATTGCTGATTCGTCATCTAAGGACCATGATCGATGCTCTCCACCCCTACTCCCCGGTCGAAATTGGGGTGGTTACGAGAACGTTGTGGTTTATTATTATTAATCGTATGGATCCGTTACATTCGTCTTACAAAATTCAGTTTTTGGACCCGTAGAAGTTCAAAGGTCCTATACGTTTACTACGATCAGCCTATACTTTTTTTCCCTGAAAGGTACATGCCTTCCATGATTCAAGTTCGAAGATGAGCAAAATCGATGAAATGGTTCCGCAGATATGGTTGAGGAAGTGACCAAAAACATGGTTTTTCGAGGGTCGGTGCAGCTTTTTCGCAAATATCTCAGCAAGTATAGCACGGAAATTTCTCATTTTGGTGTCAAATGAAAGCATTTGATGTCACAAAACTGGGAAAATTTTGTTGTGGGAATCGGTATAGGGGTCTGGGCACTGGGACCAATGGAACGGACGAAATTGAGATTCTTGGCCATATACGAAAACATTTTTCGTCTATATTTCCTTAACTTATGCAATATGGAGATTGACTGTCAAAGGCCAAGTTGTAGAGAATTAAATTTAAGCGAAAACGTGTTTCAGGGTTTTGGGGAAATATGGCCCAATCCTGGTATATGGCCACTTCCATAATTGGGCAGGATGACCCGGAACTCCAGAACTATGAGAGTTAGAAAGTTGGTTCCAAAGGCGAAGTTGTAGAGAATTATATTTTAGCGAACACGTGTTTTAGGGTTTAAGGGGAAAATGGCTTAGTCCTTGGATATAAGCTTTTCTAGATTTGAATGGTCTGAGACGTACTTCGGTGGGGCCTTTGACATTACCTTGGGTAATTTCTATGGATCTTTGAAATTCTTACAGTTATAAAAGAACAGAAAACGTTGGATTGTTTGCTTATTTGTATATTTAGGTACGTTCGAGTCACTTTGCCACATCTATTCTGTTTGTCACATCTATTCTGATACGTACGGGTCTTTGGTTATGTTTCACTACAAAGTAATTTAGCTAAAGGTCAAGTTCTTTTCTCAATCACTTCAATTTTAATGTCCAAATTTTTTAGTCAATCAACGACTTCAGGAGTGGCATGGTGCAGCGATTCGAGACCATGTTCAAGGCGTCGAGACGGGCAATAGTTGAGGATATGATTTAGCGATTGGTTCACATTGTTGTCACAGTCACACAGAGGCGATTCAGAAAATTGCCGTCTGTACATTTGTTCATTGCAGCAACAATGTCCAGATCGAAAACGGTTGAGTCCCTAAATCGATACCTGCAATTTTCTGATGTGGATAGTCGATAAGATGCTTGTTTGTGAAATATGGACTTCGGTCTCAAAAATGTTTCCACGCAGGAGCAAACTTTCATTTCGTATTTCGGTATCGGTCCAGATGAGAGTCGATGAGGTGGAGGATCAGCAAGATCGAGGAAGAGGAAGAGGAAGCTCGTAGCCTCTACTGTCGTCGAAGCATTTAATCCGCTCCTTAGCATAGCGGAGTTCAGTTGTACGTCCACTTTCTTCACGTGGCTGCTCCCATACCACACTGGTGCACAATATTCAGCACAGGATTACACGAGACACAGAACTGCATTTCGGAGTACATCGCCATTTGCACGCCAGTTCGTTCCAGACAGCTTTTGAATCAGATTGTTCCGTGTCTTTATTTTCTGCGAAAGTTTTTCCAAGTGCTCTTTGAACGTTAGGGATCTATCCATGGAAATGCCCAGGTAGCATGGTACGTGGTTGTGTTCGAGTCTTACACCATCGATGAAAACGTTGAGTTGACGGCTAGCCTGTTGGTTGTTGAGATGGAAAGTTGCCACTTCAGTTTTTTGGTTCTCGCTAATTCGTACCTTGTATTTACCACTAAAAGTCCATATACGAATTAACGAGAATCCCACCGTATTAGAAAATAGTTTTGTCTCGATTCGTTCTCTTAAAAGAGGATTTTAAATTCACCGGAATTGGCTCGACTGACACACCAAGGAAGGGTGAGAAATAGGTCAAATTCATCATTACGGCCTCTTCTAATAAATATTTTATTTTCGTCAGTCTCCCGAACTGATTTACAGTTGAAAAATCTTCAGACAACTCTAAACAGTAGGTTCCAACAATAGTCCCATATATTGACACTATTTTTTCCGTCATGAACCGTCCTAAAATTGAAAAAAGCTGGAAAACTCCGATTTTTTCCAAAAACTTGGGTGTGCGTGTGCAAGCTGGAAAAACACTTTAAAAAAAATTTCAAATGACGTCAGGAATCGGAAACACACGGTCCTCGACTAAAAAAAAGTGGAAAATCGGCCAACCCTACCCTGCACCCCTCCATGGTATCGATTTTTTGATTTCGCGCTGTGACGTGAACTGCAATTTAGTCGTGGTTTCAAATAAATGTTTCATATGGTCAAAGTAAGTGGCTGTTTTTTTGTAATGAATGCCTTTTTGAGATCCCTATTTCTTCTGAAGAGAGTATTATCATTTGTCAGAATTTGTGTGACTGCAACTTATGATGGCATGCCATGAAAGTCGGAAAAAAAGATCAAATTTATCATTTTTCAAACTTCTCGCTCACAAAAAATTTTTTTTTCAGCCTCCCTGAACTGAAAATCGATTGAAATATGTTCTGTCAACCTTAAAGAGTGGATTCCAACCATAATCTCAAATATTGACAATAATTTTTCGACAGATAATGGTCTGAAAAAGAGGAATGTTAAGAAAATCTGCCTTTCTTCAGAAAATTTGAGTGTGCAAGCTGGAAATCGAATTAAAAAAAAAACCAAAGGCACCAAAATTATTTTTTCGACTCCAGGAATCGTATCCAGGCTGTCCTGCTGTCCTCTTCGCAAGAAAAAAAAAAGTGTAAAATCGGCCAACCCTACTGCCTAATATTATGTCCTCAATTTGTCCTTTGCGT
The DNA here is from genome assembly GCA_029228625.1 of Pseudolycoriella hygida. Taxonomy (NCBI): domain Eukaryota; kingdom Metazoa; phylum Arthropoda; class Insecta; order Diptera; family Sciaridae; genus Pseudolycoriella; species Pseudolycoriella hygida. Next base: position 149,899,007 of record CM055403.1, read on the forward strand.
CCTTTCAAATATAAAATTTTGTCCTAGCTACTAGTTGATTTTAACCGAATGCCGGTTGGTTTTAATCGACCGCCGGCCGGTTGGTGTTAATAGACCGTCGGTTGGTGTTAATAGACCCCCAGTTGATTTCAATCGACCGCCGATTGGTTTTAATCAACCGCCGGCGCCGGTTGGTTTAAGCCGACCGACAGTTGGATAGGGCAGTCATCGAAACAACTGCAGCCTCGTTTGATTGAATAGTTCACTTTTTGTATCTTTTACTTACTGCCATAATAAAGCTTTTGTTACATGAAGAAACGCTCTGGTCTTTATATAGTTGTTTTTATTTACTTGCCTGCTTGGACATTGTTTGTTCCTGGGTACATGATCAGACGACGAATACTGTAATTCTTTGAGTCTCAACAAACAGTTTCAAAGCAGACAAGCACCACGTAACTCTACATGCCGATGTAATCTGGGCACAATTATCACGAAGGCTACAACACGATAGCGACAGCCTTGCATGTAAAAAAATTCTGAATTTGGCGCTCCTCAGTCGGCTCGCCCGGTGCGCCCTTCGGTCGCCAGTCCGGGCCTGACCGTCAACTAGGCGATGTAGAAACCAGGTCGGCGTGAATAGGATGATCGGGAAGCGCTTTAATCTTCCTCCATTCTCCCAAAGCTGATTCCTGATGTTCCACTTCCGTTGGATCTACCGTTCCTATAGCTACAAAGCGTCATTTACTTGGGTATCGACTTTGTTTACGTGGTAGCTGTTCGCTTCGATGAACTTTGCGTGCATTCTCTGCCTGAGGCGTCGATCCAATACTATGCCCAAGTACTTCAACAATTTCGCTGTTCAGCGTGAGGTATATCTTCCGATTCGCTTGCCGGTTATTAAAATAAAATAAGCAATACACCGTACTCCCCGTCTTTGTGTTCATTAGCGCTTAATTACCCGTCGCCAGTGTGACACAGGATTTTTTTTGTTTTTTGTGTGTAATTTCAAAACGACACGCATAGACGACAAAATTTGAAGAAAAGAAAAACAAATATTGTGCAGTTCATTCACGACTAAGAAACGGCCCCAATCCCAGCAACTGCTCTGGTGGCTTTCTCCTCGTTGCAAATCCACAACGGTTACCCTCTCGTAACTGTTATTAACATTAATTTTTTATCTTTTCAGTAGTGACAGATCCACTAGGCGATGTGCTAGGTTTCATTCGAGCCTACAAATATCCTTCACATCCCGTTTTCTATCAAGGCACCTACTCGCAAGCGTTGAATGACGCCAAGCGTGAGCTTAAATTTTTAGCCGTTTTTTTACATGCCGAAAATAACAATGAAGTGGCTAATTTTTGTAGGTCGGCCTTGTCCGACCCAGCTGTCATTGAATACATCAATCAGAAAATGTTGTTTTGGGCATGTGATATATCGTCGCCTGAAGGTTTTCGGGTGTCTCATTCGATAAATGCCCGATCATATCCAGCTATGGTTATCGTTGGACTGCGTGCCAATAAAATGATGATTGTGGGACGCATGGAAGGAGAATGTTCCGGTGCGGAATTGTTGAGGCGGTTGAAAACGGTTGTCGACGACAATGATGTTTGGCTAAGTCAAGCTAGAGCTGAACGGTAAGTAATTCAACTGTTGTCAATTATAAGATTCAGAGCGCTTATCAAACGTCGACTCAATGTCTTTTGTACGTCAATTCATTTCAAATAGTTGCAACCACGAGACAATCCCGAAAATTTCCCCAGAATTTCTAAGATTTCTATTAGTGTGAAGGATTCTTTCACATTTGTAGAAAAACATTTATTTCAATTGCTCTGAATTGAATTTTTTGAGATTTTCATGGATTTCTCAATGGATTTTCTATGAATATTTGCCCCGCCAAACGGCGGCTCTTTAACCAGCCGATTTTAGCTCAGTCGTACAAAATATTGAGTGGTTTCTGTCAGTACAATTTGGTCTGAAACTTTAAGCTATCAGCAACCGTTTTTCGTCAGATCGCGTGCCCACGCCATCGCCACCCCTTGTAATAAACCATTGAAATGGGTATAGGAAAGTAGCGATAGAGTGTATTAAAACTCCAATCACCGATGACAAATCACCGACGACAAATCACCGATGACAAATCAATAATGACAAATCCCCGATGACAAACACAAACGACAAATCACCGACGACAAATCACCGACGACAAATCACCGACGATAAATCATCGATGACAAATCATCGATGACAAATCACAGATGACAAATCACCGATGAAAAATCACCGATAGCAAGTCACTGTTGACAAATCACCGGTAGCAAATAACCGATGACAACCGACGAAAAATCACTGACGACAAATCGACGATGACAATTCAATGACGACAAATCACCGACGACAAATCGCCGATGACAAATCAACGACGACAAATCGTCGATGACAAATCAGCGACGACAAATCGCCGATGACAAATCACCGACGACAAATCATCGATGACAAAACACCGATAGCAAATCACCGATGACGAATCACCGATGACAAATCATCGATGACAAATCACCGATGAAAAATCAGCGATAGCAAGTCACAGATGGCAAATCATCGTCGACAAAACAGCGGTAACAAATAACCAATGACAAATCACAGACGGAAATTTAATGACGACAAATCGGCGATGGCAAATCAATGACGAAAAATCGCCGATGACAAATTACTAATGAAAAATCACCTATAGTAAATCACCGATGACAAATCACCGACGACAAATCACCGACGACAAATCACCGACAACAAATCACCGACAACAAATCACAGACGACAAAACACCGACGACAAATAACCGACCGACAAATCACCGATGACAAATCATAGATGGAGGGTGCACAGACGACGGACGGACGGAAAGGAAGGGTGAAAACATAAAGTAGCTATCGCTACTTAATAAATAAACACCAATTTTTGAATGCACCACTTTGTCCACATTTTCCGATTGAAGAACAATTAGGGCTCGGAACAGATCAGATCAATCTGATTTTTTTTTTCAGATTAATCTGAAATTTATCCGATCTGAATCTGATCTGAAAACTTTGATCTGATCTGAAATCTGAAAAATTATATCAGATCTGATCTGATCTGAACTGATCTGAGATCTGTTTTAGTATTACTCATAAACAGTGTTCCTCTGTACTAAGTTTTAACGTGTACCCACAAGGTAAGTTGAAATATACAAAACATCTTATTTCATAAAAATCAATTCAAGTTTCAAATTTTGTTTTGTTCACTCTACGAACGAATCAAAGTTGCCGCGTGCCAATACATTCATACTTCTTAGAAATGATTTTAGTTGTCGGTTAAAATTTTGTTTAGTATCGAGATTTAATTCGAGTTTTTCATCTTTATTGAGAACTTATAGACGACTTTAGGAAACACATGTTTTGCCGTGAATTAAGTAATGTCATAAACAGGACATTCGTTTCCGTAAAATACCACAAATTTAAGAAATTTGAGAATCACAAACTTTCAATATATCAAAACAAACACGTCGCATAAGATTTACCGACTACTCTGACTACACGTACGTTATGAGCCATTTACCTATCGCATCGCACATCGGTTATATCAACTTACCGAGTGGGTACACGTTAAAAGATTGAAACGCAATCTCCGATGCTTTAGTGTAATAAATTTGATAAAGTGATGATGTCGAATGAAAACGAGATGTGTACGTACGCGCTGGCGAAGCCCTAGCGAAAAGTACACATCGAGTGTGTATTGGGGTATCTTGAAAGAAATTTTTCTGTAATAGTGAGAGTGTGTTGGCACACACACCGCGAAAAGCAACTCTTCGTCCCAAGTAATGGGAAAATATGTTCCGTCTCAACCAATACACTCTCACGTATACAGAAAAAATGTTTTTATTATTCACAGTCGCAACAAAATATTTTTTATCTGCCTAGAACGATAATCTCGCATTTTTCTCGATATATCTTTTCTCGGCAGATAAAATAGCATATGCACCGCTGTCCGGGATGGTTTATTTTGACGATTTGGATTATTTCCCACGCCTTCGGCTCGTGAAATAACCTCCAAATCGTCAAAATAGAGCATCCTGGACAGCGGTGCATAATCTACTATTTGAGCATACGGTGATAAATGGAGTGAATAGAATCAGATCAATTTGATCTGATCTGAAAAAGAATTAGCAGATCAGATTCAGATCAGATTACGTTTGACCCCGATCTGATCTGATCTGAAAAGTTCAGATCGCGTTTTTTCAGATTCAGATCAGATCAGAACAAACTGTTCCGAGTCCTAAGAACAATGGTAAGAGCTGGGTAGTGCATAAAGGTGTTGAACTGATTCATTCGCGCCGGTTTCTTCATACCGAATTTCCCCTCCTTGGGACAATTGAATGTAAAACGATCTTAAATTGTAGACTGGAAAGAAATTTAACACAGTCGTTGAGACAGCAGCAGGATGAAGCTTACGAGTTGTCACTGAGAGCCGACCAGGAAAAAGAGCGCATAAAGCAACTGGAAAGAGATGAAATTTTACGACAACAACGTGCTTTTGAAGATGAGCTTCAAGCTGAACAGCGACGAAAGGAGGTATACCGAAAGCTTTACTTGATAATTTTAAAATCTAGAAATGCGCTTTTAGGAGATTGCTCGACTCAAAATTGATTTGGCTTCACAAGTGCCTTCAGAACCGGAACTCAACAATCCGAAAACTGTCAGCGTTCTTTTTAAACTTCCAAATGGACAGAGAATCGAACGTCGTTTCGAAGAGACTGATGCGTTAAAGGTAAATTTTTGAATTGTTTTACAAATAAATTTTCGAAATTCTATCATTGAGTTGTTTGTAGGACGTATACAATTACATTTTCTGTCATCCGTCGTCACCCGATTCCTTTCAACTAACTACAAACTTTCCAAAACGTATTTTAGAAGCCAAAGATTCTACCAGCACGTTAGTTGAAGCTGGTGTACGAAATCGTGATGTTTTGTTTGTAAACGACTTAGATGCATAATTAAAGGCTCGCTTTTCACTTTCTTTAAATTCTAATTTACCATTTCTCTTAGTTAAAGAAAACAATTGGCCAGCGTATCATTGGGAAATCATTTATTTATTTCACACTTTCTTGTGAACAATCCTTTCGATTCCATAAGTGTAAAAACAAATTATTTGGCTAATATGAACATCAAAATGATGAAAGAAAATGGTCTAATCTTTTTCCAATTCTGTGAATTTCTTTTCTATTTTTAGGTTTAATTCGTTGTTATATTTTATTTACTTTTGAAACTATAAAATTTTCTGGCGAGCAATACAAATTTTATTACAAAAAGAAATTTGGATTTTTTCTTGTTAAATCTTAGCAGCGTGAGATGTCGTTATCATTTCTCTGTACCATGAGCGATGACTTGGCTGACTTCTACTGTCCCGTTTGGGTGCAGACTTTAGCGAGTAGATCTTCCTTGGACATTCTTTCCTTCCTCCTTTTTGGACATTTTCAGAGATTCTTCCACAGGAAACATGGCCTTTTTTCGGGATTTTTAATTCCTGACATTGATTTTCAGGACTTTTTAGGAGTTTTTAGGAATTAAAAATCCCGAAAATACACTCACCCTGAATGACAAGCGACTACTTGAAGACTTACCTTAGAGATCAGTTTTCTGCGATTTCTGTTGACTTCATAGTTATTCTCGTCAAACTGTGGCGAAATTTTTTGATTCTGGTTCTTTGAAGCATCCGATCTTTCGACTTTTGTCATTTATTGATAAATCCAATTTGACTAAATTACGGCTACCGCTACGCTTTAGCTCTGAAAAACTTCCATTCGGTAACTGATTTCGGGTTTGTATTGAAATATATCATCCCAACAAAAACCTCTTAAAAGGTAAAGTGTGACGCAGTCCCTAATGTCCACTTCCAAAACTAATGATATCAGTGGAGGTGACGCTTACGCTGAAAATACGCAAGAAATAACGATGAAAAAAAAAACTTTTTAAAAAATTCAAATGTTTGAAATTGCGTCACAAATGCCAGAGCCATCAACGTAATAATTTTTCCACACTTTCAGTTTTCACATGCAAAATTTTCTCAAAAACTAAGTTAATAAAGTTAGTTGGGTACATTTTAGAAGAGTTTGAAAAATTAATTTTGAACTCAGTAAAAAAGTTGGCCTTAAAAGTCAGCCATCAATAAGGTCAAATTTTTGCTGTGTAAAAACTGAAAGCACAGAAAAATTATTTCGTCGTTGGCTCTGGCATTTGTGACGCAATTTCAAACATTTGAATTTTTTAAAAAGTCTTTTTTGCATCGTCATTTCTTGCGTATTTTCAGCGTAAGCGTCACCTCCACTGATATCATTAGTTTTGGAAGTGGACATTAGGGACTGCGTCACACTTTACTTTTTAAGAGGTTTTTGTTGTGATATCAGTAGTTTTGGAAATTTTCAGTTGTTGGAAAAATTTCTATTTTTTGAAAAAAATTTTCTCAAAAAAAAAATTTTCTCCGAAAAAATATTTTCTTCAAAAAAAATTTTTCTCCGAAAAAAGTTGTTCTCCAACACCTTCGCCTACCATCGGAACACTTCGGATGACCTTCGGCTACCTTCGGAATACTTTGCGTCCCCTTCGCCTTCCTTCGGAACACTCCGTGTCACCTTCGGCTACCTTCGGAACACTTCATGTCACCTTCGGCTACCTTCGGAACACTTCATGTCACCTTCGTCATTCTTCCCACTGATTCATATAACTTTCCTGAAGAAACCAACTGTCTAGGTATTCTTATACAGAATTTAGCAAAAAATCAAAGATGGCCTCATTTGGCAGCCATTTTCTAATGATACCAAAAAATTCTCCTGAAGGAAATCTTTAACTTTCTAGAAGAAACCATCTCTCTAAGTAGTGTCATTCCGGAGCTAAAATTCGAAAACCAAAAAAGCATAAACGAAAATCCAAGATGGCGCCGCTATGACAGCTGGCAGCCATCTTCAAATGATCTCGAAAAATTCTCCTGATCAAACTCTATAACTTTCCCGAAGAAACCAACTCTCTAAGTATTGTCACTCCGGAGCTAAAATTCGAAAACTCCGAGCATTACCTAAAAAACCCTCAAAATCGACCACTTTTCCACATGCCACGGCTTTTCCAGAATTTTCCCGGAAAAGCGGCATATGAAATTTTTCATTTGGGGCCGAAACTGACGTTCCCTGAAAATTCCAGAAAGATCGGCTGTCTAGTTCTCGAGATCAAAAATTATTAATAGATAGAACATAGATAGAACATAGATAGATAGATAGATAGATAGATAGATAGAAACCGACAGATCAGAAAAAAAGTTTCCATAATGATGAGAACAATAGAAAAATTATTTCTCCATACAAAAGTGTCACTTTCAAACCTCGATATCTCAGCCAATTTTCAACCGATTTTGATGAGTGAGGGCTTGTTTGAAAGCTGCTGCGACGTAGTTTTTTTTTAATAATTTAGATGGGGAGGGGGCGAGGGGAAAAAACTCAAAAGTTCGCCTATATATGGCTCCTTATCCCAAAGGTTTTTTGTATGGAGTTTTTTGGGTTTGTGGACATTTTTTTTGGGGTGTGGGGACTGCGTCACGCCCTCCGCTACCGCTGCGGGCATGATAAGTTCCGTGTGAAATAGCTGCAAAGTATAAGGGCCCTCTGGTCGATTCCAGGACGCAGCCTGGCGCCAAAAAAGTTCATTCGACAATGTTGGATGGGGAAACGAGTGCATTAAATGCACTCGGTTCCGACTCGGCACCAGGCTGCGGACTCGATAAGTATTTGTAGCCTTACAGAAGGCAGCCCGGTACCATAAGTTTCGATTTATGAATTGTCACATTCGCATTGCTATGTACATCTACAGTAAGGAATGGACCGCTTTCAGATTTCTATGATAGTGTTATATGACACTGTTAATTTTTGTTTGAAATTATTTGATGTGGGACAAAGTGGACTAAAATGACATGCATAGGCTACCGATTAGATTTTATCAGTTTGGGACGATCGATTTCTCGATCTGGAACACAGATCTCTTGACCCTTTGTTCCCAATCCTTTCATCATGCAAAAATCAAGAGAACCTTCGCGTGGCGACCAGGAACTTGTCTAATGCGATAGGTCTTAGTTCAGCCACTCTCGAAGGGTGGACGACATAGTCGCCGAGTGTCCTGTGCCTCAGCTGAAGGAACTTGGGGCATTCGCATATAAGGTGAAAACCCGTTTCCTCTTGCAAGCCACAGGAGCACTCCGGATCACCTACAATCTTCATTTTCGTTAAGTGCTTGTTGAGTCTGCAATGGCCGGTCGCCGCTCCCACGATCCTCCTCAATCGGCCCCGGCTCATCGTCAGGAGCTCTTTTGTCCATCTCTTGTTCGGAGTGGGGAGGAAGCACTTGGTGTGCACTCATCCTTCATACGCTGTCCCGCTCTTACCGTGTTCCGGCTTCACCCAATCCTTTATCACTTTCTTATAAAGTGAGTTCGGGACGGGGATGTGTGGTTCCGGTCCCAATGTGATAGCCAGCTCATCAGCTGTCTCATTGCCATCCACTCATGAATTTCCGGGCACCCAAACCAGTTCGACCCGATTCTTCAGCCCTATCTGATTTAGGTGTTCCTTGCATTCTTTCACCAACTTGGAAGTCACAACGGGTGATATCAGGGCCTTTATCGCTGCCTCACTATCCGTGTATATTACTATATCTTTGTCTCCCAGTTCTTCTGGCTGGAGTGCCGCTGAAGTTTCCGCCTGGAAGATACTAGAGACCTTCCCTAGATGAATCCAAGTGCCGGTATCCGCTCCTGGGTGGTATATACCAGCTCCAGTCCCATCACACACCTTCGACCCATCCGTAAAACCAACCCATTTGCTACTAGGTAACGTAGTTTGCCACCCATTTTCCCATTCATTCCTATCTGGGAAGATCGCTTCAAAGTTGCTTTCGAAACTTAATTCCCGCTTCATGTAATCCCGTGGCATGTCAAAAATGCGATCAGAAATCATACTTTTGATCTTCCCATGCCCGGTGCAGAAACCTGAAGTCCACAATTCTTTTTGCGTCAACCTGCCCGCAATAGCGAAAGCTTTTGCCTTCATTACTATATCTGCAGGTGACACCGCTAGTAGAACTCCAAGGCCGCTGTTGCCGTCGTCTTCATGGCATCAGTGGCACGCACACATACCAGCCGCTGAACTTCTTTCAACCTCTCCTTCGTCGCGCCGCCTGTACATTTAGCCTTGGCCACCAGGCTACGCAGCCATGGCTCATCGCGGGCCTCATTACCGCCTCATATATCCACAGTATTGCTTTGGAGGATAGGTCCCAGCTCCTTCCGATTGCATTTTGGGCCTTGTCTTCCATGTGAGCAATCCAATTTGGCTTGCGGTCCAACGCAACCCCCAGATATTTCACCTGGGCGCTCGTCTCAATGTCTTTTCCGAAGAGCCGTGCTTTTCCAACAAGCTCTAGCCTGTGAGCCTTTTGCTAAAAAGCACCAGGCCCGTCTTGTCTGGATTCACTCACAAGCCTTTCTCACGAAACCATCTTTCCACTATCCTCAGTGCCATCCTCATACAGTCTCCGAGGGTGCTCTCGAATTTGCCTTTGATCAGAACGGTCAGGTCATCCGAGTAGCCCTGGGCAGTGAAACCTTTGTTGTTCAGCTCTTTTGGGAGCGAGTCCACCACTATACACCACAGGAGTGGTGAAAGGATGCCTCCTTGGAGGCATCCTTTGACCACCCAGAGACTGGCCTTGGAGCCACATATATCGGCCTCAAAGGTCCTATCTCTGAGCATCCTATCAATCCATCTAATCACAACAGGCGCTACTTCTATCTCTGCCAGCGCGCTGCCGATCAATTCAAATCCCGTGTTGTCGAAAGCGCCCTCTATGTCCATAAAACATTCGAGGGATATTTCTCCGACCCTGAAGGATCCTTCTATGTCGCCGTCGAGGCTATGCAGAGCGGAGTCTGTAGACTTGCCTGTTTGATAGGCGTGTTGTTTCACATGAAGTGGACACCTCGTCAGGATTTCTTTCCTTATATACAGGTCTATCATTATTTCCAGTGCCTTCAAAATGAAAGATGTGAGACTGAAGTCTTTGGCTCCGTTGTGCGACGGTTTACCCGGCTTCGGTATAAAAGAGACTTTTACTTTTTCCCATTTTTCGGGAATGTGACCAAGGGCTAAGAAACTTATCATTGTCTGCTGCAGTGGTTCCAATAGGATCTTTCCACTCTCCTTTAGAAGTGCTGGAAAGATCCCGTCGTTTCCCGCTGACTTAAAAGGTTTGAAATTTTCTATAGCCTATTTTAGCCTATACTCCGTGATAATTTTCCTGACCAGTTTCTAGTCCTCTTCCGATGGCGGTATAGGATCTGGTGTTTGACCTCTGTCTCTATCTTCCCGACTACCTCAAGCAAGTGCTTTGTCGTCGTGCTTGGATCCCTCGCTAGGATTATTGTGGATCCTTGCGTAGTCTGGAATATGTTCCATCTCCGTACAGAATCTCCTCCACGCATCCATTGTTCTGCACCTGGCTTCTCTTCTAAAGGCTCTCTGAGCAGCCTTGTAGGCTTCCCAGTCTTCCCCCTCCGAGGTCCTAAGTGCTCTATTCCACTTTCCACTTTCGCACACCAAATCTTTCCATCCTTTCTCTTGTCAGATTTGATTTCCGGGCATGAGTGTTCATAAGCAGATGTGAGTAAAGTCGTGATTTTGTTCACGGTCTCATTCAGTTCCACTGATGATCTAGGCAGAATCTTATCTAGTTTCTCCGTAACGTGTTGTTTGAGAAAGCTTCTGTATTGTTCCCAGTTCGTTCGTCTGGGATTTCGGAATCTCACAACTTTTGGCACGTATCCTCTCAAACTTTCCACGATACAATCTGGTCCGCTATGCTCTCTGAAGCGAGCGTAATATCCAAAACTTCTTTTCTGGTCTTCGTAACAAACGTCGCGTCGGGGTGTTTCCCTTGTTCAGTATACGAAGCTCAAAACGAGCTATGGATGGCAGCAGTGAAGTTCCTCTCGGATTGATATCCGTACTACCCCAGATAGTGTGGTGCGTGTTTGAATCACATCCTAGAATTATAGGTATATCATTTACTTTGGAGAAGCTTACCACCTCTTCGAGCAGTTCCGTGAATGGCGAAGCTTTTGCATCCGGCATATAGCATGAGATCGCTAGCACATCGCCACCTTCCGCCTCTGACCTGACAATTCTAACCACGGTTGTATCTTCATTAGAAAACTGCCGTAGCAACATTGCCTGTAGATTTGGTGTCACGTAGATCGCTGCTCTTATTCTTCCGCCTGAACTAGCGTTGAAAATCCTGTTCCTGTAAGGACCAAAACCAAGAACCTTGTTGTTATTGGTCCACCGATGGAATCAGGCGTATGCTTTACAACACACCAATTTTCAACTTGACACCAGACTTCGCTCTTGAGCTATTCTCGTAGAAATAGACGGCATAAAGTACACAGCCTGTAAAGTACTGATGGCTATACTGGCTTCAACTTTCCCCCATCATTTTTGACACAAGGCTGTCTTCTCGGATTTAGCTGGAGTGACATGACCAAGAATCAAGATTACCCGTAAGCCCAATGACTTTTTACAATTTCCTTATTTTATTCATTTTGTTCTAAAGCGATCGTAATTCCCCTATTTACACTACAGACAGTTACAAACAGATGAAGAAGTGTATAAAACATCGGTGCGTATGGTGTATTTACTACCGAATGTAACAAGCGAACCCTCATGGTAAAGACCGTGTTCAAAGACTAGAATCATTCCTGTCTTAGGGACGACAGGTACTCTCGCATTATCTTGATAGTAACTCAAAAATGTTGTCTCGCCTCCACCAAATCCTTCATTCAAATAAATTTGTAACGTTATCAACGTTCTTGCTGTGTAATCCGGACGTACATAGCATCCATCTGAATGAGGTTTGAATTGTCCGCCAGATGCATAACGCAAAAATCTGAGACGTTCATTAATTTCCAGAAGACGCAGATTCTGCAATTTCTGCGGCAAAAATGATTTGATTCTCGATTCCAAAATTTTAACAAATTTTTTGTCGTCAATCATGACACGGTCGCCATCTCTGTACCCTGGAGCCGGAGCAGCGTCGTTGCCATGGTGTATTAGAGCTGTTGAATAGCCCACTGCTTCAGACAATGAAATGAGTTTTTTGCATTCTTCCTCACTGAACACATTTTCTAAAACGAATGCTAAATACGGTTCACCTCTAACCAAAGCCGTTAAATCCAGTTCTACACGTCGTATGCAACTTGTGTCATAGTTTTTGTCTAAAGCAGTTGCTACATTCGTCTTAACAGCTTGTGCCATTGTGAAATTAAATGAAATCTGAAAATGAAAATTTACATTAAAATTTCGGGGAATTTGTTTAAGTAAACATTTAAATTCTTGAATTTTCGTTTATTTATGTAAATTTAACGACTTTTACGCAACACATCATTTCTGCGCATTCAATATCTTTTATAACAGCGATTTGTTAATTGAATGAAGAAACAAAGTAGACTCAGTCGGTTAAAAGTTTTTCAATTTCATTCGACGCAATGGAGAAAGCCATTTTGTGGTAAAATTTTACTTTAGGGGGTTGGTGGCGGAAGGGGTTGGTAGAAGTGTGGGTATTAGGGGTCAACCCCCCTAGCAATAATATGTTGTTACTAGGTGGCGCGCACATCAGGTTTAGTAGTATGAGCCGTTTGAAGTTACGGATTAGTAGTATTAGTACATGACAAAAAATGCATTCTTGGGGGTTGAAGAGCACAAATACATCCCTGCAATTGGTTAAAAGTGGATTTTAGCGCTATATCTGTGGAAATGTTAAGTAACCATGGAATTCGAAATTAAATTTTAGCGCTGTGATTGTGAAGTTATGAATAAAACTTTTAGTTAGACATTGGATTTTAGCGCTCTAATTATGCAACTATAAAGTATGAATATAATTATAATTATAATTATAATTTCGAATTTGAGCGCTTTAATTTTGTAAGAATCCGCTAAGTATGGAATTACCTCTTTCACGTTGCGAAGCAATTACACACGTGCACGGCGAGCGAACGTACAATATCGCTACACTTACTTCAATGATCCAATAAATGGTGCAGAAAGACGGCGCATATTGATTCGATGCCACGCTCAAAAAAGGGTCCTATCTTGATGGACGTATTAAAACACAGTAATAGCCATTGAATGTGCAATGCACTATTCTGTGGTGGTTTGAAGTCAATAAATACTTCGGAAGTGACGAACCGAAGGGTCTCCGCTCGGTATGGTAAACGGCCCTTTTCCGGGCCAATGGGATACACGTAAGCAGTCTCCTCGTGGCGTATCCTGGGTAAGTCCATACTTAGCGGATGCTTACAAAATTAAAGCACTCAAATTCGAAATTATTTCATTCATACTTCATATTTGCATAATAAGAGCGCTAAAATAAATGTCTAATTACAAGTTCCCATCATAATTTCACATTCACAGCGCTAAAATTTAATTTCGAATTCCATGGTTTGGTTACTTAACATTTCCACCATTTCCGCTGAAATTACAGGGATGTATTTGGGCTTTTCAACCCCCTAACACCCACACATCCTCCCAACCCTTCCGCCACCAACCCCCTAAAGTAAAATTTTACACATTTTGAGTGCAAAAGGATTTTCTTTGATTTCTAATGATTTTCCATCGTTTTCTTTGCCTTTCAAGGATTCATTTTGTCAATTTCTGAGGATTTCCTAGCACTTTTATGCGATTTTTAGGGATTTTCTTTTGATTTTCAAGGATTTCCTTTGATTTCGAAGGATTTCTTTTGATTTTCAAGGATTTTCTTGCAAAACAAAGGATTTTTTTGAAGATTTCCAATGAATTTAAGGATTTTCATAACAATTGATTTTCTTTTGAGTGCAAAAGGATTTTCTACGTTCATCTGCCCCTGGGAGAAAGCTCTTTCAATAATTCAAAAGCGCTATCATCTTTTCTACTAGTTTTCTACCAGCCAAAAATTGAATTTGTAATCTCGACTATGACGGCTCTGATTGCTTTCATACTCGACTATAATAGCGCTGATTACAGTCGATTCCACTACAATAACACTATTGTGGTCTGTTTCCATGAAACTCGACTGTAATCGGCATTGGATTTAGATGTACCAAGTGACCAACAGTACTAAGGGAGGTGAGACCGAAAGTATGTTCAATGTTCGAAGATGGCTGACTGTCTTAAACATCGCTTCATTGTAGAAAAATACTGTAGAACATGTATAGTATCTATTCAGGGTTAATGGGGTTAATACTTCTACACACACGCGTTAAAGTGAGACATGAGACAACCGGATAAAAACACATTAATAAAAAGCTACTCTTAACGTGTGGGACAAAATTTTGTTGAATATGTTGAAATGTTCGTAATTATTTTGATGCGAGCTTAAGTCATGTTGGGGGAAATGAAATGAGAATCAAATTTGTAAAGAACCCAGTTTTGGTATGGACTAAAGTAAGATTTTCCTTAAGCCCAGGTGAAGGCCGCATATGTCGTCAAATACGTAGTTAGCTATGTAGGCGGGCTTAACGTCGCCTTTAAGACCAGCATCCAAGGGTTTTAATTAACAATACGAGCTGATTCGGTGCTATCTGTGATACCGCCGTTATGACACACAGTGAAACATTTCACTATCAGACACTGAGAAAACTGATGCAGTGTGACCAGAAACTGTCACAAATAGTTTGTCTGAACCTTAAACTTTCCAACTGATCGATATTGACCAAATTATAAACACTTTTCAGATAAGCTAAAGTGGACCAAGAAGCGTCTACCTCAAAGTTTCTATCGAAAAAAGTTCTTCGAAAACGGGATTTATGCTCTTGCCACGGAGCACCGATCATGGTTCTTAGACGACGAATCAGCAATAAAAAAATGTCCGTCCGTCCGTCAACATGTGTAAGATTCAATCGATTTTCGAAATCTTTTTTCCTTGAAAGGTAATTGAAATATCTTTTATGGGATTGAATCTGGGCACTCTCGGCCCAATGGCCACCGAGCTTGGGCCGTTTGAGTGGTTTTTGGTCTTTTGTACTTAACTCGAGCAAATCTTTTCCGATTTTAAAAAATGTTTGAAAGGTCTGTGCATGCCTGACATTTCATGGAAGAAACTTTTTTTAGTTTTCAGCTTTTGGACTCAGACAGAGCCCTAAAACTGAATCTCTACTAGAGGGCCCAGCGTGTCGTGTTTTTTTCTACATAAATGGGGTAGATCTTATCCGATTTTCAAAATCTTTTTTTTTTCTGAAAGACAATCGAAAAATTGATAACAGGAAATCGGTCGAAAACTTTCGAAGTTATGGCCGAAAAAGTGGTCAAAAACGTGGTTTTTTGAAGCTCGGTGAAACTTTTTGACTAATCTTTACGAAAGATAAGAACTTTGGAAAAAAAAAATTGGTGAAAATTGGTTAAGTTATCCAGGCTGTAGAATCCTTAGTGTCGAAGAATGTTTTTTTAGTTTTAAATTTTTTTTTTTCACAGTTGCTTCGGACTGGTTTTTCAATATTGTCCTTTCGACAATTTCTAATACAATTTAATGTCGACATAATTTCATCAGTCAATATTTATTTAGATTTAGTTCGTGACTTTTTGTAACATCTGTTCTCTTTGCCACATCTATTCTGATGCGTACGGGTCCCTTGCATGTTTTTTCAAAGCTAATTTTATTTCTGGTACGAAAAAAGTTATGAGTCACATTGTCCGAGTTCTATCACTTGTTTTGTTTATCTTATTTTACACTTCAAATTAATTCAAAAGAAAAACTTGAATTACTTACAAAGTCAAGGATGTTTCACCAGTCGCTTAGACAATAAACAAGTGATTGGCGGGACGTTCACACATTTTTACCACCAGTTTCCCAAACACGACAATCTCCATACACTCTTTTTTTCAGATTGAAAAAATGTAATGAATGAAACAACGCAGTCAATTCACTCTACAGTCTATTTCACTCAACATCGTTCAGTAGATGCGATGGTGTAACGTATGGTGTTTTTCATAAGAATGTCTTATGTGGGACCCGTACGAAGTTAACGGAACTCATGCATTTACCGCGTCATTTGTGAACAGTCGAGTTTAGTCTCCGGGTGGGTACGAGAAACCTACAAAAAAAAGAAAAAAAAAAAAATTACCGAAAAACTAAATCGAATTTCGAAATCTTTTTTGTCCTGAAAGGTTATTTTTGATAGGATTGAATCAGGGCACTGTCGGGCCAAGGGCCGCCGAGATAGGGCCGTTTCAGTGCTTTTTGGTCTTTTGCACATAAGTCGAGTAAATCTTTTGATTTTGAGTCTTTGGACTCAGCCAGGGCCCTAAAAATGAGTCTCTAATAAGGCCTGACGAATTTTTTCTACATAAATCGACTAAATCTCATCCGACTTTAGTAAATCTTCTCTTTTTCCTGAAAGATAGTTCAAAATATGATGACGGGTTTGTATTTGGACAAAATCGGTGAGAAAGTTTCGAGGTTAATGTCGAAAAAGTGGTCACCAAAGTGGTTTTTTGAAGTTTGAAATTAGCACGAAAATCCTAGCGAAAATCACTCTTGAAGGTTTCAAATAAAAGATATGGACATTAGAAAATCCCGAAAATAAAATTAGTGAAAATCTGTTGGCTGGTTCGGGCTCTAGGGTCCTTAGTGTGGGTCCAACTCACGCTACGCGACCCTAGACAGTATTTAGTGGTCTTTCGTGAGTATTCCTCTCCCTGTCAAGCGCCTACGTACGTAACTACCGGTCTGATCACTTTTATAAAGTGCGCATTTTGAATCTCGGCTTACTGACTTGGACTTTAAAATTTTCAGCATGCTGATGTCTAGTCGTTGATAGTCTTCAGCTCCGATCCAAGGACCAAGGTATACGAACGTGTTGACCATTTTGAATGTGTGTGTGTCTATTGTTACGGTATCTTCCTGATATCGATTCGTAGGTGGAATGATCATGTATTCCGTTTTTCCGTCGTTGACATTCAACGCAAGGTCGGTACCTTTCCTCTCCAAGGCCATAAACTTGTTATTATCAACATCTATGTATATTTCGTCAAATTATGTCTAGGTCCCTGGAAATGGAAGTATGGGTGCATCGACCGTAGTGCAAAAAGATTTTTTTTTTTTTGAAAATTTGAAAAAAATTTTTAAAAATTTTGGGGATTTGAGAATTTCACGCCATTTCTTCGGACATCCCGAAGCAATTTCCAATCCAATTTAGTGTGAACGTAGTTTCATATACTAAGGCAATACCTATTTACATACGAAACTGTTTCGATCAGTCGAGACGCTAGCCGTTAGGCCTATCAAAAGATGGCTTAAAGCGGCTGGAAATTTTGCTATTTTTGACAGAAAAAAATCAAAATTTTGATAATTTTGACAATTTTTTTCGAATTTTAACTCAAAAATACGTTTTTAGGCGCCGTTTTGAACCAGCTCATGTCTGTTTTTGATGCGAATGGGTTGCTTGCATATGTTTGGACCCGTACGAATTACAATGGTCCTATACGTTTATTACAAACAACTTTATTGTAACACTAGCTTGGTTACCCGGGCTTTGCCGGGGATATGGTGTCAGTAATTTATGAAAATTGGTTACCAGTAAACAAGTTTTTGATTTCAAACCTTTACTTCTACAATCAGTTCTTTGCTGAAAGTTTCTAGGAAACCTCAAATTACATAAAATACTTTAGTATCCTACTTTGACCCGGCAAAAAGTTGAAAATTTGCTTCGTATCATGCGTACATGCGTATCGTTAGGCCCACGTCAACTACATAGACCCTTATACCGAAAACACTCAACAGATTTCCGAAAACTGAGATCTTCCTCACAATTTGCGTGGTGTACTTTTTACCCTCAAAGAAACGCTTTTCTCATATAACTCCGCCCGTCCGATCGCCAGATTTTGCTTGTCTTTGAAAGTCAAATCGCAGAAAACAAACATGACTTTGCGATTGAAGTGAATAAGAAGTCAGATGAAAAAAGTAATTTTTCAAGGTACAGCCATTTTCTTTCTTTCCTTAAGTGAAGTTATTTTTGTGCAAGGATAAGTTATTCAGACATTTGTAAGGCAAAATTCTCCTGCAGTTATAAATAAAATGAAATGGCGATACTCAAAGTGTCATGAAATTTACAAAACCAAAAGCTCCGCAAAAGAGTCCTCTACCATCTATCAACAATCATTTTTAGGTCCTCGGACGACCGTAGTATCTTAGTTGGTTTCTGGGACCAATAGTTTCATGAGAAATTGAGTTCCCCCTGACGTCTACTCCAGCAAATCAAAAATTAAATTTTGGACCTCAACCAACCAGCCTTTTCGTGATGCCCGTGAGCCCGTGTACGCCGGATTGTCTAAACTTTGTTTACCTGTATTTAAAGGAATTAGCTTTTTATATGAAGATTTACTGTGATGAGTCCTGGAACCAAGATTCGTATGGGTAAAAATGTTCCATTTGACATCCTCTTAAACACTTCAATAATTGATTTTTCAGCCGTCGGGTGACCCTGGGTTAGACCTGGACGATTGACAAAAATATTTCACTCGTAGTCCTCTTCAAAACTTCAAAAATAATTTGTTGGTCCTTAGATGACGATGACGTCTGGGACATTTGAATAGACAAAAATGTTTCCTCGACATCCTCTACAATGATTTCAAAATTATTTGTCTTATACTTGAATGACTCTAGGATCAATCTGGATGCCCGAGTGAACCGGAACACATTGTTACATTGGTAAAATGCTCTCCTCGACTTCCTGTACAACAATTCGAAAATTAATTTTTTGGTCCTCGGCTGACGATAGCGTCGACCTGGAGGCCTGGGAATCATACTTCAATGGGCAAAAGTGTTTCGCCCTACGTCCTCTACAACACTTCAAAAATTAATTATTTGGCCATCGGCCTCGCCATCAACCAACCGTTCCACCGACCTTGGGCCTCGGTTGAGCTGAGTGACTTATTGTACAGAGAGGCGTTCCAAGGTGCACCAAGGTTTAGTGAGGTGCACCAAGGTGCAATGAGGTGCAGTGAGGTGGACCAAAGTGCAGTGAGGTGGACCAAGGTGCAGTGAGGTGCAGTGAGGTGCACCAAGGTACAGTGAGGTGCACCAAGGTGCAATGAGGTGCAGTAAGGTGCACCAAAATTGCAGTGAGGTGCACCAAGGTGCAGTGAGGTGCGCCAAAGTGTAGTAAGGTGCATCAAGGTACAGTGAGGTGCACCAAGGTGCAGTGAGGTGCACCAAGGTGCAGTGAGGTGCGCCAAGGTGCAGTGAGGTGCACCAAGGTGTAGTGAGGTGCGCCAGCCTGTTGTGAGGTGCACCAAGGTGTAGTGAGGTGCACCAAGGTGCAGTAAGGTGCACCAAGGTGTAGTGAGGTGCACCAAGATGCGGTGAGGTGCAGTGTATTTTGGGTTTTATATTATAGAGATGGAGATTCACTGTCAAAGGCAAAGTTGTAGAGAATGAAATTTTAGGGTACACGTGTTTCAGGGTTTTGGGTATAAATGCCTCAATCCTGGGGTATGACCACTTCTAGAATTTGGAGTGATAATCCATATCTCAAGAACTATAACAGTTAGAAAGTTGCTTCCAAAGGCAAAGTTGTAGAAAATAAAATTTTAGAGAACATGTGTTTCAGGGCTTTAGGGGAAAATGACCAATCCTTGGATATAACCATTTCTAGATTTGAATGGTATGAATTGTACTTCGGTAGTGCCTTTGACATTACCTCGGGTAATTTCTATGGATCTTTGAAATTCTTATAGTTACAAAAGAACATAAAACGTTGGATTGTTTGCTTATTACTATATTAAGATACGTTCGAGTCTTTTTGCAAGATTTGTTCTATTTGCCACATCTATTCTGTTTGTCGCATCTATTCTGATACGTACGGGTCTTTGGTTATGTTTATGTTTTAAAAAAACTTGAGGACAGCTTTTTCGTGGTGGTGATGGTAAGGGTCTTTTACACCGTTGCTTCGGGCGGGTTTTTCAATATTGTCTTTTGGGGAAATTTCCGCAGTTCATTAAGGACGATGTAATCAGCAACTCATCAAAATATACGATCATCGATGTTACTTGCTTATCGTACGAGTCCGCGTAGCATATGGTTTCAGTTTTTTGGACGCTGAAAACATCATTTTTATCGGTGACAAGGTTTTAATAAAGATGCCAAATTCTTGTATTTCACTCATTTTATTTCTTTTAAAGGTATCACAAACATTAATATTATTATGAAACTCCAGTCTGATGAAGAAGCAGAGCCAATAAATTTAGTCAAAAACGCTCAACGAGTTGCTTCAATAAACTGTTTGTTTCATTGTGTCCTAGCTAGTCGACGAGTTAAATCCATTCATTTAGGATTCGACGAAAACATTAACTTTCTTCTAAAGTGTCATTCTTCACGCTCGTGTTGTATATTCCGAGCTGCAGAAATGTCATGTACCAAATCGTCTCCCTTCAAAGGAGGTAGTTTTAAGTTTAGGAAACTTTGACAGTACCTCCAAGTCTATAAAGACACCAGTATGTTCCATCAGCAATGCCTCGATATGAGGTTGGTACGTGAGTACAACCTGAAGAAAATTATTAACTCCATACACAAGTGTACAACTTGCTGAAACATTTAGTTCATTAAGTTGAATGCAATCTCTGAGGAAGATAACAAAATTATCAAATTGCAATTCGTAACAGTAACTAACATCCAGGACTTTTACGTGTTTCATTGTCTGGAAAAATGATCCCTTCAGTTGACTGTTTCCAGCAAGCTTAAGAGTTTGAATATTTTTTAACCTTTCGCCATCTAAAGTTGTATGTAAAATTTGCTCATTAATAGCACATGAGGACATGTCGAGGTAAACTAAATTCGCGAAGGTCTCTTGTAGCTGAATGAAATGCTGAGTGTTTAATTGGATGTAATTCAATGTGAGACTTTCGAGTCTTGTGCGATTTTTTGAGACACCGTCAACGATTGTTTGTTTCAGGTATCCGTCCATGAAGCCACCCGAGAACTCAAACTTTCGTAACGTACGTCCGACTCGCTCGAATATACGAGCCAAATATTCAGTTTTCAGAGTTCTGTACTCAATTCTCATTTTATGGAATCGTCGACCGTTATACACATTATTGCAGATCGATTTGAAATCAGTGCAAACTTTTTCCAATTCAATGAGTTCATAAATTGAGAAAAACTCAAAGATATAGATGAGGCAATCATTGTTCAAGTCCAATATGTTCGTCATTATTCACCGGGAACTTATTCACTAAAATGGTATGAAATTTTCGGTTACAAAATAGAAAGTAACACTTCCACTGACTATTTTCTTTCCAAATATTTTCTATTATCATACAGAAATCAGATGTCAAGCACAGATGGAGAGAAACAGATGTGTGTCTACAAATCTTGTGACATCCACTCTTTTGATAGTTTGATCGGGTGGTGAATGTAGAGAAAATGGAGACAATGCAAAATTTAAACCAACCGCGAAAATTGGAAAACAGCTCGTTCCAAGCGTTCAGTTTGGAACGTAAAGCACCTTAGACTTTTTTGATCTGATCGTGTCATTGATAGCACAAAATAAATGTGCGGCTGCGCGATCAACTCCAAGCACCCTGGTCGCCTAGTCGTTGAACTCCTTTTGGAAGCGACTTTCTAACGGCTCGTAATAAACTTGAGATATTTAACTCGAAAACGCAGATAAAAAATTATAGAACGCAGATAAAACAAAAATGTTTTGGAGATAAAATGATTAAAAGTGAAGATAAAGTATTCAGAAATTGAGATAAAATATTTCAAAACGAAGATATTTTGATTAAATTCGGAGTTATAATATCTCCATTTCTTAATTATTTATCTCCGATAGCAATTTAATTTATCTCCGTTTTAATATAATTGGTATCTCCAATTTCAAATATTTTAACTCTTTAACGAAATTTTATTATCTGCACTTTTTGAATTTGTTAACTTCATTTCTATTTTTTTTTATCTGCGATCTTATAACTTCGTACTTCCTTAATCAATTTACTTATCTCCAAAATACCTTTAATTATCGCTTTAAAATAATTTTTTATCTGAGCTTGTTAATACATTTTATCTTCATTTTTCAGAAATTTTTTATCACAGAGGCAGCGAAAGTTTGTTCTTTCGCCCCTCAAATCAGGGACGAAAGTAGAAAAATGCATCCCACGGGGCGAAGGAAGCCAAGAGAACGAAAATATTACAAATGAACAACTTTCGTCCCTCTTTGCGTCAATGAACTACTAAAATTTGTTCGCTTGACAGAAAGAAGGTTGCCATCACAGAAGTGGGTTTGTTTTTGAGTGCTACATATTAACCAGCGGTTGTTTCTGGTTTAATAATATTAGAGCATTTATCACTTCCTAACAAATTTTTTCTGATTTACTTAACACGACGTCGTAAAGGGAATCAATGTTAACCATGAAATATGGCGTCAAAGTAAGTTTGTTGTTATTTTGTAAAGTTATTGTTTGCTGTGTTTTCATTGACGAATTCACATATTTTATTGACTGTTAAGCAAATATTTTTGGACCCGTACGAAGTACAAGAGGTCCTATACATTTACTACAAACAATTTTATTGTAACATGGGGTAGATCTAGGTGGGAGTGGAGGGGATGCATCTATTATCGTCTAGAGATGACGAATCAGCAATAAAAAAAATGTCCGTCCGTCCGTCTCCACTTCTTTTTCCAAACGACTCAACCGATCAGCCTAATCTTTTTTTTTTCCCCCTGAAAGGTACATGCCTCCCATGATTCAAGTTCGAAGATGAGCAAAATCGATCAAGTGGTTCCGGAGATATGTTCGAGGAAGTGACCAAAAACATGGTTTTTCGAGGGTCGGTGAAACTTTTTCGCAAATATCTCAGCAAGTAAAGCACGGAAATTGCTCAATTTGGTAACAAATGAAAGCATTGATACCAAAAAACTGGGGAATTTTTTTTTTGTTGGAATCGGGTCAGGGGTCTGGGCACTGGGAGCCATGGAATGGGCGAAAATAAATTTCTCTGCCCAAAATGATAAGAGATAGTTTTTTTTTCAGTATTGGCGTAATACGCAATACAGAGATTTACTTTCAAAGGCAAAGTTGTAGAGAATCAAATTTTAGCGAAACGTGTCTCAGGGTTTTGGGGAATATTGGTCCAATCCTGGTATATGGCCACTTCCATAATTGGGCAGGATGACCAGATCTCGCGAACTTTGAAGAGTTGAAAAAGTTGGTTCCAAAGGCGAGTTATAGAGAATTAAATTTAAGCGAACACGTGTTTCAGGGTTTTGGGGAAATATGGCCCAATCCTGGTATATGGCCACTCCCATAATTGGGCAGGATGACCCATTATATCTAGAACTATGAGAGTTAGAAAGTTGGTTCCAAAGGAAAAATTGTAGAGAATTAAATTTAAGTGAGCACGTGTTTCAGGGTTTTGGGGAGATATGGTCCAATCCTGGTATATGGCCACTTCCATAATTGGGCAGGATGACCCAGATCTCCAGAACTATGAGAGGTAGAAAGTTGCTTCCAAAGAAAAAGTTGTAGAGAATAAAATTTTAGAGAACACGTGTTTCAGGGTTTAAGGGGAAAATGACTTTGTCCTTGGATATAAGCTTTTCTAGATTTGAATGGTCTGAGACGTACTTCGGTAGGGCCTTTGACATTACCTTGGGTAATTTCAATGGATCTTTGAAACTCTTATAGTTATAAAAGAACATAAAACGTTGGATTGTTTGCTTATTTGTATCTTTGGATACGTTCGAGTCTTTTTGTAACATCTATTCTCTTTGCCATATCTATTCTGTTTGCCACATCTATTCTGATACGTACGGGTCTTTGGTTATGTTTTATATTATAATGGAAACAATGATGGGAATAATGTTGTGTTGTGTTGACTTAATTCAAATAATTTAAATCCTTGCCAAGTGACAACAGTGTTATTCAGTGATGCTGTTCGTAAATGGGAATATTGTATTTTTGTGCGTTCAACCCCAATCATTTTCGTGAAAAATACTATATTCAGAATGCATCAGTGTTTTTTCGTGGCTAAAGTACAAACCTTCCGCTGTCACTGTGATAAAAAATAGTATGGATAACTCGGGACAAAAGTAAGAAAATTCAAACCGTGTGATTGCCGACCTCACCTTCGGTTCGGGCTGCAAACTTCACACGGGTTTGAATTTTCTTACTTTCATCCCTTGTCATCCAAATTACTGTATCTGCCAAATTATCTCCGCTCTCGAATTTTCAAATTTTTTGTTCTGAAAAGTCTGTCATCACTGATAGTAATGTTCCATTCTGCATTTCCTCTAATTTTTGCGACTACTAGGTCAGAATTTTACCAAACCCGATGAACGCAACCATATTGCATGTCAAGTTTGTCTCTTTTTATATTGCAAAAGGGGACAAATTTGACAACCAACCTGGCTGCGTTCACCGGGTCTGGTAGTACAGAATACATTTTGTATAAAGCTACTTTGTTACTGAGTTATGGCTTTAACAGTAAGATCTTGGTTACAGAATTGGGGTAGGGTTATAGCTGTGTAGCTGTTACTGTTCTTGACAACAATGGAACATCTGTAAACATCTTGCCTTTTATTTTCCAATTGATAAAACTTTGGCTCTTGGATCGTATTAGACTTGAGATATAAAATTTGAAAACGGAGATAGAAATTTGAAAACGGAGATATAAAATTAGAAAACGGAGATATAAAATTGGAAAACGGAGATATAAAATTAGAAAACGGAGATATAAAATTAGAAAACGGAGATAACAAATTAGAAAACGGAGATATAAAATTGGAAAACGGAGATAGAAATTTGAAAACGGAGATATTTTGCAAACGGAGATATAAAATTAGAAAACGGAGATGTAAAATTAGAAAACGGAGATAAAATGTACAGAAATGGAGATGAATGAAAAATGAAATGGTTGTCTCCGGAGTTAAATAATCTCCATTTTTCAAATTTTTTATCTGCGTTTCAATTTTATTTTATTTCCGTTTCCATTAACTTCATGTCTCCTTTTTCTAATTTTTAATTTCTCTTTCGATTTTCTATTACTTTCAATAATTGAATTATTTATCTGCGTTTTAATTTTTTATTATCTCCATTCGGATGACTTTTTATTTCCGTAATTAGTTTAGTTATTTCAAAAACAAATTTTTCTATCTCCAAAAATGATTTTTTTATCTCAACTTTTTGGTCATTTTTATCTCTGTTTTCCGGTTTTAATATAATCCCTTTCTAACTTCTAGAGATATGAGTCATCCCTCCAAATTCTAGAAGTGGCTTCATCCCGTCATTATGCCATTTTTTCTAGGACCCTTAGACTCCGGAAAGGGGAATATTCCCCCCTTGACCTCCCTAGGGACTTTTGCCCACCGACTCTACTTTTTTCGGTGCCCAGTTAAGACACGGCCCGCGGCGCGGCGCAAGCTTTGCATAATTAAATTTGTATTTGTATACTGTAATACTATAAGCTCTGACATAGCGTGAGGTGCTGTTTGCTGTTTGCTTACGTTTGCAATTACAGTACGAAGTACAAAGGTCCTATACGTTTACTACAAACAATTTTATTGTAACATGGGGTAGATCAAGGTGGGAGGGGAAGATGCATCTATTATCGTCTAAAGATGACGAATCAGCAATAAAAAAATGTCCGTCTGTCTGTCTGTCTATCCGTCCGTCTCCATTTTTTTTTCCAAACGGCTCAACCGATCAGCCTAAACATGAAAGGCCTCCCATCATTCAAGTTCGAAGATGAGCAAAATCGGCCATGTAGTTCCTAAGAAATATGGTCGAAGAAGTGGAGGTCGGACATGAAATTTTCGAGGGTCGATGAAATTTTTTCGCAAATATCTCAGCAAGTATAGCACGGAAATTCCTCATTTTGGTGTCAAATGAAAGCATTTGATGTCGCAAAGCTGGGAAAATTTTTTTGTGGGAATCGGGTCAGGGGTTAACTATGCAATATGGAGATTTTTTATCGTGGTATATGTAATAATAATATAATAATCTGCCTTACAACCCATGAAGGGTTAGAGGCTAGATCATTATTTACTAGTTTCGCTGTTTGTGGTTCTATTTTTTGAGATCCTTTCATTACCGGAAAGTTTTACTGTGCCAGTGGTAAGCTGTGCGACAAACCCAGTGCAATCTATGAGATGTAACGAGGAGCGAAACTAGTAGGAGTAGAATACCGGTTCTCCCAACAATGCCTTTTCCGGTAAGCCGTACGATGGCACTACACTCAACTTCACTTGACTTGAACGATTCAATCAGCTTTGTTTTGTTTACAAATCTAACAATCGGTACAAATCCGTCTGCGGTTGAGTTTCGAACCAACGCACTGGCAACTCAATCTCGTAGTAGCAAGCAGACGTGTTAACCACTACGCTATCGAATCGAGTTGTTATATGTGGTATATGGCCACTTCCATAATTGGGCAAGATGACCCGAATCTCCAGAACTATGAGAGTTAGAAAGTTGCTTTCAAAGGCAAAGTTGTAGAGAATAAAATTCTAGAGAATGGGTAAAATGGCTCAGTCCTTGGATATAAGCTTTTCTAGATTTGAATGGTCTGAGACTGAAGGTGTTGAAAAATTATTGCGCTGGTGGGCCCGGCATTTGTGACGCAATTTTTTTAACACAACGTAATTTTGTTTTAAAAAAAGCGCTGTAATTTTTTCAGGAAATTAAAACTTTGGCCACAAGGTTACATTCTTCTGCGTATTATCAGCGATAGCGTCACCTCAAGCGATATCATTAATTTTGGAAGCAGACTTACGGACTGCGCCACACTTTACCTTTAAAGAAGATTTTGTTGTGATATCAGGCGTTTTGGAAGTTTTCAGTTGTTGAAAAAATTTATATTTTTTGAAAAAAATTTTCTCCGAAAAAAAATTTTCTCAGAAAAGAAAATTTTCTTAGATAAAAAATTTCTACGAAAAAAATTGTCTTCGAAAAGAATTTTCTCCGAAAAAAGTTCCTACAAAAAAATTAAAAAAAAAAAATCTCCAAATAAAATGTTCTCCAAAAAAATTTTTTCTTCTTGATTTATTTTGTTCTCCAAAGAAAACCACTGAAACTCAATTCAAAATTATTTTATTTATTGCCAAATATTTCGCGCGTCAACAACGGACCGCATTATCAATGGCTTCGTCAATACTTAAAATTTGAAACTTTATCACACTAAACTTATCACAGGCTGGAACGATTAATTGACAACTTGTAAACAAAAAAAAAAATTTCTCAAAAAAAAATCTTTTCGAAAAATTTTTTCTCCAACAAAAAGTTATCTCAGAAAAAATGTTTCTCCAACAAAAACTTTTCTCCAAAAAAATTTTCTCCCAAAAAAAGTTTTTCTCAAAAAAGATTTTCTTCAAAAAAAAAATGTTCTCAGAAAAAACTTCTCCAAAAAAATTTTTCTCCGAAAAAAATTTTCTCCAAAAAAAAATTTTGTTCAAAAAAATTTTTCTCCAAATTGTTCTCCAACACCTTCGGCTACCATCGGAACACTTCGTTTCACCTTCGGCTACCTTCGGAACACTTCGTATCGCCTTCGGCTATCTTCGGAACACTTCATGTCACCTTCGGCTACCTTCGGAACACTCCATAAACGAAAATCCAAGATGGCGCCGCTATGACAGCTGGCAGCCATTTTCTTATGATACCAAAAAATTCTCCTGATGAAATTCTATAACTTTCCCGAAGAAACCAACTCTCTAGTTATTGTCACTCCGGAGCTAAAATTCGAAAACTCCGAGCATTACCTAAAAAACCCACAAAATTGACCACTTTTCCACATGCCACGGCTTTTCCAGAATTTTCCCGGAAAAGCGGCATATGACAGTTTTCATTTGGGGCCGAGACTGACGTTCCCTGAAAATTTCAGGAAGATCGGCTGTCTAGTTCTCGAAATCGAAAATTATTAATAGAACATAGGAACCGACAGATCAGAAAAAAAGTTTTCATAATGATGAGAAGAATAGAAAAATTGATTCTCCATACAAAAACGTCATTTTCAAACCTCGATATCTCAGCCAATTTTCAACTGATTTTGATGAGTCTGGGCTCGTTGGAAATCTGCTGCGACGTAGTTTTTTTTAAAATAATTTAGATGGGGAGGGGGCGAGGGGAAAAAACTCAAAAGTTCGCGTATATATGGCTTCTTGTCCCAAGGGTTTTTGTATGGAGTTTTTTGGGTTTGTGGACGTTTTTTTTGGGGTGTGGGGACTGCGACACGGCCGCCGCTACCGCTCCGGGCAGGATGGATTGCTGTCAGAATAGGTGCCTGGCAATAAATTCTATTTACCATTAATGTAATTTTGATGTTCACGAATGCATTTGAAACCAATTAATTATCGTTAACGATATTGGTGTACATTTTCATTTGAGAAGCAAATATTGAGTTTAGTTGCAAATAACAGCTCGTTCTAGGTTTTAGGAAGCATAAATATTAATAAAATAAAAAATAACGTCCAAGATTTAATTCAAAATAAACCAGTCTATGGTTTAAGGGAAATTAGTTAATTATTGCGTTCGGTTTATAACTTGAAAAGTCGTTACGGTGCGGTGATCTGAACTCGTTAGATTTGCAAATTGTACCATGCCCTTCCAGGTGCTGTCATATGAATCTGATCAACACAGCCTGATATTCCAGGCCAATCTTGCTCACACGAACCAACAATAAATAACGTTGTTCCTTGAGGACCACCGAATTCGAGATTTGTTGGTCGTGCAAAGTTCAATCCTATTGTACCGATGACTGCCCCACTTCGATTAAAAATTGTCACTGATCGACCCCCATTTCGCGTAACGTACAAATTATCCAACATGTCGGTTCGCATTCCATCAATATCCGCAGCCACAGAATTGTCAATGTAGGCGAAGTCGGCGAAAAGTTGCTTGTTGCTGATAAATTGATTATCTACATCATAAACCCAAATTCTCTGGATGTATGGTGTACCGCCTCTGTTGAACGATTCAGAAACGTAAAGGCGTCTCTCATCAACGGACAGTTCAATTCCGTTGGTTCGACCTAATCGATCTAGCAGATATGCCTGCAAGATTAGTTTACGCCGTTAATCGCTATTCGATCGTAAGCTTTACACTTACGGTTCCTTGTGGCGTGCAAGACCAAATGTCTCCATCCGTATCAACTGTATTATCAGACCAATTCATTCCGGACAAGAATACAATTCCAGATCTTGAAATAGCCAAATCGTTCGGTTGAAGCATGTTCGGATTGTGACAGAATGTCGAAGATCCAGTCACAGTTGTAGTGCTTCCAACAGTCGATAAAGTTAGTCTGACAACTCGATGGTTAGTCATGTCAGTAGCGTACGCTGCGCTGTCGTTGAAAAATCGAATTCCATTATAGTATGTGTTTGGTTGCGGGTCCACAAAAAATAGATGTTGGTCAGGTAAGAACTGTCCTAAATATTATCACAACAACACATCAATTTTTGACCAATTTTGTTCATCAATCATGTCATTACCAAGTTGATTCACCGTATTTGCGTTTCCATAATTTGTCGCAAACATTTGACCAGCCCGATTAACACTTGCTCCCTCTATGAATGGACCAAACCGAGTTGATGTTGCTGTTATGAAGGGATGCGCTTGAAAATTTTGACCCATGCATGGTCGAAAATAAATGCAAATTGTCGATATGGCAAGCAACAAGATAGCAATTTTCATAATTGTAAATTTTTCTAACAAATTCAGAGCTTGCGATAAACCGAACTCAATCAGAGTCTCACTTAGAGTAAAACGCGGATTCATCTCATTATCATTAATTGTCTTATCTGATTTGTTCAACTGTGTGTACCCCACGCAGCAATCATTCGTAATTATTGTCCAATAACTGTTTGTATACATACTGAACATCAATCAACAAAGATAAGCAAACGAT
The DNA here is from genome assembly GCA_029228625.1 of Pseudolycoriella hygida. Classification (NCBI taxonomy): domain Eukaryota; kingdom Metazoa; phylum Arthropoda; class Insecta; order Diptera; family Sciaridae; genus Pseudolycoriella; species Pseudolycoriella hygida. The sequence goes on from CM055403.1 coordinate 149,928,973, forward strand.
TACAATTATGATTGCGCTGAAAACAGTCTTTTCGTTTCATGCTAGTCGCCATCGCACCTAGTGGATGAGATTTAATCTAAGATTACAAACATAACCAAAGACTCGTACGTATCAGAATAGATGTGACAAACAGAATAGATGTTATGTGGCAATTAGAACAAATCTTGCAAAAAGACTCGAACGTATCCTAATATAGCAATAAGCAAACGATCCAACGTTTTATGGTCTTTTATAACTATAAGAATTTCAAAAATCCATTGAAATTACCCAAGGAAATGTCAAAGGCCCTACCGAAGTACATCTCAGACCATTCAAATCTAGAAATGGTTATATCCAGGGATTGGGCCATTTTCCCCTAAAACCCTGAAACACGCGTTCTCTAAAAGTTTGTTCTATACAACTTTGCTTTTGAAAGCAACCTCTAACCTCTTATAGTTCTAGAGATATGGGTCATCCCTCTCAATTCTAGAAGTGGTCATATCCCAGGATTGTGGCATTTTTACCCAAAACCCTGAAACACGTGTACCATACCCTATTTTTTAAAAATATGTTAAGAAACTTACGAAATTTGTAGAAATCTTTGAGAAATTTTGGAAATATTTGAGAAGCGTTTTTGGAAATTCTAGAAATGTGAATTGGAAATTAAAGAAATCGGCTGTGATTTCAATAAATGTGTATTTAAATCGGTGAAATAACAAAAATACAAGAATTTCTGGGATTCTTTTTTTTATCATCTAAATCAATTGTCCTCAATTTGTCCTTTAATGTCCTGCAAAAATTACAATTTGTCCTAGCTAGGGTTCCTGGGAATTGGTGTGTACTAATTTAGAACAGAGAGTGAAATTTCAAAAACGGTTTTCCTAATGAGTTATTGAGAGACGAATTTCACCAAAAAAATGTCATCAATTTGTCCTTTCAGAAAAACGTTCCATTTTTGCGGTTTAATAGTATAAAGTACCGTTTTTACTGCAAAACGTATTTACTATTTTTAAGAAACCAATTTACTGAAAAATGAAACTTAGTAATAAAATGTCCTCAATTTTGTAGAAAATCAGCAGAGGGGAATACAGAGCCTTGCAGAGTATGAATAAAACACGACTGTATTCAACGAGTGACAAAATGGTAGAGAGTTTATTCAGTAAACTTATCCTCTATTATATACATTGACAGGATGTAGAATGACTTGAAGTTAGTTTAGATTATTGTCATTCCAACAAATTTGTCCTCTCAAAATACGTTATTGTTGTATGGCCAACTTTATTATCAACAGAAATAACTATAACAGATTTTGAGGGGGAGAACATTTTGGAAAATTTTTTTTCACAGAAAATGTCCTAAATTTGTCCTAATGAATGGCATAAGCATAACTAGAAAAACTTGTCAGAGATCCTGATATTGAAGGCAGTGTGTTTTTAGATTTTTACACTAATTTAGTGTATTAAAACTAACTGGAATCAGTTCTTTCTAGTGCTTTATAAATGTAATCCGAAAGGACAAAACTAGGACATAATTTTCCTACTCATTAAATTCCTGTAGAAGCGCCGAACTAAAAATTTTCTTTCAACCACATATATAAGAAAGTTCGTTGGACCCAGCCCAGCGTCGCCAGTTCAAATCCTATCGGCGAAAAAAATTTTTATTGTTTTTATGGCCGGTCACGATTGGACAAAATTACGACATAATTTTCCTGCTCATTAAATTCCTGCAGAATTCAAGAGCAGTCCTGGGAGTTGTCCATTTCAGATATTTGTAACGAAGCTCCCTAGCGTCGCCGGTTCAAATCCTGTCGACTATCATCTTTTTTTCTAAGCATTGGTGGGTTATTCGAAAAGGACAAAATGAGGACATTTTTCTGTTGCGAATCAGAATTCAAGAGCAGTCCTGGAGGTTGTCCTTTTTAGATATATGTACACACAAAGAAAATATATGATTGCGGCATTTATAACGACACTCCAATATAATTTGTAATCGTACGAAATGTAGAATTAAAAATTATATTCGCAGTGAATATAGAATTGAAACGTCTGTCATATTGACTGCAATTATAAATTATATTGGGTGGAATTGTAATTGTGATCACCGTGAATATAATTCTCTTTTTTCATGTTAGTGGTGAATAAGTGAGGAATATGCTTGTTTCTTGTAATTGTAATTGTTTCGAGTATAACCTAATCACTGTGAATATAATAATGAAGTTATATTCACTGCAATTATAATTATAATTGATAACCCTTACTTACGATTTTATTCCCCGCGAATATAAGTACGTTACGCTCAAGTGTAAATAATAGTATATTATAATACAAGGGGAATAATTGCGCGATTGTTCCTTTTGTATTATACGATAGTTTATCACATTTGAGCCTATAATTGCCAATTATGCACAAAACATGACAACAAAATTATCATAAATCAAAAATCAAAACTCATAGAATTTGTTGTCATAGAATGTCGTCTAGGTTGATTTTTCGATTTAGTATGCGGTTGTCATAACAACACACGTTTCATTCTCATTCATTCGTATTGTTTCAATGTAGCCTACGTCATAATTAAAGAACCGGGTTATAATAGCGTCATTACAACCCTACTTTTAACAAGAAGTTCGACTATAATAGGCCAGTTATAGCCCCATTATTGGTGCAATAATGGGCTTATTATAGGCTCGAATGTGAAAAAAACATTAAAAATGCCGCAAATGTATCTTTTCCTGTTGTTGTGAGGTTAGTTATTTACGGAGCATGTATGTGTATAGTTTGAATTCCTTCAGACATTTCAGAATGACTTCTTCCCTACTGAATGAATTTTCAGATGCAATTTAAATTGAGTCGACTTCATTTATTGGTGGAAAGTCGTTTTCATGCGGTTCTTCGCACAATTCCACCTTGTGATGAATGACGACTAGTGACGTCAATCCAGCTCAACATCCACAATTTCTTGACGCAATTATCCAAAGCGACGTGGAAAAGCTATAATGTCGTATAAAAGAGTCGCTCGCACTGAGTTGATGGCACTGTTGATAGAACCCAAGACCACAATGGGGACGAAAACAATTATAAAAAAAATTTACAAAGGAAGGAGTTTCTGAAATTGTGCAGTTCCTTGGTGACTGACGGCGAACCACTTAACACTGGTTCACAAAGTGATATCAAGAATGACAAGAGAACATCAACTGTCAAACAGTTAGAATATACATTTCTTCAAAGCTGGTGCGTAGCGCATCGAATCACTTTAGGATGGAAATCTGTGTGCACCGATAATTCCATTGTCGCCACCATCATAACCTTGACAACTCAATTGGGTACATTTTTTCGCACTTTATGCAAACGTACCCCACAAATCAGCTCGTTGGGTGCAATTTACCTATAAGCTACCTTACGTCGTTTTGAGAAATTGGAGATGTTCAATGTTGTATTTCAAGTCAGAAAACGAACCATTGCGCGAATACATTTGACAACTATCATCGAATACATCTTCTAACATCTGACCGATATTTCAAAAGTTATTTGAATCTGACTCAAACACGATTTTGGAATTACCGGATAAAAAGCAAAAACTTTTTGAGTGTCTGGTTAATTGCATCGATAACAGTCTGGAAAATGGATGGGAGCAGCTCTTTTTGAATGAGATTATTTATGAGAACGATGATACATATTTCCTTAGCCACAGATTAATTACTGAAGGCAGGACACGAAGCAACAATAGTTCTCTCGTATTGAGATCTGAGGATCGAGAAGCTATCGTACGATCATTGTTGCAGCATTTAGATCAGCGCCTTGGTTTCGACGATTTTATGCAGGAATATTTGCAACCAATTCATCCGATCAATATCTCAGCATCTGAAGAGTCTCTTCAATTGTGTCACAAATTCATTGCTATGGATTTCGAACCAAATACCTTCATAGAAGAGTACCGGGCTGCAGCCGATTTAGTAAATAACTATGAATGTAAAGGCCCACCCGACACCATTAAAGCATTACAGCAACTTTAAACTGAACATTTCACGGCTATCAAAACTGCTTTAGGAAGATTAGCAGCAAAACCACTTTCGGCAGATGTTGAACGATTCATCAGTAATAATCTGGCACATCGCATTAATTCTTGTTTTGTAACGCGATTTTTGTTATACAACATCTAGTTTATTCAGCATCTTGTACGTGAAGATGAACATGCCTACAGTAGAGAAATTAGACCCAACTCATGCAGTGCATCATTGGATGGCTCAGAAGAATAGAAAGCCATTTCAGGGCTCCAAGACAAGATAGCAGGAATGGTTTGTAGGCGTATTCGACGAAGCGGAAGAGCTGTTCGCACGAAAACTTATGCAAATTGTGAGATTTTGAAAAATCAAATGAAATTTCATGGGCAAATGAATTTACAACAAAAAATCAACTTTAATTTTGAGAAACTATAGAAATATTTGAGAAATTTAAGAAATATTTGGGAAATTTTAGAAATATTTGAGAAACTTTAAGAATTTGAGAAATGCAGTTTTCAAAAAATAGGGTATGACGTGTACCCTAAAATTTTATTCTCTACAACTTTGCCTTTGACAGTGAATCTCCATATTGCATAGTTGAGGAAATAAACACGAAAATCTGTTTTCGTATATGGCCAAGAAACTCAATTTCGTCGATTCCATTGGTCCCGGTGCCCCGACTCCTGACCCGATTCCCACAAAAAATGTTTTCCCAATTTTCTGACATCAAATCCTTTCATTTGACACCAACATGGGCAATTTCCGTGCTATACAGGCTGAGACATTTGAGTAAAAGCTTCACCGACCCTCGAAAAACGACGATTTGTGACGTATTTCTTCAATCAAAAATGAAAATATTTCAAAAGAATTTGTTGTGTTGTGTTGTGTAAGCGTCACCCAAATTGATATCAGTTGTTTTTTAAGAAGAGACGAGGACTTGCGTCACGTTTTCGTTTGAAAAAGGGTTTTGGTTGTGATATCATTAGTTTTGGAAGAAATGAGAAAATACATTTTGGAGGTAAAATTTCCGGCGAAAAAAATTTTCAGCGTAAACAAATTTTCAGCGAAAAAAAATTTTCAGCGAAAAAAAAATTCGGCGAAAAAAAATTTCAGCAAAAAGAAATTTAAGCGAAAAAAATTTTCAGCGAAAAAAAAATTCGGCGAAAAAAAATTTCCGACGAAAAAAAATTTCCTGTGACACGAAAATCTATCTTCAACAAAAAAATTTTTTTAAAAAATCAATTTTCCTCCTAAATTCGTCCCATACCACCGTCGGCCATTTTGTTGGTCACCCTGACACACTACACACTCAAACCAATAACTTTTCCTTTGACACCAAACATCTATCTCCAACCAAAAAAAAAATTAATTTTCACCCTAAGTCCGTCCCATACCACCATCGGCCATTTTGTTGGTAACCCTGACACACTACACACGCTCGATTTTCATACAAATGGCTCTGGAACTAACTAACCCACTAACTAACTAACGTAGGATGTTTCCATTAACTTTGGCTTCTATGAAATAGCACATTTTGTACGGAAAATGACGATTTTCTAAAGGTTATATCTTCGGATCCACTGGATCGATTTTAATGAATAAAATGTCGATTTCAATCAAAATTTTACTTAGAATCCGAAAAACTAGGTCTTAGAGAGTACGACGCAAGGGAAAAAAGTCAAAACGTAGCTGTATATGGTTCCGCCGTCTACGAAAAAAAAATTCCTAATTTTTTGATCGTATGGGTACTTGCGTCACGGGCGCATCGCTACCGCGCGCCCATGATACTCTTACATCCCACCATGATATGTGAATATGTTGGACTTGAATGCTCGCTATGAAGAGTTCAGCAATTGTGTCGATTGTAAATTCGATGCTTTTTTGCATAATAGCGGGAATGATGCCATCTTCTCCAGCTGATTTGAAGGGGGAGAAAGATCTAACAGCTCAAGTGCTTCTACCCTTTGTGATGATCTTTCTCGCTACGCTAGGATCCCCTAGACCCAATGGTAGAAGAAACGCGAGTGGTGGGTCCACATTAGCCACATTTATTTCTACAACAGTTTCTACAAATGTCCATTGCATGATTCAAAGCTGTGCAATTTGTATCTTATCTCCTCAAACTATTATATTAAATTCAACATTAACACAAGCTCTCACATATTTGTCCAGTCCAGACTCTCCAATCTTATGAAACAACATATGAAGGCGAATTCTCGATAAATTCGGCTCAACCTTCAAGTAATTGGTCAAATACTGTGTTAACAACTGTGCTGACAATTCGCCCTAAGTCAGTAAAAGTTGCGTCAAAAATATTTTTAAGCTTCTTGAAGATACGGGCTAAACCTAACAATTTTTTCACCGCATTTCGATCCTCTCATCGCTTTGCTTATCATGTACCAAGGTCCAGTGTTATCTCCATGAAGTCTGAAACAATGCATTGGTTCCACATATTTTCTTTCATTTTCATCGCATTGCTTTGTACTGGCTGTGGCACATTGGAAGACGGTCAACCACAACTGAGTGAATAAGATGATTAAAGTGAATCTTCGGACGGATGGAAGTGAAGACTTGAGCTTACTTCATAGTTATGACCAGCGTCGATGGTGTGCACATAATATTTGCCATGAATTGTATCACACAGTCCGTCAGCATTGAAGACGTATTCGACGCCCGTTAAATTAACTTTGGGTCTATCAACTTCGTCACAATTTCCGAAGTTCGTTATGTTCACTTTCTGTAATTAAAATTTGTTGCGATAAAATGCTTTAAAAATTCTTAAAGTTATTTTACGGACATAAGCCTCGGTGAAGCTGACGAACACAAAAAGTAACACGATTAATAAACGTAGAAACAATCTTTCTGACATTGTTAACAGTCGTTGAGTCAGATAAATGCACCATCTGCCATCTGTTCAAATGCTTTATACGAACATTAAGATCGTTGGCAACATTTTCTTTATAAATACAGTAATAAAGACACGCTAATTGACTGTGGTCGATGATAATAGCATATACTTTGTGTTTGAATGGACTTACAGGCGTCCCACAAAAAACTAAAAAAAAAATGTTAGAATGCTTAGAATGTCTATCAAAAACTTAAACTTCTAATGAGTTTGTTTGAGACAAGCATGTGGATCTGATCCGTAAGTAGTTCCCTGAAACCTACTCCGACTCATTGTACCCCTACGAAGTACAAAGGTCCCTTACGTTTACTACAAACAATTTTATTGTAACATGGAGTAGATCGAGGTGGAAGTTGAGGGCAGGCCCGTATCAACATGGTTTTTCGAGGGTTGGAAAAAGATTTTTTGTTGAAATTGAGTCAGTTGTCTGGACACTGTACTGGGACCAATGGAATGGACGAAATTGAGTTTCTCGGCCATATACGAAAGCAGAGGGCTTTTCGCCTTTATTTGCTCAACTATGCAATATGGAGATTTACTGTCAAAGTCAAAGTTGTAGAGAATAAAATTTAAGGGAACACGTTCTAAGGAAAAATGACCCAATCCTGGATATTACCACTTCTAGAATTGGGCGGGATGACACACACATGTATCTAGAACAATGGAAGTTTGAAAGTTGCTTCCAAAGTTATAGGGAATAAATTTTCAGAGAACACGTGTCATTGTTTTTTCATCTAGTAGTTGAGCTACTTGTTCGATATTAGTTTTTCCAACAAACTCCTCATTAGAAGACAGGTCTGCACTTTCAGCCAGGACACTCGGTGCCGAAAATTTGAAAATTCCTAAATTCATGAAGTAGGGACTACATTACGTTGTATAATTTTATAATTCGACACTAGGCTGCGTACTTTGGTCCCTTAACTGGAAATATGAAAGGCAGCATGGTGCTAAGCATCTGTCTTCACCAAAGTGTACACTGTACACATTAGTGATATCTATGCGTCATAAGTACAAGTTACAACTCGGCACTAGGCTGCGTCCTCGTATTAAGACTTTTTGAATACAGAAGGCTGCAGCAGCCTGGTGCCGAATTGAAACTTATGTGACGGCGACGGGAATTAAAGCCCGGAGAATTAACGCCCGGAGACGAATTAACACCCGGAGAATTATCGCCCAAAAAAATTGGTATTATCAGCCGGGGAATTATAGCCCGGGAATTATCGCCCGGAATGACATTCTCCTTATACAAATTGTGTATTTTCCTTGTACGAATTTACCCGCTTTAAATTACTGTCACGTTTGTCCGGACGATAATTCTCGGGCGATAACTCCACGGGTGTTAATTCCAATTTTTTCGGGCGCTAATTCCCCGGACGTTAATTCCCTAAAATTCTGCTCCGGGCGTTAATTATAATAATAATAATATGCCTTAACAACCCATGAAGGGTTAGGGGCTAGATCATTATTTACTAGTTTCGCTACTTTTTGTGGTTCTACTATTTGAGATCCTTTCATTACCGGAAAGTTTTTACTGTGCCAGTGGTAAGCTGTGCGAGTAACCCAGTGCAATCCATGAGATGTACTAGGAACGAAACTAGTAGGAGTAGAATACCGGCACCTCCCAACAATGCCTTTCACCGGTAAGCCGTACGATGGCGCTACACTCAACTTCACATGACTTGAACCGATTCAATTAGTTTTGTTTTGTTTACAAATCTAACAATCGGAACAAATCTGTCTGCGGCTGAGTTTCGAACCAACGCACTGGCAACTCGATCTCATAGTAGCAAGCAGACGTGTTAACCACTACGCTATCGAGTTGCGGGCGTTAATTCTCGGGCGTAAATTCATGTCGCCTTATGTGACGTATACAACTCATTATTGCTTCCAATTTGGCGAAAACAGATTTTCAACACCAGGCTGCCTTCTTTATTCCCAGCTTTAGGGTCTCAAGTACGCAGCCTGGTGCCGACTTCGCTCGTGTTACTAACTAACAGGTCTGACAAGGTTTTACATTTCGTCGGAATTGCCGAATCTGCAGAAAACGTTTTGTACGTCCGTCTGTAAACACTTTAAATGGAGTAAATGTTGACTGATTTTCGAAATTTTCGTTCCCCTAAAAGGAAGTGCGGTTTTGGGTCTTTTGTACATAGCTCGAGTAAATCTTTTCCGAAATTCATAATGTTCGAAAGGTCTGGGAATGCCTGCCAATTTATGAAATTTATTTTGATTTTGAGCCGTTGGACTCAGCCGGAGCCCTAGAACTAAGTCTCTTCTAGAGCCTAAAATGTTTTTCCTGCATAAATGAGATAAATCTCATCCGACTTTCATAAATCTTTTTTTTCTCTGAAATGTAATCCAAAAACTGAATGCGGAAATGAATTAAGTCAATACCGGTCAAGAACTTTGTAATTTACGGTTGAAAAAGTGGTCAAAAACGTAGTTTTTTGAAGGTTGATGAAACTTTTTGACTTATATCTCTGCGAAATTAGAACGGAAATCGATCATTAAGGTTTTAAATAAAACATATGGACATCAGAAAATCACGAAATTAGCGAAAATCTGTTGAGTGGTTCAGGGCTGTAGGTTCTTTAGTGTAGGCCTAACTCATGCTGTGCGACCCTAGACGATATTTGTTGGTCTTCCGTGAATGTTCCATTAATGATGAGATTTTTTGTACAATGTTCTGAGGAAAAAGAGGCGACCTTTTTTGCCCATTCAAGTATGGGTCAGAGATCTCTCCTTAGTGTTCTAAGTCGTTTCTTAGATCGGCCCCAGTACAACATTTTTTTTCTGCATATGCGAGGTGTGTGGGTGTGATTTTTACATCACTCTTGTGAGTGAAAATTTACTTTCGCGGACTGCACAGAGTGCCGCCACTTCACACGGACAATCCAGACATTTGCCTAAGGCGCAAAATTTTAAATGAGCGAAAATTTTTCTTATATATATTTGGGAAGTAGCTAAAACAAAAGTTTTTGAGTGGAATATAAAAATGTACAACGAACGATACTTTCATTGAAAAAATTTTGTTCGCTTCGCTCGCTATGGCAGAATATATGAGCAAATGCTACACATTCATAAAAGAAGCTCAACAAGTAATTTGCTAGTTTTCCATGATGAACAGCAAAATAAAAGATTGCAATCTTTCAAGGGTATCACCAACACGACAAAACGGTCAAGTTTGATCTTTTTTAGGAATTTTGAGCCGATCTGTTCGAAAAAATTTCGACCACACACAATACGATGGGCTTGGAAATGAGATCCCCATAGAAAATGACATTTTTGAGTTAGCCAAACTCTGGAGTTGGAAAAACCAAAGCGGTCGGTGGGTTGTTTTGTAGGTCTCCTCATATGACTTAAAAATTCCAGCGTAGAAGTTGCTAGCGAGTCGAGCATCGAAAATTTTGTCCGATTTTGAGATTTTAATAGTTTACACACCAAGTAATGCTGCACAATCATGACTGGATGAGTTTTTTCCGAACGGTTTGTGTAAGATTGCTAAAAGATGATTGAATTTTCCGAAAAACAATACTTCAATGACTTCGTCAACTCAAAAAGACACTCAATTTTAGAAAATTCATGAAAATGAAAGTCTTCTCTTTCAAAGCCTGTCGTGGTGTGCGTGTGGCCAATATTTTTTTTCTAACAAAAGATCTCAAAATTCCGGCGGCAACTGAGGCTTAAAACTTATCGAGCAGCACTCTTACAAACCCAACACTAAAAACATAAGGCTTTTTGTAAGTAGCTTGGATCTAGAATTTAACAAATAAAAGCCTTGCCAGAAACTCAAAATTTCTATAACATTTGTGTGTGTGGAAAGCCTGAACTTATCAACAAATAACATGTTTGATTCGCAAAAAAATTACAGTTAATCTGACCACTTGCGCTCTACCAGCCATGATTTTATGTATTCTTGACGACTAATTGTATGCAATTCATAACTTGATGCAAGTAATACAAGTAGCAAGTTATTTAATTGCACAGGTAAACCTCATGCCTTCGTTGATTGTTATGATTACATTTTGTTTGTTCTGAACGAACTAAATTTTTGCTAACAGCTAGATACACACTTACCTAAAGGTTGCTTTCTAAACAAATAGCACAAAGAAAGCTTGATCCAGTCATTGGTTAATTAGAGCCTTTGAAACTATAATGGAAGTTATACGAAAGGGATGAAGATGAATGCAATGCAATTTCGTTAAATTAGTGATTATGGAGCGTTCATATATGACGCTGCATTTTTCCGGGTTTTTGTTATTCACCCTTCCCTTTGTCTGCAATGTTCCATGCAAATAAAGCATTTTTTGTATGAAGTGTTTGCTTTCTAAAATTCAGAATGCTACAGTAGTGAGCCCAACGGTGCCGAGTTAATCGAACCGAAGGTGAGACCGACTTTCTTAAATGGAGTGCGCTATTTTTTGCCACCTATTTTTAATCGAAAGCTGATTGAAATTTATGACTTTTGTGATATTAGTTGTTTAAAAAAATGTTTATTTGGATTTTTAATTGAATTATTCGTAATTAAAGTGCAACTGGTTTAGCATAAACTCAAACAATTCTTCTATACATTTAGCCGAGTCACACCACCTATTTCTTATCCGAGACGTACCAGGGATTCACTCGGGATTCCGATATATTTTATAAAATAATTTTTCTAAATAAAACTGTCCCGAATTCAATCATCTTCTTCTTCTTCTTCTTTAGCCTATTAATATCCACTGCTGTATGTAGGCCTCCCCAATAGATCGCCACTGATCACGGTCCATTGCCATTTGCTGCCAATTCAAACCCGCCGACCTTTTGATGTCATTTGTCCATCTTTCTGGTGGACGTCCCACTGGTCTTGTCTTTGGCGGTCGCCACTGAAGTATCGTTTTTGTTATCACAATGGACAAGCTAAAATGGGCCATAGGAAAGTTCAAGCCTTTCAAGTCAGCTGGAAACGACGGCATCTTTCCTGCGCTATTAAAAGAAAGCGGAGAGATTCTGTTGGAACCACTGCGAGAGGTGATGATCAGTTCTTTGGCTCTAGGCCATATTCCAAAGAAATGGGAAAAGGTGAAAGTCTCTTTCATACCGAAGCCAGGTAAACCGTCACATAATAAGGCGAAGGACTACAGACCAATAAGCCTGACTTCATTCATACTGAAGACACTAGAAAGGCTCATTGATCTGCACATAAGGGAAGAAATTCTTGCCGAATCTCCACTGCACGTAAAACAACATGCCTATCAGGCAGGCAAGTCTACAGACTCCGCTCTACATGGTCTTGTAGCTGAGATAGAAGACTCCTTTCGCGTCGAAGAAATATCCCTTGGATGTTTTATGGACATACAAGGGGCCTTCGACAACACGGGATTCGAAGTGATCGGCAGGACGCTAGTAGAGAGGGAAGTAGCGCCAGTTGTAGTCAGATGGATAGATAGGATGCTCAGAGATAGGACCGTTGAGGCCGACGTCTGCGGCGCCAAGGCTGATCTCTGGGTTGCCAAGGGATGTCCCCAAGGCGGCATTCTTTCACCCCTGCTATGGTGCATGGTGGTTGATTCCCTTTTAAGGGAGCTAAGCGAAAGCGGGTTCCTTACCCAGGGATACTCGGACGATCTGACCATCCTGATCAAAGGCAAGTTCGAGAGCACTCTGGGAGACTGCTTGAGAACGGCTCTGAGAATAGTGGAGCGATGGTGCCGGGAAAGGGGTCTGCAAGTAAACCCAGATAAGACGGACATAGTGCTGTTCAGCCGAAGACTCACAGGCTCAGATCTTGTTGGGAAAGTGAGGATCTTCGGGAAGGACGTTGAAATTAGCCCCCAGGTGAAATATCTGGGAGTAACGCTTGACCGCAAGCTAAACTGGATCGCCCATGTAGAGGACAAAGCTCAAAAAGCTCTGACGGCCTTTTGGATTTGCAGAAGTGCTATTGGGAAGAGCTGGGGCTTATCCTCAAAAGCAATGCTGTGGATGTACGAAGCGGTAGTAAGGCCCGCGATAAGTCATGGCTGCGTAGTATGGTGGCCAAGGCTCAACGTGCAGACGGCGAGGGAAAGGTTGAAAGAAGTTCAGAGGTTAGCGTGTGTGTGTGTCACGGGTGCCATGAAGACGACGGCAACGGCGGCCCTGGAAGTGCTACTGGCAGTGCCACCTATCGATATAGTAGTGAAGGCGAAAGCTTTCGCAACAGCAGACAGGTTGTCACAAAATGGCTGGTGGTCTCCAGGTTTCAAGACCGGGCATGGGAAGATCAAAAATATGATCTCTGATCATATCTTTGACATGCCGCGGGACTCTATGACACAGAAACTGAGTTTCGGAAGAAACTTTGAAGTGCTATTCCCAAACAGGGATGAGTGGGTGAACGGGTGGCCACTTACGCTACCCGAAAGTGAATGGGTCAGATTTACAGACGGGTCGAAGACAGGTGAAGGGACCGGAGCCGGGGTATATAACCCGAGGACGGATACCGGCACCTGGATTCACCTGGGAAGTCTATCCAGCATCTTCCAGGCGGAAACTTCAGCAGCTCTTTTGGGAGCTCGAGAAATTCTGCCAGAAGGACTGAATGGTGAAGACGTGATCGTGTGCACTGATAGTGAATCAGCAATAAAGGCGCTGATATCACCCATTGTGACTTCTAAATTGGTGAAAGAATGTAAGGGCTACTTGAACCAGATAGGGCTGAGCAATCGAGTCAAACTGGTTTGGGTGCCTGGGCCCTCCGGAGTGAACGGTAATGAGAAGGCTGATAGGCTGGCAAAAACCGGCTCAACGACAATCTCATACGGACCTGAACCTCACATCCCCATCCCGAAATCGCTTTGTGCGAAAGCGGTGAAGGACTGGGTGAGGGCGGAGCATAGAAAAAGCTGGACAGCGTACGAAGGAGGAGTGCATACCAAGCATTTCTTCCCCACTCCGAACGAGAAATGGACTAAGGAGCTCCTGACGATGGGCCGGGATCGCATAAGAAGGGTAGTTAGTGCGACGACCGGACATTGCGGACTCAACAAGCACCTCACGAAGATGAGAATTTCAGGTGACCCAGACTGTTCCTGTGGCTTGGAAGAAGAAACGGGCTTTCACGTTATATGTGAATGCCCTAAATTCCATCAACTAAGACTCAGGACACTAGGCGACTACGTCGTGCACCCTTCGAAAGTGGCCGAGCTAGGGCCTATCATATTAGACAGGTTCCTGGTCGGCACGCAAAAGTTTTCATGATGTTTTAAATGATGAGCGGGAAAAAGGAACAAAGTGTCACAAGATCTGTGTTCCAGACCACGAAAGTGATCGTCCGAAACTGATAAAAATCTAAAAAAAAAATCGTTTTTGTCGATCGTCGGTCATTCTAGCAATATGTCCTGCCCAATTCCATTTCAATTTGGCAATTCTTTGGCAACAAGACCAGTGATGATGAATGTCGGATCTGAAGAATTACCGGATATAACTATCGATGAAGTAAAGGCTTCTTTAGATGAAATGAAAAATAACAAGGCTCCAGGTGAAGACGGCATTCCGATCAAAGAAGGAGGATCTGCACTACTCGAAATGATAACGCTGCTGTTCAACAAGTGTCTAGACCAAGAAAAAATTGTGGAAGCATGGACAAATGCAATAATCACCCTGCTACACAAGAAAGGAGATATCACCAAGCTCGAAAATTACCGGCCGATCAGTCTTCTATCACATTTGTACAAATTGTTTATGAAAGTGATGACGAAAAGAATCACGAAGAAACTGGATTACTATCAACCGATACAACAAGCTGGCTTCCGCTGCAGCACGAATGACCATCTGCAGGTCATGAAGATGTTGATCGAAAAATGCTATGAATACAAAATCGAGATTGTTCATAGACTTCGAAAAAGCGTTCGATTCGATCGAAATGTGGTCGATTCTGGATTCGTTAGACAAATTTAGGGTTGACTCGAGATACACCCGATTAATCAAACATATCTACAAGAACGCGACATCGTATGTCATTCTACATCAATACACCGGCAAATTCAACATTGAGAGAGGAGTTCGACAAGGCGATAACATGTTGCCGAAACTTTTCACTGCAGCTCTAGAAACCGTATTCAAAGCACTTGATTGGAGCAAAAGGGGAATAAACGTGAATGGTAGATTTCTCAGCAACCTTCGATTCGCCGATGATATTGCATTGCTGGCAACGGAAATGGAAGAGTTGGTGAGTCGATGAGAGTCGTGAGAGTCGATGGTACTACAGCTCAATGATGAAGCACATAGAAGATATGAATACAAGAAATCTGCAGTAGCCAGACATGTAATCAGAAACAAAGGTCACAAAATCATAATAAAAGAAAACAACCACAAATTACGCAAAATCAAAGAAGGTTTAGCGATACAGCAACACAATGGATACTTAATGAACACTGATGAGTACAAGTCTCAGTAGGGCATGTAATGAAATAATCCCAAATGTTTGTGATTTTACTTAGTAGCCAATAGAAATCTATCTATAGAAAAATCAGTCAATTATATACCTGATACAGAATGATGTGGCAAATAGAACAAATCTTGCAAAAAGACTCGAACGTACCTTAATAAAGTAATAAGCAAACAATGCAACGTTTTCTGTTCTCTTATAACAGTAAGAATTTCAAAGATCCATAGAAATTACCCAAGGTAATGTCAAAGGCCCGACCGAAGTACGTCTCAGACCATTCAAATCTAGAAGGGCTTATATCCAGGGACTGGGCCATTTTCCCCTAAAACCCTGAAACACGTGTTCTCTAAAATTTTATTCTCTACAACTTTGTCTTTGGATGAAACTTTCTAACTCTCATAGTTCTGGAGATTTGGGTCATTCTGCCCAATTATGGAAGTGGCCATATACCAGAATTTGCCTTTGACAGTAAATCTCCATGTTGCATAATTAAGGAAATGTAGACGAAAACCTATTTTCGTATATGGCCAAGAAACTCAATTTCGTCCATTCCATTGGTCCCAGTGCCCAGACCCCTGACCCGATTCCCACAAGTTTTGCGACATCAAATGCTTTCATTTGACACCAAAATAAAGAATTTCCGTGCTATACTTGCTGAGATATATGCGAAAAAGTTTCATCGACCCTCGAAAATTTCATGTCCGACCTCCACTTCTTCGACTATATCTCCGGAACTACTTGGCCGATTTTGGTCATCTTCAAACTTGAATCATGGCAGGCATGTACCTTTCGGGGAAAAATAGTTTAGGCTTATCGGTTGGGCCGTTTGGAAAAAAAAGTAAAGACGGACGGACAGACAGACGGACGTTTTTTTTTATTGCTGATTCGTCATCTCTAGATGATTAATAGATTTTTTTTATTTCGTATGGTAAAACCATACCATTTGAGCACTAATGCTGAAGAAAGATAATATTCTTCGCGTCAGTTGGAGCTTAAAAAGAAACTAGGTTCAAAGATCGATGTCCAAAGATTGTAGCCATTGCATGGCGTCCGGAGTCAGTGCATGTACATCTGCCAATCCACCAGAGAATTTCCTTAAAGCGCATTCGTTGACAATGTGGTCGATAGTCTGCGTAACGTCTTCGCGACAGCCACAGTTTGTGTTCCACTTGTGTAGTGTGTTGGCGCAGCGACCATGCCCGGTCCTGATTCTGTTCACACGACACCAGATTTTTCGTCCTCCATCCATACCATTTATTTTTTCCGTCGGGTCGGTGACTAGGTGTTTGTTGCGCAAATTCGCTGCGTTCCATGAGATTCTCCATTTTTCCTTTGCGACTTGCGAGTAGTTTTGATTGTTTCTGAAGAACGGTGCTGATAATAGAACCGAAGAATGATAATAGATACATCCCCCCCAACTCCTACCTCGATCTGCCCCATGTTACAGTAAAATTGTTTGTAGTAAGTCTATAGAATCTTTGTACTTCGTACGGGTCCAATAAACTGAATGTACTGCCATCTATCTTCGTTAAGAACTGCCTAAAGAAACCATATTAATCGCTAGACGACTATCCCAGATTTTGGTCGAACTATTATGAGATGTTTTTTGTGGGATTTATATTACATGTTTTAAAATGTATGAAATTGACCCCAAAGTCAGTTAGCGTTAGAGTTGTTGAGTAAAAAATTTAAAAAATAAGACAAAGACTTTGGACAATCGTATAATTTTATTTAACGAGACCAAAAACACGAATCCCAACCCAACGACTTTCCTGACTTCAATTTTTTGCGCTATTTGTTTTATCGTGCGCTTGGTAGTTGTTTGGGACATTTAGCTTTTGCTTCTGACAGTCGTACGATCCGAAGTAATATCCACATACGGAGCAGTGCAAATTTGTTTGAATTGGCGCTTGAAACAAGAACGGGAAGAAACAAAATGGCCAGCAAGTCATGATCAACGTAGCCCCAACTGTGCTATGCGACACCTAGTCAAAGATTTAAGGAGCAAACAACATAAACAACCAAATGGGTCACTTTACTCTGTCAGCAGATGTACGAATGATTGGTCTGACAACTGCATCGCATTTGGGGCATAAAATTTGGTCGTTTCCCGGCTTCCATGTCTCAACTAAAAGAACACGAATGTAGAAACAAATGACAGACATTCCATCACAAAGCATACCCGAAGTTTTATAAAATCTTCTGCGTTTAGTAGGTTGTTTTGTTGGAATTTGATTAACTTTCTTCGTCTTTTCGTCTTCTGTGTATTTTGGAATGTTTTTCCCATTGCAATCATTCAACAAATGATTGTTTTCCATGGTTCTACCTTTCTCAGTGCACCGTCTCGCTTCACTTGCAATTTTATTTTCGAATTTTGAAAATATCTCCTGCAAGAGAACAGTTTTTCGTTAACGACAGTGACGAAACGTTGCAAATGAAAAGTTAACATCTGTCGATATATTTGTAATTTTAAAGTCTGGATGCTTCAATACGACATGATCCACCAAAACACTAAAGTCTTTCTGCTGGCAGTTTATTATTTCTTTACACAGCAAGCACTGTACTCCTATTTCTCTAGGTGCCATCAACGATGCGACGATAATTATTGAAAACTCGCATTTTTTTTTTGCCAAATAAAAGTCACCGCAGCTTTGATTCGGTTTTTTTATTGAGTTTAGAAATCAGATAATTCGATGGGGCTAATTCCGAGATCTATGGCCCGTAAATCTGCAATCCCAAGACCACTTTTTCAACGATTATTTAAGAGGGAGTCCGTTTATAACTTTGTATGGAAGCTTTCCTTACTCGCTGATATTTTGAAACCGCCCATTCATAAATTTAAAAAACCGTGACCGGCTGTTGCGTTTTTCTCGAACAATTGAGCGTTTCGAAAAATACACCAGAGAGCTTAAACGTTTTTCAATGGACAGTCTCGGCTTTGTATGGAAACTTTTCATCCTTGTTGATATGGCTAGTTTCATTGGGAAATGTAACTTAGGGACATTAAGTACACACCGCGATTTTTATCACGTTAATGTTTTTTCCCACAAAATCGGATATGGCCAACAACTTTCTAGAAGATTGTAAGGCTGTATCTCATTCAGAAAACAGTGAACGCTCATTCCTACGTCACATTTTATCCAACTATACCGTGGAACTACCCATATTCTGGAACCGCACTTAAAAAACATATGCATCAGAATAGATGTGACAAACAAAATAGATGTTGCAAAAACCAAGGCTGTATATATATCAGGTTGCGCAGATCCTTGACTTTTCGCTGCGGCGGCAACGCAAAAATCTATGCAATCGCCATCTTTCGAATAAAACTAAAAGTTAATTTTTTTTAACCAAGCAATCCGATTTGTGAGATTTGTGATCTGCGTAACCTGCCATATACAGCCTTGGCAAAAACACTCTATCATATCTAAGTAAATATTGCATAACTCCAAAATATATGAAATTGCGTCCACATTAAATTGGATTGGAAATTGCCGAGAGGGCAATATTGAAAAACCCGTCCGAAGAAACGGTGTAAAGGGCTGACCTAGGGTCTTCAGGAGAGGCCTTGGACAAATACTTACATAGACAAAAATATTTCACTCCATTTTCTCTATAACTTAGTGAAAAACCATTTTTTTGTCTAGGGCAGATCTTAGGACTGACCTAGGGCCATAAGGAAATGCCTCGGACACATACTTCCACAGACGAAAATGTTTCCCTCGATTTGCTATGCAACATAGCAAAAAAAAATTTTTTTTGGCTAGGACCGACCTTAGAACAGACCTGAGGCCCACTTCAGCCCTAAGCACAGACACCGGGTCCTAATATGTGTTTGAATATAATTCGGTACTGGATAACCTCTCAAATAGAAAAAGAATCAACAAAGTCAGTTAGGATTTATTAAAGCAAACATGTAAGCAAACATGTTGGGTTGGGTCCTAGTAGAAACTCAGTTTTAGGGTATTGACTGAGTCCAAGGGTTTCTAATCAAAAAGTTTTCTGCCATAAAACGTGATCAAACAAAATTTGAAAATCGGAAGAGATTTGCTTGAATTAAGTACAAAAAACATGTAGAGCGCGTAGCAGAGACTCGGTTTTAGTGCCCTAGCTATGTCCTACGGCCCAATCTCAAAAAAGTTTCTTCTACAAATACTAGAGCTTTCATAGACTTGTCGATTAAAAAACAATTATGAAAATCGGTAAAGATTTACTCGAGTTATGTACAAAAACATGCATTGCCATAGCATAGAATCGTTTTTAGTGCCCTAGCTATGTCCAATAAAAGATTTATTCGAGTTATGTACAAAAGGCAAAAAACCACTTGAACGGCCCTAGCTCGGCGGCCCTTGAGCCGACAGTGCCCAGATTCAATATCATAAAAGATTTTTTGATCACCTTTCAGGGAAAAAAAAGTTTTTTAAAATCGGTTGAGTTTTACTCAAGTTATCGCTGTGACGGACCGACGGACATTTTTTTATTGCTGATTTGTCATCTAAGGACCACGATCGATGCTCCCTCCCTACTCCCTGGTCGAAATTGGGGTAGTAAACACCTAAGACCCCTTTTCGAAGAACTTCGTTCTTCTTACGGGTCTAAAAAGCTAAATCATTCTATACACATGGTCTCAAAGACAAGGGTTCTGACGAAAACCGGCAACATTTTTAGACCCGTACGAAGAACGAAGTTCTTCGAAAAGGGTCTTATGCGTTTACCACGACGTTTGTAATCACCCCAATTTCGATCGGGGAGTAGGTGGGGAGCATCGATCATCGTCCCTAGATGACGAATCAACAATAAAAAAAATGTCCGTCCGTCCGTCCGCCACCGCGATAACTTGAGTAAAACTCAACTGATTTTCAAAAACTTTTTTTTCCCTGAAAGGTAATCAAAAAATCTTTCATGGAATTGAATCTGGGTACTGTCGGCCCAAGGGCCGCCGAGCTAAGGCCGATTAAGTGTTTTTTGGTCTTTTATACATAACTCGAGTAAATCTTTTCCGATTTTCATAATTTTTTGTTTGAAAGATCTGGGCATGGCCGACAATTTGTAGAAGAAACTTTTTTGATTTTGAGCCCTTGGACTTAGGTAGAGCTCTAAAAACGAGTCTCCGCTAGGGCCCTACATTTTTTTGTACATGATTGATTGATTGATATTTGATTTTATTGTCTATACTGTCTAGCTGACATGGAAAAAAAGACACTATGACGATGTCATTGTTCTCGTTAGAAAAACCAAAAAACGTTATAATAATTACTTATAAGGTAGGATCACCATAACATAAAAAGAAAAATTAAAACAAAGTTACAAAACTGAAAATCACTTAATGATAAATTTATCATATTTATAAAACATTTTCACAAAATTTGCTGTAGCGTTGCCAATTGTCAAAAACAAACAAAGAACCATGAAACAATGAACATTAAAAAAATGAGATAAAATTAATGAAAGTCACCGAAATTAACATGAATGTCGAAAAAATAAATAAAGACAAAAAAAAAAAAATTAATTAATCAAACATTTGTGATCGTCAAAAATAAATCAAAGATTTGT
The DNA here is from genome assembly GCA_029228625.1 of Pseudolycoriella hygida. Taxonomy (NCBI): domain Eukaryota; kingdom Metazoa; phylum Arthropoda; class Insecta; order Diptera; family Sciaridae; genus Pseudolycoriella; species Pseudolycoriella hygida. The sequence continues at coordinate 149,949,817 of CM055403.1, forward strand.
CATCGTCAAAAGGATTAGCCAAAAAGGTCCAAACAAAACATATTGCCAAATAATGGGTCGTCTAGCCAACAGGAGGAGGAATTAAAGTCAGATCAAGTGCTTTCGGATTTGTTTAGAAGTGGAAAGAAAGCACCAAAACAAAACACTAACATATGCCAAACGTTCCAAATATTGAATCATCTAGCTCCAAGACATTTCGTCGGAAGTTCATTGATGTTAAGGAAGGATCAACATGAGCTGCAGCAAGGTTAAATAACCGGCATACAAAGTTGAACGGGGAGAAAGTGGTATAATCGCGCTTGAAGCGATAAATTCGAATCATATCAGGACATCTGAGGTTCCTCACTCCGTCGTACAGTTGAATTCGGTCTCTCAAGAATTGCGAATTAATCTTCCCGGTCAGAAGGTCGTGTATAAAAAAAACTGCAGCGTTGGTACGACGTTTAAGTAGTGATTTCAAGTTCAACTCATTGCATCTATCCACGTATGGACGCAAACGATACCTGTCGTTTTGTTCATCAACATATCGGTTCTGATTGGCGTAAAACACAAATTGCCTTTGAACACTTTCTAGTGACTGAATGTGGACGTTATGGTGTGGGGCCCAAACAGAGCTAGAGAACTCCAGGTGTGAACGAACTATGGCTGAATAGAGCATCTTAGCCGTGTCCTGGTTAAATCGTCCAAAACATTGCCGTTTTACGAACGATAGCATTGATTTACCTTTTGTTGCTGCCAGCTCAATGTGATCGTCGAAGGAAAAATCATTGTCGTATGTCACACCTAAATCTTTAGTGCTATTAACACGATCTACCAGTTTACCTTTAATAAAATATTCTGCAAGTATAGGACACCGCTTCCGAGAAACAGACATTATTTTGCATTTCTCATTGTTCAGCTCGAATCCGTTGATGTCGCACCATTCAACAAATTCATCTATTGACGACTGTAAGATGCGAGTGTCACTGAGAGATGTTATCCTATTATGTACAATTTTCTAATCGTCTGCTGGATTTATATTTCTCCTTACATTGGAAGTGCCATCTGAGTCATCAAAATAAATCAAGAAACATGACGGTCCCAAAATTGATCCTTGACCAACGCCGGATTCAACATCAATAATTGTATCAGACTTGCAATCGTTGACTTTAACAATTTGTTTTCGACGTTTGAAAAATGAACGCAACCATAGCAACAATGAATTACATAGACGATACTTGTCAGCAACATTACTCGAGTATAAATCTCTTCCGATTTTCAAAAAAAAAAAAAAATTAATCGAAAGGTCTAGTAATGTCTCACATTTTATGGAAGGAAGTTTTTTGATAAGATGCCCTTGGACTCAGCCAGGACCCTGAAACTAGGCCCAACGCGTTTTTGTTTACCTAAATTGGACAAATCCTAACCGATTTTGTTGATTCTTTTTCTATTTGAGAGGTAACCGTGTACCGAATTATATTTATAAACAAATTTGGGCCTGTGCTTGGGCCCGGCCTTAAACAAAAAAACATTTTTTTGTCATATTGCAGAGCAGATTAAGGGAAACATGTTTGTCTATGGAATTAGTGTCAGAGGCATTTCCTTATGGCCCTAGGTCGGTCCTAAAGTCGGCCCTTAACAAAAAAAATTGTTTTTTCCTATGTTGTAGAGAAAATTGAGGCGAACATTTTTGTCTAGTTGGAGATCAATTTTGTGCTTTCGGGAGAGTTCTTTTAACCGTTTCTTCGGACGGGTTTTTCAATATTGCCCTATCGGCAATTTCCAATACAACTTGATGTGGACGTAATTTCATACACTTAAGATGTAAGGTAATATTGTCTTAAGAGCGTCTTAGATATTTTGACAGTTCTATGTTTTGCGATGTTTTTTCATTGCATATTTCTAAGGCAGTGATCATTAATTTTCAACTCCAAAACATCTACTGTTTGCATAACATATCCCTTTATAGATTCTCTGAATCAGAATATATAATTATTCCGTCTTAGTGCCAAAATTTGATCTGAAAAAACATCGCAAAGTACTCGGCTGCATAATACAATGTGATGTTTTTTCAGATCAAATTTTGACACTAATACTCAATAATGATATATTCTGATTCATAGAATCTTAAGAGCGTGTCAGATATTTTGACATTTCTATGTTTTGCGATGTTTTTTCATCGCATATTTCTATGGCAGTGATCATCAATTTTAAATTCCGAAACATCTACTGTTTGCATAACACATCCCTTCAAGACACATCGCCGAGTCTTTGCGATGTTTTTTCAGATCAAATTTTGACGCTAAGACTCAATAATTATATATATTCTGATTCAGAGAATCTATAAAGGGATGTGTTATGCAAACAGTAGATGTTTCGGAATTTAAACTTGATGATTAATGCCTCAGAAATATGCAATGAAAAAACATCGGAAAATATAGAACTGTCAAAATATCTGACACCCTCTTAAATACGTACGAGTCTTTTCGTAACATCAACTCTGAACACCTTTCTTTTGTGTTGACGAGTAGGTGGTCTGTAATCACTCTCACCAACATATCAATTTATCAGCAGCAGCGTGCCATATTTTGTGTGCCATATGTAAAAACGGAAAACCTCCCTAAATGTGGTGAGTAAAAACGTGTTTACATTCCACAAGAATATCAGCAATAGACAAATAAAGCCAAATTTTTTGTGATAACAAAATTTTATTTAATTGTTATTTACAAACATCGAGTTAAGAAATTGTATAAAACATCAGTACGTATGGTGTATTTGTTACCGGATGTGACAAGCGATCCCTCATGGTAAAGATCATGTTCAAAGACTAGAATCATTCCTGTCTTAGGGACGACAGGTACTCTCGCATTATCTTGATAGTAACTCAAAAATGTTGTCTCGCCTCCACCAAATCCTTCATTCAAATAAATTTGCAACGTTATCAACGTTCTTGCTGTGTAATCGGGACGTACATAGCATCCATCTGAATGAGGTTTGAATTCTCCGCCAGGTGAATAACGCAGAAATCTCAGACGTTCATTAATTTCTAGAAGACGTCGATTCTGGAACTTTTGCGGCAAAAGTGATTTGATTCTCGATTCTAAAATTCTAACAAATTCTTTGTCGTCAATCATGACACGATCGCCATCTCTGTACCCTGGAGCCGGAGCAGCGTCGTCACCATTGTGTATTAGAGCTGTTGAATAACCCACTGCTTCAGACAATGAAATGAGTTTCTTGCATTCTTCCTCACTGAACACATTTTCTAAAACGAATGCCAAATACGGTTCACCTCTAACCAAAGACGTTAAATCCAGTTCTACACGTCGTATGGAACTTGTGTCATAGTTTTTGTCTAAAGCAATTGCTACATTCGTCTCAACAGCTTGTGCCATTGTGAAATCAAATAAAATCTGAAAAATGAAAATTTACATTAAAATTTAACATTGAAATTTCGGGGAATTTTTTAGATAAACATTTTCGTTTCTTTATGTAAATTTGTTGTCTTGTACACAACGAAATATTTGAAATTAGCAGATTAGCAGAATTACCAGAGAAAGATTATTCACTCGCACAAATAAGAAATGGACATTTGCTGGCGGCTATTGTATCCAACACATTCTGATTATGGAATGGGAAATTCTAATGTGGATTTTTAGCAATTTTTATTTGTTCAATAAATTGATGGGCACATCTTAATGCGTATTGTTGCACCTGGGTTACACAATAATGTAACATTGGAACTATTCGGTGCAAGTTTGACCGCTGCAGTACCTTTATAACAACATTCGGTGCAACATTGTAACCTGAGAGGAACTTTTGTAGCCTCTGGAACACATTTGCGCACTGCGGAGCACTTTAGCACACTTAGCTGCAATTTGCTACACAATGGTACACCCTAGCATTGCTGACTTTGGTAAATTTCGGCACAGAATAGATCAGCTATGGGAATCAGCCTTGATTTATCTGTTTGATTTCATGTGGGTAAAGTTAGCACAACACAAGAAAATGCTGTTGTGCTATCTCAACACAACACAACACTTTTCTTGTGATATCTCAACACAACACAACGATTTTCTTGTGCTATCTCAACACAACACAACAGTTGTGGTGAATATAAAATTTCAAAATTGGTGAATATAGCCAGCCATTGGTGGTGAATATTGTGCTGAAGTTGTGACAGCATTGAACTCAATGTTGTGCTGCTGTTGTGCCAGCACAGCACAACACAACAATGGCCATCTCAACAGTGAGTTATCTGCCTATGGCGATTATTCATTGAACTCAATGTTGTGCTGCTGTTGTGACAGCATAACGCAACACAAGAATGACCATCTCAACAGTGAGTTATCTGCCTATGGCGACTATTCATTGAACTCAATGCTGTGCTGCTGTTGTGCCAGCACAGCACAACACAACACAACAATGGTCATCTCAACAGTGAGTTATCTGCCTATGGCGATTATGTTATGTTATGTTGTGTTGTATTGTTGTGTATTCTTTGAAAAAATTGCATAACGTTGTGTTCAAAAAATTGCGTCACAAATGCCAGACCCAACGACGACGTAACTTTACTGTACTTTCAGTTTTTACACTGCAAAAATTTAACTTATTTCTTTTGCAAAGATTATTTTGCGTAAATTTAAATTTTTGAGTCTATGCATCTATTTGACACTTGCTGACAACTTTCTGATGCTTGCTGACAACTTTCTGACACTTGCTGACAACTTTCTGAGACTTGCTGACAACTTTCTTAGACTTGCTGACAATTTTCTGACACTAGTCAACCATCTCTATGAGCTCCCCTAAGAAACCAACTGTCTAGCTATTCTAATTCAGAAGATAGCAAGATAGCAAAAAAAATCCAACATGGCGTCACTTTGATTGCTGGCAGCCATTTTCTTAGAGTTCCAAAAAATTCCAATATTTATAACTTTCCTGAAGAAACCAACTGTCTAGGTGTTCTAATTCAGAAGATAGAAGTTGCGCTATGCAAAAACAATCCAAGATGGCGCCGCTCTGACAGCTGGCAGCTATTTTCCAAAGATCCCAAAAAATTCTTTTTACCAATCTCTATAACTTTCCTGAAGAGACCAACTCTCTAGGTATTATCATTCCGGAGGTACAATTCGAAAAAATATAAAACTCAACAAATTGACCACTTTTCCATACGTCACGACTTTTCCAGTATTTTCGCGGAAAATCGGCTAACAACTGAAAATTTCAGTTGGTTCTCGAGATCGGAAATTATAATAGATAGATAGATAGCAACCGACACTTCAGAAAAGAAGTTTTCATAATAATGAGAACAATAGAAAAATCGACGGTCCATACAAAAATGTCATTTTCAAACCTCGATATCTCAGCCAATTTCCAACCGATTTTGATGAGTCTGGGTTCCTTGGAAATCTGCTACGACGTCTTTTTTTTTTTTAAACAATTTGGAGAGGGAGAGGGCAGGGGGAAAAACTCAAAAGCTCGCGTATAGTGCCTTTTCCACAATATAGTGGAACATAAAATATTTGTAGCTGATTTATTTTGTGAGATGTGGCCAACGCAGGAATGTCCCATTTGTATAATTTAGTCCACGAAACTTACATCCAACTGCAGTTTCAAATGATATTGTAGACTCTGTTGGAATCAAAAGTAGGTTTATCCCAACTGTCAAAATGACGTTTCAAAATTGATTTTTCTTCCATTTTTCGTAAGTTTTTCATTGGTAAACTGGAGACTTTTACGCTAACCTTGGTGATTTTAATTGAAGAGAGCGACACCACATTCACATATAGTTTTGAGAAAGTGAAATCAAATCATCTTCATCTGTCAAAGAACAATAGAATGTGACAGTTCAAACATACTTGCATGATGCCTTCTAAACCACATGCATTTGCTGTCCCCTATCAACGAAACGCAGATTGCTCGTCTGTTTTCACAAATGCTTGCTTGTATCATTACTTTGACGTTTAAAACGGCATTTTGACAATTGGAATAGGCGACATGAATTATCCCCCAGGGAATTATCCACCAGACTGAAAAAAATGGGAATTATCACTCAGGGAATTGTCGCCCAGTAATTATCCCCCAGACAAATGGGATTTATCACCCAGGGAATCATCGCACAGACTAATGGGAATCATCACCCAGTGAATTATCGCCCAGGAATTACCACCCAGAAGAACAAGAATTATCGCTCAGGGAATTATTACCCAGGAACTATCGCCCAGACAAAAAGGAACAAATCCTCATGGACATAATTTGAGCGATGATTCAATGTATGATAATTACTTCTTGTCTGGGCGATAATTCCCAAGCTATAAATAGCTGGTTGTTGATTCTCACATAGCTGGGCTTTAATTCATCTGTGATAATTACCTGGGTATAATTCCTTTTTGTCTGGGCAATAGTTCCTGGGTGATAATTCCTTGTGTGATACTTCGTTTTTGTCTGGGCGATAGTTCCTGGGTGATAATTCCCATGATAATACCCTTCACCGTCTCCTATTAACGAAACACAGATTCCTCGTGTGTTTTCTCAAATGCTTGCTTGCATCATTACTATGACGTTTAAAACGTCATTTTGACAATTGGAATGGACCTACTTTTGATTCCAACAGACTATGTTCAATCGAAATTTTATAAATTTCCCGCCGTAATATCTGTTGTAAGACAAGGTGAAATTTGGTGAAAAAAATTAGTTGAGGTAAGTTCACTTTGCGTAATGGAAGTTTGATTTATGGGCTTGACTTGAAAATGCAAGCGAAATTCAGTGTGGAATTGGGAAAACCACCATGAAAACTGCATGCCAAAATTTGTTGTGTGTTCCACTGTATTGGAAATTGCCAAAATGTGATAGCCCGTCGGTGAAAAACTTTTCCAATAAATTTCAAGAATTAGTACCCTAAGGAGACGCCCGGAACCCATACTTACACGGGCAAGAATGTTCCCTTCAATTGTATCTACAGCAAAATAAAAAGGCAGCGACCCCAGTATACCTCTTAAAGAGAGATCTCCGGTCCATTCCTTCATGGACGAAAATATTCCACCCAATTTTCTCTGCAACGCAGCAAAAGAACAACTCATCACTAAAGAAATATTAATGAAAAACCAACAACTATCGTGAGGGTCGTGTAGCGTGAATTAGCCCTGCACTAAGGACTCCACAACCCACAATTTAATTCTTTAAGCGTACTATGTGTATTTTTGTTTTTTAGATATTCAAATTAGAACGTGATTTGTGAACTTCGAACTATTATCATGTAAAGTTCGTTACACAACTCGACTCGAATTGGTTATCACAAAATTCTCGACATATTTGTGAGCCTCCAGAAAGGTTGTGAGTTTATATACCGAGGTTTACCGAGGTATATAAACACTTCCGAACACACATCTCCAATTGAGTAATGACCAATTCGTCTCGTTGTGTATATAACCATTTATGGTGTTGAGCGACAGACGGACGGTCAAATTTTGTTTTGCTTCCCCTTACAGACCCCAAAACGAAGAACGCACCAACTCGCGGGTCGAAATTCGACCGGTTGTAATCGTCGCGGTTGTACAAGTAAGTGTAAGACCAAGACGATGAACGGAACTACACAATAAAGTTACCTCAAAATTGTTCATTTAATTATTGTAATTTGTACTATTGTACCCCATAATATAATCAATCAATACCTCAAAATGAACATGTAAGTTGCATCGTTTCAGATTAAGTACATACTCAGCTAAAACACTGAGAACCACCACACCAGCGGTGAACTAGTTTCGCAGAGGATGAACCGAGAAAATCTGTTTCTCTGCTTTGATGCAAAAGAGCGTGGATCGTTTAGGTGTGCTAGATGGGGCTCCGAAACAAATCCTGATCTGTGTCTAGTGTCCAAAAACCATCAAGGAATGCCGCTACGTGTAACTAGAAAAGTACTCAGTGATTTCCCACACAGCAAGCACAGACCAATGCTCCTCACGATTGGTATAAAAATCCCTATCATCGAATCGATACCAAAGCCGCGCTAGAATTTTAGAAAAGAGGACTGGAAAACTTTCGAGCTTAGCTTGGATGTCAATGTAAGATGGATAAAACCAGATGTTAATAACTACAATAGGTTCACTAGAATGGTTAAAAATACTGCAAGAAAATGTATTCCCCGTGGATTCAGAAAAGAATACATCCTGTTGGACGAAGAATTCGAAGCGAGTGGTGACACAGTAACTGCAGATGACCTACTGCAGTCATTGGATAACGCACGTAGGCAACGATGGATACAGCCGAAGACATGGACTTCAAGCACTCAAGCAGAAAAGCGTGGTCTCTTCTTCGCCGCATTGGAGCCACCAACTCTGGAGCGAGATCTAAACCTAAAATGAAGCCAAAGACCATAGTTAATCGAATTATGAAAGCGTCAAGGACAAAAATCGACAGCCAAACGAGAAGGAACGTGAAACGTAATCTTCGATTGCTTAGAAAAAATGCTTCAGCTCTTACAGGATTTTCTCGCCCTTTCACTGTAGAAGAGATTGGCACTGCTATTGACAATGTGAACAATGGCAAGGCAGCCGGACTTGATGAAATATTTCCGGAGTTCGTGAAAAACTGTGGAAAAAACGCATAGTCTTGCTGTCCCACTTCGACAACGACATCATCAAGACACAAAAGCCCCCACCCGAATTGAAAAGAACCAAGGTGGTATCGATACTAAAGCCGGGGAAAACGGATGACATGGCAGCGAATTTCAAACCGATCTCGATGCTTAGCATAATCGAGTAAAGTCTACCATAGATAAGAAACTCCCAGCTGAGCAAGCTGGTTTTCGAGGAAACAGGAGTTGCTGCGATCAGGTCTTGGCTTTAACGACTCATACTGAGCACGGGTTTGAAAAGTGTCGAAAAACGCGGTAGCGTTTATATACCTTAGTTCTGCTTATGATACAGTTTGGAGGCATCATCTTCTATATAAACTTATAAAAACGATAAGGTGCAACTCATTTATATCGCTCATCAATGAAATGCTTAGAAACAGGGAGTTCGTTATCAACATCAACAACGAGAAAAGCAAGACGTGCACACTCAACAACGGACTCCCTCAAGGATTAGTTCTAGCCTCGCTGCTCATTAATTTGTACGTCAGTGACATGCCAACAACAGCTGGTCGAAAATTCGGATACGCAGAATATTGGGCGATAGCAAGCCAGACGAAAAGATTCAGAGAAAAGACACTCAATAAGGACCTACTGGTTCACCTACTGGTGATTTCAAATATAACCCCTCCCCACTTACGACGACAAATAACGCTGCTAAAAGAATACCGAAAAATCCTAATAAACCCGCAACTTCCAATACATCTTAACATGGAACTAATTCAATTAAGTAGACTCGTGTCCAGAAACTCACCGTTAAAAACTGCAGTCAGCCTATACATAAACGATTTCAACCCTTTAGACCGATGGCGTGAAGAGTGGCACAATTGCATTGTGGTGCACAATTTCAGACAATGAAACACATTACCTCTGAATGCTCCATAAGGGCATTTTCAACTGATATTCTAGACGTACACAAAGTAATACCTGGAGTGCAAGACTGGCTCCAACGACTAGACCTACAACTGTAACTAAATGTGATAAACTCTGACGAATGTAATTTCAACTGTGATATTTGTATAGTAAATCTTTCGAAAACACATACGCTAAATAAATAACAAGCGATGGTAATGATGGTTTGGATGAGTAGTGCGCACCTCAGCAACGTTGACAAGCAAATCAACTGCGCACTGCGAATAGTCAATGGCTCAGTAGACCCAACAGAAGTCGAGTGGCTATATACATTGAGCAACATAGCACCTCCATTCATTCACCGACAAGAAGCCGCTGTAAGAGAGTGCAATAAAATCGAGATGGACGACCAACTTCCGATCTTTATGGATTTCGAATCAGCCCAAAACACGCTACACTTCAAATCAAGACATCCGTTGTGAACTTTTTATCGCGACAAAGATAACATGAACGACGTGAAGACTAGATGGATAGAATAGTGGCAAGGGACCACAGTAGCAAACAAGCAGCTGATCGTAAATCCCACAGAAGAAGTAAAAGGATATGAGCTACCGAAGAAAATTTGGGTTCGTTTAAATCGCTTTCACACTGGACAAGGATGCTGCGCCTTTCTAATGTACCGTTGGAAGTTCATTGAGTCACCGTTATGCCAATGCGGTGAGATTCAAACCATGAATCACATCTTAAGTCATTGCAACATCAATCGTTTTCCAGGCGACATTACCGAATTGAATGAAGCAACGGATAACGCAATTGAATGGCTCAAGAAGTTGGAAGTTGAAGTGTAAGAACGGACTATAATCTAAAGTGACTAATTTTAAATATAAATTCTAACTAAATCTCTGAATTCCCTGATGTGATACGTAGATTTAGATAGTTGTACAAATTTTTTAAAGTCGTCGGAATAAATAAAAGTAAATCGGAAAATTTGCATTACAATCGAAATTCTTCATTTAATTTGAACTGAGAGCGATAGCGACTAACTAAATAAATTCGTCATCTTCTGATTTTATGGAATCATTGAATTTTCACTGATCGAATAAAAGCCCCTTTTGCATCACGTTATGAAATTGCTTGTAATTTTTATTATCATGAGTGCAGATTTTGTTATATTATGCCAAAATGCCACATCGCAATAATAAACTTTTGCACATTATTGTGTATATGAAAAATGTTATTGTCAACTCGAAATTCATTAGAGAAAAAGAAAGAAAACTTTAGTTTACTTACAAAATCAAAAATATTTCGCCGGTCGTTTAAACAAATATACACTTGATGTTCACACACAATACAATATTTAGCAAGAGTTCCCAAAACACGACTGTCTTCTACGCTCTCTCTTTATGAATGCACGAATGATCACAGTCAATGTGTTATTTTTACTCAACGCAACGTGACGTGTGGTATGATGATAATAAAAGGTTGTATGGTGAGCGCATTAAAGAAGCTTTTAGTCAGCTGATTTGAAAGCTTTTGGTCAGTAGATTTGAAGCTTTGGAGAAACATTGAATACTAGTATCTCTCTTGTACATCAAATTACGATAAATTGTGTAAACAAAGTATGAGTCACACAGTCCGAGCTCAACTTTTGCTTTATTTCTAAATGCCACATGAAATTAAAATGCTTGTTGTGAGTCATCGCGCCTGCTCATTATTTTGTTTACCAGGAATCCTACTATCACCTCAAATTAATTCATTAGAAAGAGTTGAATGATTATAGATGTAATAAATTGTGCTATATACTGAGAAAGGCCTTCATTTTGATCGAAAATTGATTATAGTTATTAATGATGCAGAGGATTTAATTTCTAAATTAATTTCATTGCATGCGCATTGGCGATTAAACGCCAATTTTTGAGATGGCAAATTTATTGCTTTTATTCTCAGTATTTATCCTTCTAGTTTAGAGGGGTAAATTCCTCTGTCTAGAGCGAGAAATAACGTCAAGCTGGAGAAATTCGACAAAGTAATCGGACTTCTTGTACTTTTTGACGCTTTTCTAAAGGAATTCCGACTGATTTCCCGAAGGAAGCCCTATTTTTCAAGTATGAAGAAATATGTTAATGGCCTTGTGTTTGTGTTTTTCTTGTAACTTGTGGCGCGTAGGTATGTAGATAAATCAAATGAAAAAAAAAGATTTGAAAAAAAAATTAGTTACTGTTCGACTTATCATCGATATTAAAATAAAAAAATGTATCGCTTTCGCTCGTTCGTAGTGTATATATACATATACTTGAACGGTTATTCTCAAATTATCTTAGTGAAGGTCAGTGTGTCCATTTGTCAAGTTAAATAAACTAAATAAGAATCTAGATATTGTTTTTTTTAAAAAAAAGCTGGGTCGAGGGGCGGCAGACCCCGCAATAAGGGGGTCAAGGTGGAAATATTCCCCCTTGCAGGGTCTAAGGGGCAGAGCCCAAAAAGGTTATGCAGCCCGCTGCAGGCGCGCTGGGTTGGGGGCAAAGCCCCCGCTCCTATTAACTTCATTACTCCCCCTGCCGGCATCAAACACATTCACATCACTGCATTAATAATTATACTAAGAAACGGACGGGTTTGTCCAGGGATTTTTTGTCCTACACTTAAAAAAAGAGGAGCGTGAATAAGTGTCATAGTCAAAGCAACAATTGAAAATTGTTAGACCAACAATTCGACTACAGGTGAAAGTTGCATTTTCTACAATTGCGAAAAGTCAAATCAACTATTCGAAATTGCAGAAAACGCAATTTTTATGCATAGTCTAATTGTTGGTTTTACAATTTTTGATTGTTGCTTTGATTATGACACTTATTAACGCTCCTCTTTCGTTAAGTGTAGAATTTCAGTTTAAGGGTCCTAGCTGAGTCCAAGGGCTTCTAATCAAAAAATTTTCTTCCATAAAATGTGACACATTCCTAGACCTTTCGATTAAAAAATTTTGTTCAAAATCGGAAAAAATTTACTCGAGTCATGTACAAAAAACACGTAGTGCCCTAGCAGAGATTTGTTTTTAGTGCCCTAGCCAAGAGCCTAATCTTAAAAATGTTTCTTCTATAAATTGTCGGACTTTCACGGACCTGTCGACCAAAAAAATAATTACGAAAATCGGAAAATATTTACTCGAACTATGTACAAAAAACAAATAAGGCACTAGCAGAGACTCGTTTTTAATGCTCAAGTCCAAGGGCTCAAAATGAAAAAAGTTTCTTCCATGCCCAGGCCTTTTAAACAAAAAAAAAAATATGAAAATCGGAAGAGATTTATTCGAGTTATGTATAAAAGACCAAAAACAACTTAAACGGCCCTAGCTTTTAATTGTAGTAGTAATTAGTATGACTAAGCGTTTTCGATGGCACTTGAGACGCAGATCATGTTTAGACCCGAACGAAGAACGAAGTTCTTCGAAATAGAGTCTATTACGTTTACCACGGAGTTTCCCGTCAAGAATAAGTGAACACATTCCTTAAGAATCGTATAGGAATCGTGTAGGAATGTCTAATGCCATGCAAAATTTGTATGTCGAAAGATAAATGTGTTCACATATTCCGTCCGGGTTGTAACTACCCGGACGGAATATGTGAACGCTTTTTCTATCGTCATACAAATTTTCCATGGCATAATACATTCCCACACGATTCCTATACGATTCTTAAGGGAATCTTTTTACTTTTTTACTTTTTCGTTTCATGGTCCTTTGATACCGAATCTGCAAAAAAAAATTTGTCGGTCTGATCCGTCTGTCAACACGATTACTCGAGTAAAACTTTTTTTTTCCCCTGAAAGGTAATCGAAAAAGATTTTATGCGCAGACGGACCCACCTGTCATTTTCGACCCAGGACCGAAAAGTCTTTTATTTTCGGCCCAGTTGTATGTACTCACACCAAGAGACGAAATTATATAGATTGTTGTTTATTCAAAAATAGTTGACATTAAAAAGGAACACAATTCAAGATTATTTGAAATTGAAGTTTATACGAGGGGCACCCTAAAAGTTTCGGGAATCGGCTATTTCTGACGCGTAAAAGCATTTGGCATGAATTTTATTGGAAAGTTTCAACATTTTTAAGATAGATTGATAGGTTAGATCGAATAAAAATGATACCCAAGTGTTAGGGTGTATCGTTTTACCGTTAGTCAGCAATATCACGTTTTTAGCCGTTCTACCAAAGTTTACTACTATTTGGATGTTATTAATGATGTGGCAAAGGATGTGCTCCATTTCATAAACACAAATATATGTCCACAAAGAATCCTAACTCAATTCATTACCTATATCGGGAGAAATCGAAGGAATTAGTCACATGAAATTTTACAAGGACACACACTCAGAGATCAATGATTTTATCTGTGAATTGACAATTATTTTACATAAACTTGAACTATTCGGGTAGTTGGGAGTCCAACGTAACGCCAACGATGATTATTGATAAAAATATATTTTCAGATAGGTCTTAGGAACGTTTGATCCGTCAGAGGTCGATATTTTTGAGCTGACTCATTACCAATATATGTCAAAATTTAAAGTTCGCGTGTATAACTTAAAATATCTAGATCGATCATACTTTCCACGTACATACATAAAATACTTCTATAAAAGTTCAAAAAAAATTTTTTCCATTTTCAAAAATGGCCGACGCCTTTTTTTGGATAAATTTATCCACTTACAACGAATAATTTTTTTATGATGTTAAGTGTGCAATATACTTAGAAATGATGAAATTTCCCAATAAAATTCATATCAAATGCTTTTACGTGTCAGAAATAGCCGATTCCCGAAACTTTCAGGGTACCCCTCGTATTTACATTTCCACAATGATTAACCATAATTGTGTCGCAGTAATATCACAGTAATATCGGACTACACACGGAGCAAAAGTTTTTAATTTCAACCACGGTGATGAAAGAGTCCTCGGGCTACGCTGCGCTCCACCCTCTGACTATTCACCATCTGGGTCGAAATTAAAAACTTTTGCTGCTAGTGATATGATATACTATTATGGGATTGAATCTGGGCACTGTCGGCCCAAGGGCCGTCGAGCAAAAACTTTTTTTGTTTGAAAGATCTAGGCATTGCTGACAATTTATGGAAGAAACTTTTTAGGATTTGAGCCTTGGCCTTAGCTATGGTACTACAAACGAGTCTCTGCTAGAGCCCTAAGGTTTTTTGTACGTAACTTAAGTAAATCTTTTCCGATTTTCGAAAAAAAAAATTTTGTATGAAAGATCTAGGCATGGCCGACAATTTAAAAAAAAAACTTTTGCCTGTGCTTAGGGCTCAAGTGGTCCTAAGGTCGGCCCTAGCCAAAACAAATTTTTTTTTTGATATGTTGCACAGCAAATTAAGGGAAACATTTTTATCTATGGACGTATGATACGGAGGCCTCTACTTGGGGTTCTAGGTCGGTACTAAGGTTGACCCTAGCCCAAAAATGGTTCTTTGCTATGTTCTAGAGAAAATTAAGGAGAACATTTTTCTCTATTTGGGGGTCAATTTTGTGCTCGGACGGATTTTTCAATTTTGCCCTTTCGGCAATTTCCAATCCTATTTAATGTGAGCGTCATTTCATACACTTCAGAGTTATGCAATATTTACTTAAATACGTTCGAGTCTTTTTGCGACATCTATTCTGTTTGCCACATCTATTCTGATGCGTACGGGTCCCTTGGATATGTTTTTTAGTAGCGATTGCTTCGCGCCTACAAATCCTAGTAATGATTTTTCAATGTGTAAACCTGAAATTTCCCTCGTACTTTTAGAAGGAGAAATGTCCTTATAAGTGTGGGAGGGGAATGAGGGTATCTTCTTTAGCACGATTAATATTTGAGTGACCCATAATTAGGTTTAAATTATTAACTTTCTTGTTTTGACGTGTTTTTTTTTTCGGCAAAAAACTGCTGCTTGGCAATTGGCAACAATGCTAATCAATGCGAATCCATTCATCCCTTGTTACGCTGGAATCAGAGATGACAGCCGAGATATTTTTTCGGCTGAAGCCTCGGCTTGGGGTGAAGATGACGTTATAGAGCTTAGGTGTCTTCAGCAAAACATTAGATATTAATTAGAGGAATCATTTTTTGAAGGTGTCAGCGATCGGCTGCACACAAAATGAAAAGTTACAGCTTGGCTAAGGTCATTTTTTCGCATTTTTGTTAAAATATGGCCTTAGCCGAGCTATAACTTGCTATAACTTTTAATTTTGTGTGCAACCGATCGCTGACACCTTCAAAAAATGATTCCTCTAATTAATATCTAATGTTTTGCTGAAGACACCTAAGCTCTATAACGTCATCTTCACCCCAAGCCGAGGCTTCAGCCGACTTGAAAAAATATCTCGGCTGTCATCTCTGGCTGGAATCGATTAATTGCTCATAAAACCTTGGCATAAGAAGAATACATTTGATAATTTCCCGAAATTCCGAATCTTGAATTATCAAAATATAGAAAACTATCGAAATATCGACATTTTTTGACGGAAAACTCGTAACGACTGGTTACAAACGTAGTGGTGAACGCATGGGACCCGTACTTTGTACTGGTCCAATGATAATAACAAAAGTGAAATCAGTGTATGCGGTGAGGCGCATTGGGGTAAAGTGTGGTGCAACGTGACACAGTGAGGTAGGAAGTTACCGCAAAAAAACCTCTTACAGAGGAGGTGTGACGCAAGTCTTTATGCCTGCTTACAAAAGCTGTGAAATCAGAAAAGTGTGACGCATTAATCAACTAAGGTAAAACTATTTGCTTCCAGTTACAAAAGTTCTGAAATCAGAGGGGGGGGACGCATTAAGCTTCGATTCGCAACAAAAATTTTTAAACAAAATTATGTTGAGATCAAAAAATTGCGTCACAAATGCCAGACCCAACGACGAAACAATTTTTCTGTACTTTCAGTTTTTACGCTGTGAAAATTTGACTTTTATTTCTTATTACATCGTTTAGGGTAAATTTTAATTTTTGCGTCTAAAAACTGAGTGTTGAAAAATTATTCCGCTGGTGGGTTTGGCATTTGTGACGCAATTTTTTGAACTCAACATAATTTTGTTAAAAAATTTTGTTGCGAATCGAAGCTTAATGCGTCACCCACCATCCGGTGCGTTTGAACAAAAGTTATATGAAATGGTCTGGCAAATTGGTTTTCTCTTCTGAATATTCATTTCGGGACCCTAAGGAGCTAAAATCACCAAAAAACAAAAAAATTGAATGGGCGCATTTCAAAAAAAGTCAAAAAACGTCAAAAAAAACTCAAAAAAATCGATTTTTCAGGGTAAGTCAAAATAAATCAATTTTTTATTGAACTCTCAGGCGTTTTTACAACAATTCAATTTTATTTTAGGAGGAACAATTCAAAATTTAAAGTCCATTAATATTTCTTAAATGTGAAGACCGTTGTAGTCACATATTGAGCGGAGGAGACGTTTCACCACGTCCATGACTTTTGTTCGATAAATCCAATCGGCTTGGGCGAACAAGCTATGGAATCAGTCCATTTTGATTTTGCAAAAATTTGGAGCAAATATGAAGTTTCGATGGAAAATCCGATATATGGAGAACGTCTCCTCCGCTCAATATGTGACTACAACGGTCTTCACATTTAAGAAATATTAATGGACTTTAAATTTTGAATTGTTCCTCCTAAAATAAAATTGAATTGTTGTAAAAACGCCTGAGAGTTCAATAAAAAATTGATTTATTTTGACTTACCCTGAAAAATCGATTTTTTTGAGTTTTTTTTGACGTTTTTTGACTTTTTTTGAAATGCGCCCATTCAATTTTTTTGTTTTTTGGTGATTTTAGCTCCTTAGGGTCCCGAAATGAATATTCAGAAGAGAAAACCAATTTGCCAGACCATTTCATATAACTTTTGTTCAACCGCACCGTGCCCTCTGATTTCAGAACTTTTGTAACTGGAAGAAAATAGTTTTACCTTAGTTGATTAATGCGTCACACTTTTCTGATTTCACAGCTTTTGTAAGCAGACATAAAGACTTGCGTCACACCTCCTCTGTAAGAGGTTTTTTTGCGGATATCAGTACTTTTGTAAGTTTGTAAACAACTTTCTAGCTGCCATAGTTCTAGAGGTATGAATCATCCCTCTGGAATCTGGAAGTGGCGTTATCTCAGGATTGGGCCACATTTTCCCAAAACCATGAAACACGTGTACGCTAAAACTTAATTCTCTACAACTTCGCCTTTGGAACAAACTTTCTAACTCTCATAGTTCTAGAGATTTGGGTCATCCTGCCTAATTATGGATGTGGCCATATACCAGGATTGGGCCATATTTCTCCAAAACCCTGAAACACGTGTTCGCTTAAATTTGATTCTCTCTAACTTCGCCTTTGGAACCAACTTTCTAAATCTCATAGTTCTAGAGATACGGAATACATTTCATGAAACTTTCAAAACCTTACAACGTCAAAAAAAAAATTGCCACAAAGAAAGAAACGTTTACCAAATTGACTAGTTAAAAATATTCGATTTGAGTTCATTTCCATACAAAATAGCAAAATTGTTTAATTCATATCTTTGGAACGACTGAACCGATTTTAATGAGTGAAAAGGCACTTCGGCCTAAAATTTTCCGTAGAATCCGGGAAAAATATTTTCCGGGGGGTACGTCGCTCGGGGGGGAGGTCAAAAACTTCCTGTACATATGTTCCTTAGTCTACGAAAAAATTTCTTGTGAATTTTTTGGCGTGTAAGACTTGCGTCACGGGCGCATTGCTACCGCGCGCCCATGATACATCAAAGCAGATATTCGACGATGCTCACAAATGTCCAGAGCACACCATTTCGGTCCACCGGTAGCTTCCACAACTCTTGTTTTGCGTTCAATGATGATAACTGAAAGTAAGGAAGAGTAACATTTGTTAGTGGATCCGATCGTTTAAAATCACCTGATAAAGTTTATTTAGTAATTCAGAAGTGAGATTTTGATATTTTCATCGTAAAATCAAAGAGATTCCTACAAAGTTGTATCATCACATGAAATTCACTAAAAAAACTTACTTTCAACTTTCAATGAACCTACCTTTAGTATGAAGTCGTCCAGTTGTAGTGCCACGCTGTTTGTTCATTGTAGTTGTGATGCATTCAAGCGAAACGAACATTGGATGGTTACGAAGGATATCTTTATCATTACATTGAAGCGATGCACTAGTCAACACCTCAAAGCTCTCTTTAGTTTATCTGCATCAAGAATGAACTAAGTAACTAAACCGCAGCAAACTCATAGTTTTAACTGATGAGAAGTGAAAAATTCATATAACATCCTTCTTCAGATCAGTGAAATGATTGATCCGGTGACCAGGACCCACAAATCACTTTTAGGAAAATCCAGATCGCACCAAATCCGAACCAAATTTTCTAAAGTTCCCTTTGTTTTTCATACGGATTCAGTGGCGCCGACTTCAAGGGGGCTCCGAGGCTCGAGCCCCCAATGCGAGAAATTCATGGGGGCTCAGCCCCCATTGAGAAAATTAAATTGATTAAGTAAAGAGAAACTACACGCAAACGCTATCTCAGATCCGCACGACCCCGTTTCAAATCGATCCCCCGAATATTTTGTTCATGCTCTCAGGGTCAACTTATTTCAATTCTCTTTTAGCAACCACCGAGATGTTGAAATTGTTTAAAGCCAATCCCGAAGACTCGTTGCACTGCTATATTTTTCTAGCTATGTACTACCTTTATATAGCTGTGTACTAACGATCGTAACTTCGCATCAACCACTTGTTCAACAAATCAATCATTAAGGTCCTCGGCCAACCCAAGCATCGGCCTAGGTTCACATACATTTGAATGTACTGTCTGGTCATTTGAAAGACCAATTAAAAATCGTTTCACTTAAATGTCTACCTCAAGTATTTCATTTAAAGTGAGCGATAGTATTAACGACTTTGAGCCCAAACAGTAACAAGCCTAGCCTCGCCCCAGTAAAACTCAGTACACCCACTAAAGATTTTTCTATTGAAAAGTATCAGCTGTTGGTCTTAAACTGTTGAAAAAGATTGGAAGTAATAGTAAAACGCTCAAGAAGACCGTGCAATTCAGAGGATTGCAGTGGCAGTTCAATGGGGAAACTTAGCCTCAATTTCAAGAACGCTTCCTCAATCTACAAATTATTGAAGTAAATAAATTGAATCAAAATGGTATCAGAGACTCCCCTTGAGCTTCCAATAAGATGAACAAAAATCACATGCTACATAATGTACATCATGTGTTCATTTTAACAATGACAACTGTCAAAAGTTCTTAACATCCAATTTCTTTCCAGATGTCAAAAAATAGCCGTCTTTCGAAATCAAGGTTGATGCAATCAATCGCAAATTCGATTGATTCATTGATTCAAAATTCATAAAACAGAAACAAGAGACTTGATAATTTACTCGCATCCCTTACAAATGTGTACCCAAATTTTCTCTGAATATTAGATGTTGACCCACTTGCGTCTCTTCATATTTTGTTGTAGTTTGTTTGAGCCTCCAATGACCCAAACCAAAGTCGGCGCCCCTGTACGGAATTCGTGTTGGGAGCAAATGAGGAATTGTCTTATAAAGGCAACACCGCATGTCGCCCGTCAGAGAGGTTGAGGGGTAGCATAAGGGATCAACGGGGGAATATCGCCCGGAGGGGCTGCTGTACATGTAGTGCCACTTGCAGGACGTAATCTCGGCATAAATCCGGATATCACGAACATTTGTAAGAATTTTGTACCGTCTAGAGTCTGTGTTTCCAGATTTTGAACAGCAGTCGTCTCATCTAACAAATTCGTAATGAATCGAGGAAGGTTTGTTAAAACGATTTCGAAGAACTTGAGAAAATGTTAGAGCTTTTTAGAGTCTTGTAATTTTTTGTGAATTGAGATTTTCCTGGAGAGATTGAAGCCGATTTCACCACTAGTCTTCTACCCCAGCCTCTGTGAAGAGATCGAATTTCTGAAACAAAGAGAAAAGAAACGCCATTAGAATCTTCGTTTTGACTACATTAGTGAGGGATTTTTTTTTTTGGATTCAGAAAGAATTAATTATTTTCATGATTTGATGGTCAAAGAGATTCCTACAAAATAGTTTCATCACAAAAATGAACGAAAAGTTGCGAAAACGTTTAATGTACTTACTTAAAGAGGGAGAGTAACTGCAACCCATGGAACGTTTCCCCTACACCGAATTGAGCAAACGAAATCAATTTCCTTTCAATTTCTTTTATTCAAAACAATGAATAACCGCGAATGTCATCCACATAATAAATGTAAAAAATTGAAGACTTCCAAAACCAGATGACCTCCTTTATATGATGCCGATTTTGTTGGCAATATCAAGTGCATCGTAATCTCTAGCCAATCGCACGTACGCCTTCTTCTGGCCATCAGGTCTGTAATTCCACGACAAATTAATGAATTGGACTAAAAGGAATGATCGTTCGAAGAGAACTTACCTGATCAACAGGTTCACTTTAGCTACTTTGATGTCGTACAATTTTCGCACGGCAGCGCGGACGTGATTTTTGTTAGCACGTAAATGTGTTAAAAATACTAAAGTGTTGTTGTCTTCTATCTTCTTCATGGCAGCTTCCGTTGTCAATGGATATTTGATGATGTTGTAAGCGTCCATGCTAAATGGGATAAATTATTTGAATTAGAACATTGGCATGGGCATCGACATAGCGAAATGGAACACAGATTACACTCCACTCCCCCGCGAACCGATTTTCTCTTTCTCACGATTGGTGGGTGCGTCTCATTCAGCGTTGTAAGCACACTGGTGAAATAGTTGTTGTCAGTAATAAGTCGCCTTCACTCAAATCAACACATTGCAGGAAGGACGTGCCAATATTTTGACAAAATTTACTATTGGAGAATGCGGTAAGCAAAAACTGATTTAGACAGCTTTTCTATTGATTTCTCCACCGAAGTATATAAGAATTGATTTGGGCAATCCACAACTAATTGCGTTTTATTTCGCAAAGGGCGCCCCCCTTGGTTCTATCTAACATAAAAATATTACTCACCGATTTCTTGTCGGTACAGACTTTCGGGGGTACTTGGGATTACGAGGTAATGCCAGAGTCTTTGGTCGACGGAATGTGACCGAAGTGCGTACTTTACGTGTACGTGTACCAAATGGTCCAGTAATAACCTGAAATTAATCAGAAAATTAACTTCGAATTCCACCCGCGAATTCACATTCCTACCTTCTTTTGCACTTTCTTTGCCTTAATAATAGCTACAGCTTTAGCCTTAGCTGTTCCCTTTTGCTTAGTTGCACCAGGCTTGGTAGCTTTCTTTCCAGCGAATGCTTTCACTTTAAGAGCGGTCTTGGAACCAGGCTTTGGTTTGCCGGCAACTTTCTTAGCAACTGGTTTCTTTGCTGTAGCAGTTTTGGCCTTTGGTTTAGCCGCACTTCCGGCTACTTTCTTGGCAACAGCTTTTTTTTCGCCAGCCTTTTTAGCAACGGCAGGTTTCTTTGCGGTTGCAGCCTTTTTGTCTCCGGCTGGCTTTTTGACAGCAGCAGCAGTTGCTGGTTTCTTTGCTGCTGGTTTCTTGTCATCCGTAGCTGGTCGTTTTGGAGCAGCTTTGGTGGCAGCGGCTGCTGGTTTTTTGTCAGCTGGCTTGGCTGCAGCTGGTTTCTTTTCGGCTGGCTTGGCTGCTGCTGGTTTCTTTTCAGCAGCTGGCTTCTTTGCCTTCTCTCCTGATGACCCTGCAGCGGCTGATGTTGCAGGTTTCTTCTCTTTTTTTTCTGCTGGTTTAGCAGCTGATAAAATAAATACAAATTATAAATTTACTAGCTCTGGAAAACCATGAAAGAATCACTGGCATTGGAAAAAGTCATGGAAAGAACTTATTGAATTACAGAAGGAGATCATAAACAAAACACTGTGTGACATTGAGGTTATGTTGTAACCAAAAAGCATGTTAATGCACTCATCCAAAACGTGCATCAATAGTTTCCGGTTCTAGAACCACAAACGAACCAGATAAAGCCACAGAATATTTGATGCTCGATGACTACAGAGAAAAATGAAACATAAACGACACATGGACCGCGTGGCTCTTACGGAATTTTGTCAACACATTTTTACTCCTCCGCATTTGTATTTTCACACAACTTTAATAATTAATTTCACATTGCCATCAACTTAATCCGATGCCAGTGATTCTATTCAAAACATTTCGTTTCACAACAAGGAAAATGCGAAAAATATTCTCACCGGGTTTTTCTGTTGGCTTTTTCGGTGCCATTTTAGAGGAAAAGACCAATGTGAAAGAGAATAATGAGTAGTTGGATTTCTGTGCATGCGGTGGCGCACTTGTTCGATAAAAGCGATGAAAGATGAACACAAGAGTTAACGAAAATCGATTTCGAAATTCGAATCGTTAATTTTTTTACGCGGGTAATTTAAAAAAACATTTCAAGATTGAAAATGGAATTTGAAATTAAAAATTTTATTTATTTTACTATCGGACCAAAAAAGTTTGGATGTTTTGATATAAAGATTTGTTTGGAAAGTGTGAGAGCCCGAAACAAATTTGGCGAACTATAAAAAAGCTTGTTAATAGTGATAAGGTCCGTAATGTTAAAGTGAATGTTAGGGTGAATGGTGTTTTGGTTGATGGCGATGGGGTTTCTGTGGCGTTTAATGATTATTGTGCGAATGTTGGTGTTCAACTAGCATCAGAAATCCAGGGACGCAATGATCATGCACCCTGTGGTCCTGAAACCCTTACTCGTAATCAGAAATCTATATTCTTACATAGTGTATCTCCAGTCGAGCTATATGAGCTAATTTACTCATTGAACAGCAATAAATTTCCTGGGTATGACGGTATATCTGTGGCCATTACAGGCCAATATCTGTGTTACCAGTGATAAATAAAATTTTCGAAAAATTGACTTTTTCTAATATTTTTAGGTTTCTTGATTCATCAAATTTTTTTTACAGCAAACAGTACGGCTTTAGATCTTTGAGTGGTGCTCACATAGCTCTGTTTGAGCTCGTTGATTACATATCCTTTCATGTCGATAAGGGGAAAATAGTTACAGGCCTTTTTCTTGACCTATCTAAGGCCTTTGATACCGTGAACCATGCGTTATTATTGAACAAGCTGTCAGCTGCTGGCATTAGAGGTCTGGCGCTTGATCTCATTTCTGACTATCTTGAGCACAGGTACCAGCGGGTTGTTGTTAATGGTCACATGAGCCCTTGGGTGAGCGTGACGATGGGAGTTCCACAAGGTACCTGGGTTCACTCCTCTTTTTGATCTTTATTAATGACTTGCACCGTCTCCCCCTAAAGTCTCACCCATATTTGTTTGCGGATGACACTAGCATCTTCTCATCTTCTGTTTGTTTTGCTAACAACATTGTTAATGTCAACAATGACCTTAAATTGCTATCGGATTATTTTGAGGCCAATCAGCTTACGGTGAATTTCAAGAAGACTAATGTTGTGCATCTCAGATCTACTCGTACAATGATTGACAACTCTCTGAAGGTTGAGTTAAATGGAAATGTGATTACGTCTGTTGATTCTGTCAAATATTTGGGTGTTATTTTGGATAAGCACCTTAGTTGGAACTTCCACATTACCAAGTTGTGTTCAAAAATTTCTGGGCAGATTGGCATCTTGAGAAAGTTGCGCTACGTATTGCCAGTTGGAATTTTGTTAACCCTGTATTTCTCAATGATTCACTCTCGCCTATCCTATTGTATTGGCTCATGGGGTTGTGCTAATAAAAACTTGATTGAGAACCTTGAAAGGAAACAGAGGATTGCCTTGAGAGTTGTTAATAGATTGTCATACAGATACCCTTCAGAGCTATTGTACTTGGATTTCTGCCCTAAGATCTTATCTGTCAGTAAAATGTACAGATATGCAGTTTGTAAATTTGTGTTCGATGCCTATAGAGATCTATGTCATCATTCTGTCAATTTTCGTAGACCGGAGCATCGCTATCCTACGAAAGGGTCCAAACTGTTATATGTGCCATTTTCACCATCTGTTTTAGGTAAACGCAGAGGACGCAGAGTTACTGTTGCTGGGGCTAACTTGTTTAACTCTTTACCTTTAGATGTGCGCTCATCGATCACCCAAGCTCAATTTTGTCGTTCTCTAAAGTCGTATCTATTAACGAAATAGTAAATTTTTAAGCGGGAACAAGATTTGTGGGTTCCGTCTATTAACGAAATAGTAAATTTTTAAGCGGGAACAAGATTTGTGGGTTCCGTTCGATTGAAATAGATGGTTGAATGTGCCATAACTTGTGTTTGAGTATCATTTTTCTTTTTTTTTCTATGGGCTTTCCCTTGCTATTCACTGACTTTCCATTTATCGATTTTTTGTTTTTTGTTTTTGTTCTTAGTTGAACACTTTGACTTTCTATTAATAT
The DNA here is from genome assembly GCA_029228625.1 of Pseudolycoriella hygida. NCBI lineage: Eukaryota > Metazoa > Arthropoda > Insecta > Diptera > Sciaridae > Pseudolycoriella > Pseudolycoriella hygida. The sequence goes on from CM055403.1 coordinate 149,974,706, forward strand.
TTTTTGATATTTGCTTTGATTTTTTTATTATGATTTTTTGTGATATTTCTATGTTCCTTCAAATTGCTACGCAAAATGGAACATAAATTATATGTTTTTTTGATGTTTTTTTGAATAAAGAATTGAATTGAATTGAATTGAATTGAATTTGATAAATAATTTGTAAAAGTACCTTTCAATTTTCGATCCTCTCTCCTGTAAACAATGAGCTGCTAAAACTAACCGAAAGTTGGTGAAAAAGAAGTGAATGATTCGGACTCTATCGTTTACTTTAGATGATGAGTTGTCACGATATTTTGTTAATTGGATCAGAAATGTGATGACAATTCGCCGATGGACGGACAGGAAGGTATGTTCTAAGTCGTTTTGAATTTTTTACAAATTCGCTTCGGACGGGATTTAAATATTTGTTATCGACTTGTTCAGCCTGATGACCTGCTGATCTGTTTAAGTTCTGGTAAATCTAAATCCGGTTGTTAACTGTATTCAGGGAAACTGAAAATAGCCATTTTGAAGCAGTAATACAGGTTGAGATTAGAGATTTTGGGTAAAGCACCTTATTATAAGTTTACGATTCTATTTATAATATTTTTTAAGTTATAAGTTATAAACTACAAGTTATAAGTTTTGAAACTGATCAGTACTGATCCAGATCAGTTTTGAAACTGATCAGTACTGATCCAGATCAGTTTTGATACTGATCAGTACTGATCCAGATCAGTTTTGAAACTGATCAGTACTGATCCAAATCTGTTTTGATACTGATCACTACTGATTCAGATCAGTTTTGAAACTGATCAGTACAGATCCAGATCAGTTCTGAAACTGATCAGTACTGATCCAGATCAGTTTTGAAACTGATCAGTACTGATCCAAATCTGTTTTGATACTGATCACCACTGATTCAGATTAGTTTTGAAACTGATCAGTACTGATCCAGATCAGTTTTGAAACTGATCAATACTGATCCAGATCAGTTTTAAACTGATCAATACTGATCCAGATCAGTTTTGAAACTTAGCAGTACTAATCCGCATCAACTTTGAAACTGATCAGTACTTAGCGACTTGATGAGGCGTTTCACAAAAAACATTTTTGGTAATGATGTAGGAGTAAAAGTTTTATGGATCATTTTGATGAATAAAGCTGAAATCGAACTAGACTTCCGAATCGTCGATTTCGTTTGTTTTCAGCTTAAGGGGGTTTCAGAGAGCAGTTCAGATTCATTTAAACTTGTCTCGGGGACTGCTGTCAAACATTTATGAATGAAAATAATTGAAAGTTGACGGAATACTGTGCCAACACCTAGCAATGCGAAAGTGACAGATGCGAAATTTTTCTAATATGGCACCACCAAATTCCATTAACAGCTTTCGATTTATGAATCGAATTTGTCACTTTCACATTGCTATGTAAATCTACCGACGGTTTGAATTTCTCTTCTCTCGTTTTGGAATTACGTTTTCATTTCTCTTTTTTTTCGGTCTACAACACGCGAAATTGCCTAAAATCAGTCGTTAAAAACAGACACACAAATAACTATTTTGTAACTTCCGAAAGGTCTGATATCAATTTATGTGACGGTTTCGGAGTTGCTACGCTAAACAGCTACGCCGATAGCCGCTGAAAAAAGCAAGTAACTTGCGCTACCGTCTCAACCACCAGAAAATATTAAAGCCGTTGGCGTTGGTAGGTTTCCTACATCCGTTTTCAGACATCACAGTGGTCCATATCCGAAAATGAAAGGAATGCGAATCTGTTCGAAAAAAAAAAATGAAATATATGGGAGTCTGTTTACTTTTGTAGACTCCTGATCGTTTTCGGAAAATAATGCCCATGCATCAACACTTTCGTGAAAATAAGCGGGTATTTGTGGAGCCTCACATTTTGGTAAGTATTTAATAACGTTTCGGCAAAAGGAGAATGTGGAGAACCGCAGAGACGTTTTTGAGTCACTTTGAGCTACCACCGATTTTTTTAAAAATACTGCCCCACAGCCAAGCATTTCCGACGCGCGGAGCTGCGTTCATTTCATGACATGTAAGTGTCGCTATCGACGACCGGTAAGACTCGGCTTAAAAAGGTGGCTGGAAACGCGTAAATTTAATCTTTTGGTTGGCAGCTTGGCTGTGCTAGAGAGTGTCGTCGGCGACTAGAACGGCCTCATACCTGTTATAAGAGCGTCCACCTCCATATTGTCTTTCGTTTGTGTTTGTACCATCGACTAATCAGAGGTATATACAGCTGAATATGCCGCTAAAACCTCTTATTAACAGAAAGAAATCTTCGCTTATACGTACGCAAGACCTGACAATTCTCATTGGGAGATATTTCAACAGTGCATTGTGAGTTTTAAAGAGAAACAGGCTGGAATCGGGAGAACGTAAAAAACTGCTGTTTTCCGTCCTATTTTAATACAGAAAAGCAGTTTTCTGAACCCTCGGAATGAAAAATATTGTACGAAACTCGGAAAAATACATGTTTTTGACTAGTGTGATTGCAGCCCATGGCGAAGCCACAACCTCACACTCGTCAAAAGTATGATATTTTTCCTAGTTACGTAAATAACTACTTTTGTTCTTCTGGTTTACGTAAGTATACCTTCATAACTCAGAAAACATAAACAGCCACGGAACACGGTACATACAATTTGAATAATAGTGGATGCGGAAATAAGTCATTACATGAGGGATTAATTTTGTGAAATGAGCCAAACTCAAGAGGGTATTTTTAAGCAAAAAGCTTTGAAAACTGTTTTTTGACGAGTGTAGAGTTTGTATCCCGAGCCGAAGGCGAGGTATACAACTACAAGAGTGAAAAAACAGTTTTTAAAGCGAGTTGCTTAAAAATACATGAATGAGTTTGCGAATGTCACTAAATTGTCCAGAATGGATGACTTATTAAGCATCCCCCACTGTATGTTGTTTTACTCGGTATCCCAACAGAAAAAGCGTCATTACATGCAGATATACACGTAATGAGAAGTTTCCGGTGGGGACTAAATGTAATGAATAGCATGTAATGAATGACATGTAATGAATAATTTCCGTGGGATGTACATATACATGTAATGACAAGTTTTCGGTGGGACAACGAGTAAATAAATTTTACTTTAAGACAAAATTTAAAACAAAAACGCCTAACAGAGCCATTGCAACCGTTGCAACGCTTTATTTTATTTTAAATTGTACCAAAAACTCTTATTCGCCTATCGGTTTCGTATGCAAAAATGTTATCGATCTTACGATCGACCGGCGACATGACATGACATGGATGACTAACGCAGCGGATTTGAGTATGATGACGAGTTCTTCGATTGCGAATGAGGAACGAAGGGAAAATGAAATAGGAGAAAATGTATGCAGCTTGCACGATGTATGGAGCATTTTATTGGTAGTAACAGTGTGAACGTGAAGAGAAGGGGAAAGTGTATGTATCGTTGCTGATGTATGAATTATTCTACTGATTAGATCAATGCATTCGACATGTGAAACTGTAATGTACGATGTATGCGGTTTTTTATGTTTATGAGTTATGACGAAATAATTATTGCGGACCATCCATAAATTACGTACGCTTTTTTCAGTGCTGTCATCAGATTTAAATCAACAATAATTTGAAAAATATTTACTTTTGAGACATCAAATGTTTGGCCGACCCCCCCTACTACATACTAGAGAATTATAGCCCAGACAATGTGAGAACAATTTAAAGCGGGTAAATTTGTACAAGGAAAATAGGTACACAATTTGTATAAGGAAAATTTCCTTCAACGCGATAATTCGCCGGGCATTAATTCCAATTTTTTCGGGCGTTAATTCCCGGGCGATAATTTCCCGGCCGTTAATTTCTTTCCAGCCGTTAATTCCCGTCATCATTTTCATCGAAAATTAGTAATGTTTCTCAACGTTATCCAAATTGTCAACTTATAAATGAAACAAAAAGTTCTAAAAAAGAACAGTGTGTGTGATCAGTCCTCGCGTTTCGTACAAGGATAATTATGTTATTTAAGGTGTAGTCGCTGGTATAAAGAAAATGATTCGTCGATATTTTCTACAAGGAAAATGTTTCGCCTTTATTCTGTACAATGAAAATATTTCGCCTGTGTTTTGTACAAGAAAAATGTTTCGCCGATTATTTGTAGAAGAAAAATGTTTCGTCGATATTTCGTACAAGGAAAATCTTTCGTACAAGGAAAATTTGTCTTTTGTACAAGGAAAATGTTTCGCCGATATTTTGTACTAGGAAAATCTATCGTATATACTTTGTGAAAGGAAAATCTTTCGCTGGTATTTTGTATATAAGGAAAATCTTTTCGATGGTTGTCAGAATGCGCCACTTACGACACAAAAAAAATGGAAATATATTACCAAGAACACAAAGTACTTCAAAATCGTATCGCTCCGACGAAAAGCACTGGAGAATTCGTTGGAGCATGCAATATACTAGGAAGTATGCCACTTCTTCTTCTGATTGGAAGTGAACTGGGGCGCTAATGAGCGTTATATATAAAAATAAAGTGCTCAGTGAACTCAACGACTAACTCTCAACGTTCTTTTTTAGATTTATCAGGATGAGGCGGTCCATTTCTGGTTCATGAAACACAGATCTAGTGATCCTTTGTTTCGTCACCCGTTCATCATGTAAATCTTTGAAAACCTCCTAGTCCCAACCAAGAATCTATCTAGAGCGGCAGACTGGGTACTGTTGCGGGTTGGACCACATAACTACCTAGAGTCCTTAGCCTCAGTAAGGAAAACTTCGGACATTCACATATTACGTGAACGCCCGTCTCATAGCCGAAGCCACAGGTGCAACTGGGATCATTGGAGAGTCCCATTTTAGCTAGATGCATGCTTAGTCCACAGTGCCCGGTGATCGCACCAACCACTCGCTTGATGCGACACCTGTCCATGTTTAGCAATTCTGTAGTCCACTTTCCATCGGGCACCGGGAAGAAGCGCTTTATGTGCACTACTCCCTCATAGGCGCTCCAATAGTTAACGAATTCCGACTTAACCCAACACTTTATTGCTTTTACACATTTCGAGTGTGGTATGGGTATATGAGGCTCTAGCCCACAACTTAAAGTTGCCGAACCTTTCCTCGCCAGCTTATCCGCTCTCTCGTTTCCCTCCACGCCAGAGTGTCCGGGAACCTAGGCCAGCTTTACCTTATTTCTTAGTCCAACCCGGTTCAGGGACTCCTTTAACTTTTTCACCAGCTTGGATGTAACGACAGGCGACATGAGCGCCCCAATCAAGGCCTCACTGTCAAAACAGATTGTGGCATTTCTTCCACATGCCTCTGTTGGGATTGCCTCCTGCACTCACATCAGTGCTGCGAACGTCTCAGCCTGAGTCACGTTGGCTTACCTTCCTAGGTGATACCACCTTTCAACAGCCTGCCCTGGAGAAAGTACCCCGGTTTTAGAGCCGTCAGTGAAGTTCACAACTTCTTCACCCGAGATGTAGCTTGGCCAGCGTTCCAGCCATTCCGACCTGCTGGGCACGAAAGTCTTGAACCGCCTCACAAAGTCGGTCTCCGGTCTCATTCGGTCCCTAGGCAGCTCAAAGACCTCATTGGTGATGACCTTCTTGATTTTCCCATGGCCCGAAGTGAAATTCGGAGTCCAAAGATCATTCTGTGATAACCTATCTGCCGTAGCAAAGGCTTTTAATTCCACGTAGACCGGTGGCAGGTTAATCAACATCTCAATGGCCACCGCAGCTGTCGACCTCATAGCACCGGTAACACAAATGCACACCAGCCTTTGAATCTCCTTCAGCTCTTTCCTCGCACTCCCTATGTCGAGTCTCGTCCACCACACAACACAGCCGTGAATCATCATAGGCCTTATGACTGCTTCATAAATCCACAGTATAGCCTTGGACGGTAGACCCCAGTTCCTCCCAAAGAAATTCCTGCAAATCCAGAGAGCTACTATAGCCTTCTGTGACTTGTCCTTGACATGCTCGATCCAATTTAACTTGTGATCGAGAATAACTCCTACATATTTTACCTTCTCTCCAGGGACGATGTCTTTATCGAACAGCCCTAGTTCACCTACAAGTTCTTGACCCGACGTTCTCCTGCCAAAGAGAACTATGTCCGTCTTGTCCGGGTTAACTCTAAGGCCGTTGTTTCGACACCATTCCTCAACTACTTTCAGCGAGTACTTGATCCTATCACCCAGCGTGCTCTCGAACTTACCTCTGATCAGAATTGTCAAATCGTCCTAGTACCCTAGGGCGAAAGTCCTCTCGTCGTTCAGCCTCCTGATGAGGGAGTCCACGACCATGCACCACAGCAGAGGAGATAATATTCCCCCCTGAGGGCTGCTCAGAAACTACACCTGTTGCCACATACAGTTGCCTCAATTGCCCTGTTCCTGAGCATACCAGTGATCCACCTCGTCACCATCTGTCCTACTCCCCTACTTTCCAGGGCTAACTCTCAACGTTACTTTACTGACATTACGTATGACGCTAAAGGGTCATCTCGCAGCTTACACAACAGTTGCTACTGCACTTGACTTGATGTTGACGGAGTCATTGCAAAGAATTTCTTACAACATTTTTTACGGTTTGTTTATTGATTTGAATCTAAATTCGAATAAAAGTGTAATAATATTCAGCAATAATAATAACTACAAATTGTAGGACATAAGATCAGGAAAAATAGGAAAATAAATTATAAAAACAAAAAAAAAAAACGTTTCTGAATTCACAGGTGAGTTATGAAACTTTTGACTTTTAGTCTTTCTTTCTTTTATTTATAAATAAATTGTTCTATAAAAGGAGTTTTTGGACTTCATAAATTTTTCTTTTTTTTATTTGGTTGGTGCCAAAAAATATAAAACAATTACCGAACAGCAATTCCATAATATTTTTAAATATAACAAATTAACTTTAATATCAATTTTCACATTTCTATGCATTCAAATTTTCCGCGAGTAATTTTTTCGATTTGTAGGCGCATTTTATTGTTATTCGGCGTGTTTTCTTGGGTATTTTGGGTTTTTTCATTAAAATTTTATTCATTTGCTTACTATTAAGGGATAGGATCGAAAATGTAGCCAGCAGGGAACTCAACAATCGAATCGATAAATAATTTTTGCAATTTATTCTACGGATAAACAACTTTTGTGAAATGATTTTTGCTGAGTGTGTGTTCGATGACAGTCCTATAACGTTCCATTTCCCTAAACTATTTCAGCAACAAACACAATCTGTAACCCCAGATTCAAATTTATCTTATTTACATTGTCGTAGTGGCACGGAAATCATCTAAAACAGAAATTGTGTCTGATCGCTTGGCTGGTTGGTACAAACAAAAAGTGTAAATTACGTTGTTGAATTAAGATCCGGCATTTACAGTAACATTGAGTGAGGATCCTCCATGAATTTTTGGAAATATTGTAACCATCGGGCACCAACAGCTCCGTCAACAGAGCGATGGTCACAGCTCAATGTTACTGAAATGTAAACGCTTTGCTTCCATCCTTTTTCCGAATTGGGGTCAGGAACGATACGTTGTTGAGCGCCTCCAACAGCTAATATGCACGATTGAGGAGGATTGATGACGGCACAAAATTGAGTTGTTCCTAGCGAAATAAAGAAAGAAAAATATTTTACTTGCGAGCCAGTGGACTTCTTACATTCATTTTTATTTATATTTTATTTCAAAAAAAATATTTTCCGGTTCTAAGTTTACATATCTTGATGGCGTACTTTGTTACGATCTTTCTGAAAATCTTCGAAACATCCAGCAATTAGATTTCGTTTATGCACTAGACTGGTCAATAGATCGAGTTTGTAATTTTATGTAGAAGGCGAAGGACGCCACCTGAGTCTCGGTGACAAAATCCTGTCATGGCGTGGTGAAGTACGCAACATTTACAATGAAAGGACGCATTAAATAACCGCCATGATAGCATTTTGTCACCGAAACTCAGGTGGTGTTACGATTTTTTCATCTAAAAACTAATTAGCCAAACATGATCTACCCTCTAGTCAGTAGGGTGGGTCGAATTTTTTTATTTTTTTTTCGAAACGCCTGACCCTACAAATGCCGTCTAATGGTCCCAGAAATGTTTCGTAGGAGAATTTTTTTTTTTTAAATGCGATCTTCCTCTGCCTCTCCTGGAAAAACTCATTTTAGGCGTTGTTTCATGAATTACGGCATAAGCATCAATGTCTTCTTGAACGTATACATCTTGAAGAGAAACGTTTTAGGGCTAATTATTAGTATTCGGATAGTACTTCAAAATGCCGGTGTCGGGGAGGTCATAAATACTTTAATGTGGTGTTGGAGGGTCAACCTCCCTTCCCGACTTTTAGTTTCCATATTGAAATTTCAACTTTGACTCCACCAAAACAACATAAACAATGATTTAAAAAATTTTCAAAGAACGTAGATAGATAGAGAATTTCATAACGAATTCAGGAAAGCAAACCGTTTTGAAATCGGTTGACACGTGACTGACTCACACCTATTTCAGTGTGAGCATTAGGCGAGGCATTAAGGGGTCCAAAAAATGAAAGTGTTGACAAAGTTGGCGGACTTGGCTAAAAACAGACCTTTATGGTACCCTGATAAAAAGTCAATATCCGAGTGGATCTAGGGGGCGTTCAACTACAAAATGTGTGAAAAACACCAAAATCAATGAAAATACAGACTTTAGCTAAATTGAGCATAACTAAGAGATGATAACATTTCTTGTTAGGGGGAAATCATTAATTCCTCTTCAGAATACTCCAAAGAGAAGAGAAAACTAGTAATCGGCCACTTTTTGCATTGAAATATGGCCAGTTACTGGTGCTGGCCGGAGACTACTACATGGCCGATAACCGATGCATTTACCCTACTAGAAAATGTAAAACAGGTTATTCCAAAGACGGAAATCGGTTGTCTCAATTTCGAAAACCGGGTTTCACAAATGACGTCCGGTTATTTTGACAATTTTCCGACCTACCCCCTGGTCCGAATTCGTCCGGTTATACTGTTCACCTTAAAATAATGACGTCTGATTTCAATCCCCCCCCCCCCAATGAAAAATTTGAGTTCACAAAAAAAAATATTTTTTTATTGTAGAATGACACTTTCGCCATTTTTATGTACATTTTTCTTCTAACACACTGTCAAAGAAACTATAGGAAAAGTCTGCGTTTCTCTCTCGACAAAGAACCTAGGGCATGCTCCCATTTATAAGTTATAAATTCTTGACAGTTTGACAAAACCACAAATTCTCAACCGGACGTCACGTTTCTCATAACCCCCCTCCCCCACCGTCCGAATTCGTCCGGTTTCCCTTTACCTCCTCCCCTCCCCCCTTACGACCGGACGTCATTTATGAATGGCCCCTTATAGTTCCAGAGATATGGATCATTTCTCCCAATATAGAAGTGGTCATATCCCAGGATTGGGGCAATTCTGCCTCTACCCAAAAACTTGAGAAACGTGTTCTCTAAAATTTTACTCTCTACAACTTTGCCTTTAGAAGCAACTTTCTACCTCTTATAATTCTAGAGATGTGGATCATCCCTCCCAATTCTAGAAGTGGTCATATCTCAGGATTGTGGCATTTTTACTCAAAATCCTCAAAAATTTCATTCTCTACAACTTTGCCTTTGAAAGTAAATCTCCATATTGCATAGTTGAACAATTCCATGCAAAAAGTGAAAAATGCGTTACGTGCAAACGCTCTAACGGGTAAAATTAGAATTCCTTTGTATGGAGAAGTTGAACATTGAACATTTGTAGAAACTTCTTTCATATAACACAAGCCTCGTATGTTCTTTGTTTAGCAAGAAAACAACGTTTGCACATAACCCACCAATGGAATTGCCCCTGACCCGATTCTCACAACAAATTTTTCCCAGTTTTGTGACATTAAATGCTTTCATTTGACACAAAAAAAAGTTCCCTCAACCGTCGAAAATTTCATGTTAGATCTCCACTTCTTCGACCATATCTCCGAAACTACTTGGATGATTTTGCTCATCTTCGAAGTTGAATCATGGGAGGCATGTACCTTTGCTCGGCTGTGCCGTTTGGCAAAAAATGGAGACGGACGGATGGACAAAAGGATATTTTTTATTGCTGATTCGTCATCTTTAGACGATAATAGATGCATTTTTATCTTCAACGAATGTGAGGAAATATATTTGTCAATTTTTACAACATTTCCAAGAACGCCTTCAGGAACTCTTTTGGACGACCAGGCTTTAAGAATAGTGATTGCTCTTAGACAGAGAAGCTGTAGGTAAAATCTGACGCCACGGATTTGACAGTAAGCGATGTGCTGGCAGAAAGCAGGGCACGAAGTTGTTAATGATCTCATAAAACGAGCCTCAACAACCCGACTATCAGAGAACCGTCTGGCTGCGACAGGAACAACAGCCAAAAACCAGATGGTCTTATATGACACTTTACATGTGGTGATACTGTCTGCAAAACATACAAAAATGTACACGTAAACGTGCTCGGGGTGCTGCGAAATGTAGAGAAAGCGTCTAAACGGCAAATTACGCATGTTTGGAAGGTTGTTTTTGCTTTCCACCGGCTATTGAGACGTATGACACTTGGAAAGATGAAGGCAAAAAATTATTTGACGAAATTGAAAAGAATAAAAAACTGGGGAGACTTGATCCAGAGCATACTTGATACATGGGATAAGTCTAGCGATACAACGAAGAAACGCAGTGTGTTTCCTCGGAACGACTCCCGACAGTGAAGAAAAATTATACATCCTAAAATTTTGTGCTACGTGAGATTCTCTGCTGTACGACCACTAGCGAAAACCGGTCCGGTTTTACGTTCCCTATACCCTACACTATAAGTTGTAAGTTATTGTGCTTCTCAACATAAATGTCAAGAAAGTGCAACTCTGAATGTATGTCACAACTTTGCGAGCAAGTTATTCTATTAATTATTGCTTCTTCAACTCTCTCTCGTTCACTTTTTCTCTTACATGAATTTTATTGAAGTATTGTTTCGTGCGTCAATTTTAAGCAAAAAAACCTCTTACAGAGGAGGTGTGACGCAAGTCTTTATGCCTGCTTACAAAAGCTGTGAAATCAGAAAAGTGTGACGCATTAAGCATCTAAGGTAAAACTATTTTCTTCCAGTTACAAAAGTTCTGAAATCAGAGGGGGGTGACGCATTAGGCTTCGATTCGCAACAAAAATTTTTAAACAAAATTATGATAATAATAATTAAACAGACCCAACGACGAAACAATTTTTCTGTACTTTCAGTTTTTACGCTGCGAAAATTTGACTTTTATTTCTTATTACATCGTTTAGGGTAAATTTTAATTTTTGCGTCTAAAAACTGAGTGTTGAAAAATTATTCCGCTGGTGGGTCTGGCATTTGTGACGCAATTTTTTGAACTCAACATAATTTTCTTTAAAAATTTTTGTTGCGAATCGAAGCCTAATGCGTCACCCCCCTCTGATTTCAGAACTTTTGTAACTGGAAGAAAATAGTTTTACCTTAGATGCTAAATGCGTCACACTTTTCTGATTTCACAGCTTTTGTAAGCAGACATAAAGACTTGCGTCACACCTCCTCTGTAAGAGGTTTTTTTTCGGATATCAGTACTTTTGTAAGTTTGTAAACAACTTTCTAGCTGCCATAGTTCTAGAGGTATGAATCATCCCTCTGGAATCTGGAAGTGGCGTTATCTCAGGATTAGGCCACCTTTTCCCAAAACCATGAAACACGTGTACGCTAAAACTTAATTCTCTACAACTTCGCCTTTGGAACCAACTTTCTAACTCTCATAGTTCTAGAGATTTGGTTCATCCTGCCCAATTATGGGAGTGGCCATATACCAGGATTGGGCCATATTTCCCCAAAACCCTGAAACACGTGTTCGCTTAAATTTAATTCTCTACAACTTCGCCTTTGGAGCCAACTTTCTAACTCTCATAGTTCTAGAGATACGGAATACATTTCATGAAACTTTCAAAACCTTACAACGTCAAAAAAAATTGCCACAAAGAAAGAAAGAAAGAAAGAAAGAAAGGTTTACCAAATTGACTAGTTAAAAATATTCGATTTGAGTCCATTTCCATACAAAATAGCAAAATTGTTTAATTCATATCTTTGGAACGACTGAACCGATTTTAATGAGTGAAAAGGCACTTCGGCCTAAAATTTTCCGTAGAATCCGGGAAAAATATTTTCCGGGGGTACGTCGCTCGGGGGAAGTCAAAAAGTTCCTGTATTTATGTTCCTTAGTCTACGAAAAAATTTCTTGTGAATTTTTTGGCGTGTAAGACTTGCGTCACGGGCGCATTGCTACCGCGCGCCCATGATAACATGTAAGCCCTGGTTCGCACTTAAAAAAATTATCACTCCGAATGCGCATAGAGCAAATTTCTCTCTATGCCCATGCGTATTTTCAAAACGGATTGATAGATCCAGACTAGTAATTCTACTAATTCTCTCAATTATCTCATCTCTCAATGTCGGCAAGCATTCGTTAGCGTGACAAATTTGACATTTATATTGCAACGCATAACATAAGTCCGTAGATATAAGTTATAAGATGGATTTATTGATGATCAATCATCATCATCAATTTTTAATCAATCATCATAAAACATCAATCAATCAGTAATCAGTCATAATAAATCATCAGTCAGTAATAATTGATCATCAATCATTATAAATCGTCAATCAATCATCATCAATCATCATTAATATTTTCACTTATATCTTTTAACGTATAACTTATAGTTTACGTATAATAACTTATAACTTATAGCTCATAACTTATATCATAGTTATACAGCCGGTTCATTCCATTTTTACTCAGAATGAAAAAACAAATGACAAGTTCAATTATGAAAGTATCCAGCCAATTAAGTTATTTCCAAATCTTTAAATTTTTGTGCAAAATTTGAATGCTAATTTGGAAAAATCTTAATTGGCTGGGTACAGTAAAAAAGCATTTAAGTTTAAAGTGTCACCCACTTCTTCATTCTGTAAGTATTAATTAGAAATTTTGCGATAAAGGTCTAAACATATTGCACGCGATTATTCGATCAACTCATTCGCATGACAGAGTGTTAAATAAAAAAAGACAAAAAATCGCTAAGTAGATTTGCCCAATCTCTCTAATATCGAGTACATTATGGAAGCATACTTTTCAATTTCATACCTGGCTGCGTACCTTGTCTCAGTTTAACGGCACAAAGTAAGCAGCCCGCTGTCAAAAATTGAAGCATATCACTGACGAATGTTTACAACGCACTAACGGCACTAACTTTCAACACCATGCTGCGTTCCTGAGCTATGTTCGCGGAAGAAAGAAAGTGACAGCAAATGACAGCCAAATAGAAAATTACACTTCCTACTCATAGAAAATGCGAATGTGACAGATGTAAAATTTTTCGAATATGGCATTGTCTAATTCGAAAAATTTCGCATCTATCATTTTGACATTTTTGTGTACATCTATAATCTATAAAGATATACCCCAATTCTTGACACCACGCTGCATACTTTGTCATGATTCAACGGTACATAGCGCATGGATCATTTGATTGATAATAATTTTATTGTCTACTATTTTCTAGCTGACATGGAAAAAGAGTGACTATGACTGCTGTCATAGCCCTCGTTAAAAAACCATGAAAACGTTACAATATATAAATAACATTAATAACATTAACATAGAACAAAAGGAAAAATACAAAAAATTTACAAACAAAAAGTAAGAAAACATCAAAAATATTACGTCAAAATCAACATAACGAAAGTCACAAGAATAAATAATTTATGAATCTATGTCAAAGACATAGATCGTCAAAGAAAAACAAAAATGTCATAATGATATAATTGCCAAAATGGCGTCGTCAAAAATATAAAAAAAGAAAAGAAAATTCGAAATTTCAAAGTAGCATCTGAGGCGTCGTCAAATACGTTGTCGTAACAATGTAGATGTCAAAAATATCAGCCATCATGTCATAAATAATTAAATTGCCAAAGTGACGTCGTCAAAAATTGAAAAAAAAAAAAGAAAAGTCGAAATTAGAAAGTAGCATCTAAAGCGTAGCCGTCATCAAATACGTTGTCATGGAGACGATGTAGACGTCAAAAATTTCAGCAATCAAGGTGATGTTCTGCATAAATAAAAATAATAATTTAACTTTTTGAAAAGCTTAGAAAAGACGTAAAAGGTAATCACCGGGAAAGTGCTTTCGGATTTAAGTAGTCATTGTGTAAAGAAAGCACCAAAACAAACACATTATCCAACCATACCAAAAGTTTGGAATACCGAATCGTCTAGTTTGTGCACTTCGTTTCTAAAATAGCGAGATGGAAGTGTAGGATCGACGTGACTTGCGGCAAGATTAAACAACCGACATGCGAAGTTGAATGGTGAAAATTGAGAATATTCATGATCGCTTCCGGTGATTCTAATCAATGAAGATCTTCGTAAGACATGTGTACCATCGTTCAGAATAATCCTATTTCGGATAAATTGAGAGTTCAACTTTCCAGTCAGGACATCATGGATGAAAAAGATCGCTGCGTTGGTTCGGCGCCTTAGTAAGGATTTAAGGTTTAGTTCAGCACACCTATCAGCATATGGACGAATCCGATAGGAGTCGGTATCTCCTTCAATCCGACGGTCACGGTTGGCATAAAGAACGAACTGTCTTTGAACACTCTCTATAGATTGAATGTGAACCGCGTGATGAGGTGCCCAAACCGTACTAGCGAATTCGAGATGCGAACGAACTATGGCGGAGTAAAGCATTTTGGCTGTTCCGACGTTAAATCTCCCATAGCACTGCCGTTTTACAAATGAAAGCATTGACATAGCCTTCTTTATAGTGAGTTCTAAGTGGTCATTAAAGGAATACTTGTTATTATATGTGACTCCGATGTCTTTTGTGCTGTGAACACGATTAATCAGGTTGCCGTTCATATGATATTCTGCCAAGATTGGAGAACGCTTCCGGTATATGCTAATCACCTTACATTTACTGGAGTTGAGTTCAAAGTCGTTGTCGGAGCACCATTTCACAAAATTATTGATTGATTCTTGCATGAAGTGAGTATCATCGATGGTAGAAATGCTGTTGTGAACTAGCTTTTTGTCGTCTGCAAGATTAATGTCTCTAGTGGGACCAGGAGCACCATCAGAATCGTTGAAGTAGATTACGAATAAAAGGGCAGCCAGTATTGAGCCTTGACCGATTCCAGAAAGAACATCAATTATATCAGATTTAACTGAGTTTATCTTCACCATCTGTTTCCGACGCGATAAGAAGGAGCAAAACCAGAGTAGAATTGAATTGCAAAGTTGGTATTTCTCATCTGACATCTTCTTTACCAGTCGAACAGATCGTATAACATCGAAGGCTTTGTGGATATCCGCGAGGAATATGTCCGTTTGTTCGCTGTTTTTGAAAGAATCGTGGACCAAAATTGATAATTCCATCAAATTAGATTCGACTCTCCTACCCGGGAAAAAGCCATGTTGAGTAGGTGATGATTGTGGGAAAATATTGAATTTTAGCTGCTCCAAAACTATCATCTCGAACGCCTTAGCAAAGTTTGGAGACAAAGACACACCACGGTAGTTACCAACATCAGCTTTCTTGCCGGATTTGAATACTGGTATCAAATGACCCATCTTCCACAAATTTGGATAATAGCATTCCAGCAGTGATTTTGTGTAAATGATTGATAGAGGTCGAGATAGCAATTCTGCACATTCACGGAGGAATAACGGCGACATGACATGACGCAAGTACCCATACGATAAAAAAATTAAGAAAAACTTTTTTCGTAGACGGCGGAACCATATACAGCTAAGTTTTGACTTTTTTCCCTTGCGTCGTATCCCCCTGAGACCTAAGAAGTTTTGATTGAAATCGACATTTTACTCATTAAAATCGGTCCAGTGGATCCGAGGATATGACCTTTAGACAATCGTCATTTTCTATGCTATTTCATAGAAGCCACAGTTAATGGAAACATCGTTCGTTAGTTAGTGGGTGGGCTAGCTAGTTAGTTAGTTCCAGAGCCATTTGTATGAAAAAGGACTTTTTCGGCTCGTGCTCGAAAACGGTTCTATAGCTTTTCTTGAAATTTTGGAGGGACCTTCGGGTGGGCATCCTACGTCATATGAGATTTTAAAAAAGGGGGGTACCGGCCTCTTTCGTGCGCCAGGGCTCTTAGAAGGCGCCATATAAAGCCCATATAAAAGAATGTTTTGTTGGTGTGTGTGAGTGTATTCAAAGTATGGGTGAAATATGAGCAAAATTGTTGGACCGTGTTAGGATGGAGATAGATGTTTGGTGTCAAAGGAAAAGTTGATGGGTTGGGTGTGTAGTGTGTCAGGGTGACCAACAAAATGACCGACGGATTTAGGGGGAAAATTGATTTTTTTTGTTGAAGATATGTAGATGTTTCGTGTCAAAGGAAATTTGTTTTCGACGAAAATGTTTTTCGCCGGAAATTTTTTTCTCCGAAATTTGTAATTATATTTCCTCAAAAATGATATACTGATATCACAACAAAAACCCTTTATAAAAGGGAAACGTGACGCAAGTCCTCGTCTCTTCTTCCAAAACAACTGATATCAATTTGGGCGACGCTTACAGCTTCGGAACGTAAAAAATTCTTTTGAAATATTTTCATTTTCGATTAAAGAAATGCGTCACAAATGCCGGACCCTCCCAACGTAATAATTTTTCTGCGCTTTCAAAGTTCGCACTCCAAAAATGTGGCTACCCGTACTGCACACATCACGCAAAACTTAATTTTTTTTCGTGTCAAATCTGAAAGAACAGAAAAACTATAACATTGGGGGGTCCGCCATTTGTGACGCATTTCTTTAATCGAAAATGAAAATATTTCAAAAGAAATTTTTGCGTTCCAAAGCTGTAAGCGTCACCCAAATTGATATCAGTTGTTTTGAAAGAAGAGGCGAGGTCGTGCGTCACGTTTCCCTTTTAAAAAGGGTTTTTGTTGTGATAATATATAGGGATGAAATTATATAAGTTGCTTTGTGTGAGTGCTTCAGCTGGTTCAGAATTTTATGTCGGAAATATGAATTTTACGATCGCATGCCATACTTTTGTGGAGTTTTTGAGGAAAGAGTTCGTTGATTTGGAACTTCTTCCATATGAAATCGCTTGTGTTCAAATGGAAGAAGTCCATCCAACTGATTGTAGGGGTATAAGATTGTAGACACAAATTTAGAGAAATTAGTCATAACAATCATGAGCTAATTTTTCAGAGATTTTTCGAATCGATACTTTGAATCACGGAGAGTCTTAATAACTTGACTTTCAAGAATTTTTATCAGCAAGAAAGCTTATCTCTGAGTGTATCAATCTCACATAAACCTCCTACAAACTTGGCCTACGAGGGTTTCAATGTATGGGAACTTAGTGTCTTTCTTTCTCCGAGTTTCTAAATATTCAGGAGGGAGGTGATGTGTGAGTAGCCCAAGATTTTTTCGTTCACCCAATTATAAAACTGAAATTCACTTAATGTCACCGCATCTCAATACACCTCGCTACACTTCATTCCACCTTCATACACCTCACCATAAGTTGAAACGCTTCACTACACATCTTTAGATTTTGTGGTTTTTGATGCTCAGAAATACTCAGATGTTCTTACCAAACATTCCCAAGTTTGAAACAGTGATGGTACCACCTTGGAACTCGTGTGGTTGTAACTTGCCATCGCGTGCCTTATCTGCGAGTTCTTTCACTTGTTTGTTAATATCAACTAAGCCTTTACGATCAGCTTGTGGTACAATTGGAGTAATCAGTCCTTTGTCAGTGGCTACAGCTACCGATAAATCAACAGAATCATACCTGAAACAATGATATTGAAAAAGACAACTGGAGAAATAATGTTTTCTCGCTTACATTCGAATAAATGTTCCCATCCACGCTGAATTCGCTTCGGGTACTTTTTTACTAGCAAGTGCCGTCGCCTTTAGAACAAAATCGTTCACCGACAATTTGACACCTTCCTTTTCTAATTTTTTATTGAATTTCGTTCGTAATTGCATAATCTGTAAACGAAGTGTCGTTATCCCAATGTATGCGATGTATTTTGTTGTTACTCACTTCATCCATATTTACATCGACAGTCAAGTAGTAATGAGGAATTGTTAGTTTTGATTCGAGCAATCGCTTGGCGATAACAGAACGAATATTTGATACGGGAATATCGACATAGGCAGCACCTGTTGGTATAACGGGAGTAGCAGCGGTAACGGATGGAGCGGCACTTCTTCCTGCAAGATCCTTAGATGTAATAGAACCGAAGATGCCACTGCCTTGGCCTACACGCACACGCACACAATTAATGGGGGACAATGTGAAGAAAATTTTTTTTTGGTTATGTTTTACGTAATCGCAAACAAATTTACCTTCTAAACGTAGTTTCTGAGTCTCTGCCAATTTCTTAGCCATTGGACTGGCGTACACTCGCGGCCCTCGTTGTTCTACAGCTGTCATTGGAGTAGGGGCTGGTGCTGGTGTTGCAGCAACTACGGGCGTTGGGATAGGTGGTGGTGCGACTGGGGCTGGTGCAGCTAGGTGAAGAAATAAGAACAGATTTCTAATCGTGATACTTGAGCATAGAGGACGAGTAAATTTTGCGTAGCCCCAACGTATAACTTTTGGAATGGGTTCCGGTTGCGACGGTTTGGGTCAATAATTAACTTTTAATGCCTTAGGAAAGTCGAACTCATTGGGTTCGCACGTTTGTCCATATTTTGTATGTGCGACAGATAGATATGTGTGGAGCTGCTGAGATTAAGTGCTAGGCCCGAACTAGTGACCATTTTGTTTCGCCGAAGTAAGAAACGAATGATCTCACGAACTTAGAGCGTTACCGGGTAGCGACGCGTTACCGGGTAGCGACGGCTTAAAGTTTTGCTGGTCTTAGGCTTTGAACACTCAGACAGATTCACTCGTCAAAAGAAAGAATTTTCTAAACTATGCAGAGGCTATGAGACCAAGGACGGCTCTTAAAAACCCTAAAGTCATTAGGCACAAGTGATTGTAAAATGTTTAGAACAATATTTATTTATCTTCAATTCATACCTGGAGCGGGAGGGGCCGCTGGTTTTGGTGCAGGAGCTGCAGGAGCTGTATCTTGGTAATCCTTGAATGCTGCAACATCAGATTCATTCTCCACAATGATACAAACTAATTTGCCAATCGGCACTTCCTTCGTTCCGGCACTTATTAAAATTTTGGCTAAATAACCTTCTTCCGGTGTTTCGAATCCCATTGTCGCTTTGTCCGTTTCGATTTCCGCTAAGAGATCACCTGAAATTTAAAAAAATTCCTTGAATAGTTTCCCGTTTTCGATTTGACTTCAACAAAGGATTTTGCGATTGCGTCACTACGAAAATTGTTATTTTAGACCTCGCTCCAGTTACTTACACAAATCAAACACGTTTCACACAAGTGAAAGGTCATGAGAATGATTTTTTTCTAACAGTTTGCTTTGCGATGAATCTAAATGAAAAACGAATGCAAAATGTGTGTCAATTAGGGTTTCTAAAGTTATACGGTTCGCTTTATAGTTGGGTTATGAAACTAGTTGCTCCGTTGTAAAGTGATGCGTTTATAACTTCCCGCATTTTATGAGATACCAAATCTAATTATTCAACAAGTTATTCAACATCGCAGTGAACTTCATTTATCAAGAAATCTGTGATCCTCAGTTCGCTGCGGGTAACGGATACAAGCTCGACGACGAATACGATCCGCTTTGCCTGACCGGTTTTGCCGACGACAATGCTGTCATATCCCATTCAGAAGAATCTGCGACCCGTATAATTGAGCTGGTGCAATCCCTGTATATGGAAATTGGACTACAAATGAACGCATGTAAAAGCCAACTAATAAATATCCAAGACGGAAAATTGCTCGAGTCAAACCTCAAACTATATGACGCACTATATGACTATATGACGGCACAGAGATATTCAGGGTGAAACCAGAAACCAGACGAAAGAATCAAATATCTGGGCTGTTCATTCAACTCTGAACTTGTATTCAACGACGGCTGCATAAGCGCGCTCAATGGCAACCTAGACAAACTCACAACATCGCCACTACTCAAGCCAGATTAAAAGCTGAACGTCATAAATCAGTACGTCTTTCCAAGACTTGTGTATCAACTTCAAGGAGACCCCATAAACAAAATTCCTAGTTACGTCAAAACAATCATTGGGCTTCCCCAACGAGCTAACGACTCACTATTCTACGCACCAAGGAAACATCGTGGACTGGGTATATTCCATGCATTTTGGGAATTTTTTCTGCAATACTTCTCCCTAGCTGGCAGGTTGTCTAGAATCAACGACGAATTATTCCACGCTGTAGTCAACTGCCAGTCAGAAATGGAAACCTGTACAAAAGCACTGTAAGTATCAGGAGAAAACGCCAAAGTATTGAGAGCAGCACTTCGTAAACGAGCGTTCGACGACTGGTGCAATCTAAAATACCAAGGGTCTGGAGTCCACCATTTCGAAACGTACACGACAAGCAATGATTTTGTTTATAACAAAAATTCTCTATCTTCATCCGAATGGGTTTCGGCGATTAAGGTCAGCACTAACTGAACGGTGTTCTGCAATAACTGAGTGCTTTCATTGTGGTAACAACAGAATGACAAAGATGGTGCAGAACACCGTTCAACTTTGCAAATCTCAACGGTGTCCCAGGAGTCATCAGCGCTTCCAGCCTCTGCCGCAAATGCAAAAGAGAGATCGAAACAATGCCGCACGTTACCGGAAGTTGCTCATACAATAACTCCCTAATCACCGCCCGTCATCATAGTGTGCAACATTATATCTCCGAATTGCTCCGTGGGTAAGGATTTGAATGTTTGAGCGATGTGTATGACACAGATGGAAACACACGATTCAGTGACATCGTCGCTTTCGATCATTGACCCAACGATAAGATTTGAGGACAAAGTAACTACGCACAAAATAATCCTAGAGGTTTTTTTTGTTTGGTTTTTAGTGTGGTTATCGAAGTCGAAGAAATCGTATCGTGTTGAGGAGGTCTGCCCCATGACTCCTGCGACTGCAGAGAGCTTTAATACGCCCTGTAGGCTGCCTTAAGTGCATGTAGCTCTGCCCCTTAGACTACGGCTATCGAAACGATGATTCATCTGCCACCGGTTCACGTGGAATTGAAGGCAAAAGCTTTTGCAACGGCGGACAGGCTATCGCAGAACGCTCTTTGGACTCCAAATTTCCTATCGGTCCATGGAACATCAAGAAGATCATCACCAATGAGGTCTTTGAGATGCCTAGAGACTAAATGAAACTGGAGACAAAATTCGAAAGGCGTTTCGAAACTTTTGTACCCACCATAAAGCAATGGCTAGGAGGCTGGCCAAGTCACCCGTCAGGTGAAGGATTAGTGAACTTTACTGACGGTTCAAAAACTTCAGAGGGCACGGGGTCTGGAGTATATTCTGGAACCGCGGGCGGAAGGATGGTATCACCTAAGAAGGATATCCAAAGTCTTTCAGGTTGAGACATTCGCGGCACTGATAGGAG
Source organism: Pseudolycoriella hygida (assembly GCA_029228625.1). Taxonomy (NCBI): domain Eukaryota; kingdom Metazoa; phylum Arthropoda; class Insecta; order Diptera; family Sciaridae; genus Pseudolycoriella; species Pseudolycoriella hygida. The sequence goes on from CM055403.1 coordinate 149,996,292, forward strand.
CGCAAGAGTCGATCCCAGCAGAAGCATGTGAAGAGAATGTCATAGTTTGATCAAGGCGCTCATCGAGGGGATCAAGGCGAGCTGAAGGAGACCCTGAACCGGATGGGACTGAGAAATCAGGTAACGCTGGTCTGGATTCCCAGAAACTCTGGCGTGGAGGGAAATGACAGGGCGGATAGGCCGGCAAGGGAAGGCTCGGTAACACTGAGTTGCGGGCCAGAAGCCATTATACACCCATCCCACACTCAGCATGCGTGAAAGTGATGAAGGAATGGGTGCGGTCGGAATGGTTCTTGGTCTTTTGTACATAACTCGAGTAAATCTTTTCCGATTTTCATAATTTTTTTTGAAAGACCTGGGCGCAGGGACTAAAATAAGGAACATCGTGCGGAGTCATTTGAGAACTGAACAGAACGAGGTCTTTGCTAATAAACATTCGCAAATATAGAAATTCAATAACTAAGTGAGCCAGAACCGAACTGCTTTTAAAATTTTCTCTGCGGTGCATTTATGCCATACATTTAGAACACAATGTACTGGACAGTTGTCCTAGAAATTAAATAGCTCTTGGGAGAAATCCTCATCAATTCATCAAAAGATTCTGCGTAGCATTTACTTCATATTCTTAGTAACCTTTGGCAAAGTAAGACGTTAAAAATTTTGCTTCGCGATATTTTTTCGTTCAAAATTAAAAAATCTACGTAAAATTTATTATTAATTATTGAATCAAGCAGTTTTGATTGGATGCTGCAACAAATTGTAGTTTTCCTGAATTTTCATTAAAAATCATGTCAATTGTTGATTCATAAAAATGGTCAAGATAATTGTTCAACGACTTTTGAGGTTTCGGGTATGCCTGCTGCCAGAAAGAAATTTTTGGTGCCCATCAAAAAAAGCAAGTAATAGGCCTCAAGATTTCATTTAATTCATTAAGTGTTGTAATAAAGCCATATGAGAGAAAAAAAAAATATTCGTTACTTGGAATGGAATGGAATTTACAGTATCGTCATTTCCATGGGGGCAGGGCACAATATAAAGTCAGGGTTCTATTTCAAAAATGCAATGCATACACAAACAAACGGATGAGTTGGACAAGAAAATTCAAATATTTGCTCATCGTTCTTTTATTTAAATTTTTTTTGGCTCGTTTCGCTCGCAACTCTACTTCCCAGTTTATGGCAAGGCCTTATATATATGGATGGGAACTCGAATACCAAAATCCACCCAAAATTTCCAAAAACTCTCGAAATAAAGCTTGGGAATTCTTTGCGGTTTTTCAAGGGTCGTCGGCAGTTTTGAGTTTTGACCCAAAGGTCGACATTCAATGAAAATGAAAAATGTTCAACCATTTTTCCCTCGCTTCGCTCGCGTTTAAAGTCTCAATAATAATTTGTATTGTAAAGTAAGTCTGGAATCGCGAGACAACTTAGATCTTTTAGGACATTAAAACAATTTATCTGCCTAGAACGATAATCTCGCATTTTTCTCCCTTGGGCAAAATTGTTTTTCTCGATATATCTTTTCTCGGCAGATAAAATAGCATATGCACCGCTGTCCAGGATTGTTTATTTTGACGATTTGGATTATTTCCCACACCTTCGGCTCGGGAAATAACCTCCAAATCGTCAAAACAGAGCATCCTGGACAGCGGTGCATAATCTACTATTTCAATGTCTCTTGGGTTTGGGGCTCAGCCCTCTGACTAAGGGCCTGTCTTGATATTTTCTAGCTTTCAATTAAAACCGTAAAATCGGCTCAATAATTTATTTTTTGAAAAATTTTGCCTGCGGCGCAACAACTATTCTTATTTTAGGTATCAGACGCTTCCGCTAGCTGAAGGAGAGCTTGAAAAAAACTTAAAAAAGTAATCTTGGGACGAAAATGTCAATTTTCAGTGCCCTTACCGTGGTCCGCCTCAGCACGTAAAAATCTTTATTTTAGACATGCCTGACAATCTATGGAAGAATTTTTTTTTGATTTTGAGCTCTTGAATTCAGCCAGCGCAGCGCCCTAAAAAGGAGCGTCTACGAGTGCCCAATGTGTTTTTTTTACATGAGTAGAATAACTTTTACCCGATTTCCAATACTTTTTTTCCTCAAAGATAATCGAAAAATTAATTATGGGATTGAATTTATACAAAATCGAAGCTTGCGAATTTATGGTCGAAAAAGTGGTCCAAAACGTGATTTTTTGAAGGTCGGTAAAACTTTTTGACTTATATCCAGAGCCTACTATTTGGGTATAAATTCCCAAAATTCACTAAACTTTACCAAAATTTCCCAAAAATCCCCAAAAATTCCCTAAATTTCCCAAAAATTCTCCAAATTTCCCAAAAAATCCCAAAAAATTCTAAAAATTTCCCAAAAATTCCCATAATTTCCCAAAAAAAAATATAAAAAATTTCCAAATAATAATTTAATAGTAAACTTTACGGTGAAGGGCATATCATTCCATACAAGTTGAAAATTCGATATTTTGGATTGTCTGCTCAGCAAAATTCTTATTTTTAAATTTCAATCTTCATTAGGCTCCAATACCTTCATTTTGGAACTAATTTGTATTTTCTGCGAAGTGTAATGTCTGAGATATGCACTAGGGCTACCCTCGTAAAGGCCGTCCTAGCGCTCAACAAGAAAGGGGTAGAAGGGGTTTCTCGTCTCGGATAATGTAACATAATGGCACTGTTTTCAACCGGTTATGAGCGTTATGAGGGACTGAAATCAAAATTTACCAATATTTTCCAAAAAAGTATAAAAAAATTCCCAAATAATAGGCTCTGCTTATATCTCTGTAAAATTAGCACAGGAATCGCTTTTAAGGGTCTCAAATAAAAGATTCGGACTTCCTGATATCACAAAAAGAAAAAAAAATAGTGAAAATTGGTTGAGTGATCCGGACTATACTACACGATAATTGGTGATTTTTCCTCAAATGCTGCCAAAAAAAGTGTGGGTCGGGGGCCTCTCCTTTGGGCCTTAAGTTGGTCCTGGGGTCGATCCCAAAAAATTTCTTTTACTATGTTGAGGAGTAAATTCAGCGGAAATGTTTTGTCGAAATGAGGAATGACTTTCTTTTAATTTTTTTTTGAAAATTGATCACAGTTTCTTCGAACAGGTTTTTCAATATTGCCCTTTCGGCAATTTCCAATAAAATTTAATGTCGACGTAATTTCAAGAGACAATATTTAATTAGATTTAGTTTGAGTCTTTTTAGACCTGTACGAAGAACGAAGTTCTTCGAAAAGAGGTCTTATGCGTTTACAGACACGTTTGTAACCAGTCGAATTTTGACCTGGGATTAGGGGGGAGCACCGATCATGGTCCTTGGATGATAAATCAGCAATAAAAAAAATGTCGGTCCGTCCGTCTGTCAACACGATAAATCGAATAAAACTTAACCTTTTTTCAAAAAAGCTTTTTTGTCTCTGAAAGGTAATCAAAAAATCTTTTATTGGATTGAATCTGGGTACTGTCGGCCGACAATTTATGGAAGAAATTTTTTTGGATTTGAGTCCTTGGACTTAGCTGGGGCACTAAAAACGATTCTATGCTAGGGCCATACGTGTTTTTTGTACATAACAGTCTAAAAGGTCTAGGAATGTCTCACATTTTATGTGAAACTAGGCCCAACGTGTTTTTGTTTACATAAATCGGGCAAATCCTAACCGATTTTGTTGATTCTTTTTCTATTTGAGAGGCAACCGTGTACCGAATTATATTTATAAACAAATTAGGGCCTGTGCTTGCTGCTCAAGTGGGCCTCTGGTCGGCCTTAAACAAAAAAACATTTTTTTGTCATATTGCAGAGCAGATTAAGGGAAACATGTTTGTCTATGGAATTAGTGTCAGAGGCATTTCCTTATAGCCCTAGGTCGGTCCTAAAGTCGGCCTTTAACAAAAAAATTGTTTTTTGCTATGTTGTAGAGAAAATTGAGGCGAACATTTTTGTCTATTTGGAGATCAATTTTGTGCTCTCGGGAGGGTTCTTTTACACAGTTTCTTCGGACGGGTTTTTCAACATTGCCCTATCGGCAATTTCCAATACAACTTAATGTGGACTAGAGATTACATTTACGGGTTTCCGTAAAAATGCCGTAAATGGCACCTGCAGGTCACAATATGTAGAGATGAGCGTGTTGCCCGAAACTTCGAAAAACCCGACCCGAACCCGACCCGAACCCGAACCCAAATTGTTTTTTTCGGGCTCATGGGTTTCGGGTTTCGAAAATTTTAATCGGGTCGGGTTCGGTCCGAGTCGGGTTTCAAAAAATGGTCGACCCGCTCATCTCTAACAATATGTAAATTATTGCACCATTTTCAATACGACCATCTTCAGTTTAGTATATATGTCGGAAGACTTATTGTCACGAAATTTCCCGTCACACTGGTATACCATTGGTAAGTGTTTGTGGTCAAAATTAGTTGAAATTTACGGTAAATTTACGGATGATTAAATTTCTTCAATAAAACTAATCCCATCGGGACCAGTGTGACAGGATACTTCACAACAATTACTCTTCTGTTATATAATACTAAACTGAAGATGGTCGATAATTTACGTGCTGTGTCCTGCAGATGCCATTTACGGCATTTTTACGGAAATCCGTAAATGCAATCTCTAATGTGGACGTAATTTCATAAACTTAAGAGGTAAGGCAATATTGACTTAAATACGTTCGAGTCTTTTCGTAACATCTTCTAGTAGGAAACTCGTAACATAGTAAGGCCGTAACACACGCATGTAAAAAGCCCCTATCGGATAACGTTTAGAGTGGGATGGCAAAGTCGCCTCAACCTAAAACTTTGACAGAATTAACTTTAACGCATGTAGTTCATAGAACAACAGTTTCAGTGTGAGGCTGACCTGCCATCCCACAGAAAAAAATAGGAACTGAAAAACCAAAAGCCATGAACATTTAAGGCACCAGCGAAGCATTATGAGATTCATAGGTTCCATTAGTTGGTTTTATGTTATTTTCAGTATGTCAAGTATAAGGAAGACACCCCGAGTTAGCCTGACATTAGTCAACGTCTCCCCAGGTCTAGAACTCGAGACATTGTGTGCCGAAATTTTAGTCCTATCCGATAGGGTCTTTTCTTTAAATTCAACTCAAAAACTCATGCAACTCAAGAACTTCAATAGGAATAGTAGAAGTATCGCTTATGACGACAACAGAGACGAAGCTTCATTGAATGTAAAACGACAGTCAGAAATAAATAAACGACCGAAACATTTTGAAATATAGTTCAATGGGAGATTCATCTGATATTATTTGTTTGCTTCGATTGATAAGGTGTAAAGGGGAAGTGCAAACAAATATTTCTTATATTTTTTCAATCAATTAATGCGATCAACAGGCAAATTTTTCGATCTCCGCAGCCACAAATTATTACTCAACGCATTTCGGATTTCAGAGTCACTGACGCTTTTTTGTGACTAGCATTATTACCCACGCACTATCGCCACAGTTAAAATGTTTCTAAGACAATATTTTATGGTGGAATATAAAACATAATTAAATTGCTGAGGCGAAGAGCGACAATACTACGAAATTTCTAGCCGCTCCTTCTGGCGGCAGGTAGCAACTTAAATCCAAAATCTAAATCCCAAGCCGTTTTTGACTTGTTTTGAGAACTGAACCTTTATGCCGGGGGGAGCGTTCATATATGACGTCTCCTCATTGTCTTCAAGTTCCACACAAATGAGGATTTTTTTTGTATGAAGTGTCTGTTTTCCCCTTACGCAGACATCATTTATGAATGCTTTCTTATTCATCAACACAGCGGCGGAAATTTGCATGAAAATTACTCGATTTTATGCATGTTGCGGCTCAGAATGTCCGATGTAGGACCTTTAAAAAACTGTAGGACACGTCGACCCTGAATGAGCAGTCGTCTCACATAAGAATCGTAACATTTAATCAATCCGAAACACAACACCGTCTGTCCACTCCATGGACATGTTTGAGATTAAGTGCAAAATTCGCTGATGCGCAGCAAAATTTGACGTCAGAACAGCGTTGAGCACAGAATTTAATGCTAGAATTACTACACACAGTTCTTATCAATGTAATCGGTGCCGTTTTATCATTTAAACAATATTACGTAACGGAATGGAACGTACAAACACAACAAATTGACTAAATTGGTGTTATCTGCTGTTTGCATAGTCGTAAATTAGTGTTAAATCAATAGATTACGCACCTTCATTCAATTTGTCTCCTTCCTTCTTTTCCCAACTGACAATAGTTCCGGAGTCCATTGTCGGTGACAAGGCGGGTAAAGCAACTCTCGTATGGACCGGCAGTTCGCTGGCATATCCGCGATAGAATTCAACATTCCAAATGGCCGGCGCCAGTAATTTATTTGAACTCTGCGGGCATCTGAAAATAGAAAACAGAAAATCAAGTTCAACAACCACTTTTCAGATGGCCGATTATAATTGACACATTGTAAATAAACATGAATGTCAAGGACAAAGTCACTTGACGAGATCATATTTTGCAAGTTACACGCAACGATTACACAATCTGGATCATTATTTTGATTGTGACGTTCGCTAGGTTCGTAATTCGAATCGATTATACAATCCATTCATAACCTCAATGTTGCTAATAAATTTTCTATCACAAGAAAATCGTCCGTTTTTTTAGTTCATTTGAATAAACAGATGAATGGATTCTTCGTTACCTTTGGGGTTGTATTCTTTTCGTACATTCGTAGGACACACAACGCACAATATTACGTTTTACAACCCGTTGAATTGAACCGCGGAGAAGATTCTCATTCCTTACGACAATTGTTCGAAGCATGACAAAAAATGTTAATGTTTCGGCTAGATGGATGTGTTGGCAGTTACGTGGATTTTTACACTAATTTTTAGTGATGTTACACTTGCACAAACCACCTTTTGGATGAATGATAAATCAAATTTTTGCGGAATCGAAGACTTTGCGACCTTTAATTCACGCGATTAGGTCAAGTTATAGTTTTGTTATAAGACTTGCGCATTTTCAATGACATTATTAGATGTATTGCCAACTGTGTATGACATCTTTTGGTGAGTTTTTTGGATTTCTCTCGTCGCAGAGTGTGTTAAGGGAGAGCGTTTATTAAGGCATATGTTCAACTGATTCATTTTTGATCACCAGAAAAATAAAACATTCTTTTTTAGGGCCAGGGGTGTGCCCGACCGTTTCGTAAAAGGAGGAATGTATCTTTAAAGCGGCTAACTCAGCGTAGGTGTAACTAATTTTGCCCCTAATTAAGTTTCATTTTGTGTTGGTGATCAAAATTGTATTTTCAGGTGATCAAAAATTATTTTTGGGTGATCGATTATAATACTACCCGTTTATTAATCACCCAGCGAACAATGAGGTGTAAAGATTGAAAGTGGCGCTGTGTTCTACGTGAAACAATGTCAAACTACACGAGGGGTAACCGACTATTTTTTTCTAAGAGATTTTTGGGATTTTTTGAGATTTTTTTGGATTCATTGGGAATTGAAAGGAATGTGATTTTGGATATGTATATGTAACAAAAAGTGTCTTTCATTTGAATTTTTCATTTGATAAAAATGTTTCAGCCACTGCTTGATCGCCTAAACCATCTGCAATAGGCAATAGCTCTGGCAAGAGAGTTGTACCTTTTGTGGAATGCGAATGCGATATCTTCTGGGGTTAAATTTTAAACCCACGCATTCGTAACAAATTTTGAAGGTATTTTGGGACGCAGCAGTACATTTTCGTTTCTATAAACTCCCAGAATTTAAATTCGTCACCCATAATGATCTGAACAACAAAATAAGCCTTATTCATCATAAGCGCGCGATAGAGATGCGCCCGTGACGCAAGTCCCCATACGAACAAAAAATTCAGAAAATTTTTTTCGTAGACCACGGAACAGGGCCTATTTTCGAGTTTTTCAAATTTTCTCGAATTTTCTCAAATTTTCTCGAATTTTAATGAAAAATACGTTCAAACAAGTTAAAATGAGTGTAGAATTAATAAGAATCGACGTAAAGTGTATTCTGAACCATATTAGAGGTCGTGCAGATGAAAAAAACCACAAGAAACCAAGCATGAACGGATGGCTGAAAATTCAGAACTTGGTACTTATGTTAATAATTCTAGGATGCCCGAAAACATCTAAAATAGGTCGTTTGAACAAATTTTCGAGTAAAAAACATCAATAATGCTTCAAAATTTTTATCAATTTTCAGAAAATTTTTTAGAAATTTTATGTAAACTTAAGAAAATTTTCTCAAATTTTCTTAAATTTTCTCAAATTTTCACAAATTTTCTCAAAAATAGGCCCTGCTTCGGAACCATATATACAGCTAAGTTTTGACTCTTTTCCCTTGCGTCGTACATCCCTGAGACCTAGTTTTTCGGATTCTACGTAAAATTTTGATTGAAATCGACATTTTACTCATTAAAATCGGTCCAGTGGTTACGGATATATTACCCTTTCAAAATTGCAATTTCCGGTACAAAATGTTACTTCCATAGAAGCCAAAGTAAATGAAAATATCACGTTAGTTAGTTAGTTCGTTAGTTAGTTCCAGGGCCATTTGTATGAAAAACTAATTTTGGTTTTTCCTAAATTTGGTATTTCCTGATTTATGTATTTCCTGATTTTTGTTTTTCCTTATTTTCGTTTCCTGACTTTCATTTCCTGATTTTTGGTTCCTGATTTCTTGATTCCTGATTTTAGCTTTCCTAATTTAGGTAGACATTCCGTGCGAGGTGCCGTGGCGCCAAAAAAATTTTAGGAATGAGGGTTGTAGAGGAAGTGACTCTACTTCCAAAAGTACTGATATCACAACAAAGACGCTTTTTAATGGGAAATGTGACGCAAGTCTCTTTGTTTCTTCTTCCAGAACGACTGATATATAACTTTTACATTTGATTGGAAAAAACGTCACAAATGTCATATTTTTTCTTTTCTTTCAGATTTAACTCCCAAAAATTTGGCTTTACTGTAAGTATGTAATAATTTAACACCTGAAGCCAAATTTTTTAGTATGAAATCTGAAAGCGTAGAAAAACTATTACGTTGGTGGGTCCAGCATTTGTGACGCTTTTTCCAATCAAATGTAAAAGTTTCTCAAAAGATTTTTTGCGTATCGAATCTTTAAGCACCACTCCAATTGATATCAGTCGTTTTGGAAGAAGAAACAAAGAGACTTGCGTCATGTTTCCCTTTTAAAAAGACTTTTGTTAGAGATGAGCGGGTCGACCATTTTTCGAAACCCGACCCGGACCGAACCCGACCCGATAAAATTTTTCGAAACCCGAAACCCGAACTGTTTCAAAACTCGACCCGGACCGAACCAGACACTCAAGTTTTTCGAAACTCACAGCCCAAAAACAAAAATTATTTCAAGGCTCGACGTCTGCATTCTTCATGGACCTTAGACCAAAACATAACCAAAGGCCCGTACGTATCAGAATAGATGTGACAAACAGAATAGATGTGGCGAAGTGACTCGAACGCACCTAAATATACAAATAAGCAAACAATCTAACGTTTTCTGTTCTTTTATAACTGTAAGAATTTCAAAGATCCATAGAAATTACCCAAGATAATGTCAAAGGCCCTACCGAAGTACGTCTCAGACCATTCAAATCTAGAAAAACTTATATCCAAGGACTAAGTCATTTTTCACTAAAACCCTGAAACACGTGTTATCTAAAATTTAATTCTCTACAACTTTGCCTTTGGAAACAACTTCCTACCTCTCATAGTTCTTGAGATTCGGGTCATTCTGCCCAATTATGGAAGTGGTCATATACCAGGATTGGGCCATATTTCGCCAAAACCCTGAAACACGTGTTCGCTTAAATTTAATTCTCTACAACTTTGCCTTTGGAACTAACTTTCTAACTCTCACAGTTCTGGAGATCCGGGACATCCTGCCCAATTATGGAAGTGGCCATATACCAGGATTGTGTCACATTTCCCCAAAACCCTGAAACACGTGTTCGCTTAAATTTATTTCTCTACAACTTTGCCTTTGACAGTAAATCTCCATATTGCATAGTTAAGGAAATATAGACGAAAAACTGTTTTCGTGTATATGGCCAAGAATCTTAATTTCGTCCTTTCCATTGGTCCCAGTGCCCAGACCCCTGTACCGATTCCCACAAAATTTTCCCAGTTTTGTGACATCAAATGCTTTCATTTGACACCAAAATGAGGAATGTCCGTGCTATACTTGCTGAGATATTTGCGAAAAAGCTTCACCGACCTTCGAAAATCCACGTTTTTGGTCACTTCATCGACCATATCTCCGGAACCACTTCATCGATTTTGCTCATCTTCGAACTTGAATCATGAGAGGCATGTACCTTTCAGGGAAAAAATGTTTAGGCTGATCGGTTGAGCCGTTTGGAAAAAAAGTGGAGACGGACGGACAGACAGACGGAGAGACGGACAGACGGACATTTTTTTTATTGCTGATTCGTCATATTTAGACGATAATAGATGCATCCCCCCAACTCCCACCTCGATATACCCCATGTTACAATAAAATTGTTTGTAGTAAACGTATAGGACCTTTGTACTTCGTACGGGTCCAAACAAAATTCGTGTAATGTAAGATAATAAAATTTAGACGAGTTTTGTAAAATATAAAAAGTCAATAAAGGATCGGGACCCGAAGAAAATGATAAAACAACCCGACCCGGACCGAATCCGACCCGATAAAATTGTTCAAAACCCGACACCCGAACTGTTTCCGAACACGGCCCGGACCGAACCCGACCCGATTAAAATTTTCGAAACCCGAAACCCATGAACCCGAAAAAAACAATTCGGGTTCGGGTCGGGTTTTTCGAAGTTTCGGGCAAATCGCTCATCTCTAGTTTTTGTTGTGGTTATTATTTTAACTGAAACTGATATTTCATATTATCAACTTTTAATAAATCCACTCACTTGAATCCACTAAATGACCTTTTCGAAAATATTAGTTATGCTTCCTTTGCCATTAAACGTTTACTCATTGAGAACATAATATTGTGTGTTTACTTGCCACGTAATTGTAAATAACATATATTTAGAATACAATGCTTTAAAGTTTCAGCGCAGAACCATTGTCTAATCCGTTAATTGCCGTCGTAATACAAATACAATTTTTGCGCAAACTTTTTAAATTGCTTATAAAATTACAAGAACAATTTTTATACTCAAACGAATCGACCACTTTTTTGAATTTTTTGTATTTTGTTTTATTTGTGTGGCTTTGTTCGGTTTTCTTGTGATTCTGAGATTTTTGTGATTTTTTGAGATTTCTTGGGATTTTTTGTAATTTTTCGGATTTTTTGAGATTTTTTGTGATTTTTTAGGGATTTTTTTGAAGTCGGTTACCCATCGAAACTACATTTATTTTTGATCCCTCTGACGGTAATGAATTCCGAATCGACTCGGAATTAGAATTACATTCACTGGGCAGTTAATAATTCTAACTTATAGACGATGGAATCAGTTACTTGTTGAACCATATGTAGCAATGAAATTAATTGATGGCGCTACTGTCAGTCGGTGACACTCTTTATCGAACTGTAATGAGATATAGAAAATGAAGAGATGGCGACACCGTTTGTCGGTGACTATTTTTCGACGATCTCGGTGTAACGCGTCAAAATGAAAGAAATCGCATACAAGTTTTGACTGAACCTTACTCTCAATCCTATTTTTCATTTATAATTTTTTGACAGCTGACCCCAAGACATAATACAATCAAAATAATATGGACGTCTGCAAGTGTCAAAATCAAAACAACAATTGAGATTTGTATTTGTATATTGTATTTGACTTATGTGTCAGATCAACTATTCGAAATTGTTGAAATCGAAATTTTTATATAAGTCGTTGATTTTACAAATTTCCATTGTTGCTTTGATAATGAGACTTGCTGAAATCCTTATTTTTTTAAGTCTAGAAGTCTAGAACTTGTTTTCGCTCTACTTCAACACTCTATGCACATGCACAGGCAGAGAAGCGTTTCAGGCATCAATTTGAACTTCAGGCGACTGTATGTCATTGGATGACGTCATCAAACACTGCCTATTTTTTAGAAATTTTTCGTGATTTTTCTTGAATTTTCGTGAAATTTTTTCTTGATGGAAATTCGATGAAATTCCATTAATTTCGATAAAATCATGAAAATTTAAAAAAAAACTCGCTAATAAGAAAATTTCATGAAAATTTTCGGAAAGATATTCAGTGTCATCAAATGACGTCGTTGAATGACACCATTGACACCATGACGTAAGATTTTCAGCGAAAGTCGCCGAAAAAAGTTAGCGGCAAAATTGAACAAAAGATTCTCGGTGATTGCTTTGTCGCTAATTTGAATTTTATCGGTGAAATTCGTTGAAAATCTTCGCTGATTTTCGCTAAGTTTTCTTCCTTATGACGGTAGTATTACTGACAAACACCGCAAAAATTGCTCGCTCAGTGAGAGTGTCAGATTTCTATCTATGTCGGTGATGCGTATAGAGTTGTGAAGACGTTTTAAGCAAAAATTTCATGACCAGAAACTATTTACTGAACGTTATGGTGAGAGCTGACATTAATCTCTTAACGATTCATCAGTGAATCTGATCGGACAATAGAGTGAGGATGGTGAGGAGTCAGTTGCGTGTTGAATCCTATCCAGCTATGAAAAAAAAAATGGATGATGCCACCGACAGGGGTACTTTAGTTTTATTTTGAGCCGTATTCAGCGGTTGACGCCGACGACAGGCGACTCCTATTGCCTGATGAAAAGTGATGCCAACCACGTTCTATTACTGTTACGCGCTGTAATTAGAGCATGTAACAATTTTATTTATTGAAGTTTTTTGGAGTTACGAAAATACCATTAATTTGATCTTACTAAAGAGTTTTTATTAGCTTTGGATGCGATTCGGTTGTTAAACCATCATCAGCTTTTATGTAAATAAATTGTATAATTAATTTTTCAGTTTATGTGTTTGATATAATTTACAAATACTAATACATAAATTGGTGGCAGGACATTTCTCCGCCGCAAATAACGCCCGGGGCGTTATTAACGCCCGCACTCTGGGCGCTAATAACCCCCGCACTCTGGGCGCTAATAACGCCCGCACTCCGGGCGCTAATAACGCCCGCACTCCGGGCGCTAATAAGAGAGCGTTCATAAATGACGTCTGCATTTTTTTGGCTTTTTTAGACATCCTCCACCCCTCTGTCTGCTTTCGTCTGTATTGAAATTACAATTGATAACTGTCATTAATGTAGTTTTTAAAAAATATTATTGCTGAGAAAGGGTTTTCAAAATTCATTGTTATCATGTAACCATAAGTTGTAGCAAAAATTAAAAGACGTTATTTTTGTGTTCGGTAGTCTGTCGTCATAAGGAACGAAAATTTATAGAAAATCAGCGAAGATTTTCAACGAAATTCGCCGAAAAAAATAAAATTAGCGACGAAATAAAACAAAAGATTCTCGGCTATTGCTTTGTTTTATTTTGAGGGCGTACAGCTTTAGCATAGTTCGAAAAGATTCACTGGTGACGGTTTCGATAGATTTTAAATGAAGAAAGTGTCAAAATTTTCACCAGTGAAGCTTATCGAACCAAAGCTGTAAGCGCTCTTTGTCGTAATGTTTGACTTTTTGGGCGAATTTCGGTAAAAATTTCCGATAATTTTCTATAAGTTTTTTTTATGACAGCAGTTACTGCCGCACTTTGTTAAAAACCTCGAAGCGAGACAAATATTTTGTATACACAATCTTTTGTCTCTTTTGCTTCGAGATTTTTTTACAAAGTACGACAAAGTAGTATGTACATCGCACAACAGTACACAAACCCAATTTACGCTGATTTGTTCTCCTGAAAATACGTGATCTTTATGAAGCCACGCGTATAACATGACATAAGTCGACGTGGACTAAATTCGTGGCCCACTTCGTATTTTATGTTTTCTTCAATTTGTGTTAATTTTTTTGTAAATCAACCTAATTCAAAGCTAAATAATTTTCTACGTTAGTTAGTTACAGTGACAAGCAATTGTTTCCGACCCCATGATATTATATGCTACATTCTATATAATTATAAAATTCAAAAGTTTGTCTGTTTGTCTGTCTGTCGGTCACAAATTTCCAGCGTGAACCAACATAGGTCCGACCTGCTTGAAGAG
>CM055403.1:150010958-150027142 GCA_029228625.1 Pseudolycoriella hygida
CACCGTATTCCACTTCCCCCGTATTCCAAGTTCCCCGTATTCCACTTTCCCTGTATGCAACGTTCACCGTATGCAACGTTCACCGTATTCCACTTCCCCCGTATTCCACGTTCACCATGTTGAACGTTCCCCGCATTCCACTTCCCCCGTATTCAACGTTCACCGTATTCCACGTTCACCGTATGCAACGTTCCCCGTATTCCACTTCCCCCGTATTCCACTTCCCCCATATTCAACGTTCACCGTATTCCACTTCCCCCGTATTCCACGTTCACCGTATTGAACGTTCCCCGTATTCAGCGTTGCACTTGCTACGTATTCTACTCTGACACTTCCCCTGACATAACTGACTTTTGAACGATTTTCAATTTTGACCCTTTCTTGACCCATAACTCCCTTATTTCAGAACAATATCTAACCCCGGAACATGTTTTCTCGACGTTTTGCACCATACCCAACAACATATCAAGAATTAATTTTTCAGTAATTTTCGGGCAGCGGAGCAAATTTTTGTCCATTTTTGCCTCCTTTGGACGACCCTGGGCACCGAACCGCTCAACCGATTTCGTTCAACCCAATTCCGCTACCTTCACACTTTCGAAACCTTTTATTTGACACCTCAATGGCCTCATTCCGGCAGCTACCGGCCGAGGTATTGGTTAATAAGTGCTCCAGCTCTGGATAAAATCGCCAAAGAACGACCTATAGCTCGGTAGTATGAAACTTTTTCACCCAACATTGTTCAGCAAATTTGTTGCCCCAAGCCTCCACTATCGATTGGCTTACAAAAATTATCTCTACTTTGTCCAGCTTTGATTCATAAAGGTTCTACTCATCAATATCAACAACTTTCCCGAAGAAACCAACTGTCTAGCTATTCTAATTCAGAAGATAGCAAAAATCCAAGATGGCGTCACTTTGACAGGTGGCAGCCATTTTCTTAGGATTCATAAAGGTTCTACTCATCAATATCAACAACTTTCCCGAAGAAACCAACTGCCTAAAAACACAAAAAAGTTTTTTTAAATTATATGAAGAAAAAATTTCAATTGAAATCTAGGTAGCATAATGGTTTTTTGCTATAAAAGGAAATGCAAAACCGTATTTTAATTCAGTCTCTTTAGACTCTTCAAGCAGGTCGGACCTATGTTGGTTCACGCTGGAAATTTGTGACCGACAAACCGACAGACAAACAGACAAACAAACAGACAGACAGACAAACAGACAAACTTTTGAATTTTATAATTATAAATTGTTAATCTAAACATCGTCCTATGGATTATAAGGCTGAGGGAAACGCCAGAAGTGTGAATTTATGCTGTAATTTGTTTTTTCAAAAATCAGCAGATGACACAGTTGCTAAAAAATACTCTCAAATGACACTAAATTCAACGTTAATATCCATCATTCAATTGCATTAAATTAGGCGAAACATTGGACAATGTCAATGTCATCGGGAAAATGTCTTCTATCAGATTTTCTTGTATCCACTATTAACAAGTAATTTGAAGTTTCACGAGTTCAACGTCTTTAATTCAATTACATTTCATTGAAAAACCACTTATTTATTGAACAGAAATTGTTTTTATAAACAATATTCGTCACAAATACTTTCTACGTAAATTATTGAAAATTCACATAAAAAATTGTCGAAGATTTTTTTTCGGAAATAATAAACTTGAAATTTCTTAATCCGAGCAATTTTAAATACGAATAATCAAAATCAGAAAAAGGGTCTTATGCGTTTACTACGACGTTCGTAACCACCTTAATTTCGGGGGGGGGGGGGGGAGCATGGATCGTAGTGCTTAGATGACGTCCGTCCGTCTGTCACCGCGATAACTTGAGTAAAGCTCAACCGATTTAAAAAACTTTTTTTCCTGGAAGGTAATCGAAAAATCTTTTCTGGGTTTGAATCTGGGAATCTCGGTTATGTAATTTCATAAAAGTCTTCGTTTTTCACAGTTTTTGTTTTTTTTCACTATTTTGATTTTGCGGAACCCCCAGATCACTCCAGATTGAGTTGCCTCCATAGACACTTATTTATGGAAATTTGTGGAAATTTATGGAAATTTATGCAAATTTCTGGAAATTTCTGGAAATTTAAGGAAATTTTGGGAAATTTAAGGAACTTTAGGGAAATTATGGAATTCTTTCTCAAATGTAAGGCCCTGGTGATGGCGGTGATGCCTGAGATATGCACTAGGGCTACCCTCGTAAAAACCCTCCTAGCGCCCAACAACAAAGGGATAGAACAAATGTTTTTCGTATCGGATAATGTAACACAATGGCATTGTTTGAACCGGTTATGAGCGTTGTGAGGGATTGAAATAAAAATTTCCCAAAAAAGTATAAAAAATTCCCAAATAATAGGCTCTGGTAAGTGCCCTTTCGGCAATTTCCAATCCAATTTGATGTCGGCGTAATTTCATACACTTAAGAGTTAAGGCAACATTTACTTTGATACGTTCGAATCTTTTTGCAACATCTATTCTGTTTGCCACATCTATTCTGATACGTATACGGGTTCCTTGCAATGTTTTATTATTTCACTTACAAAATGCAGTAAACGTATACCCTAAATATCTCTTTAATATTGGCTGGTCGTATATTCGTATTTTGTACAAGTATACAAAATGCGGAATATGTAGCATATACGAGACATATTGGAATTTATAATGAGGGGGTCAGAAACAATTGCTTGTCACTTTCCGGGGTGTCTCGGCCTCGTTTGGGCGCCAGTGCTCTTAGAAGGCGCAATATAAAGCGCATATCGTCGTTTCCATTCGTAAAGTATGTAACTACAACTCTCAACTTTTGCCAGCTGTCAAATTTGAATTTTGGCTCGAAGTGATTTTCGAACACTGACATAAATATAAAGAATTTTAAGGATCTATATCAGTATTATAAAACTTGGGGCCGAAATTCAAATCTGACAGCTGTCAAAAATTGACAGTTGTACTGACATCCTTTACGAATGGAAACGACGAATATGTATTTGTTGGTGTGCGTTATATGTATGGTAGCATATTTTGTATGAGACAAAGGTTGGGTGTTCGAGATAGAGGATAGAGATAAAACTGTTGGGTTGGGTGTGAAGTTGATCAGGGTGACCGCGCAAAATAGGCGGGAGTTCAGTTGTAGAGGAAGTTGATGGGATCATTTTCGACCATGGGCGTAGTAGCCGCCGCGCTGAGGTTTGGCAGCGGCGGCGGCTCGAACAAACATTTATATAATTTGTCAAAAACAATTTTCCTACTTCCAAAGGAACTGATATCACAACAAAGACCCTTTTTAAAAGGGAAATGGGACGCAAGTCCTCGCCCGTTCTTTCAAAACAACTTACAGTTGCTGAAAGGTGAAAACCAGCGTATCAAGCTAAAATTATGCTTGATATGGGGCCATCCATAAATGACGTCCAGTTTTTTCAGTGCTGCCAGCACATTTAAATCGTTAATAACTCGATAAATATCCATTCTGGCGAGTCAAGCGTGTGTTCTACCCCTCCAATAAGAGGGGGTATTTAGGGGGGTAGAACACACGTTTGATTCGCCAGAATGGATATTTATCGAGTTATTAACGATTTAAATGTGTTGGCAGCACTAAAAAAACTGGACGTCATTTATGTATGGCCCCTATGTTGGTTTTCCTTTTTTCTGTCTCTGTACATCCGCAAAAAAACTTCTTACAGAGGAGGTGTGACGCAAGTCTTTATGTCTGTTTACAAAAGCTGTGAAATCAGAAAAGTGTGACGCATTAATCATCTAAGGTAAAACTTTTTTCTTCCAGTTACAAAAGTTCTGAAATCAGAGGGGGGTGACGCATTAAGCTTCTATTCGCAACAAACATTTTTAAACAAAATTATGTTGAGTACAAAAAATTGCGTCACAAATGCCAGACCCACCAGCATTTTTTGTTGCGAATCGAAGCTTAATGCGTCACCCCACTCTGATTTCAGAACTTTTGTAACTGGAAGAAAATAGTTTTACCTCAGATGCTTAATGCGTCACCCTTTTCTGATTTCAGAACTTTTGTAAGCAGAAATAAAGACTTGCGTCACACCTCCTCTGTAAGAGGTTTTTTTCCGGATATCAGTACTTTTGTAAGTTTGTAAGAAACTTGCTAGCTGCCATAGTTCTAGAGGTAAGAATCATCCCTCTGGAATCTGGAATTGGTGTTATCCCGGGATTAGGCCATATTTTCTCAAAACCATGAAACACGTGTTCGCTTAAATTTAATTCTCTACAACTTCGCCTTTGGAACCAATCTAACTCTCATAGTTCAGGAGATCTGGGTCATCCTGCCAAAAATTGCCACAAACAAACAAACAGAGAAAGAAAGAGAGATAGAAAGAAAGAAAGGTTTACCAAATTGACTAGTTAAAAATATTCGATTTGAGTCCATTTCCATACAAAATAGCAAAATTGTTTAATTCATATCTCCGGAACGACTGAACCGATTGTAATGAGTAAAAATTTTCCGTAGAATCCGGAAAAATATTTTCCGGGGGGTACGGCGCTCCGGGAGGAAGTCAAAAAATTCCTGTATATATGTTCCTTAGTCTACGAAGAAATTTCTCGTGAATTCTTTGGCGTGTAAGACTTGCGTCACGGCCCCTTACTACCGTGGGGCCATGATCAATTTGGGTGACGCTTACAGCTTCGGAACGCTGAAAGTTCTGGTGAAATATTTTAATATTTGATTAAAAAATGCGTCACAAATGCCGGACTGGGTGAAATCTGAAGGCGAGACTTTAAAAGAATTTTTTGCCTTCCGAAGCTTTAAGCATCACTCAAATGGATATCAGATGTTTTGGAAGAAGGGACGAGGACTTTCGTCAAATTTCCCTTTTATTAGAGGTTTTTGTTGAGTCAATCCCATTTGCTGAAAAGGAAAGGGCGAAGTTTCTCTTCAAATGATGTAACTACAACTCAATTCTTTTTAACTTAACATCAGGGTAACAGATGCTTCATTTATTCGAAAGTATAGAACTGAAATGCTGTAATATGGTGCTGACTTCACTTTTTAATGTTTTAACGCGAACCTACCGACCGCATTTCATGTTTGAGAATTTAAAAACTTGTGTGTTGTCGCTGCTGTGTGGTTTATCGTAACGTACGCAGCCATTGTGTAGACTTTGAAAAATGACAGTCCTAACTCACCATTTGTAGATGTCAAGTTTGTTGTTCTTTCTTTAGGGGATTTTGCTCCCGAAATTTTCAAAAAAAATGTCTTATTTAACAAATTTTACCGTCGAAACAGGCCGTGCGATTCTTGTTGAAATTATAAAAACGGTAAATCAGCCTGAAAACTCCAAGACAATATCCTTAGCAAAGGCTTCGGCTGGCAAAGAAATGATCGCAATGATGCAGCTCGTCTTTCCATTGGTAATGAAAATCCAAACCGATGTTATTGCAAATTTTGGATTTCCCGGTAAGTTCTACAAACATGTCGAAATAGAATCTCCATCTCTCCTATTGGTAAAAGAATGCAACAAGCTTCTGTAACGTTTCCAGGTACAAGGGAAGGCCTAGTCCAATTTGAACAATTGGTACGTGAAATTGAACGAGAAGATGCTGAAATATCACGACTTCGGTCCCAGATACGTGCAATTTATCTACCTCCTATTGCAATAAATCCCGTGAACGATGTCTTAATATAAAGTGTGCCCAGTGTTTGTCCTAAATTATATTTTTTTACAGATTTTTAACAATAAATTTTTTTTTATAAAAAGAGCTTGGCTTTCGCAGATCCAATAAAACCGAAAAGTGTCCTGAGATGCTCTACTTTCCGTAATGTGACTGAAAGACGCTGTCAAAAAGGAAGGAAAAGTCGAGCTTCAGAATACAAAACTAGCCAATGGTTAAAATGTGAGATAATTCCCGTTTTGGTACAATTGCATCCACAGAAAACAAATCTTCTACGGCTGCTATACCATCTGTAGAGTAGATTCTACTTCTCGTATCAACATTCAAAAAAGCCAATAACATTTCCAAATTGTTAAACAAAACTGAATAGAACAAAAATGTTGCTGATTTCGTCGTTTACGAGTCATCAGTACACCTTTTCTTAAGACCATGTGTATATCAGCACAGCTGATCAAACAATGCTATGGAAACTATGACAAGTTTCCTTTATATGTTACTAGCGCTGGTACCCGGCCTTCGGCTGGTCGTATTGGTACCCGGAGGAATCGTCTAAACAGAATCGCCTAAATTTTCATACATGTTTTTGCGCATTAGTGCCTTCCGTGTAAGGTCTTTATGTCGCAACTCTAGGAAGGTATATCACCCTCCTCCATGCCTTCCTGTCGTTCGCCAAGGAGATGGTTTGTTCGTTCAGTGGAAATCGCCTATCTTCTAAATCTGATTTAGATGAATCTACAAGCCTTTTCCTTTGTCTACACTTAGGCCTAGAAGACAGGAACTGTATGTCCAAGATCCTCTTCGGTAGCCTGTTATTATCCATCCTTTGAACGTCCGCGAACCAGCGCATACGGCTGACCCTTGCCACCTTTTCCACCAAAGAAACACCAAGAATTTCCTCCAATAACGCCATTCCTGATATGATTATCCCAATGTTCCTTCCGAATCGACCTTTTCTATATTCCTAAGAACCCTCATATCCGAATACTCCAGATATATCCGCATTCCATCCAAATTTCACTACCACTCAAAATCGTGTGGCTGAAGATCGATCCGTGGATAGCTAACTTTGCTACTAAGTCTTCTATTTTAACATTTTTCTGCTTGATGATTTTGTCCATGAAAATTATGAACTGAAGTGGAGAGAGACAGCAACCCTAAGGAATGCCACCATTAATCTTGGAAGACTTGATGATTTCTCCATCAATTCTTACCGCGGCCTTGAGTAAATAATTTTAATGGCTCCCATTGATACCGTACTCGTTAAGATCCTCGAACAACTTTCGCCTTGGCACGCGGTCGAATACCTTTCTCAAATCGATGAAGCATAAAGCTTTTCAATAGCCTGCCACTCTGAATCTCATACAGTACACCTTCCACTAAGTTCCTAACACTGTCTGTGTCTACAAGTACATTCGCGTACACCTTACCAACCACGCTCAACAGCCAACACCACTGTATTTACTACAAACCTTACGGTTGCTTTTCTTCTCGTGAATTAAAATCTCCCATAAACTTTACTCGTGAATAATAATTTCTCCTGAGCTACAGACGTCATTGCAATCTACTGCTACGAATTGTTTTAAAAACAATTTCCTTACAACTTTCTTACACCAAAATTTACCAAGATGCAGCGTTGCGCATCGCAGTGCACCGTGACGCACCGAAGTGCATCGCAGTGCACTGTGACGCACCGAAGTGCATCGCAGTGCACCCTGTTACATCGTAATGCATCGTAGTTCACCATAGTGCAGTGACGTGCAGTCAGGTGTGGTGAGGTGCACCAAGGTGCTGTGAGGTGCACCAAGGTGGGGTGAGGTGCACCAAGGTGGGGTGAGGTGCAGTGATAGACTATTTTATATTATAGATCCAAATCAAGTGATCAGATGATTGGTATGGCTTAACAATTTGGAAGTGAAAGAATTGAGAATTTGTTTTGGTGATTTTTATTTCGGATAAACCTGCTAAGCAGACTACCTTGATTTTAACGATTATCTAAGATAGTATTTACATATGGTGTTACTGATGGTGTACAAGTGTACTGATGAGTTGTAAACAACGAAATCAACAACATTTTTGTTTAACAATTTGGAAGAATGACAAAACTAGAAAGGGATCGGTTCTGGCCACAAGGCATCTGATGTTTGAAACCTTTTTTTCTAAAAGGAACTTCACGATCTCGACTTTTCAAATTAAACAATCCGACAGTCCTATTCTATCTGAGGATGATCAACAAAATGGTAGTTACGGTAGTTGGACGTACATTTTATTGTTGAAATCGCAAGATCTTATGATTCCATAGCCAGAGGCAGTCGGCTGGAAAAAAATTTTCACTTCTATCGAAGAACAAAAACGAAACATTGAATATCTAACAATGTAAACAAACACAATAACATCGGAACATCGGTTCAACGTTCAATGTTCTGCTTTCGACCTTCGATAGCGCTTTATAGAAGCAAAAAATTTTTTCCGTCTTTGCAATCCTCAAGATCTTGCGATTTCAACAATAAAACGTCTACTGAACTCGGAGGAAGGAAATCAGTTCCATCTGGGAGTCTTTACGAGTGTCTTTCAGGCAGAAGTTTTCGCAGTGCTCGTAGGAGCTCGGGAAGCACTGCCGGAGGGCGAGCAAGAAAAGCAGATCTTTATATGTTCAGACAGTATGGAGATGATCAGAGCACTGGTCTCACCAGTTAACACTTCCAAGCTTGTGAAAGAGTGTAAGGGTTTCTTGAACTCGATAGGTCAGAATATTCAGATCACTCTGGTCTGGGTACCCGGACACTCGGAAGTGGAGGGAAATGAAAGGGCGGACGAGCTAGCCAAGGCGGGTGCCATGACTCTCAGAAACGGCCCTGAACCGACCCTGCTAATTGCTCGATCAATCTGTTGGAAGGCACTGAGAGATTGGGTGATGCAAAGGCATGCGGAGTACTGGAATAGGTACGAAGAAGGCATTCATACAAAGCGCTTCTTCCCGAAACTCAATTTGGAATGGGCCAAAGGTCTGCTAGAGATGGCCAGGAATCGCATTAAGAGGGTGGTCGGAGCGATTGCTGGACACTGCGGGCTAAACGGGCACATGAAAAAGATGAGGCTTTCGGCAACTTCCAGATGAGCTTGCGGATCAGAAGAGGAAACGGGTATTCACGTGATATTCGAATGCTCCAAGTTCTTTCAGCTAAAACGCAAACTGCTGAGAGGCTACGTCCGTCGTGCAACCATCAGATGTTGTCCAACTTGGACCTGGTATTTTAGACAGGTTCATGGGGTCAACAGGAAGGTTTGCGTCCGCAGAAAGTGCATTGTATCATACCGTCAATAAAATTGAATATGCGCTAGAAGCCTCCCAATTTGCTCTTGGGGGATTCATCGATTTGTCTAATGAATTCAGCAATATGACTTTTAACTCCATAACCGAGTCATGCACCAAACATGGGGTTGATGACTCCACCACGAGCTGGATCTTTGCCATGCTCAGTAGTAGAGTAGTCACTGCTAAACTAGGCTCAGTAACCATAACAGTTTATACCAGTAAGATCTGCCCTCAAGGAGGCGTACTACCACCCCTTCTCTATATCATGGTAAAAGATAGCCTATTAAAAATCCTTAAAGAATCAGGCTTCTTTTGCCAAAGTTCTGCTGATGATCTGTCGGTCATCATAATAGGACCCTTTGTGCGAACTGATGCAAACAGCTTTCAAGTTAATAGAGAACTGGTGCAACCAACACGAACAAGAGGTCAATACTGACAAGACGAAGTTAATGCTGTATACAAAAAATAGAACATCCACGGGCTTTAAGGCGCCCAAAATATTTGGAAAGAGAATTGAGCTCTCCCAATCAGCAAAAATGGTGGAACTTGGTTTAGATCCCAAATTGAAGTGGGACTATCACATTGAATCACGTTTAAAGAAAGCAACTTCTACTCTATGGAGATGTCGTAGCGCAATCGGTAAAAATTGGGGTCTAAGTCCGAAAGTAATGGCTTGGATGTACATAGCAATAGTCAGACCTATGATCTCGTACGCGGCCTTTATTTGGTGGCCCAGATGTCGAGTAAAATACGTACAAAATAAGCTTTCTAAAATTCAAAGGCTAGCCCTCGTAGGAATAACTGGAGCCATGAAAACAACCCCAACGGCTGTGCTCGAATCCTTGCTGGGTATAGAGCCGTTGCACATTCATGTCGAATCCGTAGCGAGGGCCACTTTTAGACATGCAACACTGTGGAGCAAAATGGTACATGAAACACCCGAATTCGAAATGCCATTTGATGCTATAGCCCCAGTATATTGCTTCGATAAGAACTTCGAGTTGGAAATCCCCTCCACAGATGAGTGGAAGAATGGAAGCGCCATCACAAGCCGCAACTGCTTAACCTGCTTCTCAGACGGATCGAAATATCAAAAATCTGCTGGAGCGGGAATTCATTGTCCTCAATTGAAAATCAGCAAGTCATTATCACTCGGCTCACAGGTAAATATCTTCCAATCCGAAGCCGTTGGTATCTCACAAAGTAGCAAGGAACTTTTAAAGTTAGGAATTACTAGCCAGTCTATACTAATTTGCTCTGATAGCCAAAGTGCACTCCATGCCATCTGTGCTTACAAGGTATACTCGTCAATCGTATTGGGATGCAGAAAAATCATTCAATTACTGGCTAAGATAACCAAGTCACACTTTCTTGGTCCCTGGTCACAGTAACATAGAAGGTAATGATATAGCGGATAGCCTAGCAAAAGCAGGAGCCGTGCAACCGATCGTTGGCCCAGAACCCAGACTTAAAGCTCCTTCCTCATTTTTCAAGAGCCACATAAACAAATGGAAACTATCATCTTTCAGGAAACACTGGAAGGCAATAGAATTCGCCACTCAAGCGAAGAACTGCATAAGCATTAATCGCAAAAACTCAAAATATTTCGTTTCTCTTAGTAGAAGAAACCTCAGACGCATTACTGGAATTCTGACCGGGCACTGCCCTCTCAATGAACACCTACATGCAATGGGGTTAGTAAGTACTCCACACTGCCCACAATGCGGCGACTTAGAAACAGCTGAACATTTTCTATGCAAATGCCCAGCATACATAACAGCCAGAGCCAAAAGCCTAGGGGCATACATCTTGCCTCACAATATTATCTGGAGCCTTCCGCCCAGTAACATCCTGGATTACCTTAATCGCACTAAAAAGATCTAGGTAATCCACAATGGGTATGCACAACAGGCCCATCAGCGGCTTAGGTGCCAGGGTTCGCCCTACCCACTTGAACCTAACCTAACCTAAGGTTTGCGTGATTTAAATGATAATTGGGTTGGGAAGAAAGGATCGCAAGATGTTCCAAGATCATTGGCATGATCGCCCGAACTGATAAATCTAAATATAGCATTTTGGTGAAATGTAGTAGTTTCATAATTCTTTGTTAGATATTCATGGTTTTTGTGCGGCGTCAGCTTATGTCAAAGTATACAAAATTTTATGCGGCGAAATTTGTTTGCCTCTAAACTGTTATAAAAAATGTCGTATACTTTAAGCCGACGTTGTACTAAACCCATGAATTTAGTGCTAAATTTAAGGAAATTGTTTTTTTCTAAAAATGCAAAAAATGTGAAAAGTCAAAAGTATGAGCAATTTTTATTCGATTGGTACTTTGCTTCGGAGTAAAGTCTCTACCTAACCTGATCTACACTTTGAAGAAGTGTTGATTCTGAAACTATTTTGTCTTAAAGTAACATTCGAGGCATGGACCGACACGTTCCACTTGTGTCGATTCTTTAGTTCCACTTGTTTCCAGAAAGAGGAATGAAAATTTGGAACTATACGCTCCTGATAGTAACCTTCTTAGTGAGTAATCTAATTTTATGTTAGAACTTTTTCAAAATTCTGAAACTCTACCATTCCTAGAAGGCAACAAAAATATCTTGATTTTAAGTTTGTTTTATTGTTAAATAATCGCCCTAATGCTTTCACAATACATTTCTTTTGGAAGCTCCTCACAATATCCGAGAGTTCTCATTTTTTATGACCTACGTGTGAAGGTCCTATTGCATATCTAGTGATTAATTCTTTGAACTATTCTCAAATTAAAACCTAACGACAACACCGATGAATATGTTAACAGTTCCTGTTTTACAGATTTTTTCGTTGGAAAATATGACTAAGAAAGTTCTTACGTTTCTACATACCAGCAACTACATTCGATTCAATTTTTTCATTAAGTTCAACGATTGACTACGATATCCTCCACCAAAATGGTTCCAGTGATTAAGGTAGTGAAACAACTGATAAAGTTCAATGCGCTTCTCAGCACCTTCAGCCTTTCCAATCACATTCGTGTAGTGCTGATGGAATGTCGATCGAAAACCACCAAACATTTCGCCAATAGCTAAATCATATTCGGAATGTCCATAGAAGCAGCAAGGATCAAAGATGAATGGTTGGCCGTTTGATTCACACGCATTTCCAGACCTGAACACGTCAGTTTGTTTTGAATAATCAAAATGCTATTCTCTTACTCACCATAAGTCTCCGTGGAGTAAGCTCGGCTTTATATTGATTGCATGATCAGTAAAGTACTTGAAAAACTTTGGTATTTTCAGTTGAAGCTCTGACCACAACTCATTCACTTTACGATCATTGTAGTTTTCTTCGATCATTTTGATTTGATGCTCCAAACGGTTGCGAGTGAAAAATGTTATCCAATCTTTCTGCCACTCGTTGTTTTGGGCGATGGCTCCACAGTTTGTTACGCACTGGAACCCAAATTCAGTAACGGGTTCCACACAGTCCACACCAGTTTCCATTGAGCCACTCGAGCCAACAAATCCAGCGTTGTAATCGTGCTGTTCCATGAGTTGCTGATTGTGTAAATGTAATTTTGCTAAATTTGTACCCAATTCTCCTTGAAGTTGATTTAATGATTTCATGTCAATGTATGACATTATTAGAGCGACTTCATTCGGTTGTCGGACAATTCCGAGTGCTTCGGGCACATTGATTTGGTTAGTGTCTCTTATAGCTCGAAGTGAATTGAATTCACCGGACATAATTTCGTCTGCATTTGATTTCGTGCATATTTTCACAAATATAAGTTTATTGTCATCGATTCGATAACATTCGCCTGAATTGATACATCCGCCACCACCTTTTCCTGGGACTTTTTCACAAATTTTAGTGTCTAATTGAAGTTTGATTTTACTTTCGATAGTCATGGCTTAAGGTCGTCACCACAACGATAACATAAAGTCACCGAATATAAACATAAACAAGATAATCAGCTGGTTTTCAATCTTCTTCTTTTTATGACAACATTCGGTAGAGGTCATATAACTTTGTAGTAGATTCAAGAAAAATGTGGCTTTTAGCTCTGAAGGAAATTGTGCATCATATGGTTTTTCAGCTACAGGCCAATCTCAACAAAAAGTGCGACATGTATTTATTATCTTTGTGACGTCTTTATCATGAACTGAAGATAGTCTGCTACAAATATCAAAATTCTCAAATAAATTGCAGTCTACTTTAAATGTCGTGTATAGAATGTGAAAGACCGGGAATTGTTGCGCGGGAAACGACCTCAAGAACAACTGGGAGTTGTTGAAAGTCGGGAAAGCCACATAGGTGGGTAAAAGAAAGTGAAAAATCGTATCGTTTGTCACGGCATATCGGGTCTTGTGGTCTGAGGCCTTATTTTGTGTTTTGCTTGGAATCCTACGATTGTGGTCGCACTGCTGAAGTACGCGAATGGGTAAGTGTTCGAACTCAAGATAGGGTCTACGTGTAACAAACAATAACAACAAACATGCAATGACAACACCGGATATACAATGGCCCGCACGAAAAGTGATGAGCCATTTCTCCCTGCAACCTGGCAGGATTAGACTACAATAGCATCAGAAAGTAGGTATGAGCACAGTAAGAATCGGAACACACAGGTAACGGACGAGTAAAATGACGGGGGAATACAGGAAGGCCTGGTGGGTTCAAAATAGTAAGATAAAACCACACCAGGTAATTAAATTAAATGTAAGATTTATAAATATTGCAAAATTTAGTAACTATTCCGACTGTCAGACCGAGCGGAGGCAGTTGTTGTTAGTCTCACTGTACATCACAGAGAGACTTAAATGCCAACATGGCATGACAAGCGAGCAGTGTCCTGTCTCACTGAAATAGGCACTGTCCGCCCAAATTGGAATTAGGAAAGACTAAGGAGTCAATGATAATGAACCTAGTAAGTAATTTTTATAAGATTTTCCATTGAAACATTTTCGGAATGTGCATACACAGGTTATGTATTACGCAACCGAGGGGTGACGCACTTCTGCGGTTTATGGAATAAATGGAATAAATATTGGAATAAATGATAATTTTTTCAAATTCGTCAAAACCTCAAATAGACTTGATTTTGATGGCAACGCACACAACAAACCATACTAATGTGTCAAATAGTGAAAAAACTCACTTTTGAAAACCTAAAAGAATTTTTGTTGAAAAATGGAATAAATGGAATAAATAAATTTATTCCATTTATTCAAAAAAAAAAAAAATTTTATTCTCAAGATGGTTTAAATGCTTTATAATTTGTGCAAACCTTTTTTTGAACTTATTTGTCTAACTTGTGATATATTTGGTTAAGATATTTTGCAAAAACAACAACAAAATTTTGGGAATAAAAGAATAAATGGAATAAATGAAGTGCATCACCCCTCGTACGCAACGCTAGGCTTCGAAAACCACCAATGAAATTCCATAAATATTTATTCCCGTTGCTCGTTAGAGTAACGGGTCAGAAAAAAAGTGTGTCCGTGTATGCACCTCGGTGCACCTCACTGCACCTTGGTGCACCTCACTGCACCTTGGTGCACCTCACTGCACCTTGGTGCACCTCACAGCACCTTGGTGCTCCCAGTTCACATTGGAGGTGATTTTAACGCATGGGCAGTTGAGTGGGGTAGTAGATTCACAAATGATAGAGGCTTCAGTCTGCAAGAAGCGCTAGCTAGATTAAATGTGGTTCTGGCAAACGTGGGAAATGCAACTACATTCCGCAAGAATGGGCGAGAGTCGATTATTGACGTGACATTCTGCAGTCCAGTACTAGTTCCAAGTCTGAACTGGAGAGTCGACGAAAGTTACACACACAGCGATCACCAGGCATTGAGGTACACCGTGAAAAAGTGTACAGAGGCAACAAGACAGATGACTCATAGAGGAGAGCGAAGATGGAGAACCGGAAATTTCGATCAAGAAGTTTTTAAGGAATATCTCCAATCAAAAGACGATCACGAAGAGAAATCTGCAGAAGAATTGACGAAAGAAATGGTGAATGCATGTGACGCGGCGATGCCAAGAAGGATGGAACCGAGGAATGGGCGAAAACCGGCATTTTGGTGGAACGACGAAATAAGACTTTTGCGAACAACTTGTTTTAAGACAAGAAGGAGGATGCAAAGGGCCAGAAACGAGAATGTTAGAATAGAGAGGTCCGAAGAACATCGTAATGCAAAACTAGCACTGAAGCGAGCAATCCGGGCGAGTAAGAGGGATTGTTGGAAGAAACTGTGCCAAGAGGCAGACACGAACCCGTGGGGCAAAGTGTTCAGAACAGTAATGACGATGATGAAAGGTACATTGGGGCCAAAAGAAAAATGCCCGGATAGGCTAGGTGTCATAGTGAGAGAGCTCTTCCCACAGCACGAACAGATCACATGGCCGCAAACTCCTTATGACGATGAGGCGGAAGACAGACTTGAACGGTCGATCACTGTAGAAGAGATCCAGATGGCTGCACAAAAGCCAAAAAATAACAAAGCGCCAGGACCAGATGGAATCCCCAATATAGCTCTGAAGACAGCAGCAGGCGCAAAGCCTAACATGCTCAGATTGACAATGCAGAAGTGCCTAGACGACGGATATTTTCCTCAAATATGGAAGAAACAGAAGCTGGTCTTAATACCAAAACCAGGGAAACCGCCAGACAAGCCAGCATCATATAGACCTATATGCTTGTTGGACGGGTTGGGAAAAATACTGGAAACCGCGATCCTGAATAGACTAAGAAAACACACGGAGGGCGAGCACGGACTGTCGGACGAACAATTCGGATTTCGAAAAGGGAGATCGGCGATTGAGGCCATTAAAAAAGTCATAGAGACCACCGACAAGGCGCGGGAGCAAAAAATACGGGGTAACCGCTTCTGTGCTATAACGACGATAGACGTTAGAAATGCCTTTAATAGCGCAAGCTGGATAGAGATAGCCAAGGCGCTACATGTCATGAGAGTCCCCGATTACCTCTGTAGGATACTGAAGAGCTATTTCGAGCGACGAGTACTAACGTACGATACTAATGAAGGGAAAAAGACAGTCGACATCACAGCTGGAGTACCACAGGGATCCATATTAGGACCAACGCTGTGGAATGTTATGTATGACACAGCGCTGAGGCTGAAACTGCCAAAATGTGCTAAGACGATTGCTTTTGCCGACGACTTGATCCTCACGGTATCCGGAACGTCGAAGATGGAGGTAGAGGTGGT
>CM055403.1:150037431-150047949 GCA_029228625.1 Pseudolycoriella hygida
AAGAGCGGTTTCTGTTCTAATTTCGCAGAGATATAAGTCAAAAAGTTTTACCAACCTTCAAAAAAACTCGTTTTCGACCCCTTTCCGTCCGTAACTTCGAATGTTCTTAACCGATTTTGCCCAAATACAATTCTGTCATCATTTTTTCAATTATCTTTCACGCAAAAAAAAGATTTTGAAAATCGGACAAGATTTACCCTATTTATGTAGAAAAAACATGTTTGGCCCTAGTAGAGGCTCAGTTTTAGGGACGTGGCTGAGTCCAGCGACTCGAAATCAAAAAATGTTCTTCCATAAACAGTTCAGTTCAAGCGTTCACTTGATAAGCACGTACTTTTTTTCTGCTGAACAATTAACAAATAAATCAATGTATTCATACGGATTTTTAGCATCTGGACAAAAGATTTTGTTGCGCTTTTTTTTTCAAGTTTATTTCTTTTGTGCATTGTATCAAGACGAATATTATGGAGTAAATTTTTCGGAAATTGATTTGCTTGGTTGTGATAATTAACCTCAAAAGGCTAAAGATATAACGGATGATCTAATAAAATCTGATCTACGATTGGATGCTGTTGCAGTTGCGTTTGTTACAACACGTGGGAAAAATGGCAAATGTTGCTTCGGACCTGAAATCATTTAATGATGTTGCTAATTACATAGCCATAGCAAATGAAAAACTTTCCCTTGGTATTATTGATAGCCTAAAAACGGAAATCGGTCACGTTCGGAATGAAATTAATGTTCGAGTGGATATACGCTGGCATCTAACCTTAAAACCAGTATTGAAAGGGTTGACTCTAGTCACTCCACACAGGCGCAACGAATCTCCCGCTTAGAGAATACTATATCACGCATGCAAAGGAATGCGGAACTAGTTATCTCCGGTATTCCACCTGTGGCTGACGAGTCGTGTACCGAAATTGTTAATAAAATTGGAGCTGTAATTGGTTTTGGTAACCCGTCTGAACCTCTCACAGCATTTCGCTTAAAGAAAACGGGGACTCAGCAACGAAATATGAATGACGACAGCGGCGATGGACATACCGAACATCAACGGAAACTCAATCAAATGCATCCAATTATTCTAGTTAAATTCGGCTCCCCGAACGATAAGTCGAAATTTATTGGCAAATACTTGGCCCATAAAACGCTTTGCTTGAAAGATGTGGGATTCCAGTCTTAACAGAGGATTTTCGTTAAGGAAAACTTAACACCTCATAACTACAAGATTTTCAAGCAAAGATGAGGTTTGTCACCATCGAGTGATAGAATGATAACCATCCACTCAATTCGCTACCTAAATGAAATTCTCGGAGCTGGCATTGAACGTAAAACACACCAAGCATCATACAGTCGGGCCAATAAACGACAGCGAGATAACGACATCAACGGCCAGGAAGCAGTGGAACCGGCAGCTGCAAAAAAGAAACGTAATCCTCGGAATCAATCACAACAACCACGTCTTCTCCGATCAAAAGATTCGAATCATCTTTAGCAATAATCGTTCGTCGTATAAAATAGACTCATGACAAGTAAATTAATTTTTCTCTTACTCATCATAACTTATTTTTTTTCCTAAAAATTTTTGTTTTTGTTCTTTTTGTTCTGGTTCATTTTCTCATTTCTGTTCTAAAGATCATTCTTGACGGCTTAATTTGAACTACTAATTTTTGATTTTAGGACTAATAACTCCTAGAAACGGATCGCATTTGGTAGGTGGCTTCTATTTGGGTCATTTTTGGGTGAGTACTCATCAATCATTCATTCAATCATTTCACTACCATTATTTTCCTCGAACTCCAAATTATATAAACCTTTAACGATAGTGATATAGTGGCTCTCCGAGCCTTGTCCTCCATTATGGCCGCTGTTTGCATTCCGAATATTGTGCTCAAATCGGCTTTTCCGAATGGCTGAACTACTCTCAATGTAGCCCATATCAATGCGGATAGTCTAAAGCCTAAAATTGAAGAGTTTCGTAGAACGATTAAGGGAGTCAATCTACATTGCGTTGCGATTTCAGAAACTTATTTTAAAAGCTATGTTACTGATAAATCGGTGGAAATTGAAGGCTACAAACTGTTTAGAAATGACAGACGATTGTGGAGAAAGGGTGGTGTGGCCATTTACGTCAAAAAGGGAATGCGTGCTAGAATTATTTCGGAGTCAGCTAGTGTGATTGGGACTCTAGAATATTTGTTGCTTGAGCTTTGTCTGGTATCACATAAGGTCTTGCTGGGAGTTATGCATAAGCCCCCTAGGGTTGACGAAATCGATAAACTTGATGAAGTTCTACAGCGTTACAGTGTAGAATATCCTGAGATCATTATTGCAGGAGATTTTAATGAAGACTTGATTGGTCAATCGAGTAAAACTATGCGTTATGTCTCTGTGATTGAAGGGTTGTCCATGCGGCTAGTATCTGAGGAACCAACTCACTTCTCTGGTAATGCGTCCACTGCAATCGATCATTTCTTCACAAGCTCCATTGATAAAGTCTCACGGTTCTCACAGATCAGCCTTCCAGGAATTTTGAAGCATGACCTTATTTTTTTATCGTTTGAATGTGACTTAAAGCTGACTGTGAAACCGCCACGTTTGAATAGGCGACTGATGGCTGATACATCCGACATAGACTGAATGAAATTATTACGTACAGCTAACGTTGACTCCTTAGTTGAGTCATTCAGCAACGAACTTCTGCGTTTACTGGAGTTGCATGCCCCCTTAATACCATGCCAGCGTAAACGGTCTGGGAACTCGTGGTTTGATTCTGTTGTTGACAAAGCTTTAGTGGATAGGGACTTGGCTTATATGGAGTGGAAGAGAGTTCGAACAAATGAGAACTTTTGTCGGTTTAAGGTCCTAAGGAATAGAGCAACCCAAGTGATTTCCCTAGCCAAAAAGAGGTATTATGGCAGGAAGCTACGAGGCGTTACTCCGTCAAGACAGTTGTGGGGTAGTCTTCGCAAGTTGGGATTTGTGTCGAGTTCTGATGAAGACGTTCCACCGTTTACGGCTGATGAACTTAATTCCCATTTTGTGAAGAAAGCGGACTATTCAGATTTTCCTCGTTCGATTAATGTAACCGATAGCCCAATTTTGACTGCTCCACGAAGGCCAGACTGCTCTTTTTCCTTCCGATGCTTCTCTGACTCGGAAATTATAATGTCGATGAACAGTATCAAGTCTAACTCTGTTGGCCTCGACCAGATTCCGATTCAGTTTGTCAGGATCCTACTGCCGGTCATTCTGCCAGTTGTGAGGCACATACTTAATTCAATCGTGACCAAGTCACTTTTCCCTAAATACTGGAAAGCAGCGAAAGTGTTACCAAGGCGTAAGAATTCTCGTCAACGCTCTCTTGATGACTATCGGCTCATCAGTATACTGCCATTGCTATCTAAAGTTTTGGAGAAATTGCTGAAGAGGCAGGTAACTGACCACCTGAATGAAACTGGCCTTTTGTATGAATTCCAATCCGGGTTTCGCCCTGGGTACAGTACTGCGTCTGCTCTGCTGGAAGTTACTAGTGACATTAGATTTAATATGAGTAAGGGTATAGCGACTATCCTCCTTTTACTAGACTTT
This sequence comes from Pseudolycoriella hygida, assembly GCA_029228625.1. Classification (NCBI taxonomy): domain Eukaryota; kingdom Metazoa; phylum Arthropoda; class Insecta; order Diptera; family Sciaridae; genus Pseudolycoriella; species Pseudolycoriella hygida. The sequence continues at coordinate 150,041,023 of CM055403.1, forward strand.
TCTAAAGCGTTTGACTCAGTGTCACATGACTTGCTTCTTACTAAATTATCATCGAGGTTTGGTTTTTCGACCAATGCAATTAGTATGATGGGAAGCTACCTATCGGATCGCTCGCAATGTGTCAATATCAATGGTTTTCATTCCCAATTTCTTGAACTTAGGTGTGGTCTGCCTCAAGGATCGGTACCGGGTCCACTGCTATTTTCTCTATTTATCAATGATCTACCTCAGCGGTTAGGACACTGTAAAAGTCATCTCTTCGCTGACGATTTTCAGGTGTATAAAGCGATTCATGAGAACAGCATTTCCGCTGATATGCGTCTGTTGAATTCTGACCTAATGGAGGTGATCAATTGGGCGAAAGATAATAGACTGAAATTAAATGCGGGTAAGACAAAGGCGGTGGTTGCCTTAACCAGCAACTGGGTGAAAGATATCCCAGAGTTAGAATTCGATGGAGTAACAATTGTGTACGAGGATAGTGTTTTGGACTTGGGTCTGATAATAGATAACAAGATGGGGTGGGTTCAGCATGCACAAGCTGTCTCTTCTAAAATTTTCGCCGGCCTTCGAAATATGTGGCCGAATGCTCGCTTTATTCCACAAGAGACGAAGAGGCTCCTTGTAAAGTCTCTCTTAATGCCTCATCTTACATATTGTTCCCCTGTTATTGGGGAGTTGAGTGCTGCAACCAAGAAAATTCTCCAGAAACCCTTCAATGCATGTGTTCGGTTTGTATACGGTATTGACAGATATGAATCCGTTTCGGGCTTTAGCAGTCATCTTCTTGGAACAGACCTATTTACGTACTTTGACTACCTCACCTCTACTTTCCTGCATAAAATTATTTTGACGAAAGAGCCGCGATATGTCTATGATAGGCTCATCTTTGGTTCATCTTTACGTACGTTTAACCTATTATTGCCACGTAATGACAGGGACCTAGTTAACGCACTGCCTGGTGCAATAAAATGCAGGCTCTCGTTAACTGGCTTTAAGCGTGCGTGCAGGGAATTGTTTGGCTTGGGAAGCCGCAATTAACCTGCACACCTCTATCACTACATGTCTCTGTCATTACGACTTTACCTTTCTATCTCTTTTTGTGATTATTTTTCTCCTTTCTTTTTGTTTTCCACTTGACATACACATAAATTTCTACTGGCATCCTACCAATCATGTACACATTAATCATATTACAGACAACGAGGGACAGCTCCTTTGGAATGCGATCCGTTCGTTGGAATTATTTGGTACGCTTGGCTCCTACTTTCTTTATAATATTTTTTGTTTTTTTTTTTAGCTTCTTGTGAATGATCTTTTGATCAATGAATTGTAATATTTTTTTTCTTTTTCTCTTTCTTATGTTCTTTTTTTTTTTTGTATCTAATTTCTTCTTCTTGAACGCGGAATGTATATGTAATCTAAAAAGGCTCTATGGCCTTAATCATATATTTGACATAATAAACAATCAATCAATCAATCAATCAAAATCAATCAACGACTCGAAATCAAAAAATGTTCTTCCATAAATTGTCGGGCATGCCTCGATCTTTGAAATTGTGAAAATAGGAAAGGATTTACACGTGTTATGTACAAAAGACGGAAAACCACTGGCCATCTGCAATACTAAACTCACTTTTGACACTACCTTTCAGCGGAAAAAAGATTTTGATATTTTGGTAAGTTTTACTGGAGTTAACGGACGGACGGACGGAGAAATTTTTTTTGCTGATTTGGCATCTAAGGACCATGATCGATGCTCCCCCCTTAGTCCTCCGCTCCCCCTCGAATCGACTGGTTACAAACGTAGTGGTAAATACATGGGACTCGTATTTCGTACGGGTCCAAAAGTTTCGCACGCGACGATAAAGCCAAAGGCCAAATTTTTAATGAAAAGTTCCCAACATTATTCACCTATTATTCGCGTATTTAAGTCCCTGTGATTTAGAGAAGCTGCCTGCGTTGCAAAAAAAATTGTCTTTGACTTAGAGCAAGAGACCTGCTGCATGAGTTGTAGCGTTGTAAATAAAGCTTTTTATATCAAAATTTCGGAAACAAATTTTTCACACCCCAACAATTAGGTGAGGGTGAGGGACAGGTTGGGTCCCTGACAATCTGTGTACCTACAAGGTGCAGGGTTTGGAGCGAGATTAGGTGATGTACTTTCTGAAGAGACATTTTTTGAGAAATAGTTTTGTAATTATTCGTGAAAAAGTTTTTTGAATTTTGTTGAAAAATTGTTTTTAAATTTTTTTGTCTATAAACCAATCACGAAATTTTTCAAAATAAAACGTGAAAAGCAGTAGCAACATACCTTTAAGCTGTAATAGCATATTACGGCACTTACGATGTAACTAAGCCATAACTGAACTGGCTAATGTTCGCTAGAGGTGACATACAAGTACGAAGGGAGAATCGCACGAGTGTGTCACCAAGTGCGAACATTAGCCAGTTCAGTTACGGCTAATTCACATCGCATGTTCCGTAGTATATTTTACCGCATAGGAAACGAGGTAAGTATTTCTATATTCTACATATTTTGTTAATAAAAATTTGTCGGTCATCGAACCCGGGGCACCTTACTTGTGAAGCGGACGCTTTATGCATTGCCTGGAGCAGCGAGTTAGTAGAGTGTTGGCTCTACACACCGGAGGTCGTGGGTTCGCTTCCCAATGAGTTCAGAAAAAATTTATTCTGAAGGGTCTTAGTTGAACAAATAAACAGTTCGAATATTTCCTCAATTGAACACCAAGCTGTTCAGTCAAGAAAATAATTGAACACCTGAGAATTCGGTTAAGGAAATAACTGAACACCTTTACATTCAGTGCTGTTATGACCAATTACAACAAAAAACAATTACAAATAATGACATTTACCGAGTTTCTATGCGGTAAATTCATAAGCACGATAAACGTGTAGAGTTTAATGATTTATTTGTGATAGATAAAAATGACTTCCTATATTGAGACTTTAAAACCGGTATATTAGTCCTGAAGCAGTTCAGTTTCATATACGCTTTCCAAAAGATTTCAATGACTACCTTTACCATCCTCGTATGCCTCTTGTTGCGAGCATCAGCAACATTGGCGGACGATCCATGTAATTTATTCAAAATTCAGATGAGATTTCCGTAAATGGTCGCTTTGTTTTAATAGATTATCAAGCAGCCTCTCACCATGGCGGAACAGGTGGAACGGAGAATACAATTGAGTGTCCCTATGGTGGGGCAATTACTGGGGTTAACTATCGAGCGGCGCAAATGGTCGATCAACTCGAATTCGTTTGCACTTCGTCAGTTGGAAAGAGTACTATCGGACCGTATGGAGGTAGTGGAGGATCTCCTGGAAGTTTGAATTGCCCTCAGGGGCACTACGTCAGCTCATTTGTTGGAAAAAGTGGTTCAAAATTGGATCGCTTTGGAATTCGATGTAGACCAGAAAATGATATGAATAGTGACGGAGTAATTGTCGGACAATTCGGAGGAGGGGGTGGTACAGCTTTCGACGAATTGGCATTTTCTATTGGCTATAGACCTATTTCAATAAAAGTACGATCCGGATCCGTAATAGACGGGTTTCAAGTCACTTACGGGAACACTCCAATCTCTGGCAAATTGTGTACTTCTTGCAACAGTAAGTAACTTTCGGTGAATCAATCTTCGCAAGAGAATTCGATGTCTTTTAAAAAAGAATGTCTACTTTTCGATTAGATTACAGGGAAGAGTGGGCTCCCCAGCGTGGTGGTAACGGAGGAAATTTGTATACTTTTATTTGTCCGGCAGAGGGAGTTATCACTGGCATTAAATATCGTGTTGGCAGTGCCTTGGATCAAATTCAATTTATTTGTACTTCATCTTTGGGCGAAACTACCGCAGGTCCCTGGGGTGGCAATGGTGGGACTGCTGGCGAAGATCGTTGTCCGCCTGGTTCGTACATAAGTTCCATACATGGACGCAGTGGAAGTAGAGTGGATCAGCTAGGTATTCGTTGTACTCGAGTCGGACAAGCGGGAGGTAGTCCGAAAAGAGACGGTCATGGTGGCTCAGGAGGAACTCTGTTTGATGATGAAAGTTATTCATCAAACTATCGAAGGCCCATTCAAATTAGGATTCGAGCTGCAAGCCGTGTGGACGCAATACAAATTAAGTATGGAAATCTTCCCGTTGCATTGAATTGTAAAGTGACAAAAGTTGCAGTAACTGACTCCAGCATCATGGCTCAAGATGATGGTTTTGAAGTAATCGGACTTGCGTCTGGATCCACATGTTCTAATCAAGTGCAGCAACTTACTGTTAGCAAATCATCTTCCGTAACTGAGACTGTTGGTATTGAAACACAGGAGGGCGGCGAGTTTAATTGGGATACTACTTTGTCGGTTACTTTCACCACCGGAGTAAGTATTGGAGCGACAGCAGAAGTTAGTGTTGGGGTTTCTCAAAGTTTCGGTGGATCAAGGTCATGGTCGCACACGTCACAAAAGTCTACATCTACGGAATCAGGAAGTAGCCTAGGCACACAAGTTAACTACCAAGGTCCAGGGGCGGCTATTGTTATAGGTTTTATGACAAGATACAAAATTCAACGTGACTCTCTTCCGGTTTTGTATTACTTTACGTGTGACGCTGGCTCCCTAACACCGAAAACAGGCACCATAAACCTTAACTCGAAATCCTATGGAAAAGCTAATTTTGAAGATTATCACCACAGATTCCCTAACGCGGCAGCATGTACCTCCCAGGCAAGGCAATGTGTTGCTGCAATCAATGCTAATTCTGCCTCGTCAAATCCATCAAAAATAGAAGAGAACTTTAATAAATGCTTTGTGTAATTTCGAAAAGGTTTTTCAAAGTTGCAGGGTACTGTAACGTGTGGTTCTTTATGCTGCTATATGTGCATGCCCCGCAAAAATCGTTGTTAACTGACACGCATTCCACTCATTTGGAAGTTTTATGTCGTCGGATATAGCAGTATACAGAATGCCATCTTCAACACTACATGCAATGCGTTGATATTGTTTTGAATTTTAGCTGAAAATTTTAATCTTTTAAATACGGTTTTTATTCCGACTGTTTTCCAAAAATTCCGAAAACAAAAAAAGTTGGTGTGTGGCTGTGTCGCTCTATGTATTCTTTTATGTTATTTGGTCACTCTCCTCAGACAGACAGATGGATATGGCTATATCGACTTGTCTTTCTATTTTGTTCATAACTGCACACGAAACGTGCCGATTTTCTGATTTTCTTCTTTTTCGGTTAGCGGTACGCACGCTTTTCTCTTGAATTTCCGTTTTTCATCATAGTGATCAGAAATGACGCACTGTCCAAGTAACATTTTATAACTTAGGTTAGAAAAATGCCCCAGGCACTTAAGTATCGCTAATAACTCAAAAGACGTGATTTGCAATCTGTCATCAACCCCCATTGCTATATTAATACCGTGTCCGTCCGTGATCCCAATGCCGTTACCTTCAATTCTCTTGGACCCATCCGTATACATTCTGCCACAGTCGAAGTAAAAAGCCTTATCATTAACCTCAAGTACCCTTCTCCACTGCCTGGGGTAAAGATTTGCCTTCTTCCCTTTCAGCCATTTCCAGTTCCCGTCTAACTACCAGATTCCCCGGCCTCACCCCTCCAGGAAGGTTTACAAATGGAGGGGTGGAAGCTAAGTACACCCGAGACCTCTTCATTATATACGGTTTTGATTCCGGATCTTCAATGCTCATTTCAGCCCCTTCAAGTCTTCCAACAATCGGTAGGGATATCAATCTAGCTTTCATAATTTCTTTTTGAGTAATCCATTCTCTACGAAGATCCAAGGGCATGCTACCCGAGGAGACATACAACGAGGGCACAGGCGTCGTTTTAAGGGCTTTCAAACATATTCCCAATCCTTTATTCTACACAATCACCAATCTATTCAAGTCCTTAACATGAGCCTTTCCGTAAATTGAACATCCGTAATCTATAATGCTTCTGACCGTGCCTTGAAGCACATTTAACAGAGTCTGAGGGTGACTTCCCCATTTATTTCCGGCTACCATTTTAACCACGTTCAGCCTAGCTTCTATTATCGGGATAAGCTTTAAAATATGTGTTTTAAATTGAGGGTGTCATCTAACCAAATGCCCAGGTATTTAAACTCTTTGACCAATCCCACGAAATTTCCATTCATCATCATTGACATATTCTGGGCATATTTCACTCCTAGCAGCATGTTACAGGACTATGACAATTCGGACAGAATGTCTGGTTAGGACATTCTGTCGAATTTACCCCTACATGGCTTTTCCCACAATTGTAACAAATTTCCACCTCCCGTCTGCAAAACTGCTGCAAATGGCCAAATTTATTACATTTACTGCTTCTCACCACAACGCGGAACAAATTTTTTCACTCTTCTCAACGCATAACAAAACGTGACACTATCTGGGAGATATTGTCCTCTAAAAGAAATTTTTGCCGTTCTAGTAGGTACCACTTTTCTCACCCATCCTTCAAAGAACGTCCGTTGAAATCTATATAAGTCCTGCACGGGCAGGGAGGCTTCAAGATTTTCCTTCAATTTTTCCATCGGGCATGTCGAATATCACTCCCGTTTTCATCACGCTATTATACGGAATTTCCGTAATATAGTCAGACATTTTCACTTTGCTCAATCCTAGGAAATTATTAGCGTCCCCGTCGATTTTAATCACGTTTTTTGGACCCGTACGAAGTACAAGAGGTCCTATACGTTTACTACAAACAATTTTATTGTAACATGGGGTAGATCGAGCTGGGAGTGGGGGATGCATCTATTATCGTCTAGAGATGACGAATCAGCAATAAAAAAAATGTCCGTCTGTCCGTCTGTCTGTCCGTCTCCACTTTTTTTTCCAAACGGCTCAACCGATCAGCCTAATCTTTTTTTCCCTGAAAGGTACATG
>CM055403.1:150052340-150076354 GCA_029228625.1 Pseudolycoriella hygida
TGCAGTCACACAAATTCTGACAAATGATAATACTCTCTTCAGAAGAAATAGGGATCTCAAAAAGGCATTCATTACAAAAAAACAGCCACTTACTTTGACCATATAAAACATTTGATTGAAACCACGACTAAATTGCAGTTCACGTCACAGCGCGAAATCAAAAAATCGATGCCCATGGTAGGGGTGTAGGATAGGGTTGGCCGATTATCCACTTTTTTTAGACGAGAACCATGTTTTTCCGATTCCTGACGCACTTTGAAATTTTTCTTATAGTGTTTTTCCAGCTTGCACACCCAAGTTTTTGGAAAAAATCGGAGTTTTCCAGCTTTTTTCGATTTTAGAACGGTTCATGACGGAAAAAATAGTGTCAATATATGGAATTATCGTTGGAATCTACTTTTTAGAGTTGTCTGAAGATTTTTCAACTGATTTACAGTTCGGGAGGCTGACGAAAATAAAAAATCCAGGCTGTCCTCTTTGCAAAAGAAAAAAAAGTGTAAAATCGGCCAACCCTAATGTTTATGATTTTGCTGCACACGCAAACAGCCAATGTGGATTGCAAAAGTAGGCAAAATAAGAAATTACCGAATAGTGGGCATATTCTATTGTGCGCAACTGTAACTAAAAAAGTAAATTCATTCATTTTTCATGAAAAAATAACTAGAAAATTGGGTTTGAGATAAGGTGATCGCCATTCCCCCACATTCCCCTACATCTTAATTTTTTTTCGAGATAGGCAAAAATGAGTTGCTAAAGTCAGCCACTTTAAAAACGGTAAATTACCTCTGAAGCAGTTCACTTTCATTTACATTTTCCGAATGATTTCTTTAAATATTAAATAAATATTTATGTAATTACTAATTACTTCATCATAAGATAAATTAAGTAAATATTAGAATTTATAACAGAAATTATACTTGAGGTTTTTTCCACATACGTGGATTGCGCGCACCTCCGTGCAATTTCAAAATTAATTTTTTAATGTCGAGTGTAAAAGCTCTATTTTTTTAATTGCACCCAGTTTAAAGTGGGTGCAAACTAAACACTCTACTTTTACTCCACATTAAAAAATTAAGGAAACTATACAGCGCAGGTACAATAAGATAAATTGAGTCAATTTTTATATTTAAAACAGAAACTATATATATAGAGAAATTAGAAGACAAGTTGATATTTTAAGTAGTTCAATCAAACACCAATTTCACAAGTTGTCTACTCCATCTGAGAAAAACAGTTAATAGAAACTAGTCGAGTAGACTAGTATTTGCACAATGAATTGACTAATCAGCTGTTGATTAGAGTGAGAAGCAATGATTCGGTTTCTAATGATTACCAGGACCATCCTCGTATTTCTCTTGGTGCAAGGAACAGCAATATTGGCGAACGATCCATGTGATTTATTCAAAATTCAGATGAGATTTCCGTAAACGTTTGCTTTATTTTAATAGATTATCAGGCAGCCTTTTACCATGGCGGATACGGTGGACTGGAGAATACACTTCAATGCCCCTCCGGTGGAGCAATTACTAGGGTTAACTTTCGATCGGGGAATAAAGTCGATCAACTCGAATTTGTTTGCACTTCGTCAGTTGGAAAGAGTACTATCGGGCCGTATGGAGAGAATGGAGGACATGTTGGAAGTTTGAATTGTCCTGAGGGACATTACGTAAGTTCATTCATTGGAAGAAGTGGTTTAAAATTGGATCGCTTTGGAATTCGATGTAGACCAGAAAATGATATGAATAGTGAAGGGGTGATTGTCGGACAATTCGGAGGATGGGGTGGTGCCGCTTTCGACGAATTGGCATTTTCTATTGGCTATAGACCTATTTCAATAAAAATACGATCCGGAGATGTAATAGACGGGCTTCAAGTCACTTACGGGAACACTCCAATCTCTGGCAAATTGTGTACTTCTTGTAACAGTAAGTAACTTTCTTCGAAACAATCTTTGCAAGAGAATTCGAGTTCTTTGTTGAAAGAAGATTTACTTTTCGTTTAGATTACAAAGAAGTGTGGGCTCCCCAACACGGTAATTACGGAGGAAATATGTATACATTTATTTGTCCGGCAGAGGGAGTCATTACTGGCATTAAATATCGTTCTGACAATAGTCTGGATCAAATTCAATTTATTTGTACTTCATCTTTGGGAGAAACTACCGCTGGTCCTTGGGGTGGCAATGGTGGGACTGCTGGCGAAGAATAGAGTGGCTCAGTTAGGTATTCGTTGCAGTCGAGTCGGACAAGCAGGGGGCAGTCCGAAAAGAGACGGTCATGGTGGCTTAGGAGGACATCCGTTTGATGATGAAAGTTATTCATCAAACTATGGAAGGCCCATCCAAATTAGGATTCGAGCAAGCAATCGTGTGAACGCAATACAAATTAAGTACGGAAATCTTCCCGTTGCATTGAATTGTAAAGTGACAAAAGTTGCAGTAACTGACTCCAACATCATGGCTCAAGATGACGGTTCTGAAGTGATCGGACTTGCGTCTGGATCCACATGTTCCAATCAAGTACAGCAACTCACTGTAAGCAAAGAGTCTTCCGTAACTGAGACTGTTGGTGTTGAAACGCAGGAGGGCGGCGAGTTCAATTGGGCTTCGACTTTGTCGTTTAGTTTCACCACCGGAGTAAACATTGGAGCGAAATCAGAAATTACTGTTGGGCTTTCTCAAACTTTCGGTGGATCACATTCATGGTCTCACACGTCACAAAAATCTACATCTACGGAATCTGGAGGTAGCCTAGGCACACAAGTTAGCTATCAAGGTCCAGGGGCGGCTATTGTTGTAGGTTTTATGACAAGATATAAAATTGAACGTGACTCGCTTCCGGTTTTGTATCACTTTACGTGCGAAGCTGGCTCCCTAGCACCGAAAACAGGCACCATAAACCTTAACTCGAAATCCTATGGAAAAGCTAATTTTGAAGATTATTACCACACGTTCCCTGACACAGCTGCATGCACCTCCAAGTCAAGGCGATGTGTTGCTGCAATCAATGCAAATTCGGTGTCAGCAAGTCCATCAAGAATAGAAGAGAACTTTAATAAATGCTTTGTGTAATTTCGAAAAAGTTTTTTCAAAGTGAACCTAACTGAGCGTGTGGAGAACAGAGCGGAATACTTTTTAGAATGGTTGTGCTCGCTAACTTTATTTTTAGCGACGCTAACGCTAACGCTAGTTTAAAAAAATCTTAGCGTCGCGTCGCTAGCGTGATTCGCTAATTAAAAAAAAACTAGTGCGCTAGTAGTGGTTGCTAATGACATTATCTTTTAAATTTTTACGCAGAATATTTTTGTCCAAGATCACTTGCGATGTATCATTTGCGATGTACAAATAGGTATTTACAAGCTTCTGCAAATTGTATTTAAATTTTAACTAAAAAAATCGCTGCAGTTGTACGTTACGATTCTAACTTTGGGATAATTAGATTTGCAGATTTCATCAATATCTTGTAGACTGCGCACCATTTTTGTGGTAATTTTCGACGAAATAATTGGGAAGTTCATTGTTTACACTTTTATGTTTCCTCCTCCACTGACTGTAGTGACAACGTTTTTCTAGGTCTTTTGACCTTTAATGCAAATTTGTGTACTTTATTACACAGAAGGTTTGGTTAGCCCGCTGGAGCCGTAAATAGCATCTTAGATATTGGTTAAATTGGGTAAGCTGCGTAGCAGAAATAAGTTCAAATGCAAAATAACCAAACGAATTCATAATTCCTGTACTTCAAAGCGTTCAAAACACAAAACTTCACCTAGTGGTTCGTTTTGACTATGTGGTGGTATGTGAGTATGTGGGATGTGAGAAAGAGCGCTGTTCATAGAAGTCATCATTCTGTGACCGAGTGTGCTGATATACGCATGGTCTAGTAAGTAAGGTATACTGATGAGTAGTAAACTACGAAATCAGTTTGTTAAATCTTATGAAGACGTTTCTTTTGTCATAAAGGAATTATGAAGGGTACTGTGACGTTTTTGGACCCGTACGAAGTACAAAGGTCCTATATGTTTACTACAAACAATTTTATTGTTTATCAAAATTGTTGTATTGTTTAGAAGCGGCCAAATTCGTTGACGAGGCAACGAAGGGAAATGCATTACGTGAGTAATGATTTTATTCGACGAACAAAGTTGGCTGATTGGGACGTTTACGCCTCTTCAGTACACCTTTGTCGCAAGACCATGTGTATATCAGCAAAAACAGAGAGTGGTGTTAGCAAACATCTGTTTACGACAAGAACAGAGAATGCATTGAACAAACATCTGTGGTGCGTCTAGCTTTTATACATCGTATTCTAAGATTTATTCGTTTTGTTGATAGATCTCTCACCTCTATCGTAAATTATTTTGTTTGATAGATCTCTCACATCTACCAATTGTTAGACTTTTCAGATCTAACATTGTGTTGAAGTACTAAGTACTTCATGTAATAATGTTAATCAAACATCATTACACTGGATGAATAAAATCATTACTCACGTAATGCATTTCCCTTCGTTGCCTCGTCAACGAATTTGGCCGCTTCCAAGCAATACAACAATTTTGATAAATTTATGTTTATTGGCCAAGCAATACAACAATTTAATATAATTTTATTGTAACATGGGGTAGATCGAGATGGGAGTGGGGGGATGCATCTATTATCGTCTAGAGATGACGAATCAGCAATAAAAAAATGTTCGTCTGTCCGTCTCCACTTTTTTTTCCAAACGGCTCAACCGATCAGCCTAACCTTTTTTTGCCTGAAATGTACACGCCTCCCATGATTCTGATAGAATTAAGATTTACCTCTGAACTTGATGATATCGCACAAGAAATACGTCTGCTCTATATTTGATCAATTTAGTATATTATAAAAAGAAATGCGCCTACGCGCTATGATTGATATATATAGAGTAATGAACAGGAGTTCACTTGTATGCAAGGTCGGGTCCAAAACATCGAATCGGTAAGTGTTGTCGTAGTAGTAAGAGCGGCAGTGTTGGCAGTAAATGATTGTTATCCAACATCACTCCTCAATCATTCAATACGCACATTTCCCGAAGTTTCTTGTGTCTCGATGGTGGCAATGGTTTCGTCAATAGGTCGGCCAACATTTGTTCAGTTGGACAGTACACGCAAGTGATGACTTTTCGATCTACGTGATCCTTTACGAAGTACTCTCTCGTGTCAACTTGCTTCGTTCTATTTGATACTTTTTCCTCTCGAATGAATTTTAAGCAACTTTGATTATCCTCGTACATGACTGTTGCTCCATCCACGTCTTGTTCCATGTCCTCCAAAAGTCGACGCAACCAGCACGCTTCTTGACACGCTTCTGACAAGGCTATGAATTCAGCTTCGGTCGACGACATGGCCACGCAGTTTTGCTTTCTTGATGCCCAACTCACCAGGCCTCCGTTTACGAAAAATGTGTAGCCACTTTCTGTCCAAGAATTTTTCAGCGAAACTAGAGGTAGACTGACTTTTTGGGCTTCAGCAGCTGAAATGTCAGGTCGTGTATTCACTGATAAGAACAGCAAACAACCGATTAGCTTTTAGTAGTTCGAATTCGACAATAGTAGTTGGTCGTCCCCTCCGATATGTGTTGATCCATAGTCCACTCGCAATGGTATGCTGGATTCCTTGGCGTCGGACAGTCCGAACTCATTCACTACCGATCGTATGTACTTCGATTGACAAATCACATAAAATCCTTTAGCTGTCTTGGTAACTTCCAGTGCTTTACTTCACCCAAATCTTCAATTTCAAATTTCGAACCAATTGATTCTCTCACTTTTTCTATTTCGTCGAAAGTTTTTGCGGCTAGGATGAAATCATCGACAAATATAAGCAAGTATTTCCAGCTAGTGTTAAATCTTCTTTTATAGAGACACGGATCTGCTCTGCATTGGGTGAATCCGATGGTTGTTAGCAAATCGTTCACTGCGTCGTTCCATAATTTTGTTGCTTGTTTTGATCCGTATAAGCTTTTCCTCAGACGACAGACCAGATGTGGGCCTCCTTCCTCGAAACCGGGTGGTTGCTTCATGTAAATGGTTCCTTGAGCTCTCCGTTCAAAAACGCTGTTTTCGCATCGATGTGCCGGACTATCATATTTTCCTTCGATGCAACTACCAGGAGCGTTCGGAATGTCGCTTGCTTGGCGACAGGTGCAAAAACTTGGTCGTAGTCGGTGCCGTATTTTTGTAAAAATCCTTGAGCGACCAGTCTTGCTTTGAAGCGTACCACGTCCCCGTTTTCGTTCGTTTTCACTTTAAACGTCCATCTACACCCAATGGCCTTTCTATCCTGTGGCAGCTCGCACATCTCCCAAGTACCGTTTTTCCTAAGCGAATCCATTTCATCGTTGATGGCTTCCTTCCATTGTGACTTAAATTCACTGCTAACTGCTTCCGCTAATGTTTTCGACTCAATGACTTTATGTTGTACAATTTGCATTTCTTCAATTAGACGACGTGGTGGCACTCCCTTGGTACTGCGGTTTGATCGTCTCGGTTCTGGCTCATGTGTATCAGTACGATTGTTGCTCGATTCTGTGGCGTTTGATTGCTCACTTTCATCTTCCTGGTCGAGAAAATTGTACTGCTCAACGTCTTCAGAGTGCAGATGCAAGTCATTTGTCTCGTTGGCTGGATTTCGATTCGTATGGATCGGTATATGCAAATCTGACATCGCGGCTAATAACCAATTTCTTGCATACTTGGTCGTAACACCGGTACGCTTTGGATTGTTCGTCATATCCAACTAGTATCATTTGCCTCGCTGTACTTTCTAGCTTGTGACGCTTTTCGGCTGGGATGTGAACGAAACATTTAGTACCAAATGCATGAAAATGTAAAATACCTGGCTTTTTCTCATTCCACAGTTCGTATGGAGTTACTGTGATTGATTTGGTTGGAAGTCGGCTTTGCAGATAACTGGCCATGTTGATTGCTTCTGCCCAAAATGTCTTTGGTAGCTTCGCGTCCAACAACATGCACCTAGCCATTTTAACTAGACTGCGATTTTTTCGCTCTGCGACTCCGTTCTGTTGCGGGCTATATGGTGCCGTGAATTGCGTCTGTATACCTTCCTCGTTCAACATTTTTGTCACCGAATTTCCAATGTATTCACCTCCTCTGTCCGATCGCATTGTTTTCGGCTTTCGCAAGAATTTCGTTTTAACCATTTCCACATATTGTTTAAGCTTTTCCTCAGTTTCCGATTTTTGCTGTATGAAGAACACTTTGGTGTACCTCGAAAAATCATCGATGAAGGTGGGAATGTATCGCTTGCCGCTATGTGATGTTGTTCTCATCGGTCCGCATACGTCCGAGTGAATTAGATCAAAAACTGCAGTTGACTTGCTCGATGAGTGTTTTGGGAATGGAAGTCGCGTCATTTTTGATTGAGCGCAGACGTCGCAGAACAACCTTTCTTTACAATCGGTAATCTTCAAGCCTCTAACGAGTTGATTTTCTGCCATCATCTTGATTGCTGCCGGGTCTCGGTGTCCGAGGATACGATGCCAGTGATGAATGCAATTTGATGTGTGATGATTTTCGGATATCGCTGCATAGACTCTTTGTGGCTGTCGCAACTTATAAAGTTCCCCATGACAATCGGCGATTCCGATAGAGCGATTTGCACTAGTTATTTTGCAGTGGTTTTCTTCGAAACTAACTTTAAATCCTTTGAAGATGAGCAACATCGGATAATATAAATAGTTCCGGAGATATGGTCGAAGAAGTGGAGGTCGGACATGAAATTTTCGAGGGTCGGTGAAACTTTTTCGCAAATATCTCAGCAAGTATAGCACGGAAATTCCTCATTTCGGTGTCAAATGAAAGCATTTGATGTCACAAAACTGGGAAAAATATTTTGTGGGAATTGGGTCAGGGAATTAAATCGGGTAGAGAATTTAATTTAAGCGAACACGTGTTTCAGGGTTTTGGGGAAATATGGCCCAATCCTGGTATATGGCCATCTCTAGAACTATAACAGGTAGAAAGTTGCTTCCAAAGGCAAAGGATTGCTTGTTTATTTGTATATTTAGATACGTTCGAGTCTCTTTGCCACATCTATTCTGTTTGCCACATCTATTCTGTTTGCCACATCTATTCTGTTTGCCACATCTATTCTGATACGTACGGGTCTTTGGTTATGTTTACGTATATGATAACTGAAATACACTGTCACGTTAGCGAAAAACTAGCGATTAGCGAAGTTTCTCGCTAGTTGGATTTCAGCGAGCGCTAGTCGTTATTAGCGAGCAATTCTCAATTCTAGCGTCGCTATTAGCCACGCTAATGACTAGCGACAGGACGCTAGTGCAACCATGCTTTTTAGTGTCGAAACTTTCTGAAGCCTTCGCTTGCTATTTTTTACAATGACAATTAGATGTCGCGCAGACCCATACAGACAAAACTAATCAGGAATTGATACAAAGAGCATAAATTGCCTTTCCTCTATAAAGGAATCATTATATTGGACGCGATGCGAACCGCATCGCGTAAGGTTTATGTGAAAGCTCAACTTGACAAAAGAAATCTTATTTTTATCAAGTTGAGCCTCCACACAAACCTTACGCGATGCGATTCGCATCGCTTCCAATATAATGAAGCCTTAATTGCGAGCGATATTTTAAATGAAGAAACGGAAAAATTATTATTATTAATTTGTTGATTGATTGATAGGAGCGAAATTCCTCTGCAGAGTACTTTTTACAAATTAAAATGGTTCTTGAAACTTGACTATCAAACAGCTTGAAACTTGCATAGTTTCGAAGAATACCGGGAGAAATTAGGAACTAAACTCAATTTTTGGACAAAATGTGGTGGTAATTGTGACAGTAATTAGACAATTACACGTCTTTGTCCTTTGTGAAGTGATTGCATGAAATTCGGAATTTTTGTCAAATAGTTTTCTTAAATAAACTAAAAATGTTTAAGAAAACACATTATACACGATCGCAAAGCAGCCATCTAGCTATTAATTCCGTCCATCTGACTGCTTGCAACTAAACTACTTTTGCGTACCTTTTTGCATGAGACTAACTTTTTATCGAACACAAAGTTTTTCCTAAGACCAAATTTGATTTTTTTACTTCTACAACATCGCCATCATCCGCTTATTTCACTTTTTTCTGCAAAATGTTTGGAAGATATTACAATAGCGAAGAGGAACGTTTTTATTCATTTTAACATCGCATTTGATTTTCTTCGAACCGATAATAAGAAAAATTTAAAAGAAAGTTTTTAAATTAAATTTGCAAAATAAATTAAAAAGTTAAGGTGAAAAAGTTAATAAGTTATGTTCTTATCAACTTCCTCGTTTCAACGTTAGCGTCGTCGGTAAACTTTGCACAAACTTTTTTTTCACCTTTGCCGATAATATGGCTGGTAGGTTATAAAACATATTATTTCTGTTTGTCTTTTATCGTACGTACATACAATCTCCACAAAAGTTCTAGTCTACTACACCCATAATACAAATAGACTGTCCTCTTCGATGTTTTATGCAAACATGTTAAATCATAAGGCCGGCGCGGCGCAGCGTGCAACACTAAGTGTGAAGTGTGGAAAGAAAGTTACAGAACTTTCTTCCTTTAATCGTTATTCGTATTTGTAATTCGTTTGCAATAAAAGTTGTTGCCACTTGTTTTAGTGACTTTTGTTATTTAAACTATAGAGCTACGGAATCCCACAGTATTATGTAGGGCTGTTCCACATGTAAACAATTTTTAAGTTCGAAATTGAAATCCAAATTCACAAAATTTTATAAATCACAATCGGTCCACTGTTACTTTTATTGATCAACCTGTTCTTTCGAAATTTATAAGCATTATTATTCCCGTTTTATGAAGACTGCGTGTGCTTCTCAAAGGGGCCGTTCATAAATTACGTAAGGGTCAAGGGAGTGACAGATTGTGACCGGGGGAGGGGGGTCTGAACATGTGTTACGTCACGCAAAATTTTTGAAACAACTTACAAATACTCGAAAGCTGTTGGATACATTGGAAGCTTCATCGAGCTCTTCGCAGTGCCTCCATTTCTATATGGTAGTAGTCTAAGACTAATTATACCTAGACAGGAAATTTCGAACAATATTACGTAAATTACGTGGTCCCAACATGATATACGAAATGTTTAGTAGTGTGTGTTTGCCCTCATAAATTAAGAGGGCAAATGTTAGCGGCAAAAATTTGAATTAACTGACTGAATGAAGGAATTATTTTTGTTTTCATTTTAAGCGATAATCTGAATTTATGTAGCCAAAGTTAAAACGAATTTTGCTAAATGAGAATAAATTGCCGATGCTGATATTACCGATGCTTCGCATGTTGTAGCGTTGAATACAAAAAGGTAATTTCATTTTGAATACACCGCGAGACATCGAGTTTTATAACTTTGATGACACATTGAGACCGGTGAATGTCTTCATAAATTCTAACATCGTGAGACGGTGAGTGTTCTTATTTTCAGTGAATTATTTACTGTACCTTTCTGAGGTCGTGGGTTTACTCTTTGTTAGATTTTGTTGTGTAGGGCAGTAAATGTAATTCAAACGAATAACGAACCAATAAGTTATCAAACAGTTTATTCTTGTAAGTAATGTGTTTTCGCGCAAAGTAATTACAATATACAATTATTGACCAGCGAATAACGTAACTTTAGTATTTTTTGGGCGAACGAATTTTTTATGTAATTCAAAAGTTAGCAATTTGCCAATATGAAATAATTTTACCTTCAAATATTCTTCGATTATTGCTTTTATTAGCAGATATTTATGATTTTCGAATGGATCGCATTCTTTCACATGTTCATCCAAGGTGTTCAACAACTTTTGAGGAAAGTCTCGAAGACACTTGTTTAAAACTCGCAGATACATTTTAGCTTCATTGAAACGGTTATCGTTTTCAACAGTCTGTAAATTTCTTTCCGCGATTCGGCACAACACAACCACTTCGTTCAGTGGTTTGTATAAGCCTCCAAATTGGCCATAATCTTTTTTCTTCAACAGTTCGCCATTAGCTTTCGTCGATTCGTCTAAGGCATTCAAGCAAGATTCACAATTAGGTTACGACGAATAGATCTTTCAACGAACCCAGCAATGCAAACAACGGATTCTGACACAATTAAGTTCAATCCATGACTAATTACCATCCCGTTGTAGTCTGCGGATAACTGTGAACTGCAATCAACTTCTTCATCTGAATAATGAAGAATTTTTGATCTTGCCGAAGAAATGGTGAGAATGCTAGTGTTATCTAAATTGACGCAGTTCGACTGTGATGGAGCCTTTATTTCGTTATGAATTATAAGTTGCTTGTACGCGGAACAGAATTGCATTGCATTGGGATTGTTGTTAAAACCGCCACGACTTCGAATAGAACCAAAAAACGTTTCCAAGTGATCCTGACTTAACTTAAAAGTCAGAAGGTAATCCATTTGTCCGTTTGTAACATTTTCATCATAAATATGACGAATGCTCCGCATGCTTTGAATAAATCCACGAAATCCAGTGTAGCTTTTTGTTTTAGTTATTTTCTTTTTACCCAGTTTGATCCCTTCGATGTAAGTAGTTGCAGTGTCGAAGAAATCAAAAATTTCTTTTTCTGATTCCGGATTTATTGGTCGTTTGAAATATTTACCAAACTTTGACTTCGAGTTGCAAATGTCGAATAACCGATCGAAAATTCTAATGAAGTCTATCGCGGGACCACAATCTTTAAATGCGGGAACAGTTTCTTTTAATAATTCTAGGGAATCCGCGACACTTCTGCTGAGTGTTTGAACAGCAAGTCGGACATTCATTTTTTTACCGTGAAACTGAATATGCTGTTTGGTCAGTTTATTTCCTAAACGAATTCGATTTAAATCTTGGAGCTCATGCAACATTTCAATGTATCTCCACTCTATGGCACGTCCTTCAGAATCATGTAATATTTTTTTGTCTTCGAGTGTGTTTCTAATCAATTTTACCATATAACAAATGTCCCAGATAATATAAATACGTTCTTTAGTCAATGGATGGTGGAAGTAAGTTGCATTGTTACCGCTACGGTTGAGAACATTAATCATGGAAATGTTAGTTGCAGCTCCGTCGAAAACTAAAGCTACCACAGCAACGCCTCTTTCACCTAACGTCCTTAGAACCATGTTAACAACGTTCGCTTGTTCGTATGAAGTTAGTCCATTCGTCAAAAAATACGAAACCGGAATTTTAAAATGACCATTGATAGCCGTAAGCATTAACACTAAAGCCTTCGTTGCTACAACAGTCCCTTCGTGATCGATACTGGCCCCACCCACATCAACGTATCCGTAAAATTTTTTTCTTGATTTGGAATATTCAATTTCCTTCCGAATGCTCATTTCGTCCATTGACAAGCAAAAACGTAGATATACTCCCTTCTTCTTTGACTCGTCCACTCTAATAGCCAGTGCCTTCAATGCTTCTTCAGTTATACCGGGTTCAGCATCAACAGATTCATACCATTTCCTAATGGTTCTTGGAGTTGGCAGTTTATTTGCAAACGTTTTTCGGACATATCGGTAAGCTCTCGGAGAGTAGAAATGGAGAGTCAACGCAAATGATCGCACGTCTGCCGGAAATTGATTGTTAATCTTGCCAACCTTAATTTTCTGCATCAACGAATCATCTTGCAGCTATGGATGAACAAGAACAAGGAAGGGAGTTTAGATGTAAATAATTGTTGAAGGCTATTCACATATAATTACACAAGACAAACGAAGAAGAACAAAAACAAGTGGAACAATCACATTAATTTATTGAAATTCTACAGTGAGGGAAGTAACATTCTCATAGATTACAATCCAATTGATGTTTTTAAGTCCGTAATCGATTTACACTACAGTCACGAGCTTCCAAAATTACTTACTGAAAAAATTTAGCTGTTCTTCCCATACAAAATACATTGGAAAAAACAGCTGAACAGCTTCACTGTACTAATACTTATAATTCACAGGGGCCATTCAAATAGTGTGCACGCTAAAAAAGACGGATTTCCGACCCCACCCTCCCCCCTTGCACGCAAAAATACATGAAAAAAAAATTCAAAATGTATGCAGCGCACGCTTTTCTCGAACCCCCCTCCCCCCAAAAAAACGTGTGCACAATTTGAAGGGCCCCTAATCAAAATCCGAACTAGATTTATTAGACAAAGTGTGCAGACAGGACAGTTGACGAACATTGATCAAAACATACATACGACAATGACAAAATAGACGAAGACGGTTTCACGAAATTTTTTCGAGGTACCTTTAACGACTCCAATGCATTTTCGGATATCAAATTTTTCCGCTTTAATTCCCTTACAAGACACTGTAAAGACACAATCCGTCGCACAGCTCTCCTTCTTTTCCTATGCAGATTTTTTATGTTGACTCGCTGCTTTTTCGCAGTTTTTTGTAGGCTTCGGATAAATTTTTTACATGATCTCGGAGTCAGGTCTTCAACTTCTTGTACATCACCCGGATAACAAAGACGCCTTTTTGTTCCTCGTCTAATTGTGTCAATTTCAACTGAATTATTTGAAACCGCAATCTTTGTGGGAGTTGTGTCAGATATAAATGTAGAATCGTTAGGTTTGCTCAAAGCAGATGGAACTGATTCAGCTGAATACAGCGATCGTGGAACTGGTTCAACTGAATAAAGCGATGGTGGAACACTTTCAACCGATTCAAGTGATACTGGAACTGTTTCAACCGTATGAAGTGACACTGGATTCAATGCAAGCGACTCTCCGAGTTCCAAGTATTCAACATCCATAAATTCGTTCACTTCAGTTGAATTGCGTTGATTATGAAAAATTGTAGGCTTTGCACCTTTCTTCAGAACGGTTCGGACACCATGTCGCTTTATGTCAGACTCATTGAAGTGAAATTGACAAATTTTTGAGTTCTTAGTGATGACACCTTTCTGGTTATTTAATATGGAATCTCGCCATTTTTCGCTTTCTATTTTATTCGACGGAAAACTATATGAAAGCAAATAAATAAATAAAAAACTGGAACAACATCACACACTTAGGTTATGTTCACAAAAAATACCTGAAAAACGAAATTCCGTCGCTCTTATTATAACGAGACTTACATCCAATAATTAAACAACTTTGCACCATATCTATTTCGCAATATTTAAATGATTTTTCGTCGGTTTAAATGCGCTTATGTGATTTAAGCTCGGATTTAAGAATAAATTTTAAAAATTCAATTCGATCAAACAAAATAATGACAGAACTGTCAAGTGATAAGAAAGCGTATGTGTTTGTGAAAGCTTTACGTAAAATCTTACGAAATTGTATCTTATACACGTGAGGTGTTGGGACCGCATTTTACTGTACGAAATACCAGTCTAGGTATAATTAGTCTTAGGTAGTAGTAGTATTATGTAGCGAAGCTAGTGTTACATCCTATCAAACGAGATTGTACTTCAAACTGATGTAAATTTTATGTAAATATGTAAATTCGATATATGTTCGATCAGAGGCGCCGCGTAGGTTTCATTTTTTTCTCATTGTCCCACCGAAAACTTGTCATTACATGTATATGTGCACCCCACGGAAATTATTCCTTACATGTCATTCATTACATGCTATTCATTACATTTAGCCCCCACCGGAAACTTTTCATTACATGAATATCTGCATGTAATGACGTGTTTCCGGTTGGGACACCAAGTAAAACAGTATACAGTGGGGAATGCTTAATAAGTCATCCATTCTGGATAATTTCGTGGCACTCACAAACTCATTCGTGTATTTTTAAGCAACTCGCTTTAAAAACTGTTTTTTGACTCCTGTAGTTGTATGCCTCGCCTTCGGCTCGGGATACAAACTCTACACTCGTCAAAAAACAGTTTTCAAAGCTTTTTGCTTAAAAACACCCTCTTGAGTTTGGCTCATTTCACAAAATTAATCCCTCATGTAATGACTTATTTCCGCATCCCCCACTGTAATCTACTATTAAGTTACAGTGAATGTTGAATAAATGCAGTATGAGGAAATTTTTCAACAATTTGTGGGAAATTTTGGAGGATTTATTTCAGAATTAAACCCAATAGACAACTTTTCGAAGCACTTGAAGCGTCTGAAGTATAAAATCGACCTCGCAGTGAAAATTCTTGGATTTTCACGTTAGTTGTATGCTGCATATATAGTGATATGCTGTTTATATTAGTTGCAAGTTGTATAATATACCCACATGCAGCATTTCTTATGCTGCATGTTGGTATATTATACAACTTGCAACTAATGTATGCAACATATCACTATATATATGCAGCATACAACTTGAAAATCCAAGAATTTTCAGTGTGAGTAAGTTTTTTCGGAGCTTACTTGGGACATGCATATTAGCGCCAGTCATGTATGATAACCATGCCATCACCATATGTGCTAAATATTGACTAAATAAAAAAATTCACACCCTTTTTAACTTAAGTCGCTTATCCAAGTTTTGAGTGAAACTTTTGATGCCTAACTCCAACCCATGACTCATGACTCAATACATGCTGGACGCTGTGATGAAGTAGAACGTTTTGAACGTGTAGTACGTTAACTTACATCTCCTTATATACTCACAAATGAGACGTCAACTTTGCAGACATTTTTTCAGTGAGAGTTTTTCTACAAGACCGCGCCCGATAAAAGCGATGTTTTTCCAGAAAATAAAATTTGGCTATTGGGGCAAGTTATTTTTAATCGATTGAGAAGATTATTCTGAACAAAAAATCGTTCAACGGTATGTCTCTAAAACGCACTGTTTTTTTTATAAAATTGTCAAAATATCAATCTATGCAGCCGCCTCCAAAAAATTACAAACTGGCCGAACCAATATTTTCGATTTTAATCAATTTAAAGATATTCTATAAATTGGGAAAGTCAGATAAGTCACATTTCTTTCAGAAAAACATCCAGAGTATTGTTCCACTCATAGTGGCTTCAAACGGCCCCAGCCAAATTTTTGGCGGCTGTAGAGTGAACAACGGGTGCGTAACTTTTTTATTTTTGATTTAATTTATTAAAAATATTTCCGGGCACTTTTGTAAATATGTTAAAGTACGTAATAATAATTTTCAGACTAATATCTATGACTTTTTGTCAAACTCCATTGTCAATTCTAAAAAAGTACGTCAATAGCTAAATAGAGTCATTGTTTTTTCATCTGGCAGTTGAGCTACTATTTTGAAATTGCTTAGTTTTTTTAACAAACTTTTTGCCAGAAGAAAGGTCTGCACTTTCAGCAAGGTGGCAGGACATTTCTCCGCCGCAAATAACGCCCGGGGCGTTATTTACGCCCGCACCCCGGGCCCCAAAAACGCCCGGGGTGTTATTAACACCTGCACTCCTGGCGCTAACAACGCCCGGGGTGTTATTAACGCCCGCACGCCGGGCGTTAATAACGCCCAGCTGAATAATTGGATAAACGCTACAAAATGGCACTTTAATAAATAATTTTAGTTATAGAGCATGTAACTAGAAGAAGTTGACTAAGGGGAAAATTTTCCTTATACAGAACGTCAATAGAAGGAGTTGAATAGACGAAAATTTTAAAATGCGGCGAGGGTTTATTTTCCCCACTTTTTGTACAATAAATTTTTTTAAAATGTTGATAGTTACAGCCTTATCCTTTTAGAGGTGTACAACGTGAAATATATAGATGACATTTGTACAATGATTTCTAACAGCTTTAAAAAAAACATGATGCAGTTTCAAAGGCCGAAAATTTCAACTAGAAAATGGTGACTGTTGGTGACTTTCCAAAAAGTGGAAAATGAACCTTAGCCGCACTTTACTTATACAAAATGTAACTAGAAGGAGTCGACTAGAGGAAAATCTTCCTTATGTAGAATGTCACTAGAAGGAGTTGAGTAAGAGTAATATTTTCCTTATACACAATGTCACCAGAAAGAGTTGACTAAAGGGAAAACGTCACTGGAAGGGATTGATTAAGAGAATCATACAGAATGCCACTAGATGGAAGATTTTTTTTCTCTGCTCTTTTATTTTTAAAAAAGTTGTCAATAAGAAATCAAAAAATTACATGAAAACTTTATGAAAGTCATTGATGGGACCGTGGCACATTGGGCATTGTGCTTTTTTGCGCTTACCGCGGCCCATCAACGAAAGTACGCAATTATTACAAAATTTGTGTGTGACGGTGCAGTCCAAGTATTTGCAGAGCAGCACAAGAAATTTGTTCAGCGCAATAGATTTATTCACCAGACCCAACAAAAATTTGACGAAGGATCAATGAACATTATTCAGTTATTTGACGAAGCACTACGATTTTGAAATTTAAAAATTTGAGTGAAAGGGGTGAATATAAAAACAATACAAAACGAGATATGTACATTGAAATGTTCTAAACTTCTGAATTTAAATAACTTCCAATTTATTCTTCCAGCTCAATCGTGAGCGTGTACCGAATTATATAGCTGGGCGTTATTAACACTCGGCGTGCGGGGGTTCATAGCGCCCCGGGGGTTATTAGCGCCCGGAGTGCGGGCGTTATTAACACTTCGGGCGTTATTAGCGCCCGCGGTGTGGGCGTTATTAACGCCCCGGGTGTTATTTGCGGCGGAGAAATTTCACGTCATCTTCAGCAAGGACACTTGGTGCCGAAGATTATGCCAAAATCAAGGAAGTAGCAACTATACAACATTGTATTAGGTTATGATTTGAACCAGAGCTGTGCCTAGCGCCGCTACTTTTACAAAAACGCGTTAAATTTGTATCAAAATACATGTTTTGTGCAAATGAAGACCTGCTTATGTCTAATTAAACATATAGCAAAGCAAAAGGGACATTAGCCAGATTTTTATTTTTCCGGACTATTCCGGAATAGTTTCTAACTAACACCAAAATATAGTTTTGATACAATAACATCAAAAATATTTTTTTTTTATTTTTTGAAAAACATTTAGAGGGTACGAAAAACCGGAAAATTGGATTTTCCGCCATTTTGGGAGGTGTTCTCCGTATATAATATACGCATTTGACGTAAGGTGTCCATCCAAAAGTATTTTTTTTTATTATAGTCCAATTCATTACCTTTCCAACGATACCAAATTCAATGTTTTTTGAGAAAAATTACAATTTTGGCAACTCTCAAAGTAAGCGACAAAAAGGGAATAATAAAGTTTAAAAGCTTCATAATGGTAAAGCTTCTCAACTTTTCATCCATTTTGGGAAAAACTTAAGATTTCTGGTCAGGTGTGGGAGGGGGTGGTAGGTAGTGGTAATGATTGGGGACCACCCCACCACCAATAATCAGTAGTCATTTGGCGGCGGTCACCTCTCTGGAGAGAATGGGAAGGGAAAACAAAAAAATTGTCTGGATGTCTCCAAACCCCTCATAGTACCATTACATCGAAGCAAGTATAATTTGTTGCTTATTTGTCATAGATCTTTTGCAACTCTTCCTGCAATGCCCATAATTTGTTTTCGTTGTCGCTCGTGACGACTTTTCCGCTACCATCGTAAAGTGAACCAGCCAACTGACAGAATTCAGTAAACGGATGATGGTTCTTTGCTCTGCAAGCTCGCAAAAATAAATATCTGCTAAGCTTGCCCGCTAGAAAATCGCTTTGGCGTTATGCCTACCAACTACTTCTTTAGCGTGGCGCCAAGATCCTTCTATGCTATTAGTGTGTGCGCTTGTTTCAGGATCTTTGTAGGTAATTGAATGGATAAATGTGAGATGTTAGAATCCTTCGTCGGCCAGCAATCGGAAATAATGGTTGTGCCGGGTAAAATAAAGTGTTTTATTATGCAAAGAAGAACATCTTTACCATGGCTGTCCACTGATATCATAAATGCCAAGCCACTTTCTCGTTCCACACCACCGAACACCCCATTTACCTTCGACACGATGTCCTCTGTTGTACTTCCTTTTGCCGAATTTGGACTCATCAATCTCAACGGTTTTTCCGAGCGACAACGAAAACAAATTCTGCGCATTGAAGGAAGAGTTGCAAAAGATCTATGACAAATAAGCAACAAATTATACTTGCTTCGATCTAATGGTACTGAGAGGGGTTTGGAGTCGGTAAATACTTCGGTAGTGAAGAACCGAGGGGTCCCCATCTCAGTACGAAGAAAAGGCCCTTTTCAGGGCCAATGGGTTACAAGTAAGCAGCCTCCACGCGGCGTATCCTGGGTGAGTGCACACAAAATTGATGTCCACTCAGCAAATGCTTACATTATCGATAAAATTTTTTTTTAAAGCGCCCAATTTGCCTAATGTAGACACTTTAGAGCGCCCAATTTGCCTTATGTAGACTCTTTTAAGCGCCGAATATATTTTCATGGTAATTTCCATTCTTTCTCCACTCTTCCAACACCATTACCCAGCCCTACCCAGCACTTCCCGACAATTCCTAGTACCAAAAAAGTTAAAAAAAAGAAAAAAAAAATTTTTTGGTTTTCCCTTCCCATTCTCTCCAGAGAGGTGACCGCCGCAAAATGACTACTGATTATTGGTGGTGAGGTGGTCCCCAATCATTACCACTACCTACCACCCCCTCCCATACCTGACCAGAAATCTTAAGTTTTTCCCAAAAACGTGCACTGGAAATTATGAGCCGAAACCGGGGCCTCGATTCTCAAGCGTTCGTAACTTTAATAATCCGTAACTTGACAGATGTTATACACAACGTCCCATAAGAACTGTCAAGTTACGAATTCTTAAAGTTACGAACGGCATGATGTGAGAATCGATGCACAGTGAGTTTGTCATATAACAATATGTCCTTGCAAGCAATAACAAAATGTTTTTTATTAAATTCGACTCTCATGGTTTGCTGTCCGTGTAGTCATAAAAGGCTTAACGCATTATGGAATCAAAATTTTTGGACCAAGGTAGATATTTGTCTCATTAAAAAGCATTTAAATGTTCATTTAAAATATTTAGGGTAAAATTGCAAGGCTGCATACGTGGGAAGGTAAAGCGGATCAGATGAAAAGTATACATATAATAAACACCGAATGTCGGAAGGTAGTGCAAACCCGCAAAAAGGCAAGGGGGTGAAACTTTGGGGTGAATTTATGTTTATATCGATGCACATACGCACGCACAACCTGTTTTAAATAAAAGTATTGGTGTCATAGAAAACTCACCTCAAAGTAGTTTTCCGTCGAAACTCTGATACACTGAGGGTCTGCATTACCTCCGTGTTTATATACTTTGGATCAGATGCGCGAGTGACACACCACTTTTGATCCAAAAAATTCACCACGTCATACAAATTTAGATGTGTTGAATTTTTTGTATGGAAAAAGTGTGCTACGCGCTTTTAATAAATGGCGGTCCGCGCTGTCTCAGCACGTATACAGTCCTGCAAAGTTGACCGAACAAAATTTGACGAACATGCACTTCGTCTGATTAATGATACCAATAAATTCGATAAGGTAATAGTAAGTGAAATTGCTCTGGAACTCCAGAACTACTATGGGATCGTTAAAAATTGAACTAGACAAATTGAAGTTGAAATTTTTAGAAATTGTTCAATTTTTTTCTAAATATCTACTAGCGCTAGCGCGATTTACTAGCCCTGGCTCAAAAAACAGCGCTACTAGCGGTAGCGCCGCTAGTTTTCAGATGGTGGTAGCGCTAGCGCTAACGGCGCAAGTAAAATTCACTAGCGCGCACAGCTCTGATTTGAACACATGGGGATGAAGAAGGCAGCCTGGTGCTGAACATCTGTTTTTGCGTTTTTGCCAAAGTGTAGGCGGTAGTAAGTTCCATACGTCACAAAAGTTTCAACCGTTTCAACTCGACACGTCCTAGAATTATGATACCATGAATGCAGCACTCACTCCTGCTTCCGCTTCGGTAAAAACAGATGTACAGTACAGCACCAGGCTGCTTTCCTTATTGCCAGCTTCAAGTCCCATACGCGGCCTGATGCCGATCTCAACGGTGTTTCTAGCTAATAACCTCACTTGTTGTTCCACTTAGGCGTCATCAGAATTTCAGCACCCAGACTGCCTTGTTGGTTTGCAAGGTTTTACCTTTCGTCATACGTCCTCAGGGTTCTAGTTTTGTTTTCCGATACTCGAAATGTACGTTTTTAATAAGCGTCGAAGAATGATTTATTTTACTAATTTATAATTTATAACAAAGTTCTGCCAATATTCCGAACATCATCTGGAATTCGCTGAATAGAATCTAACTTTTACGACGTCATCTAAATAAACACACTTTCATCTTTTCCGCAAACACAATAAAGAGCTTTCACTTTGTGTTTGAAAATGAGACTTTGGATTTTTTTATTGTTTTCTTTATGTTCTTTTCTGCATTTACATACATTATTATTGCGTGGCATGGAGTGGTATGGAAAAGAATGTGTTCAAGAATATAAAGTCGAAATAAATGTGCTTTTTTCCCTTTACGACGTGATGTGAGCATTCGGTGCTGCATGGTAACCAATTTCAATGGGAAATCAATAAAAATTTAAAATCAGCACGACACACAACAACAAAGAAATATGGAAATTGAGTAAACGGTTCATACAATCTTTGTAGCATTCCGAAAGAAAATCTTAAAACTATTTTCCTTACCAACGATATTGTTGAAGTTCGTAAAATTTATTATAGGAAGTCGGAGACATTATCAAAGTCTATGAAAGAAAACGGTTGAAAATTGAGTTCAAAACTATATTTTGTTGAATATGTTTCGTAAAACTTAGAAAAAAGTTTTTCTTAAAAGTTGTTAATCTTCTTCCATATTCAAGGTTTTTAATGACGTCGTCGCATTCTTAGCGGAGTTTATTGGTTAGCTCATTAAAAAATCTGTACGGCACTTCTGGCTTAAAGCAACATTCCGCAGATCGCACATGATCGTCAATAGTCCATCTATAAGTGAACACGTAAAAAGAAGGCTAATGAATATCGGAGATTAGCCAAATACTCCTTTAACCATACGCACTTTATATTATGACCGAGTGGTGAACCACTCCCAAATAATTTTCAGATGATCCAAATAATCTCCGAATCTGATTTAAAACCTTCTAGATCTCTGCCCCTTAGACCACACAAGGGGGGCTTTTTCCTCCTTCATTTCACTACTCTTCTCTTTATTTTTCCATTTATTTGTACGTATAGGTATGATGGGGTAGAGTTTTATTGTATATCTACAAAGGTGGTACTTCGGGGTCATATTCCAGCCGTGCAACTGTCTATCTAGCAAATGCCGGTACTCTTTTGACGGTCGTTTGTGACACAATAAGAGACTCAGATAAACATACTAGGGAAGTTCTGCCCTTGATCGGTGACGAGTTGTGAAGTAGACCCGTACGAAGAACGAAGTTCTTCGAAAAGGGGTCTTATGCGTTTACCACGATGACGAATCAGCAATAAAAAAAATGTCCGTCCGTCCGTCTGTTAACACGATAACTCGAGTTAAACTGAACCGATTTTCAAAAACATTTTTTTCCCTAAAAATCTTTTATGGGATTCAGTCTGGGCACTGTCGGCCCAAGGGCCACCGAGCTAGTGATTTTTGGTCTTTTGTACATAACTCGAGTAAATCTTTTCTAATTTTCAAAAAAAAATTTTTGTTCGAAAGACCTGGGCATAGCCGACAATTTATGGAAGAAACATTTTTGAATGTGAGTCCTTGGACTTAGCTAGGACACTAAAAACGAGTCTCTACTAGGGCTATATGTGTTTTTTGTGCATAACTCGGGAAAATATTTTCCGATTTTCATAAATTTTTTTTTGTTTGAAAGACCTGAGCATAGCCGACAATTTATGGAAGAAACTTTTTTGAATTTGAGTCCTTGGACTTTGCTGGGGCACTAAAAACGAGTCTCTGCTAGGGCTCTATGTGTTTTTTGTACATAACTCGAGTAAATTTTTTCTGATTTTCAAATTTTTTTTTGTTTGAAAGATCTAGGCATGACCGACAGTTAATGAAAGAAACTTTTGCCTGTGCTTACAGCTCGAGTGGGCCATGTCGATCCTAAGGTCGGCCCTAGCCAAAAAAAATTTTTTTGCTATGTTGCAGGAAATTGAAGGAAATATTTTTGGCTATGGAATTGTGTGTCCGAGGCCTCTGCTTAGGTCCCTAGGTCGGTAATAAGGTCGACCCTAGCCCAAAAAATGATTTTTTCTATGTTGCAGAGAAAATTGAGTAGAACATTTTTCTATATTTGGGGGTCAATTTTATGCTTTCGGAAAGGTTTTTTTACACCGTTTCTTCTGACGGGTTTTTCAATATTGCCCTGCCGGCTATTTCCAATACAACTTAATGTGGACGTTATTTCATACAATCGCATACAAAAACCTCTTAAAAGGTAGAGTGTGACGCAGTCCGTAAGTCCGCTTCCAAAATTAATGATATCGCTTGAGGTGACGCTATCGCTGATAATACGCAGAGTTTGTTTGAAGGGAATCTTGTGTTCAAAGTTTTAATTTCCTGAAAAAATTACAGCTCTTTTTTTTAAACAAAATTACGTTGTGTTAAAAAATTGCGTCATTAATGCCGGACCCACCAGCGGAATAATTTTTCAACACATTCAGTTTTCACACGCAAAAATTTAAATTTACCTTAAACAATCTACGCAATGGGAAACAAAAGTCAAATTTTTGCAGCGCAAAAACTGAAAGTACAAAAAAATTATTTCGTCGTTGCGTCCGGCATTTATGACGCAATTTTTTAACACAACGTAATTTTGTTTTAAAAAAAAGAGCTGTAATTTTTTCAGGAAATTAAAACTTTGAACACAAGATTCCCTTCAAACAAACTCTGCGTATTATCAGCGATAGCGTCACCTCAAGCGATATCATTAACTTTGGAAGCGGACTTACGGACTGCGTCACACTCAACCTTTTAAGAGGTTTTTGTATGCGATATCAGTAGTTTTGGAAGTTTTCAGTTGTTATAACCAAACTTCATGTGAAAAATTTTCTATTTCTATTCTCTATTCTATTTTCAGAAAAGAAAATTTTCTAAGAAAAAAAAATTTCTCCGAAAAAAATTTTCTTTCCGAAA
>CM055403.1:150081748-150104681 GCA_029228625.1 Pseudolycoriella hygida
GGTAGTTTCTTTGACAGTTTGTTAGAAGAAAAATGTACATAGTAATGGCAAAGTATTCATTTTGTCAAATTGTCAAAATAGCCGGATTTCATTTGTGAATGGCCCCTAAGAGGGCGACTGAAGAAAGATAAAACCTTTTCAATCAAGGCAGCCTAGTGCTGAAATTCTGACTACGCCTAGCTGGAATTAGTAACCCCATCGAAGTCGGCACCAGCCTGTCTACTTGAGACCTAAAGCTGGGAATAAAGAAGGCAGCCTGGTGCTGAACATATGTTGTATGTTCTTATTAAATTGAAGGCAGGAGTGAGTTGTATACGTCAAATAAGTTTCAATTCGGCACCAGGCTGCTGCTGCCCTCTGAATTACAAATTCTTAACTCGAAGACGTAGTCTAGTGCCGAGTTGAAACTTATATGACGTAATTTGGTGAAGACTGATGCTTAGCACCAGGCTGCCTTCTATATTCCCAGATAAGAGACGAAAGTACGCAGCCAGGTGTCGAATTATAAACTTATACAACGTAATGTACTCGCTCCTTCCTTAATTTTGGCATTTTCAAATTTTCGGCACCAAGCATCCTGGCTGAAAATGCAGACTTTTCTTCTAGCAAAAAGTTTGTTGCAAAAACTAAAGAATCTCAAAAAGGTAGCTCAACTACTAGATGAAAAAACAATGAGCTATTGAGCCACTTTTTTGAAATTGAAAATTGACGATGTTTCTAAATTGAGAAAATATAAATAGTAAAAGTAACGGATGTTTGCATATCCGATGTTCGTTTATATGAACCAAAAGGGGAGGTATGCAACTAGTTCAAATAAAGATTAAGAAAGCTTTCAAGCCTCCAACACACTCCTTTTCGCTTAAATTATTTATTTTTTGTTCATTTATAACCTACAAAGTAACATAATCCAGCAAATATATGTCGGGATGCATCGTTCTAATTAAATAAACAACAAATAAATATTTCATAAAATAAAATATTATATTAGGTCTTCATTTACATAGCTAATTCCAAACTAAGCTCGAGTGAATCAACGTGTTATTTTAAATATTCAAACTATAATACCAAATTGTGTTTACATGTTTTGTGTTATTCGTTTTCCCCGGACAATTCCAAAAGCAATGTTGTGAAATATGAACCTCAACATGAACCATGCTTCTGGAAATGGGGTTGATGTATACATTTATAACATAAGCGTCTGGCTGCTATAATTAATATGGATTGTCCGCTGGAGGTTTATTAGAAAATTTCAGAGTAGAATCAAGTGTGAAGTCGTAGCTACCTTTCGAGTTTTTAAACTTTTAAACTTTGTGGTGAATACACTCAAAAGACATGATGACAACAAATGACGGTAAATGAAGGTGGCAATGTGTACAGGAGTGAAACCCTGGGTCAAGTGTTCATTTAGAATGATGTAAAAGGTTTTGAAATTACTGATCAGTAGATAATTTGGTTTTATTCAAAGAGGTGCAAAAACTTCTATTTTTTCATCTACAGTTTTATCCGAGTGTGGGAAAAGTGCGGTATTCTGGTATATCATTAAAGAAATATTCACAAAAAGTTGTGGACATCAAAAAATCACTAAAATTTACGAAATCACGAAATTAGTGAAAATATGTTGAGTGATTCGGGCTGTAGTGTCCTTAGTGTCGGTCCAACTTACGCTACGCGACCCTATACATGAGATTTGGTGGTGAACATTCTGTGTGCTCGAGGTCGGTTCTATATTCTGCACCTATTTTAAGGATTTGGAGAGGTTTTTTGCGCCGTTGCTTCGTACGGGTTTTTCAATATTGAACTTTCAGCAATTTCCAGTCCAATTTAATGTGGACATAAGTGCACATACTTAAGATTTAAGGCAAGGTTTACTTACAGATACGTTCGAGTCTTTTTGTAATATCTTTTAAGTGTAATTTCAAATGTTTAAGTTGTCCATTGCCTCAGTACCTTACTATCGAAATTGGGTAATTTTGCTTTGTCATTCTCACCTTCAACCCGCCCAAATCGTTTCCCATAGTTAACGATTTGACAATCATGTGATTACTGCGACATCGCACTAGTTTCACCGACATGGAGACACGATTTGTTAAGGATTTCTTTCAGAGTTTTACAAGAAATGTATGGCATTAATCGATCTCGAGAAATCCTCACATTTATTCTTTTCGTATGTCATTCGCTCGCATAAATTGTACGTGATGTGAATTTACCTGGTGCCGTTAATGGAGTTATTTATCTTCATAAACCATTGTGGATGAACTCGCTCCAGCAAGGGTAAATATTTAGGGATTAACTTTTTGTTGTTTCTTTGGATGATTGTATGTTGAGTTAAAACAACTCCAATTTCGTACGTTTGCTTCCTAATATTTGCGTCACACAACTAGTCACTTCATTTAACAATACGAAAGAAATTAAAATTTGTCATCGTTAATATTTTATGAGGACTAATGAATGGGTGGTGGAGGAGGAAAAGCGTATGGTCGAAAAAATGTGTGTTCTATCGAAAAATGCAAAATGCGAAAGGTTCGTGGAAGGACGTGAAAGGTGTTAGCTACGAATCGCGAGTGCTTGAAGGTTGTCCGGTATGTGGTGAATCTAGTGCAAAATTATCGATTTGAAAAAGTGTTCAACAGTCGGCTTAGAAACGCGTTACTGTGTTGTGAATTCGTTTTGAACCTCTCATGTTCTGTCATAAGTTTCGATGTTTGAAGTTTGAATGTTTTTGTATGGATTTTGATAAAGCGAGATTCCAACTCAAGAAATTATTTTGGCTGATGCTGCAAACATTTTCATCTCAGCTGACGATTTCCAGCATGTTTATTGCTGATTCATAGGGCAAAGAAGCGACAATGGATGTGGACTGCTAAACCAAATCATCGCGTATGTGATTTCAAAGATCAATTGTTAAGTTTGTAAAACCACTATCAACTCTTCATATGAGGTGAGTAATATATCCAATATTTCCGAACACTCAAATGTAGATGTGTTGTTGATCAGCATCCGTTTACTGAATTTTGTAAGTTGGTTGGTTCACTTTACGATGGTAGCGGAAAAGTCGTCACGAGCGACAACGAAAACAAATTCTGGGCATTGCATGAAGAGTTGCAAAAGATCCATGACAAATAAGCAACAAATTCTACTTGCTTCGATATAATGGTACTGAGAGGGGTTTGGAGTCGTAAATACTTTTGTAGTGACGAACCGAGAGGGGTCCCCATCTTAGTACGAAGGAAAGGCCCTTTTCAGGGCCAATGGGTTACAAGTAATCAGCCCCCACGTGGCGTATCCTGGGTGAGTGCACACAAAATTGATGTCCACTCAGCGAATGCTTACATTATCGATAAAATTTCTACTTAATGCGCTCAATTTCCTTAACGTGCGCTTTTTTAAGCGCCTACTTTGCTTAATGTGGGCTCTATAAAGCAGGGCCTATTTTTGGAAAATAATTTAGAAATTTTTTTTGGAAATTTTGGAAAATGTTTGGAAACTATTTGGAAATTTTGGAAATTATTCGGAAAATTTGGAAATTTTTTCGGAAAATTAATCAGATTTATGTTAGGTTCTGAATGAATAGATAATTCATTTTGATGAAATAACAACAGTAACTTTCAATTATTTCTTTTTTTCGCACGTCTTTTTGTAATTCGTTTCGGGCAGAAACGTGGCTCTAAAGAATTTCCAGGCTCGATTTCTGGTGAGTCCTCTTCCTGACGGCTGCTTTCTTCGCCAGCTACTGTCTTTATATGTGCTTTAATAACATGACTTTGTAAGCTTGAAAAGTACCATTTTGGTGGAGTTGGTTGCTGTTGGAGAGGTGTGGCTTTCCTTTGTTTATAATATGCACGATATCGTTTGAACGAAACTGTAATAGTAGATTACATTCGATGCTGTGAAAATAATTCATTACATGAGGGATCATTTTTGTGATATGAGCGAAACTTACGAATGTGTTCTGAAGCAACAAGCTTTGGAAACTGTTTTTGACGCGGGTAGAGTTTGTATATCCAAGCCGAAGGCGTAATGAATTATGTAATGCAATGAATTATTTTTACAGCATCCAATGTGAGTTATTTTTTTACCTGCCCATCTGAAAATTCATCGTTACTATCGAACCCCTGTAAGAAAATTTGATTTCACGAAGAAAACATTACCTCAGCTTAACAACTTTCTTGTAATTTTTTCAGTCAGACTTTTCGTCAACATAAACGGTAAGTTGTGCTAATTTACGATGGATGAAATGCTGTTGTGTTTTCATTTATTTAAAAAAAAAGGATCGTGACATTCTCATGGAATACAATCGAGAGGTGACAAAATGAAGCATGAAAAATTCCCCCAACAACATTGAACCAGCATTTTTGGTTTCTGTCACTTTTTTTGGTGTATTTTTTCATACCTTTTTTTTCGTCAAGTTGTTTTTGCGAATGAACCTGCAAAAGATGTTGAATTGACATCAGCAGCCGTCATCTATCGATTGTCACTTCTATATTGAAACAAACGAACTATAAATCGACACAATTTCACTTTTAAGTCGACGAAAAGTGTTAACAAAATCATTTTTTGAGGTTATGTTCTATTCCGTGGATTGTCCGTTATGTAGATTTTCTTGTTTGAGTGAAACAAAAAGGCCGAAATACGTAATAAATTATGCTAGGATTACCGTAAAGTTATTTTTTTTTCCAATCGGACTAATTACAAAGAAGTGTTTGTTTAGGAAAATGATCAAATGATCCGAACTCCGTTGTAGCGGCAGATATTGTTTTGGTTGTAAAAAATAACGACTTTACTTCAATCCTGGGATCGCTGACATCTTTTTAACATTTTGTTCTATTGAATTTGGCCTAATCGAAATAAATTTATCTTTTTGTTGAGGTTAAGACTTTCGGCTGTAGTTGTATTTGTATTTATTTCGAGTACTAACAGGCAACTCGTCCAATTACAAGTTTCTCTTCATATTATATTTAATATGATAAGATTCCAGAATACAATATTTTGTTAATTTTTGGATTTTGTAATTATAGATTATAGATTTAGATTTAGTTTTTAGGATAGTTATAGATTTACTTGGTAGGATTTTTTCAAAAATTTTTAGACTTCATGTTTGATAGGATTAGGTTAGCTTTCATTTCGGCTTCCCGTTTTAGAATTTAAATTTTTTTAACAACAATAATTACTCATACTTTTTTAAGTCTTCCGCGCTAAATAGAACATCAAATTTCTTGTCACTTTTATGATGGTATACGCAAATTTGTCCGTCGTATGAACAATTTTACCTTCTTTCTTTAGTTTTTTGGCTTGTTTCAATAGCTCCAGACTATTCTTGCACAAGTTTTCATTGATAAAAATGCGACTTTCACCGCCAAGAAGAATGTAATAGGAAACAAGATGCAAACGTTCAAAATTTCAAGACATGTATGAGTTGTATGAGTTATTTTCACACTGATTTTGAATTTTTCGAAAGCAATGCAACGTGATTTCTTGAATGAAAATCGTAATTTTCGTTGTTTGTCTATTTCAAACCCCGGTTTTGCAGAAAGCAAAAGCACTGTGAACTAATGGTGAAAAAATCAACATTCCAATACTAGTTTCACAACGTACTATTACAGTCCACAAACGGACATTTTAATGAACATTTCGCAGCACCGTCAGCCTTCGTTTCAAATGAATCCCTCACAACTTGGCGAACCAATTCATGTTCGCAATTCTGGAAATTACATAAATTTGTCTATTTCTTGAAGAATCTTAATATGTAAATACTAACGGCGCGGCGTCTAAACTGTTTTGATTTCGAATCTATTTTAGGAAGTAGCAACGAAAAGCTTTAAAAAACTCTTCCATTGAAATCGCAGCTTTTCAAACTTCGTTGTTATCTCTTGCGGCGTCAGTTGCGGACCCAGCACCAGACTGTTTTCGCTGATTGTTAACAATTTCTTTACAAAACGCGCCATCAACTTCACCGTAACGACTTGTTCCTCTGAATATTTGAACTGCTCCTGACGTCTCACGTATAGGCCCAAATATTGACTAAGTGTTTCTTCTTCACCCAACATATCGGGCATAAGATCGTGCTTCATAAAATTTTCCATGCGTTCGATATGACCTTGGTCGATTTCTCCAATTACCGAAACGCAATCCACATCGTTCAATATCGATAATAAAAAATTAATAAACTAATAAAAAAGTTTCAACAAGCTTGTCAAGCAAATGTCGTCACACTACTGGATGTTCAATGGCTAAAAAAATTTCGATAAGTTGGAGAAATGTAAAACTACACATGTTGAAGAAGGCTGGGATGAGTTGTTGATGAAACAGATAGTCAGAAATGTTATCACTGCAATCATGTACGGCATTGCATTGCAAAATCCATCCAACAGAACCAGTACCATCAGAAATTCCTCCAGCATTTTCTGGTACCGCAAGAATATTTATCATTGAAAAATTCATGAGAAAATTGAGTCTGCGATTGAAATTGGATGCTTCTTTATTAAAATTTTTTAAACCAGTCGTCTTCATTAGTTCATCAACATCTATTAGAGAACTTAAAGAATGTCATGCAGTCTTGGCGTCCGATATCGTCCATCAAATATTTATTTTCGAATATTACAATGTCGCAGAATTGTTAAATGATGGTCAACCTCGTAGTGCACTCGAATCCTTGAAGAAATTGATCGATGTTAGTCCGAATCACTTAAATTCCATCAAAACAAGTTTGACTAGAATTGTTGCTGCAAGAAATTACAAAACGCAAATGTAACAGACATCAAACTTGTAGGCATATACAACAAGTTCAAAAATCCAGACCGTTCAACAACATCTCAAGACACTTTATCGAACTACTTACACGTGAACGCTAACATGGGCCCGTTAGAAACGTTTGATCCTACTGATGCAATCAATTACAGAATAGGAAAGAAGAATCGACGTGCAAGGTCGAACGGAAAATCACACCAACAAGAATTAAATTTTAGGGCAACGTTTCTCATGTTTTATAACTAAAAATTAAGACGCTTAAGATTTAATTAAATATCATATTTCAAATGCTTAGGAAATTTTGGAAATTATTTGGAAAATTTGGAAATTCTTCGGAAATTATTTGGAAAATTTGGAAATATGATTTTCCAAAAAAAGGTCCTGCTTTAAAGCGCCCAATATATCTTCATGCCAATGGACCAAGCGCCTTTTTCACATATTGGCCACAAAACAATTGAGGGCGCCCCGAGTTTCAACTGTTCCGTCGGTGACAAAACATCAAATTTGTATGGAAGAAATCCGTTTCTTGTGAATTTTACATTTTGTGTTTTGTATAAAGCGGACCAAGTGAGTTATTTTAAAGCAACATTAAATGAACTTCCATCGTCATCGTCACGATGTTTCCCCATACAAATTTAATGTTTTGTCCCCAACGCGACGAAACAGTTGAAAATTACCTAGTGTTGCATGATCAGACGTGAGGCAAGACTTGATCTATCTACGCATTTC
The DNA here is from genome assembly GCA_029228625.1 of Pseudolycoriella hygida. Taxonomy (NCBI): domain Eukaryota; kingdom Metazoa; phylum Arthropoda; class Insecta; order Diptera; family Sciaridae; genus Pseudolycoriella; species Pseudolycoriella hygida. The sequence continues at coordinate 150,089,222 of CM055403.1, forward strand.
CGTTACTCTTCCACCACCTTTTCACCACTCATTGAACCCTTCCCAGCACTTCCTAGCACATAAAAAATGTAAAAAAAGGAAACAATTTATTTTTAGTTTTGACCTCCCCATCTCTTCAGGGAGGTGACCGCCGTGGTGTGGTGTGGTCCCGTCTCATTAGCACTACCCCCACCCCAATCACCGACTTCACCAGAAAACTTAAGTTTTTTACTTAAACATTTACAGATTGTCCTACAAAAATCTGAGGCCCCGCAAACACTCACCTATTTTCACGAAAACTTTGATTTTCGCATGCATTCTTATCCGAAAACACAGACGTCAATATATTTTATTGTTTTTCGAAAAGTTTACGTTTGATTTTTAAAAAACATGGGTCCTTTTTGTGCTAAAAAAATTGACCCACGATTGATAAAACCGTTTCAAAGAAGAAACGGTTCGGTTGAAATAATTATGAGTTTCGTACGGGTCTTATTATAAGTTTTTATTAAAATCAATTTAATTAATCAATCAAACGGTTCAATTTAGTTGTCATTAAAACGTTCTAATTGTTATTACTGTTACATTATTTTATTTCTTTTATTTTACAAATAAACAGTTCTAGCCTATGAACAAAATACGGTTGATGCTCGTTCATGATAATTAATAGTTAACCTGAAAAACACATAATTAATGGCCAGTAGTTCTTATGCTAAAGGGGAAGATTAAATCCGATATAATACGAACCTCGTTAAAACTGTAGTTTTATTGTTTTAAAACAGCTTGACATTACATAAATTTGTAAACACAATTTAGTCACTTTTTCGAGGCTATTATTACTGCCAGTTGGTGTGCCTGAGTGTCGTTAACGAGTCAAATTTATGATAACAATTTATCAAAGGTCGTATTATGTACACAACAATGGAAGTACATAATATTTTTGAAATTTACGTATCAAAGTCACGGTTTCACGTTGCATTTATGAGTTAGCCGAAAATAAATATTTAAAAAGAAGACATTTTTACTGTTCCGAGTCCACATCCTCTGGCCATTTACACATGTAAATACGCGCAGATAAATAAGAGAAAAAACTCATTCAATTTAATAAGTTAAATAATGAAACCGCAATATGATACAAGTTTAACGCAATTCTCGTCCATAATTTCAATCATTGCTCAATAAAAAAACTTCTGTGCAGATCTTCTATTTAACAAATCCAACATTTTTATGAAACAAACAGAATTTCCAACGACATATCGTAAAATGTTCAAATAATTTCCTTTTTTCTCGGTGGTGCTTTTGAGATACATTTTATTGCACAATGAATTTTCGGGCAACAGCTGCTGTTAAAATAAAATATATTATGCCAAAATCACTTTTTACGATTCCATCTCTGGGAGCTATAAAACGAGTGTTCGTATTGATAGAGGATGATGTTTTTATTTCCACTCTTTAGTCGAAATGTAAGCAGCATTATTTGTGTGCTCAGTTTCATTATGGACTTTCATTCGCAAGACAAGTTCTAGTCCCTTGAATGAATACGAAATGTGAAGTTTTCATGCTGTTCTCGGCAAAGTCCACAGTCAAATTACAATGTTTCTCATATGATCATGATAACACAAGCTAGGCATTTGTTTTTGCAAAATAGTCGAAAAACTAATGCCGAAAACAGACGAGACATTGAAGATTTGTTTTCATGTCAAATTGAGGGATACGGAAAAGCCTTCAAAACATGTTTTTCTTTCAAGTCACGTCGGTATTAAAGCCCGCCATACCAGAGAAATGATAAGGTGGCGAGGTAGAACGCTTATGTGAAAAACAGCTTGACTGTATGGGAGAGAATCAGCCCAATTTTGTACGTAATTCTCTCCCATGTCTCGCCACAGACAGGTGTACCAACTTATCTTTTCTCTGCGCCATACTTATTTAAATTAATTTGATACAACTCATACACATTCAATGTACGAATGGAATTATTTTATCATCGACATGACGCTTCATACGTCAACACATCTAGAACAGTTGCGTTATAGAGATTGTTAGAAGAGATCAGCATTTCGGCATCCAGTACCAACTTTCAGCTATGGCCAGCTATGACCGATTACTGGTGCTGACCGGAGACTCTACCAGTCCACAGGGTATACAGATTCATATAAAAATATAAACAATTTACAAACGCGTGATTTTTAGTCCTTTCCCGATTTTTAAAAATCTTCCGATTTTTTAGTATTTTCTAATTTTTTGACATTTCCCATTTTTAGTCATTTCCTTATTTCTAGAAATTTCTCGCTTTTTTAACATTTACTCATTTTTCGATTTTGAGGCATTTCAGGTTTTTAAGACATTTTCCGATTTTTTAACTTTTCCTGATTTTTAGCCACTTACCCATTTTTGAACATTTCTTGATTTTTAGAAATTTCCCTGTATTTATAAACTTTTCCCAATTTTTAAATTTTTAGCTATTTCCCGATTTTCAGTCATTTTCGATTTGCAGCTATTGAGGGACAGCCAACTAAATAAAAGTCGCGGATTTCAAGAACTAAATCTACGTTTATTCTCTAATTCGCGTACAATACGTTTCGCACGACGGGCCGTGTAAGAATGAATATATGTCGAATCGAATTGACTGGGGATGACGGCGAGTGGTGAATTCTATGTGAATGAACCGCCGCACTATTTTTCTATTCTAATTTCCCTGGGAGGTGCGGGAAATTAATGAAAAAACAAGGTTTTTCCAAAATTTTTAATTTTTTCTTAGTTTGTTTGGGAATAATTGTTGAAAACTTCATTCATGAGTAGTTGGTATTCGCTTTTATATTGTTTATAAAATTTATTGAACTATAAGTTTTAAGGAACCCCTAATTTCTTTAGAGAGTTTGGGCAAACGATTTATAGCAAAAAAGTATAACTTATACTTACAACTATTACTTATAAGTCATAAGTTATAAGTTATAAGTTCAAAATTATAAGTAAATTATAAGTTTTATAACTTATAATATATGACTTATAACTTATAGTTATAAGTATAAGTTATACTTTTTTGCTATAAGTCGTTTGCCCAAACTCTCTATTTCTTCTTAACTGAAAGTTTACAATTTCATGCTTTTTTATTCTATGTACAATTTTAGCCGTTTCGCAGTTTTGCCAATCCAAAAAACATTGAAAACAGAGACAACCTCAAAATCAGCTGAATTTTGAGAGCAAATAGTTTCAAAACTACCCGACCGAATAATTACGTTGGTTTTGAATGGATCTTCATTAGAAGCTCGTGATGTTCTAAGGCAGTTTTGCTGTTCGTGATTTTCACATTTCTTCATTTTTAATGCAGTTAGTTTCGTCTCGACTAGAGTTCTCCAATGAGTCGGTTTTTTGTATGCAACTTTCGTTGAGTTCCTCATTGTTTTGTAGCACTTTTTGTGCTTTTTTACTAATAGTCTTGGTCGACGCCAAATTTTCTCAAATTTGATGCAGTTTGGTAGAACTTAACAAGATCTTTCTAAATAGCCTCTATATGTTAAGATTTCTCCATTTTCCGTTGAAATTTGGGTCGAATTTGGCATTTTAAGCACTTTTTTGCTAATATTCTTCTTCAATAGTACTACAAAACAGCACTACAAAAATGGTCGAATTTCATCCTATATCCTAGATTTCGCCTAGACCTTTCCAACAAGGTATTATATGTCTGAATCGGTGAAAATTTAGATACCTTTTGGAGGAAGGAACTTCCTACACCTAGCTTCATTTCCAAATATCCCCGGAACGAATCTTCCGAATCACATCAAATTTCATCCTATTTCCTAGTACTCCGTTTGTTTTAGGAAATAGAATGAAATTTGACATTGGAAGGCTTGGACCCCGCAAATTTTATCCAAACTATCAATTTTCCTCGCAATATTTCCCGCACCTCCCGGTATTTATAACTTTACGGTTGCGTGAAAGATAGATGCCTAGTGACTTTTTTTTCGCGAGGGGCGGAATAACATGAATTTTGTTCGTATCTGGTTTTTCTGTTTCAGTTTTTTTGTTATGTTTTTTTAATTACAGGAGAAGAAACCGAGTTTTTCATGCATAAAATACAAGCAAATACGTAAAAAGAGAGGTAAAACGGAAATAAAAAAGTTGCACAAGCTTATGATTCTCTCTTCAGTTTTCCTATAGCTTTTTTTTCATTTTTTTTAGTTTTCATTAGTTTTTTCCCGTTTTTTAGTTTTCGGTCTCTTCGAACCTAGTTTTTTCTATTTATCCACCCCTCGCTTTTTCGCCTTTGTATTTCTGATTCATAATCGGGTAAGTTATAACTAGGCATGGGCGATAGTAATTTTGATTATCGACAATTATGAATTATCGATTATCGTTTATCGATACATTTTTTTTATCGAAAATAATCAAATAATCGATAATTCATCAAAATTTCGATAATTATCAAATTTCGATAATTATCGAAATTTCGATAATTGAGTTAGAGTGTGTATGCAACGTATTTTAAAATGAAAACTAACATTATACTGAACAAAAAATTGTTCTACAGCATACCTCTAAAATGTACTGTTTCGTTTCTACCATTTTTTGAAAGTTTTGTTAAAGACGCAGGTGACAGCCGCCAAAAAAAATCGGTAACGTGGCGAGCGAAGCCAAAAAAAAAAAATGACTGCGAATTGAGACTTCCTATCACTTATGTCTGTTACAATGTTTATGTTTAGGGAATAAAAATTACAAAAGCTGCAAGAACTCATCGGCCGTTTCAGTTTCGTATTATTTTAGGTGGCTGTACCGCGTATATTCTAGTTGTTAATGACAACTTTTTTGATTGAAATTAATGAATTAAAAATAAATTTCTAATTTTAAGAGTCATGTCGTAGAAGTATTTTTTGCCCAGATTAATGTTTTTTATCTATTAAAAATAATAGTAAGTGTACAACTTTTATTATACGCTCATCAATATATCGATATTTCGATAGTTATCGAAATGAAAAATATTGATATTTCGTTAAATCACTTGAAAATGTAATTTGTAAATAGCTTTAGCTCAACTTTTGGCTTCGTCTGCCATCGACCATACGCATGCTGGTAGTTTGATATATCTTACTTTGAACCGTTCTTACAAGTCTAATTAGATTGAATGAACAGTTTCTTTCTTTTGATTATTTTGTCTTAGTTTTCTTGCTTAAACCATTGAGAACTGTGAGTGCACCTATTTTCATGAGAAAAAGCTTTTGACTTACATGCATGATGCAAGGAGTATGCATAAGGTGGGTCGAATTTTAACTTTTATTTTTTTTTTTTCGAAAGATGTTTTGTAGAAAAACGTTTTTTTTAAATTCGATCTTCTTTTGCCTCTTCTTGAAAAACTCATTTTAGGCGTAGTTTCTCGAATTATGGCATAATCATCAATGTTTTCTTGAACATATACAGGTCGAATGAAAACTTTTTTCGACTAATTATTAGTATTCCAATGGTACTTCAAAATGCTTGTATCCGGGAGGTCACAAATATTTTAATGTGGTATAGGTGAGTCAACTTCCGACTATCAGTTTTCATTGAAATTTCAACTTTGACTCCACCAAAACAACATACTGGCGAATACTGACCATTTTTTGATGATTTTTCGTTTTGGAAGTGATATTCGGACGAAAAAATATTTTAGTAGACAAAAGAAAAGTTTTGAAAAAAAAGTGTTTCTATAAAGGTTCATATAAAAAGAAACTGATCCAAATTTGACACATACACTCAGGGCCCATTTTTATTGAATGAAATTATCGATTGGAAATTTTTCCATACTACAAAGAGACAAGCGCTAAAATATTGCGAATTTAAGACACACTCTATGAACAATGTTATTTTCTCCTTAAATCCTGAAAAGCAGCGAAGGTAAAATGATATCAGCGAGCTAGTATATTTTCTATATTTTAATATTTTGAATTTATGCAAACATAAAAAAGTGAAAGAATATCATCATAAATTTCATCTGAATAATTTTATCATTCAGCGAAGGAAATTTCATGTCACGCTTTCTGAATTTTATGATTTTATTACATTCACGATCACATGAAATATACGTTCACGGTTACGGGGTACAGTATAATAGTAGACAATGCAATTTTAAGGTGAGACAGATATTTTGCGGGGATGGAAATGTGTTAAGTCATTTACAGAAATGTATTCAGAAATCCATCGATGTAGGTAAGAATTGTTACTTTATTTTAGTCCTAGGAGAGGTAGTGAAGAAGTTTCGAATGCAAGTAAGTGGCATACGATTCTCTGAACTTAAAAGAAACGTAACGTTTAGTGAAATCTATTGAACTTTAGTGAGTATCGACGACCTTAAGACCCTGGCATGCAATTCGGGGCTGTGTTGTTGTAACTTGGGCTATATCGATGATAACTTCACTCAACTTTCTTTTACCAACCCTTCTTTAGTAATGTGTCGAGTCATCATCTTATATGAATTACACTACTTTGTTAAATATTGAACAGAACACACGTATTTTATTTCACTTCAAGACTCTGTGAATTCGAATATTACTACAGGTTATGGGCTGTATATTTAGTAATATTTTCTGCTGTTATTTACGTTGTGTAAAGTAGTGAGTGCAAATAGACAAGTGATATTAACGAGTCGTACGTTAAATTAACTGATTGTCGAATTTATATCCATAATGGCGTCTTCTGGTCAGTTTTTACCCCATATTGAAAGATTGGAAGGTCGAAGTAACTTTGTGACGTGGCAATTTGCAGTTCAAGCCTATCTTGAGCATGAAGGTCTCTGGAACTGTATTTTAGGCCAAGAAGACGATGAAGCCAAAAATGTCAAGGCTACATCAAAATTGGTTTTATTAATCAAACCATCGAATTACATTCATATTCGCACGTGTACTTCAGCGAAAGAAATTTGGGCAACACTTCAAAAGGCGTTTGAAGATTCTGGTCTTTGTAGACGTGTTGCATTAATTCGACAATTGATTACGACGAAATTATCGGATTGTAAAGACATGGAGGAATATGTCAATACGATTCTCACGGCATGTTTGAAACTCAATGATATTGGTGGACAAGTATCGGACGAATGGATGGGAACATTTTTGCTTGCTGGTCTTCCCGAATCTTACAAACCTATGATTATGGCTATCGAATCGTCAGGACTTAAAATAACGTCGGATTACATTAAAACCAAATTGCTCCAGGATGCTCCGGAACCAATTTCAAGTGGTGAGTCATCAAAAGCTTTTTTTTCATTCAAGAAAATACAAAATCCAAACAAATCAGCTGCAAAGAAGAAATTTAATAATTCATTGTCGAACGTTTCAAATGTTCAACGCATTCAATGTTTTTCATGTCAACAATATGGACACAAGTCACCACAATGTCCTTTATTGAAAAAGAATCAAAATCAGTCAAATGAGTCAAATTCCAGCAGAACAAGAAGTGGTTTGTTTGCTGGTTTATCTGCTGGTTTTTTAGATAAGAACAATTGGGCATTCGATTCGGGAGCGACATGGAACATGACAATGAGGGACGATTGGTTGTCGTCGAGATTGCCGAAGCCCATTAGCCAAATTTTTGTTGCAAATAATTCTGCAATGACCGTTGCAGCTGTTGGAGAAGTTTTAGTTAATGTTGATTGTGATGGCAAAAATTATGCGATTCCCATCAGTGATGTTTTACATGTTCCCGATTTGTCTATAAATTTATTGTCGATTTCGCAAATAGTTAAAAAAGGACATAAAGTCATTTTTGAGAACTCTGGATGTGCAGTGTATGATAGTGATGAAAATTTGATTGTTACTGGTCGTCATGAAAATGATTTATTTTTGCTCAATTTGAAAGACAATCCGCAATGTTTGGTCTCGACTTCGAAGCAAAACAATTGTGAGTTATGGCACCGACGTATGGGTCATCTGAATTTACGAGATTTGTCAACTCTGAAGAATGGTATGGCAACAGGCATCGATTTTGTTTCGTCCAAATTTTTTCAATCGTGTGTGGATTGTCTTAAAGGTAAACAATCTCGTTTACCGTTTTCAAATGAAGGCTCGCGAGCGACTTCAATGTTAGAACTTGTGCATTCTGATTTATGTGGACCGATGGAAGACAGTTCGCTTGGTGGTGCAAAATACTTTCTAACATTTATTGATGATTTTACACGTAAAGTTTTTGTGTATTTTTTGGAAACAAAGACGAACATTCGACAAGTTTTTGAAGAATTTAAGTCGTTAGTGGAACGACAATCTGATCAATTAATTCGAGATGTTCAATTTCGTTCTTCGCGAGTGGTTCAAACTGGTTGTGGCAATGTCATTAAAATTTTACGGACAGACAATGGATCGGAATACATCAATCATGATCTTAAAAGTTATTTAAAGAAGGAGGGCATTCGTTTTCAAACTTCCAACTTCTATACGCCACAGCAAAATGGTATGGCGGAACGTTTTAATCGCACAATTGTGGAGAAGGCACGATGCATGTTATTTGACGCAAATTTACCGAAGGAATTTTGGGCCGAATCCGTAAATACCGCAGTTTACCTAATCAATCGTTCGCCTTCCAGTGGTCTGAATGGTCGAACCCCAAATGAAGTTTGGTCAGGTCGCATTCCTGATTTGAGCCATTTACGAGTTTTTGGATGCAAGGCAATGGTTCATGTCCCCAAACAAACACGCAAAAAATGGGACCCCAAATCCAGAGAACTAGTTTTTGTTGGCTACAGTCAAGACACAAAAGGTTATCGCTTCATCGATCTTGCTTCCAAGAAATTGTTCAAGAGTCGAGATGTGTTTTTTCTGGAAGAGAAAGGTAAAATTGACACTGAATTTGACAAAAAGATTTCAGTTTCAGATGAAGTTGTGCCGTTGGCTGAGTCAGGTGACGTTGATGAACATGAGCATTCAGTTGATCCTATAGAAGACAATGATGATGTGTCTGGTGTCATACCTTTAGAGATTGACATTGATTTGGGCGAGCAATTGGTACAGTCATCGGACTCACAATCACAAGTTGTTCCTTTTTTACGTCGAACGGAGCGAGTTCCGAAACCGAAACAATTTCCTGATTTTGTTACCTATTTGGCACAAAATGACATTTTTGAAGATCCAACAACTGTTGCTGAGGCCTTGAGTCGCCCCGATGGTCATTTGTGGCAAAAAGCGATTTACGACGAATACAATTCGCTTATGGACAACGATACCTGGGAACTTGTTGATCTCCCACCGAATCGAAAAGCCATCAATTGCAAATGGGTTTTTAAGACTAATCGTGATGCTGATGCTCATGTTGTGCGTTACAAAGCTCGCCTAGTAATCAAAGGTTTCGCACAACGACGTTTTTTTGATTTTGACGAGACTTATTCACCAGTTCTCCGTTACACTTCTTTGCGTTATTTGTTGGCTATGGTAGTGCAATACGATTTAGACATCGATCAAATGGATGCAATCTCTGCCTTTCTTCAAGGAGAAGTTGAAGAAGACATTTTTATGGTTCAACCAAAGGAGTTTGCCAACGGAACTAAAGTTTGTCGACTGAAGAAGGCGCTTTATGGGTTGAAACAGGCTAGCAGACAGTGGAATAAGAAGTTGGATGCAGCGTTGAAAGACATTGGGTTTATGCAATCAAAACCTGATCCGTGTGTTTACTTCAAATTCAGTGGTGGTCTCCGTACATTTGTTGGTGTTTACGTGGACGATTTTATGATTTTTTCGAATGATGCTGACACGAAATTTTTCTTAAAGGACCAACTTAAAAATCGTTTCAAGATGAATGACCTGGGCAAAGCAAAATTTTGTCTACAACTTCGCATTACACGTGACCGCAAAGAAGGAAAACTTTATGTCGATCAGGAACGGCATATTTTGGATTTGTTGCTCACCAATGACATGTGTCCTCAGACATTCGTAGAGAAACAAGAAATGGGAAAAATTCCTTACCAAGAAGCTGTTGGAGGATTATTGTACCTATCACAATGTACAAGACCCGATATTTGTTACGCTGTCAACACAGTTAGTAAATTCAATTCTAACCCTGGCAAGCAACATTGGGAAGCAGTTAAACGCATTCTCAGATATTTGAAGGGGACGTTACACGCTAAATTAATGTTCTCGAAATCTGAAGCTTCGTCTTTGATTGGTTATTCTGACGCTGATTGGGCAAATGATGAAGATGACAGACGTTCTTGTACTGGTTACGTTTTTCTTAAAAATGGTGGCGCTTTATCCTGGAATTCCAAAAGGCAACCAACCGTTGCTCTCTCATCTGCAGAAGCAGAATATATGGCTATGTCAGCAACAGCACAAGAGGCACTTTGGCTACGAAATGTTGAAATTAATTTCGCTGGCTCTTGTGGAATTATAAAAATTTTATGTGATAGCAACAGTGCTATCGATTTGGCTTCGACATTTGGTTATAAAGCTAGAACAAAACATGTCGATCTTAGACACCATTTCGTTCGGCAATTAGTTCAAGAAAAGAAAATTTCATTGGAACATATTGGCACCGAAAGCATGGTCGTGGACATTTTCCCGAAATCATTAAGTAAGGAAAAACATATATTTTGTTCGAAGGGACTTGGTATGAAATTTTAATTATTTTTGTTTTATTTTGAAATTTTGAAATTGAATTTATTTTTTTTTTTCCTGAATTTATCACGATTAAGGTGGGGTGTTGTAACTTGGGCTATATCGATGATAACTTCACTCAACTTTCTTTTACCAACCCTTCTTTAGTAATGTGTCGAGTCATCATCTTATATGAATTACACTACTTTGTTAAATATTGAACAGAACACACGTATTTTATTTCACTTCAAGACTCTGTGAATTCGAATATTACTACATGTGTGCCTATGCAGATATCGAAAAAGAATACAAACAAACCTATAAATGTGGAGAATTATCGTCCAATCGAACACTTCTTGGTGCTTTCTTAGTAGCGACGCGACACCAATAGGGTGGGCTCATTACATCGTAGAACAAGTAACCTGAAAACTGTACAGCGACGACTAGTTATTAGGTAGCGATAGCTACTTAATGTTTTCACCCTTCCTATACGTCCGTCTGTGCACCCTTCTCCAGCAATCACCGATGATTGACCGTGTAATCACCGATAATTTACTGTGGAATTACCGTTAATTCACATTCGAATCACCGATAATTCACTGTGGATTCACCGAGGAATCATCATGATTCCATCTGTGATTCCAATGTAAATCATCAGTGTAATCACCGATAATTCACTGTGGAATCACCTGTAATTCCCATGTGAATCATCTGTGATTCCACTGTGAATCATCGGTGATTCCACTGTGAATTATCGGTGAATACACTGTGAATCGTCGGTGATTCCACTGTGAATCATAGGTGATTCAACTGTGAATCATATGTGATTTCACTGTGAATCATAAGTGATTCACAGTGTATTCACCGATAATTCACAGTGATTCACAGGTGATTCCACTGTCAAACGTCTCTGATTCCACAGCGAATCATCGCTGACTCCACGACGAATCATCGATGATTCCACTGTGAATCAACGGTGATTTACCAACGAGTTACCGATGATTTAGGTCCAAAATTCACGTCTTTGACTATACTCTATGGCTACTTTCGGAACAGCATCTTTTGCCGAGTGTTCAAATAGTGTAATATCTAGGATACCGGAAACGAGAAATGATTCAGAAACGAGAAGTGGGTTCTCCTCACAGTGTTTGTTTTTGAGATCTCAAAAAGTTTCCCTACTCGTGCGATTTCATCAATAATGTTCGTGGGTCCTTTTTCGCTCGCTACTGTCGCGCTGTTTTACTTCTTCACGCTGTGCTTGAGTTTGAAACCTCAAAAAATTTTGCTCGCTGTTTCTTTCTTAATTTTTTCGCCCGTTATGGTCGCGGTTTTTTACTTCTCCACACCGGTTTAACTTCATAATCACATATTCATGCACATTTTCCATGAGTAAGGGAAAAAATAGTCCTCTTTTACGCACGGATTCTATCGCCCATCGACCTCGCTTTTTACACATCAACGATTGTCCAAACTTAACTGTTTGGACAAAACCCGGACGAAATCTGGCAGTAATACTAGAGTTGAGCGGGCTGCCCGAAACTCGACTAAAAACCCGACCCGATCCGAACCCGAATCAATTTGTCGCGTCGCGTCGGGATTTTATTTTTGTTTATTTTTCGGGTAGAGTTTGAATTTTCTATTTCGGATCTGGTTCGGTTCGGGTAGGGTTTGAATTATTATTTTGGTTCGGATTCGGTTAGGGTCCCATTTGGAAAAAAAAGGTCGACCCGCACACCTATATTTTTGGGATCACTTTTCCTAATTTATTGAGATGTTTTGTTAATTGATTTGATAATTCTCGATTGATTTCCCTCATATTCGAACTCGATCTCACTTTTTCAGTTGTCATTAAGTTGCCTAGCGGTGTCGTGTTTGCAGAAAGGTGTTTCTTATTCTGCATACATTACGTTACTGAACACGTCACACGTTTTGTGAATTCAAAACCTTCTTCCTGAATCAAAAGACTTAAGGATACCGGTTCTTAAGTTGAAGTATGTGTGAGTGTGATGTAACTCTTACTCTTAAAAGCATCATATCACATCAACACAAATATGAATTACATTTACCATTACGAAAGCCTCTGTACGTACTACATGGGGTGAAAAGTCCGCGGCCTCATATAGAGATGGCGTCATTACTTCAGAATTTTTGTTAACATTCAGTAGTACCACCCTTTAGTTGTCTACAGCCAAAATTTCCTGACATTTGGTGTCATAGTTTTCGAATTACTGTCAATAGAGTGACGCAGGTTTTTGTTGTTCGTAAAAAATGGAAAATAATGAATTCCGTGTGTTGATTAAACATTGTTTCTTAATGGGAAAAAATACGGTGCGAAGCAAAGAATGGCTGGATAAGTGTTACGTCACATCTTCTCCGTCGTATACAACGGTCAAGAAGTGGCATGCTGAATTTAAACGAGGTAATACAAGCACCGATGACGCCCCACGTTCGGGACGTCCAAGTGAAGCAGTTACTGAAGAAAACATCAAAAGAATCCATCGTATTGTTTTGGCTGATCGGAGAGTTAAAGTTAGTGAAATAGCTGACATCCTCAAAATATCAACAGAACGGGTGCGACACATTTTACACGAGTATTTGGACATGAAAAAGCTTTCTGCGCGATGGGTGCCGCGTTTTCTAACAATTGATCAAAAGCAGCATCGTCTTGACGATTCAGAGCGTAATTTAGCTTTGTTCGAGCGTAATCCAACGGAGTTTTTGCGTAGATTTGTCACGATTGATGAAACGTGGATTCATTACTATACACCAGAGTCCAATAGACAGTCTGCAGAGTGGTTAGAATTTGGTCAAAGCCGACCGAAGCGCCCAAAGGCACAGCGCTCTGCAGGCAAGGTTATGGCGACGATTTTTTGGGATGCGCATGGCATAATATTTATCGACTATTTGGAGAAAGGAAAAACAATAACTGGCGAGTACTATGTCACATTATTGGAACAGCTCGACAACGATATCAAGAGAAAACGACCGCATATGCAGAAGAAAAAGGTCTTGTTTCATCATGACAATGCACGAGCGTATTCATCCATGCAAGCAACTGTGAAACTGGACTCTTTGGGCTATGAATTACTCCACCACCCACCTTACTCTCCAGATCTGGCCCCCAGCGACTACTATTTGTTCCCAAACTTAAGAAGATGGCTACAGGGAAAAAGATTTTACTCTAATGATGAGGTGATATCCGAAACAGAGGCCTATTTTGGTGGGTTGGAGAAATCCTATTATACCAAAGGTATCCAAATGTTGCAGGACCGTTGGACTAAGTGCATTTCCCTTCAGGGAGACTACGTTGAAGAATAAAATTAATTTCATATGTAAAAGTTAGTTCTTTCATTGCAAGGCCGCGGACTTTTCACCCCATGTAGTATACCTTCAACTTGAGAACGCACGTCAACTCAGCAAATTTTTTAAATAACAAGATTGACCTATTTGCCAACTATGCAGCTCAAGTTTCGAATCTAATTTAACTCTTCTACAATATTCCGGAAAGTAGGAGCTTCCAAGATACTTTTTAGCTTTTTACATAAAGATAAAAATAAAAGAATTTTTAGTATGAAATGTTACTAAAAATGTATATTTTCAATAAAATAGCTCAATAGTAAAATATAATCATAAAATCGGAAAACGTTTTTATTGAATGAAAAAAGGAGGAAAAAAATCCGAACCCTAGCTATAAAATATTGAGATTAATGTTTTGGAATTTATGTCGAGTGGAAAATGGTAAAATAACGATATTTTCAATGAATTTTGTAAGCTGGTTTCGAAAATTTTGGTATAACATTTTCATTGTTATTGTCAATGAGAAATTCTATTCGAGACGGAAAAATAATTCACATATAGACTATACCTTTGATGCGGAATTAATTCCGAATCAGGTTTCGTAACAAATTACTCACATCATATTTTGTTTTTTTATGTCGTTTTATTTTAAGTGGCTTATGAAATATACATGTCTGTGCAAGTGTATGAGAAAATGAAACATTGAATAACTACAAAGAGTACTTGTGCATTATTCCCTTCAACAGCGGAATTATGAAACTTGTAAATATACGATTTTAATTGGTCGTTGTTCGTACAGAAATATTAATTTATGCAACAAGTGATAAATGAATAAATGTTGCATTTCAATCGTAAATTGCAGCTAGTGGCGAGGAAACGCACATTAATAACAAGACGATATTATGATTTCTCAATCAATTCCGTTAAGTTTTCAACATTTTTCACAAAAAACTCACGCTTTTTTGGTAACTTTGATGAACTTTCATTAGCTTTGGTTTTCCAAGTAATTCAAAAATGTAAAAACAGCTCATTAAAGTTGTTCTAAATAAAAAAAAATTGTGGGAGATGTTGCATTCCAGGCGAGATTTTTTGATATCGAACTCGAAAAAGAGAACAAAAACAAAGCAACTTTCGTCGAATATGATAAAAATCTTGTCTAAAACATAGCCACAGAAAAAATCCTTGGTGGGGGCAAAGTCCCCTCTTGTCACACACCTCCACTCCACCTCCGCGCCTGTGTAAGTGCACCTTCACAACCATAATCGGTAAATTCAGATGAACAAGAATTTGAAACTAGTGCAATGAAATAGTTATTTGTTGTCTCGTTTCGAAAGTATGCGTTTGCCGAGTACGAAAAGTTGCATGGCGAGCTTGCGAGCGAATGCATTCGTACGAGGCAAACGCATACTTTCGAAACGAGGCAACATATACTTTTGTCATAGCAGCGATCGATCGTTGAAACACTTCAACAAATTGTTGAAAATATAAATAAAAATGTTCAAAGTCTTCAAACATCCAAAAAAATTTCTTTCTATGGCCACTTCATGCATCACACGTACATATGCACGTTTGTGGTGAATTTTTTTAATGATGCGCAATGAGCAATATCACAATATAATTCCTAGAATTTTTTTTTATTATTT
>CM055403.1:150105181-150118381 GCA_029228625.1 Pseudolycoriella hygida
AGAAATTTTTTTTCTAAGAAAATTTTCTTTTCTGAGAAATTTTTTTTTCGGAGAAAAATTTTTTCAAAAAATAGAAGATTTTTCAGTGAATTTTAGTTATACTAAAAGTATTGAAAAATTATTCCGCTGGTTGATCCGGCATTTGTGACGCAATTTTTTTAACACAACGTAATTTTGTTTGAAAAAAAAGGGCTGTAATTTTTTCAGGAAATTAAAACTTTGAACTCAAGTTTCCATTCAAATAAACTTCTGCGTATTATCAGCGATAGCGTCACCTCAAGCGATATCATTAATTTTGGAAGCGGACACACTCTACCTTTTAAGAGGTTTTCGTTGTGATAACAGAGTTGAAATGTCTCGAAATCTAGGAGCAAGTTATTTGGGTAAGATAAGTGCAGCTTCTTGGAGAATAAGTGACTTCTAAAATTGTTAGATTAGAAATTTTTCAACATTTTCGAAAGTAAGTGAATTTTGACTGTGCTGAACTTGACTGAACTTTTTTTTTCTTTCAAAAGAAATTGACAATCGAGTGTTAAGAGTTACAACAGAAACTAAATTTCGTCTTTCGGACCCTTAAGCGATGATATGTGATGCAAATGTGGAACACGCAGCTAATATGGAACGGTATATTTAATAATGTGTACTGTTCCACAGTAGCTCATGTTCCACATTTGCATCACATTAATACTTAACTTATACACACCTTTACGTCTTTTTTGGCGTGTCGTCTTCCAAAATTAGAAAATAAAATAATTTTTCCTTTCAAATCGACCGAACAAACGTGGGTGTTCCATACTAGGAACACAGACAAAATTTGCTTGTCTCGTCTCTTGCTTCCCAATTTTAAAAGAAGGTAGCAAGCCACTCTTCTACTAGAATGTTAGTACTTCAAAACATAAGAAGCTTATTTTTCTTATCTTCTCTCGATATTATATAAATTTTTCTTCAGTAATTTTTTTTTTATCAGAACGACGTCAAAATGTGTATTCTTTTCCTCTTTTGTGTACACCACACAGATTTCTGTCAGTGTTGCCGTAAATCAAAAATGAGTCCATCGTGCACATTTTTTTTTCAAATTAGACGTTATCTACGATCAAAAATTTATGAGATTTGGTGGTGTTCCACATTAGGCACCCTTACTCTACTTATATATAAGATATTTACAAGTTATGAGTTGCATATTATAAGTAAACTATGAGTTGTAAGTTATAAGTCAAAAGATATAAGTTATAAGATTGATCATAATCAACCACCATCAATCAATTATCATTGATACTTCTACCTATATCGTTCGATTTATATCTTAAGTTTTCGACTTGAACCTACAACTGAGAGTTTACTTATAATATTCAACTTTTAACTTATAGCTTAGAGTTTATAAATCCCGTCCCCTGATTGGACGGGTGGTCTAGTGGTGACTGGACTTCCACCGAGAAGGCCCGGATTCGATCCCCAGAACGGGGAATTTTTCGCTAAGAAATTGTAGACTGTACAACGTCCCTAAGTTCACCCAAGCTTCATAAATTGGGTAGTCTCGGTATTCGATGCCCGGGACGCAAAATAAGGAACACAAAATGTGTGACGTCACTCACATATGGAGAGCAAGATGTACTGGAGCGTCACCTGTTGGACAATAGGAGAATCAACGGCGTGGACCAGAACGATCCAACAAGAAATTGTGCATCGCTTTG
Organism: Pseudolycoriella hygida; assembly: GCA_029228625.1. Lineage (NCBI taxonomy): Eukaryota > Metazoa > Arthropoda > Insecta > Diptera > Sciaridae > Pseudolycoriella > Pseudolycoriella hygida. Next base: position 150,106,873 of record CM055403.1, read on the forward strand.
TTTGATTCGACCTCTCTAGCAATGGAGCCTGTCATTACAAATCAGCACATAAGATGGCGCCTATAACCTGCGAGCATCATATTAAAAAAATGTGAATGATGGTAACCCAGTATACATTTACAAAATGGGTCTTCACGATGTCGAAAGCGAAATGTCATCTACCTTCGGTTGCCGAACCAGTTGGCTAGGCCATCCTCCCGGCAGACATCAACACAACAAAATATGTAATATAAGAATTGTAATAGATGTTAAAAAAAAACACCATACGTCAAATAAATAGTTGTAAGTATAAGTTGGAAGTTTTGCTATAAGTCGATTTACCCGATTATTCATTCTCGTCGTTAGTCATATAAGATTTTTGTCTCCTAATTTTACATACAAAAATATGTGTTGGTCACGATTACACCATGGAACATGCAGGTAAAACTGAATTTGACATTTGCCTACTTTATTCTCAGCTTTAGAGTCCGAAGTACGCAGCCTGGTGCCGACTTCGATCGTGTTACTAACTAATAACCTCGCTCCTTCTTAAACATAGGCGTTGTCAGAATTTCAGCACCAGACTGCCTTGGTCTGACAAGGTTTTACCGACGAAATGTAAAACCTGTTCAGAAAAAGGTAGTCTGGTGCTGAAATTCTGTTAGCGCCTATCTTTAAGAAGGAGCGAGGTTATTAGTTAGTAACACGATCGAAGTCGGCGAACATGGGACCCTAAAGCTGGGAATAAATAAAGCAGCCTGGTCCTAAAAAGCGGGTTTCCCCGAATTGTAGGCAATAGTGAGTTGTATACATTACATAACTTTCGATTCGGCACCCAGTCTAGTGCCGAGTCGAAAATTACATGACGTATAGATATCACTATTGTGTACATTTGGTGAAGACCATCTGTCTTAGCACCTGGCCTTCTATATTCAAAGGTAAGGGACCAAATTACGCAGCCAGTCCTGGCTGAAAGTGCAGACCTATCTTCTAACGAGGAGTTTGTTGAAAAAACTTAGCAATCTCAAAAAAGTAGGTCAACTACTAGATGAAAAAACAATGAATCTATTTACCTATTGAGGTACTTTTTTGAAGTTAACAATTTTTTTAAACAAAAGCTTCGCTGAAAAAACATCTTTTGTATGAGGCCTGCTTTCCTTGTGATGTAAATAACTATTGCGCACCCTTGTGTCACAATACGACCAATTTCCTAACTGATTAGAGTGTGGAAATGTTAGTTTTTTTCGCACAACTTTTCCATTTCTGCGCCATTTTGGTTTTAGTTGAAAAGTGAATCCAACTGAAATATTTTATTTAATCAAAAACCCTTTCATTTATTTTCAAATTCCATTTTTTCCAATATTTCTGTTTTATTTCCAATAACTCCATTTTATTTCACTATCGATAAAACTATATTCACTAAATAAAGAAGAACATAGTTCCTAAGAATCCTATGTAACTTCAACATGTCTTTTATCATCTACAAATAGAAGAAATAAAAGAAAAACTAAATCTTTAAAAATTGTAAAATCTTGGAATCAAAAAAGAATTTGCCATATGACCAAGCATCGAAGAAAATAGAAATCAGAACGCCTTCCAAATACAAGAACAGACGTTCGTATCTGAATTTTTATACATTTTTTCTAAAAAAAGTGGAATTAATAAATAAAGCTCTTTCAAAGCTTAGTCTATACATACCTACAATGCTATGTGGTCTTGGGATTAAATAAACAGAAGTGAAAAGATTATTTCGATGCAAATTTATAGGCTAGCAGTATCCCTTCGTTCAAATTTATTTCACCAAAAATATGTTTTATCTTGAAACTGTTTTTCCGAAAAAAGAACACAATAAAAAAAGCCTTCAGTCGGAATGGTAAATCTGCAGTTCACACTGATTTATGTAAAAAATATGGTTCAAAAGTAAAAGTGTTGAAAAGCATCGAAAGGGACTTTGAAACGATAAAAATAAAGGATTTAAAACCATGTTTTTCATATCTGCGAAACGGGAGTTTTCAATATCATTTTTGTGTTTACTTTTCCAAATAAATTCACCTAATTTTATTCAGCATTTAAAAACTTTCATCAAATAAAAAGTTTTAAATCAGTGCACTGGATGGCGCGGGAAAAGCAGTTTCTGTAACAAGTTTTATAACTCAGAGCATTACAGCACTAGAGCTAAATATTGTTCCAAATTTAAAACTAGTTTTTTGTAAAAATGTCCTCATTCGCATTTTAAATCGGCGTTAAATTCACTTTAAGCGAATGCAATTGTTTCCCAATTTCATAACAAAAGAAATGCTGATTCCATCGGTACCGTAAATTGGGAACGGCCTTTCATCTTTTTCATTCTTTCAAAGTGATTAATAATAAAATAAGATAAAAAATGCCGTTCCCAATTTACAGGTCACCTACTTTGTAAACTTTGTGAATTTGCTTGCGCTACGCTCAATGGATTGTGTCGTTAGTTTGATGTTTGTCCGTATTCAGCTATGAAAGCAAGGATGACGTCACTTGAGAAAAGGGCGAAGTTCAGGACCTATTTTGAGAATTTAATTCCTAAAAATTCCATAAAATTCTTAAAAAATTTTAAACAGGTCTCTTTGTTCCCTCCTTGGCTCGACGGGAGGAAAAAACTTGCTAGCAATGAAATATCGCTGATGGTGTAAAAACGATACAGGAATAAAGATTCAAATAGAACTAGCGTATACGTAATGCGTTATCATATGACTCGAAAAGAATGATTGTTCACACTGTACAATACTGTATGGAATCTCAAGGGAAGGGCAATAATAAACTAATGACTTAACTACTCACGACCTTAATGAATGAATAAATGCATGTACCAATGAGTGGGAATAGAATCTCAATTGGGCGCCAATCGAGGGGTGCGCACTTCATTTATTCCATTTATTCCCAAAAATTTTTTTGTTGTTTTTGAGAAATATCTGAACCAAACACATCACAGGTTAGACAAATAAGTTCAAAAAAATGTTTGCGCAAATTATAAAGCATTTAAACCATTTTGAGTTTAAATTTTATTTTTTGGGGAATAAATGGAATAATAGTACATTATGCACCGCTGTCCAGGATGCTCTATTTTGACGATTTGGAGGTTATTTCCCGAGCCGAAGGCGTGGGAAATAATCCAAATCGTCAAAATAAACCATTCTGGACAGCGGTGCATATATAGTTTTATCTATCGAGAGCAATATATCGAGTTAAACGTTTTTGCCCTAGGGAATTAAGTACGAGATTATTGCTCTAGATAGATAAATTTATTTATTCCATTTTTCAACAAAAATTCTTTTAAGTTTTCAAAAGTGGGTTTTTTCACTTTTCGACACATTAGTATGGTTTTTTGTGTGCGTTGCCATCAAAATGAAGTGTATTTGTGGTTTTGACGAATTTGAAAAAATTATCATTTATTCCATTTATTCCAATATTTATTCCATTTATTCCCATTTATTCCATTTATTCCCATTTGTTCCATTTATTCCATATACCGCAGAAGTGCGTCACCCCTCGGCGCCAATGCAGCGGGCGTTGATCAATGGGTGAATGCTTTTTCCATTTGAACGTAACGAGCTTGAGTATGATTATGTGATGCCACGGACCAATGATGAATAAACAGCTGTGATACAACAGGTAGAATGTCCCGTCGGGCAAATAATTTCCAATGTACGATGTTATGTGGATTGATTTTGTTGTAGATATATTACATAAACAACTGGACTATTAGTATGATAGGACCACCTGATAAGGGTGTAGTTGTAACGACAGTACTATTATAATTTAGTATGGAATAAATGTTTTACTTCTCTTTGTGCAAGCATCGAACAAGCATCGTTTTACTTATCTCTGCTCAGCAGATTTATCGGGAGCTAATGACTTCAGCTCACTTATTTAAATAATAATATTGAACTTTCTTCGATTCTTTTTATTCAAAAGCTAATGTAAACGTTATAAATTTTCTATTGACTTGATACAATGTACTCGATTTTAGAAATGGCATTCAATCTATGATGTGATTGAATCCAGCGTTAAAGCGTAAGTGTTTTTCCAAAGTTAAAACATAAGTGTAAAATCTTATAATTCGATCGGCGATCTTCCCCCCTTCGCTTACATCTATTTCTCTTTTCTCTTACGTATATTTTGGCGGTTGTAAGAATCTGTGGTGGAAGCAATAGTGGAATAGTGGAATAGTGGAAGCAATATTCTGTTTACGTTATTACTTAATGTACAAAGAGGTCGCTAATAGTGTGAATAACGATTCAAGCGCGCTTTATTTAAATATGATGCTTATTGCATGTGGTTCGTTGTGCGTAATTTATGAATATTTATTTTAATATGTGTGGAACGTGCGGTAGAATACCGTCACGTTACAAATTCCTAAAAATTATTAAAAACTCCTCTAATCTTAAATTTGAGAATTTAGGAATTTTTTAAGAATTTAATGGATTTTTTTGGAATAAAATGCAAAATGAACAACAGCCTCAAACGTAAAGTATTCGATTTATGTGTTCCTCCGGCTCTGACGTATGGAGCTGAAACTCTCACGTTAACAAAAGCATCGAAAAATAAACTGAGAGTCGCTCAAAGGGCCATGGAAAGAAGTAGGCTCGGAATATCGCTCAGAGACAAAAAGTCAAATCATTGGATCCGACAACGAAGAAAATCGTGGATGTCATGGAGCGATTGCAAGAACGACCGATGAACTATGGACCAAGAATACAATGTCATGGAAATAATAATAATAGCGTATGGTATAGTTCAGCCGGGAGGACACTTTTTAAGTGACAGATTCGGCTACCATTGCTGCTATAGCTAGTGAAAGTACTTTTACATGGTATTGTAATGACCTAGCACTAGGGACCACATGCTTAACGTGAATTCCGAAACACGCCTTCTAAGTATTTTTACACTCTGAAGGATTTTTGAATGTTGCTCCTTAGTACCTATAGCAGTACTTAGCCCACTTAAGCGCAGTAGGAGTAGAATACCGGCAGCTCTCAGCAATGTATTGACCGGTAAGCCGTGTGACAGCTCTTCACACACAACTACACCAGATTTGAAACGATTCAGCCAGCTGTGTATTTGTGTACACGTCTGACAACTGATTTTTTTCTGTTGCGGGTGAGTTTCGAACCATCACACTGGCAACTCAATCGATCAATGTCATGGAGACCACCCACAATGAGACCGAAGGGCAGACCACCACAACGATGGATCAACTGTATTAAACGAGTGGCAGGAACAAATAGGCAGCAAATGGCGATGAATCGTACGAAGTGGAAGGAGCTAGGGGAGGCCTACGTCCAGCGGTGGATATACATGAGCTAAGAAAGAAGAAGAAGAAGAAATTTCCAAAAATAGGCCCTGGAGTAGTTCTATGTTAAAACGTTAATTCAGCTATGAAGAAAACATAGAAAACACCACTTGAGGCTCGGAGACAAGACACGGTCTGTTATTGCAATCAATGGCTGAATAAATAAATTTATTCATTAATTGATGTCTTTTACTAGCTGACATTGAAAAGAGTAATTCCAAAAGATTTACATTCCTTAAAAAAGACACGTGGATAGCCATACTATTTGTCTGGGTTTACATAGTAAAACGAAATGTGCACGGCAGCAGAATTATTGCACAATAAATCTGATTGCTATCATTCTATCTTTTCGCATTTTCCCGCAACTTCATAGGCAATGTATTTCATACAATAATTATTTGGCTTCGTGTCACAGAAGCTGTGCTAACATAAGCTATATTTATTTGTGAAAGCTCTTTTTTTCAGAAGTTCATTAAATTGTGCTGCGCTTTCTTTGTAAGAAAATAAAGTATTTAAGTTTACAGTTTTTTCCTCGTACAAGAAACTGGTAAATGAACGACGATGTGTTTTATTATACGGCTAAAACTTTAAGCAAACCTTAGCGCTGTAAATGTAAAAATGAAATGGGAAAAGGTTCTTTAATTAAAATAAGATGAAAATGGGAATATAATGGAATATTAAATTTTCTTTCGTATTAAATAAACTTTATGGGTAAAAAGGAGGATCATGTATGTATTATAGGGTTGTGCTGTACAGCCAAGTCAAAGTTTTTTTTTAAGTTTTACGACATGCACACTATGAATTCGCATTTTAAATCTTACAAATTTTGTTCAAATATTTCTTTTAAAATTCACATAAGTAACCATTCCGAAAACATTTTACTCAAATGAAAAAGTTTTTTTAATTAGTTTTTGATGAAAGAAAGTTACGATTACAAAGTCACATTGTACCGTAATGTACAAACATATTTAGCACAGTCAGGGATTTTTTCGCTTTCAATTATTGCGCCAAAATTTTTGAATAACTTTTAGATTTACACTAATTTTTTTCAAAGCACGTTACTGTATCCAAAATTTTTAAACAAATATGTTTTGAAATATTCGGCACAACTCAAATCAGTCAACCAGTGCGAATTTTGCTTAAAGACTATCGATATTCTGGCGGTCAAGTGCGTCTACTTTTATATATAGGTCAGTAGTATATGAAGGGTATTTTACATGTTTACTGTCAAAACACCGGATGTGCTGTTTTTATGGGGGGTCATAAAAATTTTGTGCAAAAATTTTAGCATACCGGATGTGTTGTTTTAAAGTGGGTCATAATTTTAAAAGGGGTCATAAAAAAAGGTATTTCATTTTAAATTTTTACAGCTGATAGGAATATATTTGGTGGGAAAATTTTTTCAGGGTCCTAAAAAAAAAATGCATTTCATTTTAAATTTTTACAGCTGATGGTCTCTGAAAAAAAAAAGAATTGCCTTAATAGAATATTTCGTCTATTCGTATCGGCGTTCATTCATAGAATGCTGGATGAGTTTTATGTCAAAAAATATACAGCTGATGTTCTCTGAAAAAGAATTGCCTTAATAGAATATTTCTTCTATTCGCATCGGCGTTCATTCATAGAATGCTGGATGAGTTTTATGTCAAAAATATACGGCTGATGTTCTCTGAAAAAGAATTGCCTTAATAGAATATTTCTTCTATTCGCATCGGCGTTCATTCATAGAATGCTGGATGTTTTTTTTTAAAGTATACTGGAGGTCCTTCATAGTATTGATGGTATTTTTGCACTAGTGAATGGACTGTGTCAAAATTGTTTTCACCGCACACACACACACATGTTGTTTTAGTTCCAAAAACCGTTTCCACCTCAGCTATGTTTCTATGGTGTGAATGTAACGGAAGTGGTGCGCTGAGAAAATTTTTGGCCTTCTTTAACAGATCTTGTGATGTACTCGAACATGAGAAGCCTTAAATAGAGGCTTTCAGAGCGAAACTTCAGCTTAGGAAGGATAAAATGTTCGTTCAAAATTTAGCTAACCTAAGTTGGCAATGAAATATTATCTCAAATTTTTGCATATAGTTATAGAAGCCAGCATTCCGACAGGTAAAGAGTCGTGCTGGGAACTGATACAATCAAGATCTTCGAAATAGTACCACGGATGCTCTGCGAATTGTACGGCGAAGATGAAATTTTCCTTTTCAATAGAGTTAAATTTGATCCGTTTTTTATCTTCATGTCCATTTCCATCAATCTACGAAGTCAAAATAGACGCTTGATGCAAAGTTATCACTTCCGAATCTAGACAAATGTTTCTCCCAGTTGTAATGCACTCGTTCAAATATTCATTCAATTTCTCATAATCTAAAATTTGATTCATTTTAAGCCTCTATCCACTAGCCACTAAACACTACCCTTCTTTAAATTCGAAAATTCTTCCAGCTTCAAGATTGAGGAGAACATAACATTTGTTATCGCGAAGCACTCTCAAAACTTCCATTTCTGCGTTTATCAAAAAATTCGTCACGCCTAAAAAATCACTTCTTATATTTCCCGTGAAATATAAAAAGAACAAAATCGATGGGGGAGCTATTGGCTAAATAATTCTGTCTTATTTCTTATCACAGTTTTTGTTATCATAAATAAATTGACATTTCATGTGTTGAACAGCTGTTCTAAACCTAACGCGTTCACTTTTTGCTTCGATGGGTTTACAAAATGTTTTTACTTTTGCTGTTTTTATTAGGTTGTAAAACACTGGAGAAAATGTGGGCAGCATCCTTTTTGTAATAACCGCTACATTTTCATGTAGGATGACTTGGTTGGCTTCCTCAATCTTCAGAGTTTTTTTATTTCGAACTTTTTTCACAATTTCTTTTCTACAACACTGCACGAAAAACTTAATCATTAAAGGAATATTCACGAAAAACATCAAATATCGTGTAGGGTCGCGTACTGTGAGTTTGGCCCACACTAAGGACACTAGAGCCTGAACCACTCAACAGATTTCCACTAATTTAATTTTCGTGATTTTCTGATGTCCACATCTTTCATTCGAAACTTTAAAGAGCGAGTTCCGTTCTAATTTCGCAGAGATATAAGTGAATAAGTTCCACAAACTTAAAAAAATGCGTTTTTGACGACTTTTTTGACCGTAGCATCGAAAGTTTTCGATCGATTTTGCCCAAATTTAATTCCTTTATCAATGTTTTGATTATCTTTCAGGAAAAAAGAAGTTTTTGAAAACCAGATAAGATTTACCCGATTTATGTGGAAAAAACACGTTTGGCTCTAGTGGAGACTCAGTTTTAGGGCTCTGGCTAAGACCAAAAGCTCAAAATCGAGGAAACTTCTTCCATAAATTTTTAGGTATGCCCAGATCTTTCAAACAAAAAAAATTATTGAATTCAGAAAAGCTTTACTTAAGTTATGAGCAAAAGACCAAAAACCATTTAAACGGCCCTAGCTCGGCGGTCCTTGGGTTGACAGTGCCCAGATTCAATTTCATAGAAGATTTTTCGATAACCTTTCAGAGAAGAAAAGGTTTTTGAAAATCGGTCAAGTTTTACTCAAGTTATCGCGGTGAGAAACGGACGGACGGAAGGTTTCTTATAGCTGAATCGTCATCTAAAGACCATGACCACGACTCGAAATACAAACTTCCCACACGTCTCAATAACAAAGCCAGTAAGACAGTAATAGTATATCACAACAAAAACCCTTTTAAAAGGGAAATGTGACGCAAGTCGTTGTCCCTTCTTCCAAAACAACTGATATCAATTTGGGTGACGCTGAACGCTTCGAAACGCAAAAAAACTTTCAAAATATTTTCACATTTGATTAAAAAAATGCGTCACAAATGCCGGACCCCAGCGTTATAGTTTTTCTGTTCTTTCAGCTTTCACACTGCAAAAATTTGACTTTATGGGATGTATGGCGTATTTTTGTACAGGAAATCAAATTTTTGCGTATGAAAGCTGAAAGCGTAGAAAAATTATAACGCTGGGGGGTCCGGCATTTGTGACGCATTTTTTTAATCAAATGTGAAAATATTTTGAAAGTTTTTTTGCGTTTCGAAGCGTTCAGCGTCACCCAAATTGATATCAGTTGTTTTGGAAGAAGGGACGACGACTTGCGTCACATTTCCCTTTTAAAAGGGTTTTTGTTGTGATATCAGTTGTTTTGGAAGAAGGGACAACGACTTGCGTCACATTTCCCTTTTAAAAGGGTTTTTGTTGTGATATCAGTACTTTTGGAAGAAATTGAAACCGATCAAAAATATCAAAAAAGCTTGATGGAAGTTGAAAAGTGCTAGAGGAATCCACAAAAATCCTTAATAATCCCTTAAACTTAGGAAGCTCCATTGTATGATCTCACTCATGTCGAAAATAACCGAAAAATATCAAAAAACCTGATGAAGTTGAAAAGTGCTAGAGAAATCCACAAAAATCCTTGAGAATCCCTTAAACCTAGGAAGCTCCATTGCATGACCTCACTCATGTCGAGAATAACCGAAAAATATCAACAAACCTGATGGAAGTTGAAAAGTGCTAGAGAAATCCACAAAAATCCTTGAGAATCCCTTAAACCTAGGAAGCTCCATTGCATGACCTCACTCATGTCGAGAATAACCGAAAAATATCAAAAACCTGATGGAAGTTGAAAAGTGCTAGAGAAATCCACAAAAATCTTTGAAAATCCATTAAACCTAGGAAGCTCCATTGCATGACCTCACTCATGTCGAGAATAACCGAAAAATATCAAAAAACCTGATGGAAGTTGTAAAGTGCTAGAGAAATCCACAAGAATCCCATAAACCTATTAAGCCCCATTGGATGACCTCACTCATATCGAGAATAACCGAAAAATATCAAAAACTCTAATGGAAGTTGAATACCTCACTCACCCAACTGTGACACTCACACACATACACATTATTTTATATGGGATTTGTATGAGAGCTTCCAGGAGCCCTAGCGCCCAAACGAAGCCGGTGATCCCACTTTTTTAAAATTTTACATGGCGTGGAATGCCCATCCGAAGGTCCCTGCAAAATTTAAAGAAGATCTGACCGCCAGTTTTCGAGAAATCGCCAAAAAAGTCGTTTTTCATACAAATGGAAATGCCACAACTAACTAACTAACTAACTAACTAACTAACTAACTAACTACCTAACTAACTAACTAACTAACTAACTAACTAACTAACTAACTAACTAACTAACTAACTAACTAACTAACGTAGGATGTATACATTTTCTTTGGCTTCTATGAAGCAGCACATTTTGTATGGAAAATGACGATTTTCTAAAGGTCATATCTTCGGATCTACTGGACCGATTTTAATGAGTGAAAGGTCGATTTCAATCACAATTTTACGTAGAATCCGATAAACGAGGTCTCAGGGGGGTACGACGCAAGGGAAAAAAGTCAAAATTTAGCTGTATATATGGTTCCGCAGTCTACGAAAAAAAAATTCTGATTTTTTTAATCGTATGGGGACTTGCGTCACGGGCGCAATGCTACCGCGCGCCCATGATTATTAACCAAGGGATATAATAGTGCGATTATAGTCGAGGTGAAGCGAGTATTCACGTACCGAGACTATAATCAAGCTATTTAGCCCTTGGTTAATACGATAGTTTATATCATTTGGGCTTATAATTAGCATTCGACTTGTGGCTTTTTTTTTAAATTTTCATTGATATTTGACGTCATGATATTATAGTCGGACTAAAATGAAAATTATAGTCGGATTATAATGAAAATTATAGTCGAGTGCCTAACTGGGAGGTATAGTTTGTATGAAACTTGACTATAATATGGTCATTATACCCCTACTTTCAGGTATACAAATGGCTAATTATATGCCCGAGTGATATAAATAGCTATTACTGACTGAAATTATTACTGTGATATTTTTATTCTTACTGGGCGTAATCATGGGCGCGCGGTAGCAATGCGCCCGTGACCCAAGTCTTACACGCCAAAAAATTCACAAGAAATTTTTTCGTAGACTAAGGAACATATATACAGGAACTTTTTGACTTCCCCCCCGAGCGACGTACCCCCCCGGAAAATATTTTTCCCGGATTCTACGGAAAATTTTAGGCCGAAGTGCCTTTTCACTCATTAAAATCGGTTCAGTCGTTCCGAAGATATGAATTAAACAATTTTGCTATTTTGTATGGAAATGGACTCA
>CM055403.1:150118881-150131365 GCA_029228625.1 Pseudolycoriella hygida
TTTCTTTCTTTCTTTCTTTCTTTCTTTCTTTCTTTGTTTGTGGCAATTTTTGGCAGGATGACCCAGATCTCCTGAACGATGAGAGTTAGAAAGTTGGTTCCAAAGGCGAAGTTGTAGAGCATTAAATTTAAGCGATCACGTGTTTCAGGGTTTTGGGGAAATATGGCCCAATCCTGCTATATGGCCACTTCCATAATTAGGCAGGATGACCCAGATCTCTAGAACTATGAGAGTTAGAGAGTTGGTTCCAAAGGCGAAGTTATAGAGCATTGAACTTAAGCGAACACGTGTTTCAGGGTTTTGGGGAAATATGGCCCAATCCTGGTATATGGCCACATCCATAATTAGGCAGGATGACCCAAATCTCCAGAACTATGAGAGTTAGAAAGTTTGTTCCAAAGGCGAAGTTGTAGAGAACTAAGTTTTAGCGTACACGTGTTTCATGGTTTTGGGAAAATGTGGCCTAATCCCGGGATAACGCCGCTTCCATATTCCAGAGGGATGATTCATACTTCTAGAATTATGGCAGCTAGAAAGTTGTTTACAAACTTACAAAAGTACTGATATCCGCAAAAAAACCTCTCACAGAGGAGGTGTGACGCAAGTCTTTATGCCTGCTTACAAAAGCTGTGAAATCAGAAAAGTGTGACGCATTAAACAACTAAGGTAAAACTATTTTCTTCCAGTTACAAAAGTTCTGAAATCAGAGCATTAAGCTTCGATTCGCAACAAAAATTTTTAAACAAAATTATGTTGAGTTCAAAAAATTGCGTCACAAATGCCAGATCCACCAGCGGAATAATTTTTCAACACTCAGTTTTTAGACGCAAAAATTAAAATTTACCCTAAACGATGTAATAAGAAATAAAAGTCAAATTTTCGCAGCGTAAAAACTGAAAGTACAGAAAAATTGTTTCGTCGTTGGGTCTGGCATTTGTGACGCAATTTTTTGAACTCAACATAATTTTGTTTAAAAATGTTTGTTGCGAATCGAAGCTTAATGCGTCACCCCCCTCTGATTTCAGAACTTTTGTAACTGGAAGAAAAAAGTTTTACCTTAAATGATTAATGCGTCACACTTTTCTGATTTCACAGCTTTTGTGAGCAGACATAAAGACTTGCGTCACACCTCCTCTGTAAGAGGTTTTTTTTGCGGATCATGCTTACGTCTCATCACCAGCAACGCTATCGGTTAAGCATCGAAACACTCTATTACCGTAATTCACAGCGCACAGTGGATTTTTTGCAAGGGTTTACGGCTAGAGTGTTTGTTCGTCGTAGGTGTTTTCTACGAAGGAGTTAGTATTTTTCTCACGTTGAGAAAATAACTGGCTATCAAAAATTTCCTTTTATAATTTTTAAACGCCCACACATTTTTTTAAAAACTCTGTCAAAGTCAAAATTTGCGGAAAATGAGGTTCGTCTCTCGACAAGTCTTTGCTCCAAAAGACTCTACCAAGCGACGAACCTCCTGAAAGTAGGTCAACTTTGACCGAGCTTTAAAAAAATTGTGTGGGGATTTAAAAATTATAGAAGAAAATTTTTTATAGCCAGTTATTTTCTCTACGAGAGAAAAATACGAACTCTTTCGTAGAAAACACCTACGACGAACAAACACTCTTGCCGTAAACCCTTACAAAAAATCCACTGTGCAGCGGTGGCAGCGGTGAAAGCTGCGCATAGACGGTTTCAAAGTCTTGACTCATACGTCTACGCATAATGCCACCCGTTTAATTTCGACCGATTTTCATCGGTTTATTTATAAATAGAAGTGATAATTGTGAAAAGGACTTGTATGAAAATGGTGTCGTTTAATGATACTGACAAACCGTGACAATGAATTTTTCAAGTAAATTTAAAAAGTCGGAAAATTTTAACAATGTAAAATTTATGAAGCTAAATTTATAGCTATTACGATTCTATGATGGTGATGTTTCCACATTTTATGTATGGAAGCATAACATTTTTTTTATACGACAGAATGAAATTCTGCGGGGACACGAGAATAAAAGTTTCACATCAGATAATAAATCCCATTTTGTATGAAATTCTTTTTTCTGGCCCATGTTTGAGATGCGATATAAAATTTTCCTAAATGTGTTTTTCTAAATGGAAAATTCAAAAGTTCAATTTTTTTGATACACTTTAATGCTCCCGAAAGCAAATTTTTATGATTGTAATATTGATCAATAAGGAAGACATATTGCCTGTGGCAACAAGTTAAAGTAACGTACAGTCATTTAATCATTCAATGCTTAAGGCAGTACAAAGTTTTAAGTTTATGATATATTCAAGGGCAGTTAAAATAACAAAGTTAACCATCTCAAAATATTCTCAAACATTACGCTTGGATTACGTTTAAAGTGGTATCTATAGAAAGAGTGATGATATAAATATACCAAGGAGATTTTGCACTAAAATCTGAGTTACAAGTAAGTTGAAAATTGTAAGAATAAAGCAGAATATAAAACTTAATGTTGCTTGGAGATTTTTGATTTCAACAATCGTTAGTATGATTTTACAAACCCGACGAAACGAATGTCCCAACCGATGCTTTTTCAAATAACTTTCTGAGATTGACATATATAATGTCACGCTCGAAGAGAGTGAGGGGTGGCGGCTCTAACAAATTTGGGTCAAATTTAACCATTTTTGTGTGAAGAGGGTCGAAAATTCCATAAAATAACGAAACTTAATATGTGAAAGGGCGCTACATCGGCTAATGTCAAAATGTGCGTAATTTCATGATGAAGTATAGAACTGACAAGTACACTATTTTCCGCTGCTCTACAATTTTTATTTTATTATATTTGAATTACAACGACAGAGATTTAAATAAGAACTTTGTACTTCTGAGTAGGTTTTTGTAACTCTCATTGACAGTGATACACAAAGTGATTGCAGGTTAACGTGCGTACCTAGCCGAAGCTCTAACCACCCGCACGACCCCCATGGGTGCGGAATTGAGGTCCGCCCAATTAGCGCGAGTCCCCGAAGTGACTCTCCCTAAAACTTCAGGCCGGTGCAAACCTCCGCGACCTAGGTAAGGCCCGGAATACTATCATCTTGCTACTGAATTCTTGCCAACCTGGTTGCCCACGAAGGACTAGGGGTTCAGTCACCCATATCAAAGCGCAAGCTGTTATGACGCAGCTCATTATGTACCACAACCTCCGCGTTGCAGCACCACTAGGCACCTCAACCAACCGCTGGGGCCGGATACGGCCATCTCGTATGACACAGTACACCCGGGGGCCCCCAGCCCCGCAGTACCGAATTCACCCTGGGTGCGGGCTTTCGCAGTAAGGCTCTTAACCAGACCACTTCGGTAGGGATTTGCACCAATCCCAGGCACCGCTGAGCCAGCTCAGGAAACCATTGTGTCGCGACACCATGGTGTCGCCACTCACCAGTGGACCAACGGGTCGAAGCAATCAGAAACCGTTGGCGAACCACCCCTGTGGCATAACGGTGATACAATTTAATTTAAGTTGTAAGTATTTCACATAACATAGATGACACACGTTAAGTTATGTGATCGTAGTAAAAAATAGCGAAAAGTGCGCCGACACCGTCAAAAATCAAATTTGTCGGGAAGTGAAATCACAACAAAAACCATTTTAAAAGGGAAATGTGACGCAAGTCCTTGGCCCTTCTTCCAAAACAACTGATATCAATTTCCTTAAAAAAATTTTCTCCGAAAAAAAATTTTCTACAAAAAAAAATTTCTCCGAAAAAAATTGTTCTCCAACACCTTCGGCTACCATCGGAACACTTCGTATCACCTTCAGCTACCTTCCGAATACTTTGTGTCACTTTCGGCTACCTTCGGCACACTTCGTGTCACCTTGGGCTGCCTTCGGAACACTTCATGTCAACAATTCTGCCGTAATTTCCATAAGAAACTTATTGATTACTTTTTGAGAGAGAACTACATATATTTTCTCTCAAAAAGTATTCACTAAGTTTCTTATGCAAACTACGGCAGAATTCTTCTCAGTGATTTATATAATTTTCCTGAAGAAATTAACTATCTAGGTATTCTTATTCAGAATTTAGCAAAAAATCCAAGATGGTGTCACTTTGACAGTTGGCAGCCATTTACTTAAGATACAAAAAAAATCTCCTGATCAAACTCTATAACTTTCAAGAAGAAACCATCTCTCTAAGTAGTGTCATTCCGGAGCTAAAATTCGAAAACCGTAAAAACATAAACGAAAATCCAAGATGGCGCCGCTATGACAGCTGGCAGCCATTTTTTTATGATTCCAAAAAATTCTTCTGATGAAACTCTGTAACTTTCTAGAAGAAATCATCTCTCTAAGTAGTGTCATTCCGGAGCTAAAATTCGAAAACCCAAAGAAGCATAATTTATACCTAACAAAAACCCAAGATGGCGTCACTTTCGCAGATTTCTGAAAATCCCAAAAATTCTTCTGATCAAACTCTATAACTTTCCCGAAGAAACCAACTCTCTAAGTATTGTCATTCCGAAGCTAAAATTCGAAAACCAAAAAAAACCTAATTTATGGCTTGGGAAAATTCAAGATGGCGCCAGTTTGACAGCTGGCAGCCATTTTCTTAAGATCCCAAAAAATTCTCCTGACCAAACACTTTAACTTTCCCGAAGAAACCAACTCTCCAGCTATCGTCACTTCGGAGCTAAAATTCGAAAACTCCGAGCATTACTACTTTGACCACTTTTCCACATGCCACGGCTTTTCCAGAATTTTCCCGGAATAGCGGCATATGAAATTTTTCATTTGAGGCCGAGACTGACGTTCCCTGAAAATTTTAAGGAAATCGCTCGGGCGGTTCTCGAGAAAAAAAAGTAGATAGATACATAGATACATAGATCGTTGACAAACAACAATAAAATTTTGATTATTTTCAAAGATAATTTTACCATTTTTATAGAGAAATTGGTGATATCTCGGCTCGTTTTCAATTAATTTTGATGAGTGTGGACTCGTTGGAAAGCTGCTGCGACATAGTTTTTTTTAAGTATTTTGGAGGAGGAAGGGGGGCGAGGGGAAAAAACTCAAAAGTTCGCCTAGTTCCCAAAAGTTTTTGTATGGAGTTTTTTGGGTTTGTGGACGTTTTTTTGGATGTGGGGACTGCTTCACGCTCTCCGCTGCCGCTCCGAGCATGATATGCTACCTGCAACGACGATAATTAGCACTCAGACTCGAAGGAAATATAGATATTTCTAGTGGAACTTTGACTTACCGTTTTTGTGCATCTTTCTCCTCGTATCGTTTCCTCGTATCCTATGGTATCGTTTGAAAGGTATTAAAAAGATCTTTAAAACCATAACTTACTCGTTACTGTCGGGTTTTTAGTTCCGGAGATAATAGCCGAAAATGTGTTTCTATTTAAATCGCTCTACCTCTCTATAGAGACATCATACCAAGGTCATATGAGTATCGTTTGAAAGGTTTGAGAAAGACCTTTAAACGATACCTCATTTGCTCCTCTCTTGGTTTCAGAGATATAGCCAAAAATGTGTTAATGAGTTTTCATTTAAGCCCACCTACCTCTCGACATCATATCAGGGTCATATGGCTATCGTTGGAAAGCTGTTGATGCCCTCTTTCGGATGAAACGAAACATGGCCTGATTTTTTATGAGACTCAGAACATTTTCCAATTTTCGTAAAAAAATTTTCAATTTTGACTATGGCCGATACCCCCAAGTTTTAATTACTTCAGAAGTTTTGTTCGCGATTCTGATAGGTCCGTGCATAAGTTGTTCAACAAAACTTAAATCTGAAAAATCGCATCACCCAATCGATTTATTCTGTTAGTGCCGATTTTTCCGAACTTTGGACCACGGTGCGGCTACACTTCCCAAAAACATTCAAAATTCAACGTCAGTCGCAGACCCCGCGAAAATGAGTCATTACCTGATGCCAGTTGTTTCATTTTCGCAGGTATTAGCGAGTGAAATAACTTACAAATTGGGATTGAAATTTTATTTTAACTCGTGTGGTTGCATCCTGCTTGTAACGCAAACTCCCCACTCGTCAAAATAAAAATCTCCAAACCATATTGTAATATACTATTTTGATTTATTTGACACGAATGAAAAATTAAGTTTTGGTTGATGTGTGGAGTACAGGTAGCCAAATTTGTGAAATCTGAAAGCGCAGAAAAATTATTAAGTTGGGGGGTCCGGCATTTGTGACGCATTTCTTTAATCAAAAATGAAAATATTTCAAAGGAATTTTTTGCGTTCCGAAGCTGTAAGTAAGCGTCACCCAAATTGATATCAGTTGTTTTGGAAGAAGAGACGGGGACTTGCGTCACGATTCCCTTTTAAAATGGGTTTTTGTTGTGATATCAGTAGTTTTGGAAGAAAAGAGAAAACACATTTTGGAGAAAAAATTTTCGACGAAAAAAATTTCCGGCGAAAAAAAATTTTCAGCGAAAAAAAATTTCGGCGAAAACAAATTTTCAGCGAAAAAAGTTTCCTTTGACACGAAACATCTATCTTCAACAAAAAAAAAATTTAAAAAATTCAATTTCCCCCCTAAATTCGTCCCATACCACCGTCGGCAATTCTGTTGGTCACCCTGACACACTACACACTCAACCCATTAACTTTTCCTTTGACACCTAACATCTATCTCCATCCTCACACAGTCCAAAAATTTTGCTCATATTTGACCCATACTTTTAATACACTCACACACATACAAAACATTCTTTTATATGGGCTTATATGAGCCGTTTTCGAGCACGAGCGAAAAAAGTCAGTTTTCATACACAAATAGTTCTGGAACTAACTAACTAACTAACCTAGGATGTTTCCATTAACTTTGGCTTCTATGAAATAGCAAATTTTGTATGGAAAATGACGATTTCCGAAAGGTCATATCTTCGGATCCACTGGACCGATTTCAATGAGTAAAATGTCCATCTCAATCAAAATTTTACGTAAAATCCCAAAAACTAAGCCTAAGGGGGGGGGGGGAGGGGTTACGACGCAAGGGAAAAAGTCAAAACTTAGCTGTATATATGGTTCCGAAGTCTACGAAAAAAAAAATTCTGAATTTTTTGTTCGTATGATGACTTGCGTCACGGTCGCATCGCTACCGCGCGTCCATGATTCGCGCTTTAGAGTACTTGATAATAAATATCACCTTCATCTGAGTTCAGCAAATTTCACACGAAAACTTGACTTTTCAACTTTTCTGTTCATGCTACTTTAACAGCTAATTCAAGTAAATTAAAACATCTTTCAGCGTTTATTCATTAATGCTAAATTTCATCAAACTACACTAAACGTTGACTTGCTTATTCTCACTTATTTTCCAATTCACTGACTGTTCTATTCTTGAAAATCAATGATTTTAAATATTTTATTATTTACATCACAGGCACAGAGTGAATATCGGATAGCTATTTCAAAAATCTATTTTGCATTAGTTCCTTATCCTGCTTTACATACATTTTATGTTTGAACACATAAGGCTTTGGGGTAAAATAGGTGAAATACCTTACTTACCCGGGCTTTATCTTGATACCTTTACATTTCTATTATTCAAATGAGCTTTCACCGCATTTTTTCCATGTCTTTCTGTCCGATATGCTACTTGTTATGCAGAGTGCTTTTCAATTTAATTTACCAAAATTGGAATTTCTTTTCGATATTACTAACGATTTTGACTGTCTGTGAAGGAATTTGATCAACTTCGTTGTGTTCTGCGTTTGTATTCAAATGTGCTGCTAATTATAACTTCTTATTGTAACATTTTTGAGTATCTCTCTCTATCCAATCTCTCACATTTCGGAAATGTTTTGAAGATTAAAAACTTTACTTTTAACTTATTGTAATTTCAATCAACCCTCATCATTTCCTATTCAAATAATAAAGTGTATTCTTTTATGTACGAGCCATAATACAAAACCACAAACCGAAAGGAAAACGTCTGCATATTTATACCAATTCCATATGATCAAATAGCAAATTTTCCACATTCACGGTACATAAAAGCTCGTCTAATTGGACGCATAATAGAAGGAAATGTTATACGTACAATGTATGAGAATAATGAAAATGAACCTAACTGCCAACTTGTAGTTGCGGGAAACGAGTAAAATCCGAAAAGGATACACTCTACACTTTTGTATAATGTACGAAAAATCAAAAATCCGAAATCAGTAAGAAAAATTGGAAAAATCAAAAACGGGAAAAAATATGTTTGTTTTGTACGGAATACAATGATTGCAAATGGAATGAATGAATGGAATGAAAAAATGTAATAGTAGATTACAGTGGGGGATGCGGAAATAAGTCATTACATGAGCGATTAATTTTGTGAAATGAGCCAAACTCAAGAGGGTGTTTTTCAGCAAAAAGCTTTGAAAACTGTTTTTTGACGAGTGTAGAGTTTGTATCCCGAGCCGAAGGTGAGGTATACAACTACAAGAGTGAAAAAACAGTTTTTAAAGCGAGTTGCTTAAAAATACACGAATGAGTTTGCGAGTGTCACGAAATTATCCAGAATGGATGACTCATTAAGCATCCACCACTGTATGCTGTTTTACTCGATGTCCCAACCGAAAACGCGTCGTTACATGCAGATATACATGTAATGAGAAGTTTCCGGTGGGGGCTATATGTAATGAATGACATGTAGTGAATAATTTCCGTGGGGTGCACATATACATGTAATGACAAGGTTTCGGTGGGACAACGAGTAAAAAAACTGAAGTTTGAGCTGTAATTTGAGATCTCGTATTTAGGAGGATTAAATAAGCTCGGGCTGACGCCGTCGGATCTTCAACCCCTCCCAAATACGAGATATCAATTTGCAGCCCTTGTGTTATAATATACTATTATTATATTAGTGATTACGTTCTTACTCAAGAGTATTGAAAATCGGACGGAATCGCTAAGTGGTTACATACTAGCCTTCCACCAAAATGATTCGGGTTCAATACCGGTGACAATTCTTCATTGAATTTCTCTAACGATAGCGAATAACATCCTAAAGTTCACTCAAGCTTGATAATTCTGTTAGTTACACTCAAAACGTTAGTTACGAGGTCTCAAGGAGAGGCTGAAAGAAGTTCAGCGGCTGGTATGTGTGTGTGCCACTGGTGCCATGAAGACGCGGCGACAGCGGCCCTGGAAGTTCAACTAGCGGTGCCACCTGCAGATATAGTAATGAAGGTGAAAGCATTCGCCATATCGGACAGGTTGACGTAAAACGGATTGCGGACTTCAGGTTTTTGCACCGGGCATGGGAAGATCAAAAGTATGATTTCTGATCGAATTTTTGACATACCACGGGATTACATGAAGTGAGAATTAAGTTTCGAAAGGAACGTTGAAGCGATCTTCCCAGATAGGAATGAATGGGAAAATGGGTGGCCAACTGCGTTACCTAGTAGCGAAAGGGTTGGTTTCACGGATGGGTCGAAAACGAGTGAAGGGACTGGAGCTGATATATACCACCCAGGAACGGATACTGGAACTTGGATTCATCTAGAGAAGCTCTTTAGTATCTTCCAGGCGGAAACTTGAGCGGCACTCCTAAGTGCTCGTGAACTTCTGCCAGAAGGACTGCGAGACAAAGATATAGTAATATGCACGGATAGTGAGGCAGCGATAAAGGCGCTGACATCACCGGTTGTGACTTCCAAGTTGGTGAAAGAATGCAAGGAACACCTAAATCAGATAGGGCTGAAGAATCGGGTCAAACTGGTTTGGGTGCCCGTACATTCGGGAGTGGATGGCAATGAGAAAGCTGATGAGCTGGCCAGAACCGGCTCGACGGCTATCACATTCGGACCGGAACCACACATCCCTGTCCCGAACTCACTTTATACGAAAGTGGTAAAGGATTGGGTGAAGGCGAAACAAGGTAAGAGCTGGACAGCATATGAAGGAGGAGTGCACACCAAGTTAGGGCTTCCTCCCCACTCCGAACGAGAGATAGACAAAAGAGCTCCTGACGATGATCCAAGACTGAGTGAGGAGGATCGTGGGAGCGGTGACCGGCCATTGCGGTCTCAACAAGCACCTACCGAAAATGAAGATTCTAGGTGACCCGGAGTGCTCCTGTGGCTTGCAAGAGGAAACGGGTTTTCACCTTATATGTGAATGTCCCAAGTTCCTTCAGCTGAGGCACAGGACACTCAGCGACTATGTCGTCCACCCTTCGAGAGTGGCTGAACTTGGACCTATCGCATTAGACAAGTTCCTAGTCGGCATGCGAAGGTTCTCTTGATTTTTACATGATGAACGGGATTTGGAACGAAGGGCCAAGAGATCTGTGTTCCAGATCCAGAAATCGATCGTCCCAAACTGATAAAATCTAAGAAAAATCTACGAGGTCTCAAGACAAACAAACTTCTATACAATTTTTTGTGCTAAGACAGATCTTTTGAGACAGGCATCAGCCCCAAATTTTTTCTTGAATACTTTGACTTCCACTTAAATAGAAAAGAATTAAGAAAATTAAGAGGTAAGAGTTTACCCGATTTATAAAGAAAAAACATGCATGGCCCTAGTCGAGACCCATATTTAGGGACACACCTAAGTCCAATTTTCCAAACTCATCATTTTTCTTCCAAATTGTTGAACTTGATAGGTTCAATAGGTCAATAACTAACCCATTGACATGAATATAGTGAGATAAAAGAAGTTGATTCCCTAGGTGCAGTGAGGTGCAAACTGGTACAACGCACTGACGGACGGACAGGAAGGATGAAAACATAAAGTAGCTATCGTTACTTGATAAGCTATCGACATCGATACAGTAAAGTAAAGAGTGAACTTAAAGATGTTGATTCCTCAGGTGCGGCTGGTTGCAGCTAGGTGCAGTGCACAGACGGGCGGGATTACGGAAAGAAGGGTGAAAACATAAAGTTTCATAAAAAAACTGATGAAAGCCATGCAGCAACACTCCTACGACGGCATTGTGTTTTTTAGCCCCTCTACTAAGTTACTCTTTTAAACTCTTTTTAAAAATGTAATTAGCGCGCAAAGTTTCAATACTTGCGAAGTAACTGTGGAGTAGTCCGTTTTATTAAGGATGTTGCATCTCCTGATTTTCATACACCCAGCTGCTCTGTCTCTCACATTTTTTTAAATTGTCTAATGGAGACGACATTCTTGCACAAGCCCTAAAATATAATGTAGATAGGTGTGACAGAAGGCATTTTACGGTGTAATATTTTTACTTATTAAGTATCGCATACGTTTTCTTACATAAACTTCATATTCATCCTATCTGTAGGCGACGCCGACGTGAAGTCAGAGAAGAAATGTGGAGAAAATTCAAAAGATTCGACACAGAATTGTATATTGAATGAAGTCGTTTCCCGCACATCCTTCACATATTATTTTATGTGAGAAATATTATTAGCCATTATTATGCCGCATTTTGGTAACATATATAAGGGTTATTCATTACAGTTAAATATAAATAACTGAGGGTCAACAGTCGAACAGACGAGAATGTACAAAAACTAATGTACGTTGTCATAAACCCACTAATACATAATAAATAAGTACATGCCGGGGCATAGGATGTTGGGACAGGAATGTTTTTATGCAAAAATATTTGCCGTTTTCACTTCGCTGAGAAAATACGTAAAGCAATGTCTGACATTTTTAATTTTGTTAACAGTACAGTACACCTACAGAATATTTTTTTGTACATTGTAACAAAAATAACAGTTGTGTTGGTCAGGAATTTTATAAATCTCTTTTTGCCATATTTTCAAGATATTTGTCCTACCATTGACTCAAGGGTGAGAATACGCCGCCGCGGCGCGCCGTCTTAATGAAACAACTTAATCTGTAACGCAACGCATAACATTGAGACATATACCATGTGGTTCAATTATTGTCTCTAGCTTTGGTACTAAAAATGTGGTTTAATCGGCAAGCATTACCTTTACGGCGGGATTGCTAGTGATGATATTGTATAATATTAAACTGTGAATATGAACACTTCATCCACTATTTAATGTGTACCATCAAAGGAAACTTGAAACGTTCTCAATTCAGATCTAATTTCAAACCGTTGCTTACATACTAACCCATGCATTTGTAGCTAAAGCTAACGCATTTATCGTTCTCACGAACTACGCGCGCTTTTTTTGCCACCTACAAATACCTGTGTCTGTTTATTCTCATAACTGCATGTCCATTAATTCGTATTTGTACTTGAATGTCGACAGGGGTCCCAGTCGTGGAGCTTTAGCTACAAATGCATGGGTTAGTATGTAAGCAACGGTTTGAAATTAGATCTGAATTGAAAATGTCCACGGTAGCTCAATTGGTTAGAGCAGCACCCCGGAAAGGTGAAGATTCTGGGTTCGGGTCCCAGTCGTGGAGTTAAAATTTTCTTTCAGATTTAATTTCAGAAATACAATTTCTCTCATAATTTCGCTTCAAAAATTAAATGCTCGAATTTCGTTCACTTCAGTCACTGATAACTGAAAAAATGATTTCACTTGAAACG
>CM055403.1:150131385-150156604 GCA_029228625.1 Pseudolycoriella hygida
TAGTAATTTTCCTACCTAGTTTTGTAACTAAGGTTTTTCAGCATTAGTCCTAAATAGTGTTCGCACGAGCCAGAGGCGAGTGTGGACACTATTTAGGACGTGTGCTGAAAAAATCTAGTTACAAAACGAGGTAGGAACAACGTTTTCTGCAATTCAATGCCGAAATAGACAAAACCAAACAATAAAATTTCTATTTCGATCACAATTTCCTTTTCATTGCATTTTTAATGTCAATTAAAATTGAGTGCTGAAAAACTTTACCGCACTCAAATTTGAATGCTGAATAACTTTTCCACACTCAAATTTGAGTGCTGAAAAACTTTTCCATACTCAATCAAATTTGAGTGCGGAAAAGTTGACCTTTTCCGCACTCAAAGCAGTATTGAAAACTGTCGTATTTCAGCATTGAATTGCAGATTTTTTTTTTCGTTTGAGAAGCAGTCAAAGTCGAACATAACATATCCTGAATTGAAAAATTTGATTTTTGTTTGGACATGCAGTTATGAGAATAAACAGACACAGGTATTTGTAGGTGGCAAAAAGCGCGCGTAGTTCGTGAGAACGATAAATGCGTTAGCTTTAGCTACAAATGCATGGGTTAGTATGTAAGCAACGGTTTGAAATTAGATCTGAATTGAAAATGTCCACCGTAGCTCAATTGGTTAGAGCAGCACCCCGGAAAGGTGAAGATTCTGGGTTCGGGTCCCAGTCGTGGAGTTAAAAATTTTCTTTCAGATTTAATTTCAGAAATACCATTTCTCTCATAATTTCGCTTCAAAAATTAAATGCTCGAATTTCGTTCACTTCAGTCACTGATAACTGAAAAATGATTTCAATTGAAACGTTCTCCTTACTTTATGCATAAAAACACCTACTTTACTGAGCAGCTCCCAGTATGTTATGACAATTTAATTTCCAAAATTTCTGGGAGTGTTTTTGAGCTTTGTCTCGTTCTGTTCGATTGCTTGGTCGAATTATTACTTCCTCTGATCTAACCATCTCGTGATGGAATGTTTACGAAATCATAGGCGCGCGGTACCAATGAGCCCTGACGCAAGTCCACATGCTTACAAAAAATGAAGAAAACTTTCGTCGTAGACGGTGGAACCATATTATACAGCAAAGTTTTGACTCTTTTTTCTTGCGTCAGTTGCGGAAAAGTTGATGGGTTGGGTGTGTAGTGTGTCAGGATGACCAACAAAATGGCCGACGGTGGTATGGGACGGACTTAGTTAGAACATTTTATTTTGTTGGGTATAGATGTTTCGTGTCAAAGGAAATTTTTTTGCCGCTTTTTTTCGCCGGAATTTTTTTCGCCGGAAATTTTTTTCGCCCGAATTTTTTTTTCCCCGGAAATTTTTTTCGCAGAAAATTTTTTTTCGTCTGAAATTTTTTTCGCCGGAAATTTTTTCTCCAAAATTTGTTTCTTATTTTCTTCCAAAACAACTGATATCAATTGCGGTGACGCAACGCTTACAACTTTGAAACGCAAAAAATTCTTTTGGAATGTTTTCATTTCTGATTAAAAAACTGCGTCACAAACGCCGGACCCACCAGCGTAATAATTTTTCAACGCTTTCAGCTTTCATACGCAAAAATTTGATTTCCTGTCCAAAATTACGCCAAAGATCCCATCAACTCAAATTTTTGCGTTGTGAAAGCTGAAAGAACAGAAAAACTATAACATTGGGGGGTCCGGCATTTGTGACGCATTTTTTTAATCAAAAATGAAAACATTCGAAAAGAATTTTTTGCGTTTCAAAGCTGTAAGCGTAGCGTCACCCCAAATGATATTAGTTGTTTTGCAAGAAGGGCAGAGGACCTGCGTCACAATTTCCTTTTTGATATACGATAATGCACGAATACAGGTCACATTGGTTGGTGTCCTTGCGCGGCTCGGTTGGTCTATGACATGACAGTTTAAAGTAAGATGTTGGGGTGATAATGTTGGATTAGGCAGGTCCGAATTTTTTTTTTTCTCAAATCGACTCCGTAGCCACACAAAAAATTGCCTTTTAATTCGGAGAATTTGTTGTTGAGTAAACCCAACTATGAAACGTCATTCGACACTTTTTAAATCTCTACGGATTAAAGCCCGCAAACTTGGAATCAATCTTAGGATACAACTTATTACGTAATACTCTTATTTGAATTATTTTGTCACACAGTAATTAGAAGAGATCAACATTTCGGCATCTAGTGGCAATCTTCAGTCAAGTCATGCACCTTGATATGCTGATGGACGTGATGGAGAAAGTGCTGACGTATCTATTTGTGTCGGTTAGAGGTATTTTTTGGACTAGCGAAGTGTAACGGAAATGGTTACAGCTGACATCTGTTGAAGTTTGTATGAAATATTTCTTACTCTAACCCTGAGTGTATTGTCTCCAAAGTTAACTTACACAATATGTGATAATATGTTGGCATCTGCCACTATAAGATCGCATAGGCTTTGATAAACTTAAGAAGCGGTGAATTAACCGGGAATTAACGATAATTCGCCGGGAATTAACGATAATTCGCCGGGAATAACCGATGATTCACTGGTAACCACCGATAGTTCACCGGGAATCACCGATAATTCACCGGGAATCACCGATGATTCACTGAGAATCACTAATGATTCACCGAGAATCATCGATGAATCACCGATGATTCACCGTGAATCACCGATGGTTCACCGTGAATCACCGATGGTTCACCGACGGTTCACCGGGAATCAGCGATGATTCACCGGGAATCATCAATGATTCATCGGGAATCACCAATGATTCACCGGTAATCACCGATGATTCACCGGGAATAACTGATGATTAACCGAGATTCACCGATGATCCACCGGGAAGGGGTCATTCATAAAGGATGTCACGCTTGCTATAAACTCCACAAAGTCCATATCTCCTAACTGGTCAGAGATTTTGTTTATAGTACTCCGGCTACCCCCCCTATTTGGGGGGGGGGTAGCCAAAGTTCTATAAACAGAATTTGCTGTCCTGACTGAGTTATTACCTTTTTATGGATACTCATTTTTTATAGCAAACGTGACATATTTTATGAATGACCCGAATCACCAATGATTCACCGGGAATTTTTTTTTCTCAAATCGATCCCAGAGGCTCACAAAAAATTGTCGGTAATAAAAATCAAAAACTCCATTTTTTAATTCTTGTTCTTTAAAGCAACGTCAGCGCCACCTATTTTTCCCAATGTTTCCAAACATATTTTTCCTGTAAAGGCTGGTGCACCCTTTCTGTCCGACCGTCCGTCTGTGCATCCTTCACCGGTGAATTGCAGATGATTCACAGTACAATCACCGATTATTGACCGGGGAATCATCGATAATTCACCGAGGAATCAGAGTTGATTCCACTGTGAATCATTGGTTAATCATCGGTGATTCCCGGTGAATCATCCGTGATCCCCGGTGAATCATCGGTTATTCCCGACGAATCATCGGTGATTCCCGTTGAATCATCGGTGATTTCCGATGAATTATTGGTGATTCCCGGTGAATCCCATTGAATCATATGTGATTCCCGGTGAATTATCGGTGATTCCCGGTGAATTATCGGTGATTCCCGGTGAATCATCGGTGATTCACCATTGAATCACCGATGATTTAGGTACAAAAGTAACTTTTTTGACTACACTCTATCGCTACTTTCCTGTACCCATGACAATGGTTTATTACCTTTCCAACGATATACCTCACGACGAATTTGATGGACAAATGATTTTATTCATTAATTGATGGATTTTCAATATTACCTTCGGGGGAATTTCCAATACAATCAAGTGAGGACGTACTAATTTAGCGAAATTCTTTGCCTTTTCGATCCAACAATCTTGTCTGAACGCTGAGACGCAAGAAAAGAAACGTAATAATTTCCCGGGTGCATTTACTATTTGTTTGCGATTAAAATTTACATTCGTTATTAATAATATTTTAATATTTGCTAACGTATACAACAAATTTAACCATCACATTCAGGACCAACCAGTATAGTGCTGAAAATCATAGTATTTACATAGGTATTTTAACACATCTCGGCAGCATCTAGAGTGGACTAACTCAATTGCTATCAACAAATTTATTTTCATTCGTTAAATGTTAAATAAATGTTATTTCCTAAATACTGCAAGATTGCTAATCAAATCAAATAAATAAATATTTGACCACACCCTTCACCTCAGTCTCAGTTCAAGCTAAAGAATCGAGTTTATCTAAAGAAACATCCGAACGAAAATATATTATCTTTTATCTCGCAGCGAAACAAAAACCAAACATTTTGGGGACATTTTTGATGTAATAATGCCTACTTTCAACAATAAGAGAGTAATTTTGACAAAATCCCAATAATCCAATAAAAAGTAGCAAATCGTTACAACTTTCTTTACTTTCTTACAGAAGATTATTGACCCATTTTTTATTGTTAAGCTGAGGGCTTTTTTATATATAATTTATTTTTTTTTTTCTTTCATTTCCTTGTGAAAAAAAAAAACAAATCTTACAACAGCACTTCTAATACGATTATAATATTTAGGTCAAATGTGATGTGTGCTCTGTATTCTGTAATGTGTGTTATGTTCAGTGTGGATCTGACTACCGGCTTATGTGTATGAACAAGTTCGGAAGATAAATATTTGTTTAATAAACAGGCCTAGTTCTGTTTCTTCAACAGATTTGAAACAGAATAATAAATTGGTTCTAGTTAGGTAACTCTTTTAATTTCATTTTCACCCTCTGCAAGGACTTTTATTTTTTCAAATTAGGCCGTCAAATATATATTTTTTCCTTGCCGTTTTTTTATTTTTTAAATTAGATTGTTTCGGTTCGTGAAACAAAATTGATTATTGTTGGAGGGAAAACTTTTTGATGATATGTCTTTCGTTGTTATAAGACGGAGGAAAAGAATTGAAAATATTATAAATTTTCAAAAGAAAAATTTGTTTTGGAATTACGAAATTACGTGACTATTGGCTGTTATATATATTAATCCAAGTGAGGTAACATGTCGCACATCCTATCATTCGAAAAGACATTATATATTGATCACCGACATTACATTCCAATACTTTCTTTACATTGACAGATTCATCCCTGAACATGTTTTTCCCCTTTCTTCTGCTTTTATTTATTTCTTTTTCTTGAAATCAATGAAGGAAATTCTTTTTGTATTTATAAACCTTTAGGATACTGGAAACAAAGAGTCGAGTTGAAAGAAACTGCTTATGTGTCTCTAGAGGTTCAATCAGTCAATAAAGAGTCAGTTGAACACAATAAAAGATCTAATAAATTGTTAAAGTTGACTATGCTCTGGTGTGGAATAGGATTTTTGAACTGTGTGTTGGTTTAAGAGAATTATATTTCATGTACACTGAATTGTAATTGATAGTCCGCTTGTAGTAAGCCGACTCTAAATGGAATAAATGAATGAATGAATACTTCCAGTGGTAAAATTCTGTTACAGAGACATGTCCTTACGTTTAACGTAATTTTGAAAATTAATCGCTGGGCTCGGATTATGTGAATATGTGAGAAATTATGCGGTTGTTGAGTGAATTTGAATGAAGTCACATACTTGTCTTAAACTAACGTGGAGGATAAAGCTTGCTGATAACACTTTTTTGACATAAGTTCTAAACTAAATAAGTTTATAGGCCATTCTCAACGAAAAGTGCGACATTTATTATCTTCGTAACGTCGATATCTTGAGCTAAAGATAATCTGCTGCAAATTCCAAAATTCTCAAGTAAGTTATCCGACATCAATTATTTCAAGAGATCGATACACTTTCTTTGCTGAAATTGCTATTTACTTGGTTAATTTTCGCCATTATCTCGTTCATGACTCCAATTTCTACGTCAAAAAAGCATTTAAATATTTTTCCGGTAGGCACCAACTCTTTCGCAGTGAGGAGTCGGATAGTCTGCTTCAAGTGCATACTACATAGAATGTGGTGCCATCTTTTTTTGTTAAGAACTCCCTATACCTACCAAAGATATACGAATTTAAAAAAATGATTTTGAAGGAAAAATGACACAAGAATCTTACTCCAGTTTTGACACATTTCCATTTATATATTGGATGTCAAAAACTATATAAAAGTTACCATAAAATTGTAGTAAATAAACTTTTCATCTCCTTCCGGAGTCATTGTCACATTGTCCGCCTTGAAAAAGATGATACTTTACGAGTTAAAGAGCAAGAGAAAGGTGTGAAAAGTTGAAGTTAGGGCTAAGCAGCAGAAATTCGTCAACATTTTTTTTGAACTCTCCTATAATCTTCAGATACAGAAAAATAAAAACCAGCACATCAAGCATAATTTAAGCCGCATCTGTACTTCCAAAAATATTAACAAAAATGAAGAGTTTTGTTAATAGATTGCGGAAGTTTTTCAGTGTATAAAAGCTAGCGCTGAAAGTTCAAAATTTGTATTTGTTCCGTGTCTGCGCTGATATACACATAGTCCTCCAAGACATAGGTGTACTGATGAAATCACATACTTTGTTTGGTATGTGAGGGCGTGATACGCCGAAATCAGCATGTTTTGTTTTGTTTCGTTAGATTGTCTTTCCTTAAACGATTGAAGTAAGGTAGCGGCCTTTAATCCGTTGTTGAAATCGCGGTCGAGAGTTTTTCTCGTAGCGCAATGGTTTCAAAAAACGTGAAAGATTGTACTCCAAGGCAAATGTTGACTACTTTGTGGTCTATTACCATGGGAGTTTATAAAAAGTCTGTCTATCAGCTTTTTCATTCTTTTCACTCTGTGAGCACTGGTTTTTGCCTTTCTGCAACTGTACAAAGTAATTTTTACGAAATTTTAGAGTAAGGGTGCCTAATGTGGAACACCACCATATCTCATAAATTTTTGATCGTGGATAATGTCTAATTTGTCAAAATGCGCACGCTGGTTTCATTTTCGATTTATGTCAACACAAAAAGATAAAGAATACACATTTTGACGTCATTCTGATAAAAAAAATTCCTGAAGCAAAATTTGGATAACGTCGAGAGAAGGTAAGGAAAATAACCTTCTTATGTTTTGAAGTACTTATGAGACATTTAAGTAAAAGAGTACCTTGTGACCTTCTTTTAAAATTGAAAAGTATAGAAGAAAAAGACCAGGCAAGAAAATCTTGTCTGTGTTCCTAATGTGGAACACCCACTTTTGTTCGTTCGGATTGAAAGCAAAAATATTTTATTTTCTATTTTTGGAAGACGGCATGCCAAAAAAGATGTAAAGGTGTGAATAAGTTACTAGTGTGATGCAAATGCATGGATATGGAAATATGGGACAGTATATTTAATAACTAGTACTGTTCCACAATAGCTGCATGTTCCACATTTGCATCACATCTAAGCATCGGTTAACGGTCCGAAAGACGAAATCTATTTTCTGTTGTAACTCTTAACAATCGATTGTCAATTTCTTTTGAAAGAAAAAAAAAGTTGCGAAAAATTTCTTCACGTTTTGAAACGTTCCATATTAGGGACACTTTTTTAAAACAATTAAAATTCACTTACTTTCGAAAATGTTGAAAAATTTCTAATCTAACAATTTTAGAAATCCCTAATTCTCCAAGAAGCTGCACAATACTTCACTAATCTTTCCCAAATAACTTGATCCTAGATTTCGAGACATTTCAACTCTGTTATTTGTCTTCTCTTTTTGGTGTTCCACATTAGGCACCCTTACTCTATGTCAACAAACATTCAACACAACTAGATTTATGAACACAAAGATAGTAGTTTGCCCCACTGATGTCATGCTATTTCTTCCCTCATCACGGTGCGTCACAATCTTAGGATCACCTTAAAATGAGGTAATGATATTTCCTGTTAAAAATATAAATATAAAAAATTGAGAAATACTCGATACAATAAAAGCCAAAGATCAAATTGAAATACGGATCAGTGTTGTTTTTTAACATCGAAACTAAAGGTGAGCGGGTCGCCTGAAACTCAACTAAAAACATATGCAGGGGACCCGTACGCATCAGAATAGATGTGGCAAATAGAAATGTTGCAAAAAGATTCGAACGTATCTAAGTAAATGTTGCCTTAACTCTGAATTGTATGAAATTACGTCGACATGAAATTGAATTGGAACTTGCCGAAAGGGCAATTTTAAAAAATCCCTCCGAAGAAACGGCGCAGAAAACATCTCCAATCCTTTAAAAAAGCCCGAAATTAAAAAAAATGGAAAAGATTCGAAAAAAATTGCACTACGATCTTAGAACCGACCTAGAGCACTTAGAAGACTGCTATGAACAAAAAAGTTCGCCTCTTTCTTCTCTGCAACACTACACAAAAAACCTCATCATTAAGCAAATATTCATAAAAACCCACCAAGGGTCGCGTAGCGTGAGTTGGGCCCACGCTGAGGACTCTACAGCCTAGAGGTGAGCGCCGGTCAACTTTTCTCGGCGGCGGCTGTAATTTTTTTTGAACGTATCAGCGGCGGCTTGAATCGGCTGAAGTTGTCTTTTCGGCGGCTCCGCCGGCGCATGTTAAACGTTTCATCGGCGGCGGCGGCTATTTTGGGTGCAAAAACAGCGCTCAAAGAAAATTATATTCAATAAAATCTTAAATATATTTTGGTTCGGAATAGATTTTTTTTTTGTTATAGCAGGCCACAGTCCATCGCTATATATTATAACTATCTTATCATAATCCCGAAGGTAGTTGTCCGTCCGTCTGTGTTCCTTATCAGCTCTAGTACTGTCAAAAATTTTGCCCTGTCAAGCTGTAAAAAATAGCAACCTCTCTGAAACGCGCATTCGAAACAATTGATAGGAAGCGATTAATAACGAAATTGAGTGCATTCGGGTTTTCGCCAAGAGTAATCAAATGGTTCGAAGGATACATTATGGACCGAAAACAGCAAGCTAAAGGGAATGGAGTCACATCGCAAAGATTACAAAATGATCTCGGGGTGCCCCAGGCATCGGTTTTGAGAGGCATTTTGTTTATTTTGTATATAAACGACATGCCGTCGCAACAACAGCACGCCTTCATAAATTTGATCGCAGATGACAAACTAATCTACATCCATGGCGATAATCTAGATCAAATGCGAGATCAAATGAACAGCGAACTACATTTCTAAATATTACAAATAAGCCAATGGTTGAGACTTAACAAACTGAAGCTGAATGTAAGTAAAACAAAGATGATGATGATCAGAGGATCTTCGACGGGCACAGCAATGAACTCAATCATGATGGATGGAGAAGTGATCGAAATGGAATATGAGTTCAAATACCTAGGAGTGATTATTGACAACAGAATGAACTTTAGGGCCAACGTCGATTAAGTGTGCAAAAAAATAGTGAAGAAAGTTGGAATTCTGTCCACATTGTCCAGTGGCGCTCGCATGAGCATTTACAATTCAGTAATCGCCCCACATTCGATTATGGTGCATCCTTACTGTATCTGCGTGAAGAAAAATCTTTCGACAGATTGCAGCAGCTACAAAATCGGGTGATAAAAGCTATCCTGATGCGTAAGAAACGAACCCACATACGAGTTATGTTGGAAAAATTAGATTTATTGAATGTGAAACAACGTGTGTACCAAACAACATTGAAGTTCATTTACAAAATCAAGAGAGGTCGTATACCAGAATATCTGAAAGGGATGGTTTCATACAACCGTGACTTACACCACATATCCGACGAGATCGAGGAATGACTTCCGCATCACTTAGCAAAATAAATGATTATCTTATCTTAAATGAAATAAAAAAAAATGTTCGGGTCGGGTCAGTTCTTCGGTTTCAGTGCCTAAGGTAATTTTTGAGTTTCGTTCTAGTAGTTTCTAGTTCTACGAAGTACCAAGGTCATATACGTTTACTACAAGACATTTTATTGTAACATGGGGTAAAAATAACCTAATCCCGTGACTTAGTGACTCTTAGAATTGGGAGGGAAGACTCATGGCAGTTAGAAAGTTGCTTCCAAAACCAAAATCGTAGAGAATCAAATTTTAGAGAACACTGGTTTCAGGGTTTTATGGAAAAGCTATCAAATCCCGGGATAAAGCCATTTCTATAATAGCGAGGGATGACACATCTATAAAATCACGGCAGTTTGAAGTTTGCTTCTAAAGGGAAACTTGGTGAGAATTTTGGAGAAAATAGTTCCCAGGATATCTTGAAGAAACCACGTTGATCCTCTTTTTGATATGGTGCAGGGGAGAACATTTCGGCCATCAAAATCAATGGTCTCAGACGTACTTCGGTAGGGCCTTTTAACATCAGCTTCGGTAATTTCTATGGATCTTTGAAATTTTTATAGTTATAAAAGAGCACAAAACATTGGATTATTTGCTCATTTTGATATAGATATGTTCGAGTCTTTTTGCAATATCTATTCTTTTTGCCCTATCTATTCCGATACGTGCGGGTCTTTGGTTATGTTTAATAAATAAAATCGACACTTCCATATCCTAACTTTTTAAGTTAGTTTTTTTTTGGTAAATTTTTTAGTCTTCAATTTGGTCGGGAAACATGAGTGAAATATATAGTGTGATCTGGTCAATCGAAAGCCACCATTTAAAATGTACAACCAATATTTCACCTTCCTTAAACATTCACATCATGCAAACGATGTGCTTAAAATATTTAAATGAAATTATATTTTCAACCCTCGTTATTTTATCAGTAGTATCCACATTCAAATTACCAGCAGTCCAATAAGCTATGGCGAGCTACAAAAGGAGGATTAACTTTTAATTGGAAGTTCAACCCAGAGATTATACGTCTTCCGTAATTTCATTAGCTATCAATCAAATGTGGATTTAGACAAAAGTTTGTTTTTTGCTAGCAAATTAAATTAAATTTAGAAATTGAAACAGATTCATAAATTGCCCTAAGAATTTTTTTTAATTTAACAAATTGCTATGCACCTAGAAGCATAGTGTTTTCTATAAATCATAAATTGCTGCATACGCGCGCCATGCACTTTCTTTTTTATTGCCATGTAGACACGTTCGTACTCGTAAAATTTGCTCTAACTAACACAGGATAGCATAATTAATGATTATTATAATTTGCATGTCAAAACGAAACAGAAAAATCATAAATTTTATTTGTATTTTGAATGTAGAAAATAATTACGGAATCATTAAAAAATCCATTAGCAAAAAAATACACGCACGTGATAAGGATGCACGCAATTTTATATAGCTTCGTATACGCGATAGGTGAAATTATTGTATTTCGTTGAAAACCACATGCTTTTTATATATTCTAGGGCTGGTAAACAATACAGCAAGGTAATGCTATACGAAATGATTATCCATCCACATTCTACTAAAGCAGTTAGTGGAATTAGTTTTGTTTTTATGATTATTTTATGTGGTGTTTTCCATAAAAACAAACTTGTTACGTATGCTGATATGCCATACAAAATTGCCATGCGATTTCATTGTAGAAATGACACGGAAAATAAAGATGTTCTGTGGTGGTGTGGTGATGATTGAATGATGTTGACAAGATAATGAAGCGATTATTCGATTTTGTAATAGAAATAGGAGAATCTCTAGAATTTTTTATTCGTTACTTCAATTTATTCCAATTTTATTCAACTTTCTTTCATATTTAAATGTTCCAGATCTTGAGTCTTTTGAAAAGTCGGGAAAAATAAGGAATTTGGCTTCCAAACCTCCAAATTTCACTTCCCACTCAAAGGTCAATTCTGGAAACTTATTCATTAACTTCGTTTTTATCATATCGTACTTGTCAATACTAGAGGTGTGCGGGTCGACCTTTTTTCCAATCTAAAATTAAAAATCAAACTCGGGCCCGATCTAATATAAGAAGTCAACGAAATAAGTGCGCCAGTGTCTGTGTACATTGAATTTTAGAGAAAATTAGTCACATTTGGGGAGTTTTTTGGCAATTTGAGTTCCCAAAAATAGGTCCCGCTGACATGCATAACCTTGGTCTTGGTTACACTTATTTTCACACAAAACTCTTCGCATGCAGTATAGAAACAGTTCATATACCGCTCTGCAGATCGCTGGCAACATGTGAAATTAGAATCAACTAGGACCGAAAAAACGGTCAAAATATGGTTTTTGGACGGTGGGTGGGGAGGAGGGGAGGTAGCATCGATGTCGGTTCGTCACACGATAACTCGAGTAAAACTCAACCGATTTTCAGCGGCACCGACTGGTTTACCGTCCATGGGGGGCAAGCAAAATTTTTTAATTTGATGATGTGTATTTGGCAAACATGCCAAAGTAAGCAATGAAACGGTAGCTAATGTTTGCTTTTATAGCAAAAGTTATAAGAAAATTTTTGAATTAATAGATTCCGAATGAAGCTGCGGTATTTGCCGTTCGTATGACAGAAGTAAGTGCACGCGAGCGAAGCGAGCGAAAATTTTTCTCTTTTTGTTATTTAATGGAACTCACAGCAATTATAGATTTTACAAGAAATATTCTAAAGTCCTAATATACCCTATAATTTTAATCTCTCAATTTGTGAAACGATTTTTTTTAAATTATTGGAAACTTTCGAAAAACGAGTCTGTTTTGGCCATTAGGGTGCAATTCTGAGACATTCTCATGAAAAATTCAGGCCCGTTTTGTTGAAAACTCTACATATATATGCTGCTTGTTATGGTTCACGCACGTAACCTATACATCAAGAAGTGACTTCAAAAATGTATGGGCTAGAAGTTTGAAATAACACTTCATCGATACAAAATTGAGCTATTTATTCCAAAATATTAAAAAAAAATTTGTCGGTCCTTGAAAAAACGTCAAATTTTAAATGGATTGCTAATCATGTAGGATGGAATATGCCTTGAATGTACCATTTCTGTTCAGAAAGTGATTACATTTACCATCCGTTTAATTTTTATGTTTATTCCATTCGTGTCCCCATGCCCCCTATACTCGGCGCCGCTGCCGATTTTCAAAAACTTTTTTCCCTGAAAGGTAATCAAAAAACCTTGTATGGGACTGAATCTGGCCACTGACGGTCCACAATAATTTATAATTATAAAATTCAAAAGCTTGTCTGTTTGTCTGTCTGTTTGTCTGTCTGTCTGTTTGTCTGTCTGTTTCTTTGTAAATTGTCGGTCACAAATTTCCAGCGTGAACCAACATAGGTCCGACCTGCTTGAAGAGTTCCGAGGAACTAAAGCAAAAAGTCGTTTTGCATTGCCTTTTATAAGCCGAAAGCCAAAGAAAAGGCAATGCAATAGTAGATTCTTTTGCATTGCCTTATATGAATCAAAAAAAGGCAATGCAAAAGAAGAATCTATCTACGTCCGACCTGCTTGAAGAGTTCCGAGGAACTAAACCCTTTTGCATTGCTTTTTTAACCCAAAAAAGCAATGCAAACCTAATTTCGAAGGGGAAGAGAAAACCACAAGGGAAACCTAGAGGCAGAGAACGAGAGACGTTCCTTTTGTTAATTCTGGACCGCAATGAAGCAGTCCAACAAAAATAAAGCGCTCTTATTATGGGTACAGTCTCCCATAATAAGAACAGTATCGCCATCCGCACCTAGCATCGTTTTGCAAAGACGCTTAGCGCTGGACATCACCAACCGGCGATACTTTCAAGCGAATTGAAAAGTGGTATTTCTACATTTAAAACTGCTTACTTTCTGTGAAGTATAACATTTATACAACGAAAAATGATTAGTAATTTTGTATGAGAAATTTGTTCAATTTCAGGGAGAATATATATGTTATGAGTGTGTGTGTGTGGAATGGAATAAACGAAAAAACTATTTTTTGCACGTGGCTTCATTCAGTAATATTCTCAATGTATTTATTACATGCATTGTGCGGCAATCAAAATTTTATGTTTGTTTATTAAGTGGTGTATTCAAATATCTTTTTTTTATTTGTATGAAATGAAGTCATGTGGCGTATTCAAATATTTTCTTTGTAAGGAATTATTTGTATGGAACGAAATGATGCATTGATTTTCTTTATACATTTTTTTGGTTGGTTTCTTCGGCAAAGTCTTAGAGTTTTATTAGTAAAAGTCACCAGTATTGGTGAAAATGTCGGGCAGTTGGACATTTAGTCAATTTTTATGTTTTTAAAAATATCTTGGAATGTATGAGAGTTGGGCGATAGGTTTCTTTGGCAAAGTCTCAGAGTTTTGTTAGTAAAAGTCACCAGTATTGCTGAAAATGTCGGTCAGTTGGACATTGGGTCAATTTTTATGCTTTTAAAATTGTGTTCGAATGTCTGGGAGTTGGCCGATAGGTTTCTTCAGCAAAGTCTTAGAGTTTTGTTAGTGGAAGTCACCAGCATTGGTGAAAATGTCGGGTAGTTGGACATTGGGTCAATTTTTATGTTTTTAAAAATATCTTGGAATGTATGGGAGTTGGGCAATAGGTTTCTTTGGCAAAGTCTCAAAGTTTTGTGAGTGGAAGTCGCCAGCATTGGTGAAAATGTCGGGCAGTTGTACATGGGGTCAATTTTTATGCTTTTAAAAATATCTTGGAATGTATGGGTTGACCATAGCTTTCTTTGGCAAAGTCTTAGAGTTTTGTTAGTAAAAGTCAACAGTATTGGTGGGGCAGCTCGGGGAAAGAAGCAGTACGGGGGTAACCGGTTGTATGGAGAAATGGTAGTACGGGGAAAACAATAGTAAGGAGAAAATGGTATTACGGGAGAAACGGGAGAAACGGTTGTACTATACGGTGGAAACGGTTGTACGGGGAAAACAGTAGTGCGGGGGAAACGGTTGTGCGGGGGAAATGGTAGTACGGTGGAAACGGTTGTACGGGGAAAACAGTAGTGCGGGGGAAACGGTTGTACGCGAAGTAGTAGTACGGTGGAAACGGTTATACGGAGAAAATCGTGGTACGGGGAAACGGTTGTGCGGGGGAAATGGTAGTACGGTGGAAACGGTTGTACGGGGAAAACAGTAGTGCGAGGGAATCGGTTGTACGGGGAATACAGTAGTGCGGGGGAAACGGTTGTACGCGAAGCAGTAGTACGGTGGAAACGGTTGTACGGGAAAAACAGTAGTGCGGGGGAAACGATTGTGCGGGGGAAATGGTAGAACGGTGAAATGGTAGTACGGGGAAAACAGTAGTGAGGAGGAAATTGTAGGACGGAAGAAATGGTTGTACAGCAAATAGTAGCACGATGATAACGTTTGTACGGTGAAATGGCAGTACGGGGAAATTGTAGGACGGGAGAAACGGTTGTACGGAGAAAAAGTAGCACGGTGCTAACGTTTGTACGGGGAAACGGTAGTACGGAGAAAATTGCACACTCTTATATACATTTTAGTATTAATGTCGCAAATCTCCGACCTAGCCGACAAGAATGCTTAATGTCCGCGTAGCCCCTAGGGGCGGTGGTATTTACTAGTATCGTCCATGAGGTAATAATATCGTCTACTGATACAATAATATTGTCCATGAGACAATAATATCGTCTACTGATACAATCATATCGTCCATGAGACAATAATATCGTCTAGCGATACAATAATATCGTCAATGAGACAATAATATCGTCTACTGATACAATAATATCGTCCACTGATACAATAATATCATCCATGAGACAATAATACACTGGAGGATTTTGCACATCCCCACAAAATCTGTATCTTCAGATTAAGGTCACATTACAAAATTTTTTTTCTAAATATTGTAGCAGAAATGAGTTGTAATCACAATGACTTAGAACAAAAAACATTTTCGGAACGTTCCTAACGAATTCTACGAAAGAGATTTTACAGAATTTCACTGAATGCAATTTCCTATAGAAAATTCGTCTGTGCTCTTATTTTTCAGAAATTTCCACAAAAATGGCTTGTAACAAATAATTTTCTCCTCTAGCTGTGATATTTCTGAAGATTAAAAAAAATTAGATAAGATACGCAGTCTAGAACCGAAGATATCTATTTTTGATAGCTTCTGTGGGCCCAAGGGCCGCTGAGATAGGGCCGTTTAAGTGGTTTTTGGTCTTTTGTCCATAACACAAGTAAATCTTTTGCGATTTTCATAATTTTTTTTGTTTGAAAGACTTGCGCATGGCTGACAATTTATGGAAGAGACTTTTTTGGACTGAGTCCTTGCACTTAGCTAGGGCGCTAAAAACGAGTCTCTGCTAACGCCCTACATGTTTTTTCTACGTAACTCGAGCAAATCTCCTCCGATTTTCAAAATTTTAATCGAAAGGTCTAAGAATGTGTCACTTTTTATGGAAATAATTTTTAAATTAGGAGCCCTTGGACTCAGCCAGGACCCAACGTGTTTATTAATATAAATCGGGTAAATCCCAACCGATTTTGTTGATTCTTTTTCTATTTGAGAGGTAGCCGAGTACTAAATTATATTCGAAAACAAATTTGGCCCCGCCGCCTGTGCTTAGGGCTCAAGTGGGCTTCAGGTGGGTCCTAAGGTTGGCCCTAACCAAAAAAATTTTGTTTTGCTATGTTGCAGAGTAAATTTAGGAAGACTTTTTGTCTCTGGAAGTA
Organism: Pseudolycoriella hygida; assembly: GCA_029228625.1. Taxonomy (NCBI): domain Eukaryota; kingdom Metazoa; phylum Arthropoda; class Insecta; order Diptera; family Sciaridae; genus Pseudolycoriella; species Pseudolycoriella hygida. Next base: position 150,147,863 of record CM055403.1, read on the forward strand.
TGTGTCCAAGGCCTCTACATGGGGCTCTAGGTAGGTCCTAAGTTCAGCCCATGACAAAAAAATTGTTTTTTGCTTTTTTATAGAGAAAATTGAGGTAACCATTTTTATGTATGGAAGTATTTGTCCGAGACCTCTCCTTAGCGCCCTAGGTCTGTCCTAATGTCAGCCCTAGACAAGAAAATGGTTTTTTGCTATGTTGTAGACAAAATTGAAGGAAATATTTTTGTCTATGGAAGTAGGTGTCCGAGGCCTTTCCTGAGGGTCCTAGGTCGGTATTGAGATCGGCGCTAGCTCAAAAAATGGTTTTTGCTGTGCTGTATGGAAAATTGAGGTGAACATTTTACACCGTTGCTTCGGACGGGTTTTTCAATATTGCCCTCTTGGCAATTTCCAATCCAATGTGATGTCGACACAATTTCTTACAATTAAGAGTTAAGACAATATTAACTTAAATACGTTGGAATCTTTTCGTAACATCAACTGTGTTTACTACATCTATTTTGATACGTACGGGTACCTTGCTCATGTATGGAGCACGGGAGAACATTTAGGCCATTAAAATCAATGGTCTCAGACGAACTTCGGTAGAGTCTTTGACATTACCTTGGGTAATTTCTATGGACCTTTGAAATTTCTATAGTTATAAAAGAGCACAAAACATTTGATTGTTTGCTCGTTTCTATATTTAGATACTTGCGAGTCTTTTTGTAACATTTATACTGTTTGCCACATCTATTCTGATACGTACGGGTCTTTAGTTATGTTTTGGAATTTATTCCTAAAAATTACATAAAATTCTTAAAAAATTCCTTAATTCTTAAGTTTGAGAATTTGGGAATTTTTTAAGAATTTTATGGAATTTGTAAGAGGAAAAATTCCCTTAGGGTCCCAGTTCTGTCCTAGCCCATCAAGACGAAAAAATTCCAAGTGATTTCTCTAACACTTCCCAACTTTCATAGGGTTTTTAGATGGCTTCCGGACATCAAAGGTATTCCCGATGACTTTTTTGTTCGTTAGGATGATTCGCCTAATTACAAACGTAAATCCGCCTCGAGGAGGACTTCCTGAAATGCCATAGGCGTATTGTCGACTCGCAAAACAGTCTTTTATTCTAACACCTCTTTTGAGCAGTACCGTGAAAGAAAAACGTATTTATCGAAAGTGAAAAAATAGAAAGCGGGATACGTTTTGTAAATTATGAAAACGCTGCTTCTAGCATGAGCTTGGTCCACTCTATGGACCTTACAGTCTGAGCCTTCAAAAAACCAAGTTCCTACAAATTTTTCGATCATTCCTTCGGAAGTTGTTGACCGATTTTGCCCATTTTCAATCCCAACTTTTCTTTTTTTATTACGTTCCAGTAAAACAAAATTGAAAGTTTACATCTTCTCAATTCTATGATAAGAATCGAACTGAATTTGCTTCATATTTTCAAAAAATTTACCCGTGAGTAAAAGTTATTTATTAGAAACCAGAACTTTTTTCGGGTAGGGTAGGGTCGGTTTTGGTTAATTGAAGTCACTAAACCCGACCCTACCCGAAAAAAGAACCCGACCCGATAAAAAATAAGAAAACGAAAAACCCGAGCCGATCCGACCAGTCAAATTGATTCGGGTTCGGGTCGGATTTTTTTCGAGGTTCGTACGGCCCGCTCACCTCTAATCAACACCATAGACAAATGAAACACATGCATTTAAAGGTTTCAAAAGAATTTACTTAGCGCTTCCACTAAGCTCAGCAATAGAAGGTCCCGCACTACTTAGAAGCCCGTGTATTGTAACATGAATGCGGGACTCCTCTGATTTAATTTCCTTTGAACCATCATATCAATTCTTTGAAGGATTACAGATTGTGGGGAAAAAGTGGTTCATTACAACATGAAAACCTCACAGAAAGGTAATAGTAAGTATACTGTGCATGAAGTAAATCATAAAGCAAACAAAACATAAGTGTACTCGTAGAATTTCGAAACCCTTCCAGATCATAAAATTAGCTATTACAATCAAAATTTCTCTTCTACTGCAGTACATAAATTTATTTTCAGCTTCGAATTTCCTCATAGTTAAAAGAAATTCAACCTCGTCCCAAACACAGCTTTTACACACCAATAAAGAAATTATTTGTTGGTAACAAATGCAGGGAAGCATATGAAGAGTAAAATTACCGTCATGGTAGGTAGTGGTGGCATTAACAGCAATTTTATTGTAATAATTGCTAATAAAAATCGTCATTAATGTCAACGTTTAATCGCACCTGCCGCCTAGTTTGATGACGGGGGTTGCTGTTGAAATGTTTCTGTTAATATTCAAGCTTATAATGTAGTATTGTGCAATAAAATTGAGGTTTCAATGGAAGTATTCAATCAATAAGAAACTTCCCATCAAATTTTTACGGTTATGATAATTTCTCATATCACCAAGGCACGTTTTCATAGATTGTCGCCTTTGTTCAAATGTATTGCATGTCTAGGTCTTGCATTTCGATTTAACCAATTATCGAGATCGATGAATAGCCTCTTTGCAGATGTGTCTTCAGACCAATGAGTACGCTCATAAATATTTATGTAAGCCGAATTAGTGCACTCATTTTCGGAAAATGTTTTTATGAGACCAATGAGTGCACTCATTTTCGGAAAATGTTTTTATGAGACCAATGAGTACACTCCGGAAAATGTCTTTATGAGACCAATGAGTGCACTCATTTTCGGAAAATGTTTATATGAGACCAATGAGTGCACTCATTTTCGGAAAATGTTTTTATGAGACCAATGAGTGCACTCATTTTCGGAAAATATTTTTATGAGACCAATGAGTGTTTAGGCCAGGTTATGCCCGTCTACATAGTCAACTATGTATTTGACGACGTATACGGGCATAACCTGGCCTCATTTTCGGAAAATGTTTTTATGAGACCAATGAGTGCACTCATTTTTGGAAAATGTTTTTATGAGACCAATGAGTGCACTCATTTTCGGAAAATTTCTTTATGAGACCAATGAGTGCACTCATTTTCAGAAAATGTTTTTATGAGACCAATGAGTGCACTCATTTTTGGAAAATGTTTTTATGAGACCAATGAGTGCACTCTTTTTAAAAAATAATGTTTATGAGACCAATGAGTGCACTCATTTTCGGAAAATATTTTTATGCGACCAATGAGTGCACTCATTTTCGGAAAATGTTTTTATGAGACTAATCAGTGCACTCTTTTTAAAAAATTATTTTTATGAGACCAATGAGTTTACTCATTTTCGGAAAATATTTGTTTGAGACCAATGAGTGCACTTATTTTTAGAAAATATTTTAATGAGACCAATGAGTGCACTCACTTTCGGAAAATAGAAATAGCGATAAGAAAAATGTTCTTTTATAACTGTAAGAATTTCAAAGACCCATAGAAATTACTTAAGGTAGATAGATAGAAGATACACTGTGTTCGTGTTCAAGTGTTCATGAGCAATCTTCGTTACGAGGGCAGGACGTTTATTTTGTAAATAAATGTTTTCTTCTACCCAAGGTAAAGTCAAAGGCCCTACCGAAGTACGGTTGTCTCAGACCATTCAAATCTAGAAAAGCTTATATTCAAGGACTAAGCCATTTTCCCCTAAAACCCTGAAACACGTGTTCTCTAAAATTTTTTTATCTGCAACTTTGGCTTTGTAAGCAACTTTCTACCTATTATAGTTCTAGAGATATGGGTCATCCCTCCTAATTCTAGAAGTGATCATATCCCAGCATTATGGCATTTTTACTCAAAAGCCTGAAACACGTGGTCTCTAAAATTTTATTCTCTACAACTTTGCCTTCGGAAGCAACTTTCTACCTCTCATAGTTCTGGAGATTCGGCTCATCCTGCCCAATTATGTGAGTGGCCATACACCAGAATTGGGCCATGTTACTTCAAAACCCTAAAACATGTGTTCGCTTAAATTCAATTCCCTACAACTTTGCCTTTGACAGTAAATCTCCATATTGCATAGTTAAGGAAATATAGACGAAAACTGTTTTCGTATATGGCCAAGAAACTCAATTTCGTCCATTCCATTGGTCCCAGTGCACAGACCCCTGACCTGATTCCCACAAAAAATTTTTCCCAGTTTTATGAGATCAAATGCTTTCATTTGAAACTAAACTGGACAGTTTTATTGCTAGACTTACTGAGATATTTGCGAAAAAGTTTCACCGACACTCGAAAAACCATGTTTTTGGCCACTTTTGCGGCCATATCTCCGGAACGACTTAACCTATTTTGCTCATCTTTGAACCTGAATCATGGGACATTATGTTCCTTTCAGAAAAAAAATGGGGCCATCGGTGCAGCCGTTTAGAAAAAAACGATGGGACGTACAGACGGATATTCTTTTTCGCTGTTTCGGCAACTCTATGCGATATTAAATGCATCCCCCTCACTCCCACCTCGATCTACCCTAAGTTACAGTAAAATTTAAACGTATAGGACCTTTGTACTTCGTACGGGTCTAACAATTTCAACAAAATTTCCACTCGAGTGAAGTCTATTGGCCGGTTGGCCCTCTCATCACTTTCTCTGCAAATTTGTCCTGTGAAAAAACAGTCGTCATTAAAGTTTTAGAAATTATATGGAACATTGTGTGAATCATCTCCTTGAACAACGTCCGTACTGTTGTGGAAAGTGCAAAAAGCGCTCCTCGATATATAGTTGTGGTACGGAAAATTATATGATCAAGTTACTCGCCAGCGTAGCGGTTCTATTTCCCATGATTGGGTCTGCAGTTTCCCTTAGCCATATTTAATTTCTTATAATTGTGTACATTTACCTCTGTACGAAACTACCTACAGAAAGTGATAAAATTTTAAAAAGTCTTACGCAGACGTAACAAAAAGCGCATTTGCTTTGTTTGCCAAACAATTTATTTGTGCGAATTTTTCCATAACAACCGTGAATAGAATAAGATAAAAAATTTGCGTTATATTCCTCTAACGAAGCGACCACAGAACACACACTTTACAGGAAATTTATTAGTTACAAACACATGCAACTAAACCAACTACTTGAAATTATCTTTTCCGCAAACCATTGCAACTAATTTGCCATTATGTCGTCCTAGCCAACAGTTAATGTCCTTCCACATATATTTCTTTCCATTAAAAATTTCGTTTTAACATTAAAAATCGTGTAAATAAACAATTGAAGCCGCAAGAAAAACCATTCGAGGACATTCATAAATAGCTAAACGAAACAAACTATACCATTGTTTCCACCAATAAATTTAATGACATTGCAACATTCTGTTGAAGCTACTTTTCCATTCACGTTTGAATACTTTTACAGTAAATTTAACAAATTTCCACTTAGGGAGCTGAAATTGCTTTACTACTCGCTCGTCTTATGTATACCACGGAAATATCCACCAGTTCACCACACTTTTCGTTAGACTTGAAACTTAAAAGTAAAGAAAAAAAATGTGTAGGAGCAAGCGAACGAACATAAAATAAACCAAGTGGATCCATTCCATGAAACTATACGGGAACATTTTTTTGCAGATATAATAAATCTCAAATAGAAACGAAACGACAATAATAAATGCTCCTTTATATATCATTTTCGGAACGGCAATGCAATATATGTGTTCGGCTGTGATTTTCTTTTTTTGTATTCCCAAGAATATCTGTAAAATTTCGTTTTAAATAAAAGTTTTTCTTCCTATTCCTTTTTGCATATCGAATTGTTGGAAGGTATAGAATCACGTACCGAAAATAAAAGCAATAAAATGTCCCAACGAAAGCTGCTCTTCGGATACATTATACATTTATACATTTTACCAGTTATACTTATTTTAAATGCACCCCTTGAGATATTTTGTTGCCATTATCCCTTATTTCACTACTTAAGTTTGTTTAACAAGGGTTAGAAATCTGGCTGTAACAAACCTTAACTGCCATAAAGATCATGACGAAGCTTTCGTCATATAAATTTAGTTTACAAAACAATTTCATCTTTTTTTATTTCAATGTTTGTTTAAATATGTACTTCATTTAAGCTTATTCGAGTTAGTAACGACTCCAAGCTATATGAATTTATGGACCTCAACAGCTATTTCAGTTTATGCATGTACCTCAATCAGAGATTTCTCATAACGATGCTTATCGCACAGGTCTTTTATTATTGTATTGCATTGATACCTCTCGGTCACTTAATGAGGTTCACTAAAAGGTTTATTTTAAAGAATTTCTTGGAGCTTCTCTCAATGCCGAGTATTCTGTGTTGAAACTTTGCGTTCGCCTTCGGACATTTATCAGACAGAGACAGTATACTAGTCTCGACGCCACTTAGCACCGACACGTTAGCCCCGAGCAACCTGCGTTTCAACACAAAAAGGAGGTGCATGTCGCTGGCACCGCCACCATTTAGGGCTGCTTATTTTAAAGGATAGTTTAGGGCTGGTGAATCAGACCGGTCTCAAGTTTAGGGCTGCCATAGAACGCTAGTCATAAATGTTTGAAAATTGAAAACATCTCTGGCTCATAATTTGGGGCTAGTTTAGGGCTGACGAACGAAACCGATCTCGACTTTAGGGCTGCTCAAGGAGCAAAGATATTCAATTTTTAGTGAAAAAAGCATGTCGTTTTGACGGTTTCTGCCGTTGCCACATTACGAATGCTTCTGGAAGTGATCTATGATTTGGGACTAGCTGAGGGCTGATGAACAAATCCGGTCTCGAAATTAGGGCAGCTCTGGGGGCACATATATTCCCTTTTTAGACGAAAAAGCATGTCATTTTGGCCAGTGCCTAAAGTAACATACAAGCTTGGGGGAAAGTCGATTGAATCGAATTGTGAAAAGAATTCGTCAATCCAAAGTGATGACACTGGAGTGACAATAGATTGCGTGAATTCGATAAAAGGTTGATTCTTGCGATACGACCGATCTATTTATCAATCAGGTGTCATAGAAAATGACGACGACAATAGTCCTACCGAACTCTTTTCGACTGTGGGTGGTAGTTTCTTACAAGATGATTCTATCATTTAAAATGACAATATCTGTATGAACGACGAACGAATTGAACAATGACATTCCAGTGACATTCCACAAATCGACACTTCTAATTTCGGTTGCAAATACTCTATCAGATTGCGAGAAATGTTTCGCAGAAGCAAAGGTATTTTGCAATGGTTACTGGGAGTATTTTTGGTGACCTCCCCACACAATATGGGAACGGAACGTGTAATCAGTCATCACAACAAAAACCCTTTTAAAAGGGAAATGTGACGCAAGTCCTTCTTCCTCCTTCCAAAACAACTGATATCAATTTGGAGTGACGCTTAAAGCTTTGAAACGCAAAAATTCTTTTGGAATGTTTTCATTTTTGATTAAAAAAATGCGTCACAAATGCCGGATAGTTTTTCTGTTCTTTCAGCTTTCACAACGCAAAAATTTGTCATTATGTCTGGCGTATTTTTGAACAGGAAATCAAATTTTTGCGTATGACAGCTGAAAGCAAGGCAAAAAAGTCAAAATCTAGCTGTATATATGGTTCCGAAGTCTACGAAAAAAAATTTTCTGAATTTTTTGCTCGTGGGGACTTGCGTCACGGGCGCATTGCTACCGCGCGCCCATGATTTCAACAAAATCAAATCAATTCATCGACAGTCAATATCCGAGGAAACAATAGACCGCGGTCCTTTTTCAGTTATTGCTTTAAATGAAAGTTCACTATGAAAAAATGAGATTTGCTTAAGGAATTACCGAAAAGTCGTCTTAAACTTATTTATATCGTCAATTGATCCAGTCGATTTATCATAAAGTACGAGCAACACCTTGAACAAATGCGTCTCTTTCATCGTACGATGTTCTGTCGCATTCGTACTAATGCATTCTTATGTAAGGGGTCGTGCACATATGACGTCACGTTTGCTATAAAAAATGAGTATCCATAAAACGGTCATAACTTAGTCAAGACAGCAGATTCTGTTTATAGGACTCTGGGTACCCCCCCATATAGGGGGTGTATTTGGGGGGGGGGGGCAGCCGGAGTACTATAAGCAAAATCTCTTACCAGTTTGGAGTTATAGACTTTGTGGATTTTATATAGCAAGCGTGACGTCATATGTGTACGACCCCTAAACTAATTTGTTCAAGGTTCAAAATTATATTGACTGGATCAAATTTAAGAAATTTGTTCTCAATCCCAAATCAATCCCCAATGACAGTTCATCCTTTGTATTTCTATGAAATTTCATTTTATTAAGTTGGTAATTGTTAAAATTAGTACATTTTCTGGTACATTTCTTCGAGCGCGAAAGTTTTCAAAAAAATTTCGGTCGTTTCATTTGAAGTTTTAAAATATTAAAAAAAGAATTTCTAAACGTTTTTCTTTGTGTACACTATTTTTTCAACGCTATCTGTCCACCAAAAATAAATGAGGTAAAACGACCATGGTCTATTAGGAGAAGATTGACTATTTCGCTAAATGGTGTTGGAACAGCACATTTAGATCCACGACCAGCGGTTATGAAGTTCCTGGAAAGCAAAGACTTCATCAAAATCATGATTTTGTCAAAAAGTTTTTCCGAGAAAATTCCACTGTTTAGCTTTAGTTATTCATTTTTTTGTTGTTGTACATAAAAAGCCCTGAATTTAAGTCATTGAGCCTCTTTTCCGTAAAAAACCCTCTCTGAAAAAAGGTCCCATCTCACAGAAAAAAGGGCCCAAACGATTTTTCCCCCCCCCCGGCGGGGTTTGGCCGTTTCGGGGAAGTTC
>CM055403.1:150175086-150188592 GCA_029228625.1 Pseudolycoriella hygida
GGGGCGAGGGGAAAAAACTCAAAAGTTCGCCTATATATGGCTCCTTGTCCCAAAGGTTTTTGTATGGAGTTTTTTGGGTTTGTGGACGTTTTTTTGGGGTGTGCTGACTGCGTCACGCCCTCCGCTACCGCTGTGGGCATGATACCGCATAACGTATAGAATATAATAATATCATTTTTAATGAAGGCGCAAAATGCCTAAAGTTCAAGCATGAATTCATCCACAAGCAACTGTCCTCATTCTTAGTGATTGAGAGAGTTTTGTAGGTTTTTCTCTCTATCAAAATCGATTCTAAAAAGCTAGACTCTATTCCATAGATTCCTCGTATAGCCATTGAAACTTTTGTAGCCCATAATCACATTTTTCTCTGTGGACTATTTGGCTTAAACTTTCCGATGAGTTAATTTTCCCATTCACAATTGTACGCGTTTGCCGAAGAAGAGGGGTGGGGAGTAACCATTTTGCGGTTTCTTACGAGAAAACATTATAACCTTGGTTTCGTCTGGATTAGCTTATAGTTAATCAACTATCAGGTTGTGTAATACCTCCACAACTTTATTATTTTTTTTTATTTTTTCAAAAATGTCTTTTGAAGCCTTTTTTTGAGTTCTTACTGAGTTTGAAGTTTGCGCTACGAAAGCTGATTCTCGACTGATAGAAATGTTTTTATACTTGACTATCAGCTTGACTACACTAACTCAATAGTTGAGTATCAGCAATCCAGCATAATTTACTATCTACTATGAAACCTTTAACTATCAAATTATTATGAACTATCAGCTATTATTAGTAAGTAGCAACAAACTATTTAAATATGAACTAACAAATGCCCCATTATCAATCGAATGGGAATCTGATTGAAGTGCCAAGGCACTTTGTCACGATAGGATATAAAACAATTTAATTGACTAAAACAATTCTAATAGACCCTGGCGATCGCTTCCTCCGAGTCTAAAAACCTACTTTCTCTGCAATGTCTACCAGACGATTAGGCCAATATTGTCCATCGTCGAACTTAACCTGAAGGATTAAATTCTACATATTTTCAGAAAAATTTTATCCAAATCGGTTCAGAATTGGTCAACTTATCCGACGTACAAGGAAAATCAGTAATACACATTAACGTTTTTCAAAAGATTTCATGTGTTTTCAAAGTAGTCAAGCTAACCTGGTAACACATTTTTGGCATTTAAAAGCGTAACACCCTTAGCGTTTAGTCAATGAAACTATCAAGTTGATAGACAACTATGAGCTGATAGTTAGACAACCATCAAGTTGATAGCAAAACCACCATCAAATTGATAGTTGGACAATTATCAAGTTGATAGACAACTATCAAATTGATAGCTAGACATCTATCATTTTGATAGCTAGACAGCTTTCAAGTTGATAGTTAGACAACTATTAAGTTGATAGTTAGACAACTACCAAGTTGACAGTTATATAACTATCAAGTTGATAGTTGGACAACTATCAAGTTGATTGTAAGACAACTATCAAGCTGATAGTTAGACAACTATCAAGGTGATAGTTGGACAACTACCAAGTTGATATTCAGATAACTATCAAGTTGATTGTAAGACAACTATCAAGCTGATAGACAACTATCGAGGTGATAGTTGGACAACTATCAAGCTGATAGTTAGACAACTACCGTGGTGATAGTTGGACAACTATAAAGTTGATTGCGATACTTTTCAAGTACTCCAGAAAGAAACAAAAAAAATCGGTTTTTCGGGAATAACTTCCAGATCCGTAGTTCCACATAGCCCATCTTCGAACTTAACCTCGGGAATTTAATTCCGCAGCGATTAAAAAAAGACTTGGAAAATTGGTTAGGAATTACTCAAATTATCGTGCTAACAAGGAAAATATTTTGCAGGTATTTAAAGTTTTTCATGTAGATATCATACACTTTTCTCATAGGTATTTATTTTCATAAGACCCTTTGACTTTCAGTCAAGGAAATAAGCATCGGAGCGTGTAAATGTGGGAATCTAGCTAAAAATAAAAAAATTGACTATGTGGAATGAGAAAAGAGTAACGGGGAAGGAACAGAGGGTCAAGAAGACCTGGGTTCTAAGGCCAGTAGGCCACCTCAAACCAGAAATCTAGGTGTGCGGGTCGACATTTCTTCTTCCAAATGGGACCCGAACCAAAATAAAAATCCAAAAAGAGTTGATTTGATTTTAAAAAATCATGGTTTTTGTAAAAATGTGATGATCAAATTTCCGTTTTGATTTGATTTCGACATTTTTTGATTTTTCGAGTTTATGTGTTTTCGACGTCGCGTCGCCGCTTAGGACAAAACTCGTTATTTGTTTAAGTTTTAGGAAATAGTCATTTACATCACAAGGTCTTCTAGTTTTCGCGTGATGTATTGAGTTTTTCATGCTTGCTAAGAGAACCGAAACTACTTTCGGTTCTCTAAGCAAGCATGAAAAAATCAATTTTTGAAAAATCGTGATTTTTTAATCAAAAAAATCAATTGAATTTGATAAGCCCGGGCTTTTCCTTGATAATCAAGTTGATTTGATTTCCCGTAATTTGATATGATTTTCGAACCTTGAACCCGACCCGAACCGAACCCGATCTAAAATTTAAATTACAAACCCGACCCAACCTGGGAAACGAAAGTACTTTCGGCCCTCTAAATAGAGGTGTGAAAGTAAACAGAGAGGCGAAAGTACTTTCGGTCCTCTAAACAGAGGTACGAAAGTAACTGCCACAACAAAAATAGAAATTCACGCAATAAGGGAGTATGCCGAAAATTCTTTCCCGTGTTGCGTATGATTTTTTTATCATTACTTGGAATTTTTATATGCTGTTATTGATGTTTAAATTAAATAATAATTGCAACGAGTAACTTATTGATTTTAGTTGAATTTTCGAGTGGCATTTTTTAATTTTCGCGTCTATTTGGGATTTGAAAATTACAAGATTGTATTTGTTGTAATAAAAAGATGTATGAATCTCATTTGACGACGTAAAAAATTCAACCTGTGCGATTGCTACCCTTGCCTTCGGCGCGGGCTGCTTTCGCACAGGGTTGAGTTTTTTCACTTTCGTCTCTTGTGATCCAAGTAACTATAAAATTTAATTTTGAGTGAATTTATTTTTTCTGTATTCGTGAGAGTGTATTGGTTGTGACGGAAAATATTTTCCCATTACTTGGGACGAAAAGTTGCTTTTCGCGGTATGTGCGCCAACACACTCCCACTATTACAAAAAAAATTGGAGTATGTTGAAATATACTATTTCAGGTCGAGTCGAGCTTTGCTAGCTGAACCCGACCCGAAAGGATTACACACTGTCTTTGTAATGCATACACTTCGTATTTTCAAGATGTACGAAAGGCATAGTGCACATTCGTTTGTAAACATAAATTTGATGATAATAAGCGAGGATTGTTTTTTTAATATCTCAATAACACGCGGAACTGGAAAGTAGAACTAAAACGTCAAACATCATTTACGCAATATACAATAATATTGTATGGTAACACGTAATTGAAAAACAAAAAGCTGTTTCGATGCATAAAATGCATTTAAATTAGAAAAGTTTACCATAAACATGAGAACTAAGGCTTTCAGACCTCATCATCTGAGTCAACAATGTAAATTTTATTTATTGAAAATTAATTGATGTCTGTCTTGTAAAAACAAAACGAAAAATTGAAAGTGTACCCGTATTCTACGATGATATCAAAAATCATCATTGTGGCATTATCGACTGTTTTACCGGATCAGTTAAGAGTGCGAGTGTCAGTCACTAAAACTGGTTTGGTTGTAGGCACTGTCCAACGTTTCTGTGCGAATTTTGACAAAACCTTCCAACGACCAGTTAGTTGAACTGGTTTTTTACACCTCTGTTCTCTTTTCGCTACAGCACTCCCTCCTCTAATGCTTACAGGAGTAAAGTATGTAAAGCTACTTCCAATCGCGATAGCATTTTCATCTAAAGCAAATGAAAACTGTTTGAGATTCTGATTCCCGTGAAGTAACGCCAAAGTCAAATCCCAAAAAAAATCGCCAAGGTGTGAAGAAACGCCAAAAAAAGCACCAAAAAAGAGAAGAAACGCCAAATTAATTTTTATCAGCCCTTGGCGTTTCTTCACATTTTGGCGATTTTTTTCGGCGTTTTTTCACACTTTGGCGGTTTTTCTTGGCGTTTCTTCACATTTTGGCGATTTTTTCTGATGATTTAACAAATTACAAAATGGTAAATCATCAGAAAAAATAGTTACAAAATTATAAATAACCAGAAAAAACCGCCAAAGTGTGAAGAAACGCCAAACAATCGCCAAGGTGTGAAGAAACTCTAAAAAAAATCGACAAAAAAGAGAAGAAACGGGAAATTATTTTTTTCAGCTTTTGGCGTTTTTTTTTGTGTTTCTTCACACTTTGGCGATTTTTTTGGCGTTTCTTCACACTTTGGCGGTTTTTTCTGGTTATTTATAATTTTGTAAATATTTGTTAAATCATCAGAGGAAATCGCCAAAATGTGAAGAAACGCCAAGAAAAACCGCCAAAGTGTGAAGAAACGCCAATTGCTGAAAAAAAATAATTTGGCGTTTCCTCTCTTTTTTGGCGTTTTTTTTGACGTTTCTTCACACCTTGGCGATTTTTTTTGTTGTGTCTTCACATTTTGACGATTTTTTCTGGTGATTTGCCATTTTGTAATTATTTCTTAAGTCATCAGAAAAAATCGTCAAAATGTGAAGAGACGCCAAAATTATCTTTGTTTCAGCTCTCGCCGTTTTTTCACACTTTGGCAATTTTTTCTGATGATTTAACAAATAATTACAAAACTATACCGCCAAACCACGAAATTTTTCTTTTTTGTTTGTATGAAAAATGTTTAATTCTCAATTTCTGTTTCTTAGTTAGTTAGATACGTTCATGGGTAGACTAGTTGTTAGTGCGCCTGCTCAGCAATTACTTTCTTCCTTCACGTGTTGCGAGTTCAGCCAACAAAATTTTCTTTTATCTCAATACTTTACGAATACAAACAAAGAATGCCAACATGAAAGTCCAAAGGTCGAAACGCGTTACATATTTTTGCTATTAAGGCAACGATTTTTCTGGTGATTCAAGAAATAACTACAAAATAATAAATCGCCAAAAAAATCGCCAAAGTGTGAAGAAGTGCCAAAAAATCGAAAAAAAGAGAAGAAACGCCAAATTAATTTCTTTTCAGATTTTGGCCTTATTTCACACTTTGGCGATTTTTTTGTCGGTTCTTCACACTTTAGTGATTTTTTCTGATGATTCAAGAAATAACTACAAAATAATAAATCGCCAAAAAAATCGACAAAGTGTGAAAAAACGCCAAAAAAATCGCCAAGGTGTGAAGAAACGCTAAAAAAAATCGTCAGTGTGTGAAATAACGCCAAGATCTGACAATTAATTTTGCGTTTCTTCTCTTTTTTGTCGATTTTCTTTTGGCGCTTCTTCACACTTTGGCGATTTTTTTGGCGCTTCTTCACGCTTTGACGGTTTATTATTTTGTAGTTATTTCTTAAATCACCAGAAAAAGTCGCCAAAATGTGAAGAAACGCCAAAAAAATCGCCAAAATGCATTTTGGGGATTTCATTTTGACGTTACTTCACGGAAATGAGATTCTGGGCCCAGAAGAATGTCGTCTATTAGTAGAAACTAAACAAATTCATATTGGCTATTTTAGTCATTTAGACATTAATTTATCAAAAATAGTTATTCTGTGTTGTGTTTTTATTCGGTGCGCATTAATTTTGGATAAAGCGAAAGAGCAAAGAAAATGATCAAGTACCTGATAGTAGCAGGTAGTGAAATCAAAGTTGAGTAGCGGTAGAATAATGTTCTTGACAAAATGATTGACCCAAAGCACGAAAACCTTTGGTAATTCCGTATAGTTTATAAATTCCATTGAGTTGTGCTTCAGGAATATAGAGAACATGAACAGACAAAATGATTTGTTTAGACAACCTATCGCTACTTCATAAGCAACAATTTTGAATTCGCTCTTTAAAAATACTACAAATTTACAGTTTGTTCACTTACCTCCGTACTGGCACAATTCGCGGGATGTGATTACATGCAAAATCTTAATCCCGGTCAAACATACGATATATTTTCGCCTGGATATGGAACTAATCAGCCGTATGTTTCTGGAACGAATTGCCGTTGGCGCGCAGTAGCTCCTGCTAATTATCAAATCAGACTGAATTGCTTCGATATGCGTTTGGTGCAAGTCAGTGAAATTACACATTGTTTTGGCATCAACTTTCAAAGTATTTTTATTCTTTTTTAAAGAACAGCTGTTTCGATCGATTGGAAATGTCATGGACTGGAATATATAACGACCCCAATCCCACCTATGCATGCGCAGGTCAAACGTTCACATATACAACGGGTAATCAACTTGTAATCGGTGAGAGCTTGACATTTTCAAGATATTTTTTGATTGACTAATTAACATTCCTGTTTAGCATTACGATCACAAGTCACTGGATTTGCGGGAGGATATTTTCGATGTCAGGTAGTGGCTCAAGCGGGTTCTATAATCGGAGCGCCCATCGGTGTCAACATTGGTAAATGAAGAAAATTCATTGATACGTTAATTTCCATGAAAAGATTACAATTTTTGAAAATATAACATCAACGTATACATTAAATGTGTAACCTTCTTATTTTCGTATTTATAAGTTAAAACATGTCCATGAGAATTTACTTTCACATCTTGCTTTCATTTCCACGAGACGGTCTTACTTAAGAATCAGACAACCGTGAAATTGAACTTTGAACAACAGCAGAACAAAAAAAATTGTTTTTCGTTGTGAAGATTTTTCACACATTCAGACTTTTCATAAAACCTACAGTGCGAACCATTTCGCTCTAGGCTGGTTTTATTTCGTACAAGGCAGTTGTAACCACTTGCTGTTGCTCACACACATAGAATGTGAGAACAAAAAAAAAAAGCTTTTACCATAGCATTTAAATAAATTCATTTATAATATTTCAGAGCTTAAGTACAACGTTCGTTGGTTGTACGGAAAGCTTCATTTGCAATTCAAAACAGATGAAATAATAATAAATATGTATGGTCGATGGACGACTTTATGTGTATATGCCTTTCATGTTATTTGTTTAACACGAGATAGTGCAGCAGTCAATGTGTTCCTATAAATATTTGATACAAAAGTTCAAATTTCACGAGTCAATTTTCCTTTTCAATCGTGAATGCAATATGCAAAACGGAATTATTTATATGAAGAATTTACGGCAGTAAAACTTCGAGTTACACGAACGAAATAAAGTTTCTATTGTTACATTGAGTGCGACACTAACGGATTATTTTGCATTCGGAACAAAAAAGGGTTTCGAATTTAAATGTTTTCTAAATGTAGGGTGGATGCACTAGTCCACGGACGATTAATTAGACCGATGGGAAGTATCAACTGGGTTTGATGGGTTCACTACTAGGTTCGATTGGAAGGGGTAAAAATAAATAAAAAAAGTTTTTGTAGACCGTTCAACCGATAGCCCAAGCTTTTTTTGATGTCCTTCGAATACCGATTTTCGATAATCTGTTATACCCTGAAACTGAGGTCGAAGTAGAGCAAATTAAGTATTTCATTCATTCTCATTACATTCACTTCACTACACTACATGTCACAACACCTCACCACGCCTCACTATATCTAACTACATCTCACTACACTTTGGTGCACCTCACTACACTACACCTTGGTGCACTTTACTACCATAGTGTAATGCATCAATGATGCATCTTTTGGTGTACCTGATTGCACCTTAATTCACCTGACTGCACATTGATGCATCTCACTACACCTGGCTACACTGCGACTTCATGATCCCTCTAGTAGAGAATCCCTGACATTTATTATGGTTGGTGATTCCATCTGTTGGAAAAATCGGTACGAACTTATAATTCTTTCGATTTAATGAAGTCGTCTGACGGTCTAGCCTTGACAGGACATTATTCTGCCCAAAATTGTTTTAATGCAATGAGGTGACTTAATTGTTGTAGAGAGGCCATCCAGCAGTATTATTGTGCAAGAAAATATTTTTTAGTGAGAACTCCCAACAGTTTCACGCAGATAGATAGACTGTTGCATATCCTTAAGTAACATGTCGATGTTGAAGATCAGCCAGAGAATATCTGTAATGCTTTTCAGCTAAAAAAAAACTGTGCCTGTCTAACAGTCTCTACACGCGATATGTCGGTCGATCAAGTCATGATTTTGAAAGAATTTGTTTCGTGTCTCTATCTAAAGCGTAATTTTTCAAAAACGAGCAAAATCTGGCCGATCGATCGTTGCTGAAAGTGGTTTACCAATTACCATTGTATATAACATTGATAGCTAATTTCATCGGAAACCCATACATTGTCGCTACCATGGTCACCTACGGAACGAATGTGTTTTGTCTCGTGTTAATAAAAATAAAATTGAGAGAGTGAGAGAGCGAGAGAGATGAAATTCGTTACCCAGGTTACGGTACCGATGAAATTAGCCAGATGTTTTTGTTTGATTGGTATGTTTGACATCTCTGACGTCGATAAAATTGATTGGAATGAAAAGCAAACGTCAAGTTTAATAACAGATAAATAAAATGTTCTTACAAGGAGAGGTAAATTTCGATTTAAACACTTTTTAGATATGTTTGATATGTCAGAGTTTTAAATGTCACATTAAATAAGATGTATGCCCAAGAAAGAGACGCAGTGTACACGTACAAACCAAGTATCTCAATGTAAAAGAAATTTGATTTGAAGTTAATGACATTTAAAACTCTAACAAACCTAAAACTGTTTAAATCGAAATGTATCTCTCTGTTTTTATGTTCCCAATGAAACACTTCTACACAGATTGAATGCTGGCAAACGAATGAACTTTATTCTCTCTTCTCTCATACATAACACCCCTTCCCCCTTACTTCAAAAATTTATAATTTAAATTTTAAACTACTAAATTTTTTTAATTTTTAAAATTACAATTTTTCAAACCATGTATCTTCATTTTTTCCTATTGTAATAATAAGGTTTAAATATTTCATGTTGAAATTTAACTTCCGACTTCTTTTCTCGTTCTGGCCTTTTTTTCTTTTCTTCTTCTCCCACATTATTTTCATACTTAAATTTACGATCAAAATCAAAAATATCAAATTGTAGCTTGCGCTCATACCGCTTGCTTAAGTGAGAACCATGAACATCTTTCATATTCCCATTAACCTTAATTCTATACACTTTGTTCCCGAGTCTCTTTATCACTTCGCCAGGTAATTTTTTTACATCGAATTTATAAAAATGTTTGTACCAAACCGCATCCCCTTCTTTGAAAAATAATTCTTTATTTCCTCCACTTATAGCTCGCTGCGGTGCACTCGTATTAATGCGATTCTGTCCGTTCGTTCCTCAATGACCGTTTACTCGCTTTTTTTTTTGCGTCACAAATGCCGGACCCTCCCAACGTAATAATTTTTCTGCGCCTTCAGATTTCGCACGCCAAAAATTTAGCTACCCGTACTCCACACATCACGCAAAACTTAATTTTTTTTCGTGTCAAATCTGAAAGCGCAGAAAAATTATTACGTTAGGAGGGTCTGGCATTTGTGACGCATTTTTTATTCAAATGTGAAAATATTTCAAAGGAATTTTTTGCGTTCCGAAGCTGTAAGCGTCAGCCAAATTGATATCAGTTGTTTTGGAAGAAGGGACGAGGACTTGCGTCACGTTTCCCTTTTAAAAAGGGTTTTTGTTGTGATATTAGTATTTTTGGAAGAAAAGAGGAAACAAATTTTGGAGAAAAAATTTTCGGCGAAAAAAGTTCTGGCGAAAAAAATTTCGGCGAAAAAAATTCTGGCGAAGAAAAAATTCCGGCGAAAAAAAATTTCAGGCAAAAAAAAATTTTCGGCGGAAAAAATTTCCGGCGAAAAAAAGTGGCAAAAAAATTTTCTTTGACTCGAAACGTCTATCTGCAACAAAAAAAAAAAATTAATTGTTCCCTTAAGTCCGTCCCATACCACAGTCGGCCATTTTGTTGGTCACCCTGACACACTACACACTCAACCCATCAAATTTTCTTTTGACACCAAACATCTATCTCCAACCCAAAAAAATTTAAAAAAAAATTAATTTTCCCCCTAAGTCCGTCCCATACCAACGTCTGCCATTTTGTCACCACACTACACCCCCAAACCAACAACTTTTCCTTTGACACCAAACAGCTATCTCCGTCCTAACACAGTCCTTGCTCATATTTGACCCATACTTTGAATACACTCACACACACATGCAAAATATTCTTTTATATGGGCTTTATATGGCGCCTTTTAAGAGCCCTGGCGCCTAAACGAGGCCGGTACTTCACTTTTTTTAAATCTCATATGGCGTAGAATGCCCACCCAACCCAGGTCCCTGCAAAATTTCAAAAAAAAAGTTATCGAGCCGTTTTCGAGCACGAGCCAAAAAAGTCGGTTTTCATACAAATGATTGTGGAACTAGCTAACTAACCCACTAACTAACGTACGATGTTTCCATTAAACTTTTGCTTCTATGAAGTAGCACATTTTGTATGGAAAATGACGATTTTCTAAAGGTTATACCTTCGGATCCACTGGACCGATTTTTATCAGTAAAATATCGATATCGAATGAAAATTTTACGTAGAATCCGAAAAACTAGGTGTGGGGGGTAGGACGCAAGGAAAAAAAGTCAAAACTTAGCTGTATATATGGTTCCGCCGTGCCGTCTACGAAAAAAATTTTTGTTAATTTTTTGTACGTATGTGGACTTGCGTTATGGGCGCATTGCTACCGCGCGCCCATGATGGAAAGAAAAGTGTCAATTACGACACTGTAGATGTGATTATGTAAGATTGAATTGATAAATAATTAATAATTGGTAAATAATTTTGCTCAACACTTACGTTTCTTGTTTTTTTTTGTCGGGCGAGGGGTGTCTGTAATGTGAGGTAATATTTAAGTGGGGGGTATTGCGATTCAGTGTAGCAAGGAGGAGGCTCGGGCTCGGGTCATGGGGTCGCTACAGCGATTTTTTTCTTTTTAGAGCAATTTAACAGGTCAGATCTTCTTAAAGCAGCTCTTAAACCAGAACATATTGAAAGTGACTTTAAAAGGTCATTTATAATGAACAAAAGTAGACCCAGAATTGATCCCTGGGGAACTCCTCATGTAGGTGAAGTGCTAATTGATGTAGAACCGCCGATGACAATAAATTGAAGTCTGTGATGCAAATGTGTTGATAACCATATAGGCCCTGTCTGTCACAAAAACTGAAGGACTTTATTTAGGCACCGTACTACCCAAAGCGGCATCTGCGACAAATGACACAAATTCCACTGACTGATTGGTGGTGTAAGTTGGTGTAAATATTGCCAAGTAACTAAATGGATCAGAAATGAGTTCTTCACCTGGAGTAACCCTCCAGCGTGGAGGGTTATACACTGAGTTGAAGTATTGAACGAACAAGTTGCACACTGAAACTTTCTCACAGACAATCATGTACTTAACACTATTCGACAATGAATTTGTTTTCTTTAATTATTTCGTAAAAGCGAAAAAGCAGTTTTAGACCAGTACGGTGTAATGGGGTTTTCGTTTGCCTCTGTTGTATGAAATGTAGATATGATATTTAGCTTACATTTTAGTGTTTATCAGTCGCATTATTGTGCATCAAAATATTGTAAAATTTCAGGATGTAAAAATAAAATAACAAATCAAAAATCAAATCAAAATCAATCTCTGCGTTTGTCGAATTGCAATATGTAAAAGCTTATGAAGTTTTTTGAGTTTGGGCCTTTGGACTTAGCTAAGACAATAAAGCTGGGCGTCGTATATGGCTCCAGGTATTACAAATCAAGGAAATTCTGTTCGATTTTCTTGATTCTTTTTCGATTTCAGAGGAAATCAAATGGCTGACAGTGCTCAAGAAAAAATTTGAGGCAGAGATTCCTGAGGGCAATAGGTCGGACATAAAGTTGAAGTTCCTTAGCCCAAGAAAATGCTTTGTATTAAAGAAAGTGAGGGGAACATTTTTGCTCATCATAGTATGGGTGCGCTAGGAAAACATAAAAGTACGCCCTAGTCCAACGTTTTTTAGAAAGGGGAACAGGGGGAAAGGGGAACATTTTTGAATATGGAAGTCGTAGTATGAAACCGCAAGTCCTATTCAATTCTTTGTTGGAACATTATTTCACATGTCATTTTTGTCAAACATTTTTTAGTTACAATGTTGCTTCATACGGGTATCTCAATGTAACTCAATGTAATCGTGCGGCTCCGCGTATCATATGTTTTTTGTTTTAATTTGTAATTGAAATCGAAATGTATGCAATTCAATAGGCTAATGGCCGTATATAGGTACGTATGCATATCAATAAACCATTGAAGGGTATAAGAAAGTAGCGATAGAATGTAGTCAAATTCCAATCACCGATAACAAATCACCATGAAGATATCGAATCAGCCGCAACCGTTCTCCGATTGAAGTCCAGACATCCTTTCTGAATTTGTAATTTTAAATCTGAAATTTTCCCCGGTGAATTATTGGTGATTCCCCGGTGATAAATCGGTTACTGTACGGTGAATCATCGGAGATTCCCCGGTGAATTGAAAATTCTTTGCAGAATGATGAAAAAGCCCTTGGGTGTTTCATTGACATAGATGGAGCCTTCAATAATATAAAATTCAGGTCTATCGCTAAAGCGTGCAGAGAGCACGGAATCTGTGAAACAATAACAGGGTGGATCCTAGACATGCTCCGCTCTAGAGTCGTTAGCGCATACTTCGGAGACAGCAAAGTCTGTGTATTTGTGAGTAAAGGGTGCACCCAAGGAGGTATTCTGCCACCGCTGATCTACTGCTTAAACAAAGACAGTTTACTTACATTATTGAATAACTCCAGATGTTATTCCCAAGCATAAGGCGACGATCTATCGATACTTATCCGAGGGATTTGTACCTCAACCTTATGCGGCTTAATGCAATCCGCGCTTACCCTAGTTGAAAGATGGTGTACGTCTCAAGAACAGACAGCTAACCCCACTAAAACCAAACTGATGAAATCACATACTTTGTTTGGTATGTGAGGGCGTGATACGTCGAAATCAGCATGTTTCGTTTTGTTTCGTTAATTGTATTTCCTTAAACGATTGAAGTAAGGTAGCGGCCTTTAATCCGTTGTTGAAATCGCGGTCGAGAGTTTTTCTCGTAGCGCAATGGTTTCAAAAAACGTGAAAGATTGTACTCCAAGGCATATGTTGACTACCTTGTGGTCTATTACCATGGGAGTTTATAAAAAGTCTGTATATCAGCTTTTTCATTCTTTGCATTCTGTGAGCATTGAAAGCAAGTTTGCGTACTTTATTACGTAGTGGTGCGGTTCGCCGAGGAAGCCAAAAACATCTGGAGTTAATACCATCTAAGATGGAACTTCTAGATTTGTGCAGTCCAGTGACGATTTTCATTTTTTAATGTAAATGG
>CM055403.1:150189092-150220569 GCA_029228625.1 Pseudolycoriella hygida
AATGGTCAAGAAATGAACCATCTCACAATCTGCCGCATCTGTACTTCCAAAAATATTAACAAAAATGAAGAGTTTTGTTAATAGATTGCGGAAGTTTTTCAATGTATAGAAGCTAGCGCTGAAAGTTCAAAATTTGTATTTGTTCTGTGTCTGTGCTGATATACACATTATCCTGCAAGACATAGGTGTACTGATGAAATCACATACTTTGTTTGGTATGTGAGGGCGTGATACGCCGAAATCAGCATGTTTTGTTTTGTTTCGTTAGATTGTCTTTCCTTAAACAAACTAATCCTGTTCTCAGGAAAGAATACTAACAGCGGCTTCCAACCACCGAAGTTCTTTGGAAGAGAAATTCATTTGTCAGACTCAGTCAAACACTTGGGCATTCCTCTAGACTCTAAGCTATACTTTTCACTACACTTTTCCAAGGCAATACAAAAGGCAACAGCAACACTATGGCACTGCAATGGGGCCTTCGGACTCACTTATGGGCTTAGCCCAAAAGTCCTACTTTGGATTTATACAGCAATTGTCGTTCCCAAACTGTGCTATGTAGCAATAATCTGGTGGCCAAAGTGTAAGTTAACGACCGCTTCTACCGCTGCAATGGAAGCGCTACTACACATCCAAATCGAAGCGGCAGCCAGATCATCCGCGCTCAGGCTTAGGCCTTGTAACTCGCTTAGAGAAAGTAACACTGGCCATACAAACATCTGGAACTTAATGATAAAAAACAGGCCGGAATTCGAAATGACTAGCGATGCAATAAAACAGACATTCAGATTCGACAAATCATTTAGAGTCAACATCCCATCGAGGCATGAATGGTCAGAGTGGTTCCACCATTCCTCACTCGGGGGTAAAGAACTGGTTTACAGATAGTTCCCGTAGGGGAAATAACTCAGGAGCAGGCTACTGCTGTCCCCAATCAAATTTTGAAAAATCTATCCCTCTGGGAAGACTAACAACCGTGTACCTCACGGAGATAAGAGGAATACTGGGGTATTGCGAGGACATTCTCGAAGACGAAACGATCGGGGAAACGATCTACATCTACACAGACATCTACACAATCAGCGCTAAAAGCCTTAAACAGCTACAGATTTACTTCTTCATTAGCACTTCGGTGCAGAGATTCACTCCAGGTAATTGCTGCTCAGAATCAGGTAAATTTAGTGTGGATACCCAATCACAGCGGATTCGATGGATCGTTGGGCGGCAGACACCTTGGGCCCGGACCGGCAGTGGGGGTCTCATTAGCAGTACTTCAATGTTGGATTACCGAATGGAAGGTTGCTGCCTTCTCAAGACATTGGGAACTGATCGGGCATGCGAGACAAGCCAAGACCTGCATACCACTAAACAAGGGCAAAGCTAAAGAGGTCTTGTCCCTCAACAGGCGCACCTCATTGGCGTATTAACGGGTCACTGACAACTTAACGTCCCGCACCCAAATTGTGACCAATGTGGCGACCTCGAAACAGCGGAACACTTAGTCTGCAAATGTCCTGCTTACATAATAGCCTTCATCGTCAGGTACGAATCAATAAAGGGCGTATCTCCCAATCCCAAGCAACTGCTAAAATACCTGAATGCTACGAAGAGGCTGTAACGAGTAATCGATCAAAACAGCCTTCAATACTTTTGAAATGTGGGCGAGCACAACAGACCCTCTGGAGGTCTATGTGCGGGAGGCTCTAGGGTCTCCATCCACTAATTCTAATCTAATCTAATCTTCCCCTGTGAATCATAGGTGATTTTTCGTTCAATCATCGGAGTGTGTCATGAGAAAACAAAAAAAAAACGTGTTGAATGTTTTGTTCCGTTTCGTTTCGCTTACTAAAATGAAATGAAACAAAACAAAAAAACATTTGTTTAACTGTTCAAATGAAAAAAAAAAGAATTCAAACAATTAATTAATTAATTCATATCAAAATACAACCCTGGAGGGAACACGTCATTTCCGCAAATGTCCGAATTAGAGAAAAATTCATCCGAAAAGGCCTAGTATTAGGAAAATTTGAAGAAAACCCACAAGATACTGGTCATAATGCAAACACATATGGCCAATTCCATCGTGCCCCATGTTACACTTATTTTGGTGTATACTCACGTAATTAGAAATGTATACTCAGTGTACACTTGAAAATGTAAATGTGCCCCACGTAACATTTTATATACCACTCTTTTTGTAGTATACATAGGTGTACATTCGGTTAAATGTACTATGGAATTAGCCATATGTGGTTAAAAAAGATTATCTCAATGTTTTCCATTTTTTGTTGGTTACGTAACGTTCTGGTTGAGAAAATTTAGGATGAGAGCTTCGTGAGTTTATTTCTGTGAATCCTAATAAAATTACTTCAATACTACTCCCATAAAACTAAGAATGTCGTTTTCTCACCAGATGTTTTCTTAAAAGTCAGCAAAAGGACTTGCTTAAAAATTATAGAACCCAAAAATATTCTAACGTTTAAAATTAGATTTGACGACAATTATAAGGGACACAGAAAAAAGCCTGCTTTGAATATAAAATCGCAATCGGTCGTTAAATTATATGAACTAAACATCATCTGTTTACGTGTTATCTACCGAAATTCAAATATTGAAAATTTGGGAAAATTTATTTCAGGGAAGGTGGGCAAAACCTTTAATATTCAAGACTTTCATATCTGCACCAAGAATACGTCACTGTCTCCATTTATACACTAGTAAAATCACGGATTTCGGTCCACTATTAATGCCTCAATGTGAGAATCTACTCAGTCGGTCCTAGAGGTATAGTTGAAAACTCTGCCTGCATGGAAATGGCAGTCCTTAAAAACGAAAATCTCACACACATCTCGGTAGGGCAAACTCATAAAATGATCATTAAGTCGTTAACCGGAAGAAAGATCTCAAGCTGCGTTCAAGAGTCCAAAGCGCAAGTACAATCCGCGTCATTCAACTTTATCTTCATTTTGTGAGTATGAGGTCTAGAAAATGACTCCCCTGCATTCAAAACCTGTGGCACGTTCACGACGTCTTACGGACCTAGGGAATCGGGAACTTTAAGTGTCCGTAGACTACGCGATGAAGGAAACCCTCGGAATTTTAGCCCTTTATCATACGTAAGATTTCGTAACATCCATTCCCCTGATCACACTAGATTGACGCTAACCCTACGTTCATCGATCCGTCCGATCTAATCTTTACCATTTCATTGCGGGATCTTCATAATAAAACAAATTCGATTTTACGATCGTTTAGTTAGCTGTCCCTAAATTACGTAACGCTCGAGGGGTAGGAGGGGGGGGGTAGAGAAATTGTTACGGTTTGTCACACGGGGAGGGGAGTGTTTGTGGCAATGTTACGTAACAAAGTTATCTTAACGAAAATTTATATTTTTCACGGAATTTTTTAAATTTGGTAACGATTTCTCATGCTAAAGATCATCTTAGAGTTGCAATCGGAGTGGCTCAAAAGACTGTGAAATGCAAACTGGTGGCCATGATGGCAAAACAAACTATCTTTTGAGCTATTACGATTGCAACTTTAAAATTCATATCAAAAGCTCATTCAACAATTAGTATCACATTAATGAAAAAGTATGGAAATATAATTATTTGAAACAAAACAAACCGATTTTTTTGTTTATTGAAATAAAACGAAATAAACAAAACAAATCGACACAGTCCGACCTCTTACCGAAATTCGGTAAGTCCCCGTTGAACGTGCACAGACGGACGGTTGGACTGAAAGGGTGAAAACATAAAGTAGCTATCGCTACTTAGTAAAGAAAGAAGAACTTCGATAGCCATTTTATGAAGGCAACATTGGAAGTGTCGAAAAAGAACCTTGCATTTAGGTTGATTGATGATGAAGTCATCGTAAACTTATCTACTTACACAACATTTATCACTCACAACCTTCGATTTAAAGTAATTTGACAAAGTATCAACAACAATGAATTTAACTGCATGCAAAGTTTAATTCAAATTTGATTTTTTGTAATTTAAAAGTTAAATTATAGAAATAGTTCTAGTTCATAAACAATGTTGCACTTTCTTAATTATTGCTTTTAATTAATGGATATGTTCAGTTTTGTGAAACATGATTTGAGAAACAATGATAGGATGTGGAAAGCTCATTGGAGGGTTTTTACTTTATGTGAGAAATTAAGGATTTTCATTCGAGGGAGTAAAAACTTATTTTCCTTTCTCAAAGTTCAATTTTCCTTTTGCAAGTTTAACTCTCGTTCCACCCCACTCTTTTCAGGATCTGGTCGTTGCAGCAGCGGATTTTTTGTGGCGCCAGCAATAATTTCTGTAAGAGTTGGCGAATGAAGTTCCAAATTTTTTCACTTTCTTCTTTCAGTTTTTCTTAAATTATTGATACAACTCATAAGGCTAATTCCATAGTACATTTAACCGAATGTACACCTATGTATACTTCTATGTATACTACAAAAAGAGTGGTATATAAAATGTTACGTGGGGCACATTTACATTTTCAAGTGTACACTGAGTATACATTTCTAATTACGTGAGTATACACCAAAATAAGTGTAACGTGGGGCACGATGAAATTAGCCATAAACAGAGTCACTGACCAATGGAATTATTTTGTAATTTACATGACGCTTCAGACATTAGCACATCTAGAACAGTTATGGAGATTGTTAGAAGGGATCAACATTTCGGCATATTGTGCTAATCATCAGGTAAGTCATTCAAGTTACTATGTTGATGGGCAGGTGAATGACGAAGTATTTTAACTTCGATATGTCTCAGTTAGAGGTAACACTAGGGTTTATGAATCAAAACGAGAATGATAATTTAAACGCATCTGTTGGGAAACATCAGAAGCGCAGTTCTTTCTAACCCTGAACGTCGTGTCTCCAAAGTTAATTATCATACCAAAGTTTTTCGCGTTTGTATGTTTTTTGTACACGTGTCGTGTGCTATGTGAGATTATTGATTCTATTCAAACTTAATTGCACTGTATTCAACTGTGCTAACTAATGTAGCAATACCGAAGAATTTTTTGGTTTTTGGCGTTGTTTTGATGAAATGTTGATCTCTTCTATTAATCTCCAACTGTTCTAGATGTGTTAATGTCTGAAGCGTCATGTCAATGACAAAATAATTCCATGGAGAAAAAATTTATTCCAGCATTTGTACAAAATTCATTCGCTTTAAGTTAACATGTCAAGGTAAATAATAAATCTCCTCCATTTTGTCGTCATCTTTAAGTGTACCCACCACTGCCGCTGCGTTCCCGCTTTGTATAGCCATGCTCAATTTTTGCTTTCGAAACGATTTCGACCTCGGCTCGAGCGTTGTCAATGAAATTTTCTTACCCAGCTTATTCAAGAATTGAATGGCTTCCTGACACCAAGGTCCCATAGTCTCGAATGGCACGAATAGCTAACCGTGATTTGTCAAAGATTCATACTTTCTTGCTTTCATTCGTTCCTTGGTGTCGACGGCTCTTCCTGCTTGCAAAGAACTGTAGCGAATGTTACTAGGTGCAAATGTATCTGTGAAAGTTGTATCCCAAATTGCAGTGCAACCTCCAATCTGGCTCCAATCTTGCCGGTATTTCTGCTCCATTGGTCAGTGACTGTGTATGACTTGTATCAATAATTTAAAATAAGTTTGCGGGCTTTAATCCGGTAGTGACTCGAAAATGTCGTAAGATTTTCACTCGTCGATTTCATCGGCAAAAAAAATGTTTTTCTTATTTTTTGATTTAACATTAAAAAACTCCTTAAGCAAAAAATAAAATTTAACTAAAAATTAAAAAATAAAAACAAAAATAATCAAAAAAATCCTTGAAGTTTTAGGAAAGAAAAGATACCACAAATAAATATCACAAAAATTGATATTTGAACGGATCAACTAGCTTAGACTCCTCAAACACGCTGTTCTGCAGCAACTAAGTATTTTCATTGTGGTTTGACAAAGATGGTGCATAACACCATCCAAATAGATTCACTGACGGGTCGACAAAATGTGAACTGAAAAAGTTGCTGCGTAATTTGTGATCGTCCCCATTTAGTTGAAAGTTAGTTAAGTTTTTAGACCCGTACGAAGAACGAATTTCTTCGAAAAGGAGTCTTTTGCGTTTACCACGACGTTTGTAACCACCCCAATTTCGACCCGGGGGTGAAGGGGGGAGCATCGATCATGGTCCTTAGATGACGAATCAGCAATAAAAAAAATGTCCGTCCGTCCGTCAAAGCGATAACTTTTTTTTCTCTGAAAGGTAATCGAAATATGGGATTGAATCTGGGCACTGTCGGCCCAAGGGCCGCCGAGCTAGGGCCGTTTAAGTGGTTTTTGGTATTTTGTACATAACTCGAGTAAATCTTTTCCGATTTTCATAAATTTTTTTTTGTTTGGAAGATCTGGGCATGGCCGACAATTTATGGAAGAAACTTATTTAAATTTGAGCCCTTGGACTTAGCTAGGGCACTAAAACCAAGTCTATGCTAGGGCCATACGTGTTTTTTGTACATAACTCAAGTAAATCTTTTCCGATTTTCATAATTGTTTTTTAATCGACAGGTCTATAAAAGCCCAACAATTTGTAGAAGAAATTTTTTTGAGGTTGGGCCCTAAGCTGGGGCACTAAAAACGAGCTTCTGCTAGCGCTCTACATGTTTTTTGTACATAACTCGAGTAAATCTCTTCCGATTTTCAAATTTTCTCTTGATCGAAAGGTCTAGTATTGTCTCCCGTTTTATGGAAGAAACTTTTTTGATTAGAAACCCTTGGACTCAGTCAGGACCCTAAAACTGAGTTTCTACTAGGGCCCAACGTGTTCGCTTACATAAGTTGGGTAAATCCTAACTGATTTTGTGGATTCTTTTTCTATTTGAGAGGAAATCGAGTACCAAATTATATTCAAAAAAAAATTTGGACCCGGTGTCTGTGCTTGGGGCTGAAGTGGGCCTCAGGTCTGTCCTTAGGTCGATCGGCCCTAACAAAAAAAATTTTTTTTGCTATGCTGCAGAGCAAATTGAGGCAAACATTTTTGTATCCTAAGGTATGCCCTAGACAAAAAAATGGTTTTTCACTATGTTGCAGAGAAAATGGAGGGAAATATTTTTGTCTATTTGTCTGAGGCATTTCCTGAGGACCCTAGGTCGGTCCGAAGGTCCTAAGGTCGGCCCTAGACAAAAAAAATGGTTTTTGCTATGTTATAGAAAAAATTAAGATGAACATTTTTGTCTGTTTGGGGTGTCACCGTTTCTTCGGGCGGGTTTTTCAATATTGCCCTCTCGGCAATTTCCAATATATGTGGACGTAATTTCATACACCTAAGAGTTAAGGCAACATTAACTTAAATACGTTCGAGTCTTTTCGTAACATCAACTCTGTATGCCACATCTATTCTGATACGTACGGGTCCCTTGCATATGTTTTGCTTTTAAATGTTGATTAGACATTGATTTTGTAAAAAGAGGCATCCCATTATGAAACATTCTGTAAATATAAAAGTCGAGAACGAAGCAATCGCCAATCGCAAAAACAAGCAACACTTCGCAACAATCTTTTCATTCAGTTGACTAAATACAAATTCTCTTCTTGCCGAAGAGATTTGCACGACAGGCGACATGGTGGTGCTAAGAAGTATTTTAATCATTTACTTTATTTGCAGTGCATTCACGAATGCGGCTCCTTTGGAAGAACCCTACGCTCCTTCACCGCCAACATTAGATGAATGTAAATAACTTCTGACTCGCTAAAAAAAACTTTCTATTTCTTCTGTTTAAATAATCACTCTTTACATATCAAGTACTTAAATTTGAGCAAGAGCCGTACGAAGAGGCTACCATATGCACCACAAATGAGAATCCGACGCAATCACTAAATGGAATAATCGGTGAACAATTCAGATGGAAAAATTTCAACATTAAAATTGACCCAGCATTTAGTAAGTTTTTATATTAAATTCTGAATGTCACATTCATAAGATACAATGAATCAGATGAGCAGGATAATAAGCGTATTCAAGGTGGCCTCTACAAATTAATGAAAGCCCTTCCTTGTGTAAAAATGGGTGTTTTTCGGCCAGATTCCGAACCCTCAGGAGACTATGTATTTGTCCGCAAGGGGGAAAAAGACAGTGGCTGTTTCTCCAAAGTCGGTCGTCTAGGTGATAAACAGGTAACACCCGGAATGCTTATAAAAGAAACACAGCATCCCGCGTAAAGAAAACACGACATTAAGTTTTACTATTATAGATAATAAATTTAGAAAGTCCGGGTTGCATGCATATTGGAACGGTTATGCATGAAATGATCCATTCATTGGGATTTTATCATGAACAAAGTCGACCAGACCGCGATGATTATGTGAACATTATCTGGGAAAACATTTCACCTGGCATGGAATCTCAATTTAAGGAATATTCGACTAGTAAAGTTACCACATATGGTGTTCCCTACAACCTGCAATCTATCATGCACTACGGCAGCACAGCGTTCTCAAAAAATGGGAAACCAACGATAGAAGCTAAGGTACACAACATAATCTTCGTTCACCTAATACATATTTTGCTCAAATCCATATTGTTTTGTAGAACGGCGGCAAAGTTGGTTCGCAGGGAAAACTGCAACAAACTGATATTAGAAAATTAAATCTCATGTACAAATGTCCTTGAGCTTCAAGACAAGTTCAATTTTTTCTGAAATGTGATTGTTCGAAATTTTAGAAGTTGGTGTCTTTAAAAATAAAAAGTTTAAATCGGTCAGTTTAAGAGTATTTAATTAAGGTCAGGTTGCAGCAGCCAAGCCGAGGAAGGCAGGCTGGTGTCAAAAAATAATACATGGGAAATTTGAATCCAGTAGACAGTACTTCAAGACGCAATATTTTTAAATTCACACAAGGCTGCCCTCTATGCGACCTTGAACCATGAAAGAGAAGGTGTCAAAATATTAAGCATATCACCGCACCGCGACGGCATTAACGAATGCTTTTCAACGCACTAGATTTAAATTTGACACCAGGCTGCTGCTGCCATCTACAATTAAACGAACATAGCTCAATAAGGCAGCCTGGTGTGTCAAGATGAAACTTAATGCGTTGTAAAGCATTCGTCAATACCGTCACGGTGATATGCTTCAATTTTCGGCCATGACAAAGTGTGCAGCCTGTTGTCAAATTGACAATTATTTTCCCGTAAACTACTACAAACACGTGCTTTTAAATTTACTTGTTATGCTGTTTTCAACATTATCGACATTATCTCTGTTTTCAGCGTTTTTTTTGTATGGAAAACCTTGAAAACAGGTGAAACTTGATAAAATTATATGAAATTTTGAGAAAATTCTCTTTATTTCGCGCATGTCACATTAATACCGTCGTATTTTTGGGGTTTTTCGTTAAACAGGGTCGCCGATAGAAGGTGTTTTGTGTTTGACCGGCACCCCCCCCCCCCCCTAAATTATTTGCCGTGCCTAACACACAGATCTTTTGTTTATTTCCCAGCTTTTTAGGACGCACACACGCCTCTGCTTAGTCTTTGAAACAAAACCGACGTTAGAAATCGCGAGCGGAGCGAGCGAAAATTTTTTTTCACAAATTTTTAAAAAATTTAGTATTATTGGTATATCTTGGTTCGTTTAGCTCACAAAATGTGAGTTTAATGTGCGAAGTCTCCCTCCGCCTAAAATATATGCAGCAACGGATTTTTAAAAACAGGCAACACAATTTTTCCTTCACTTCCCATATTTTCTTGAAATCATTCACACTATTTATAAGAAAATTTCCCAAATTTTTGCCGCAGATTTTGTTAGCAGCTAGCATACAGCTTCTATTATAACGCTGCAGGGGAAAAAATTTTTTCATGCTTCGGGACCAAAATCGAAGGAAATTTTATAAATTTTCTCTTGATTTTGGACCTCTGCATGAAAAATTTTTTGTGTATCTGTTTTTGACGACTGATTTTAGGCAATTTCGAGTGTTGTAGACCGAGCAGAGCGTCCAAAACAGACACACAAATAACTATTCTACTGTTCTTATGCGAGAAAAATAAAAAGTTTAGTTTGAGTGGGTGGTGAATGTTATATTTAAAAGTTGCACCGCAGGCGAAAATTTTTCAAAACTTAATTGCAAATTTTGGTTTTCTATGAAAGTATACAGTTCTGATTACCATTATATAACAAAAACTCTAACAGCTCAGTATATGTGACCGATAACACGCCACTGTCGTTAAGAGTGTCAAAAGTTTTTTCTTGCAATGTAGAACCGAAAATCTATTTCAATAAAGAAATGGAAACATTGAATTGAGATTGGAAAAGAAAAGAATGAAAAGAAAAGAAAATTTCAAGTATTGAAAACGATCATGACGTCAAGATTTATATTTTTCCGCAAAATTCGCAACATTTCAGTTTCGCCAGGGGGGCTCTGAAGACGCTCAGGGGGGGCTCTGAGGACGCTCAGGGGGGGCCCGATTCAAGATCCAGTAGGTTCATGCACTATAGAAAAGATCAATCTAATGTATGAAAGATCTATAATTGCTGGATGTTTCGAAGATTTTCATAAAAATTGTAACACAGCACACCATTTGCGAGACACCACCCAAGATTTCCGTTTGTTTCCTTATTTTTTGCAATCACCGAAGCTCTGTGAAAACAACTTAGTCACTGTCAATTAAGTATATTTTGGACTTTATTACCGGAGCCATTAAACCGATTTTGTTTATCCTGTTACACTTGAATCCATAATCTTACGAGCCGAACTTACAAGCGCATTTTTAAGCAAGAAGCTCTGGAAACTATTACTTTGACAAGTGTAAGATTCTCAATTCATTTATTAAAATTAAATGTAATAATAAATTTATTTAAAGCGAAAAAAAAGACTGCTCACATTGGCGCAGCCTGTAAAAAAGCGATCTTTTCAATAAAAAATTACAATAAATAAAATTCACCTACTCTACTATTCCCTAATGTTGCCAGGATGCAAGCCGCATTGCCTCTCTGAATAGCGATTGAAATCTTCTGTAATAAGAAGTCTTTCGAGCGTGATTCCCCTGCAGCTGCTCTCATTAATGACCCTAGTTTGCCTATGAATTTCTTCGTTTCTGGACCCATGCAACCTAAAGTTTCAAAAGCAATAGGAGTGAATAAATAATTTTCTTTTAAAGATATATAATGATTATGCTTATGTCTCTCCGCGTTGTCGGCTATTGAACGCGCTTTCCTAGAAGATTCAGTGACGTATGATCGAGCTAACGTGTCTCGAATAGTCACATCCCAGAGAAGAGATTTTCCCTGACTCCACGGAATTAGGGTCATACCATCAGGTCGTTTGCCATCATCTCGGGAAATACCTAGTGGTTGTATTATATTTGGGAATCCTGCAGAAGAAAATGCATGAGAAATAATTTTACTTCGTCGTGCCTAGAAATTATCCGTGATTTCTTCTTGCAAGACAAACCATGTAGGCCGTCCTTTTTAACCATAAAGCCACAAATGCACTCATGTTCCTCACATAGTTGAGAGCCTAAACGAAGACCAACAGTAATTCTCGCGGAATTGTTATCTAATAGCAAACCTGTATTACTCGATGGGACCACCTGCAGTCACTTTGAAGATTCATTAGTAGATGACTCAAGTAGTCTTGCACGAGTCACAGGTTCACTAGAATCAAACATCCCAGAAAACTTGCTGTTGATCTTTGGAAGATCCCAATTTCTCTGAGCTTTTTTCTGTTCGTCGTTTCCTGGAATAAAATCTTGAGGAATTTCCTCAATTAGCCCTAAAATATTATCATCAATTATTTGCAAATTGAATTTTTCTAACAACTTATTTGACAGATCAGATGAAGAATACACAGATGATAAATAGGCCGGCAATGCCAAGTACTCAACTTTCCGAATACCCAAACCCCCAAAGGATAAAGGAAGAGTAGCTTGGTCCCAAGAAGATTTAGACATTCTAACGTTTGTAATCTTTTCAATAGTTGAACGAAAAATTTCGTCAACATCTTTTAAACGATCACGTAATAAAAATGTCCTAGAAGAACGCAATAAGTAATTAAACCTACAATTACCTAAAGACTTCCTGAAAATACACAAGGCGGGGTGAACATCCATCAACTGTAAACGATCACACATTAGCTTGATCGTTTCAATTTTAGATGAAAACATTCTCTCTAAACCTGACTCAAAAATTGGTGAGCCCAATATCTCAAGAGAAGACTCATCAACTTTCTCAATCCCTGGTAACAATGCAGAGGTCTCAGAGTACATGTGAGCCTCATCTTCATCAGTAGCATTAACAAAAAAAACTTCGCATTTATTTTTATTTAATGACAAACCTGACGAATCACAAAATTCTAACACTTTCCTAATATCCTCCAAAACCACTGACAGCCTATCACCTATTATATTAAATTGCGTCAAGGTTTCCCTTGCATATGTAAAAAGTTAAAGCTTAAGTGAAAAAGAGAAAAAAGGAAAGAAAAAAAAATATGGCATTGCAAATTGAAAGCATGTTACTAACTTCAATTCACTGTAGTTTGAGAAAAAAAAAGAAAGAAAAGAAGTGTCATAGTAAATACCACTCGCCAAACCACTCTCTCAATACCTGTCCACCCAATTTTCAAAATAGAATGAAACGCAGTGCAGGACTATGGCGGACTTTCACCACATAAGCCCTGCCAGAATAACTCATGAACGAAAAATTTTAACAAGGCATAGTTGGGACAAGCATGATCAGGGCTAACGATGAAAAATGTCAGGGTAAATATAACATTAGTTGGTGTAAATATAACATTTTTGCAACAACCATGATAACCATGGTAACATGATTGCTGCAAACATGTTGTGGATGCTCCAACTATGAAGGAGAAATTTTTCATGGTAAGCGCCGATACAGTTGCGCTAAACATGATACTTCCCTAGGTGTTGCATTTCGGAGCCGAGAATAAATTTGTTTGTTTGGACGTGTCGGATATTAGCCTAGCGCTTCCTAGACTGGTTGCCATCTAAACCTCCAGACTGGTACATTATCACCGAAACGATTTTGATTTTTGATGATCTTGACGGAAGATTTGTTTTTACACCTTCGGCTTTCTCGTTTTCAGGTGAAGAGCTTATTGTGCCGACTCTGACTCGGCACACCTCGCGACGCTTACGTGCGTGATAACAACCTCGCCACGAGAAGGCATAGAAAGCGACTTGTTGAGGAGAAGCTAGATATGCTAGAAAAGGTCATATCCCAGGATTGAGACATTTTTACCCAAAACCCTGAAACACGTGTACCCTAAAATTTCATTCTCTACAACTTTGCCTTTGACAGTGAATGTCCATATTGCATAGTTAAGGAAATAAACACGAAAAACTGTTTTCGTATATGGCCAAGAAACTCAATTTCGTCGATTCCATTGGTCCCGGTGCCCCGACCCCTGACCCGATTCCCACAAAAAATTTTTCCTAATTTTCTGACATCAAATCCTTTCATTTGACACCAACACGAGCAATTTTCGTGCTATACTTGCTGAGATATTTGCAAAAAACCTTCACCGACCCTCGAAAAACCATGTTTTTGGTCACATCTACAACCATATCTCCGGAACTACTTGGCCGAGACTGCTTATCTTCGAACTTGAATCATGGGAGGCATGTACCTTTCAGGGAAAAAAACTTTAGGCTGATCCGTGGAGCTGTTTGAAAAAAAAATTTGAGACGGACAGACGGACAACTTTTTTATTGCTGACTCGTCATCTCTAGACGATAATAGATACATCCCCCCCTCCCACCTCGATCTGCCCCATGTTTAAATAAAACTGCTTGTAGTAAACGTATAGGACCTTTGTACTTCGTACGGGTCCAATAACACTGTAATGATCAAGTATTGAGACAGACATAGTAGTCCGCTTCGATAACGACATCATTGAGTCGCAGACAACTCTATTATAAGCTTGTAAAAGACGTATGTTTACTGCTGTGTAGAATTTAGGTTTATTTATAGTAATATACATAAACGTATGTATTGCTATTTACGTTAGTGTCGGTTGACACGTTCCATACCAAATATTCGGTGACCAAATGGACACGATGTATCGATGGATGGAAACCGTTGGTTGAATGATGAACGACGACACGTACGACGAATACTTTGACGGGACGATGTGCTAGTGCTTCATCTTTGTCTTACGTGAATATATGTAATGTCTCTATTTGATGACGATGCGATACGAACAAAAAATCCAAAGACTGAAATGACGGGACAATGTACTAGTCCAATAATAATTTAACGGGACGATATGCTAGTCCCAAAGTAAGGTCGCGCCACGGTTCCGCCAACCTTGCTGGTGTGTTCTCTTAGTGCAATGATAGTAGACAGTTGCTGCCGATGTTATCATTCCAAGAGCGCAAACCAAAGTGTCGAAATGACGGGACGATATGCCAGTCCGAAAGTAAGGTCGCGCCACGGTTCCTCCAACCTTGCTGGTGTGTTCCCTTTAAAAACTAATAATAGACAGTTGCTATCGATGTTACCAGTTCAAGAGCTCAAACCAAAGTGATTTTTCCTATGCAATACGGCTTCTATTTATACGACAAAATTCATCATGGCTGACTGACGTTATATGCAGTGTTGTAATATTGTCGTTATGTCATTCATATTTTAGGGTTGCTATCTTGTTATGCCATATTCTTAGGGCTGCGATGTTTCATTATTAGGGAGATTGGGCAAACCTACTTATAGCAAAACTTATAACTTATACTTATAACTATAAGTTTGACTTATAAAAAAGTAATGCTCAAAAGTTCTAATTTGTATTTCTAGGTTCTTTGAGCATTACTTTTTTTTATAAGTCAAACTTATAGTTATAAGTATAAGTTTGGAATTTTGCTATAAGTCGATTTGCCCAATCTCCCTATTTTGTTATCTTCCAACATGTTGGTGTCGTTAATAAATAAAATGTGTAGGGGTGTTACAAGCTTACAATTAAAAACTAGACAACAGGTAATGGTAAACTTAGTTCGATTTTCAATGTTAAGTAGACCGATTTTTGACGTGTTGTTTCGCCAATCCATACCTACGGAGCCTAAGTGTTTAACCAAAGCGGCGAAAACAAAACTATACGCGTAGCAAAGAGGAACGGAAGTTGGGCATCGGACTCAGGGATAAAAAACCCAATGAACTAACCCGAAGTCGAACAAAAGTTGCTGACGTTGAAAATTATGTGTTACTTTTTTGTTCTAAATTTGAGCACATCACGGGAATATTTAAATTCGTCATTTTTTTGTCTAGTTATTACGAAATCGATATTAAAAAAAAACACGTGGGTCGTAATTGCATTGCTGAAAGTGTCTCTTCATCGGGTCATTATCGTTGTGACTCGTAAGATTTTCACAAGCAATTCGGAAAACCGCCCATTTGTGCACTACAGCATGAGATTACTTTTGAGAAAATAGTTTTCCAAATTTTTTTTTTAAATTGAAAAAATTTGGAAAAATATTTTCTCAAAAGTAGTCACTGACTACTACAGGCCAAAGAAGTTCATTTAATTGATAAAATTAATTAAAAAATATTTCGCATTTTTTACCGATTTTACGCCAAACTACTTTACAACTTAGTGTCTGCCAGCTTTTCCGTGTAAAAAGTAAATTTGCAAAAACAGGCTAACGTTAAGGAAGGAACTTTTCGTTGTGATAGATTTTGTATAATCTCTGGAATCGCTATTTAGGAACAGCAATAATTCAAATGAATAATATTTTTTACTTACCCTTAGTGCACAGCCACAGTCAAAAAAGCAAAGAAATATAATTCTTTGTACTTTTTTTGGGTATTTTATTTGATTTATAGCTACACACCCGGTTAGACATTAGCTGTATGGTGCGAGTTGTGCTATGGTGTGAACATGAAAACGAAAGTTTTAAAATATGCACATTGTTTCCCACTCACTCTAGAAAATAATGTTTAAAGCCATCTGCGGAAATAAAGCAAGTATTTTGGAGAACATTAGCGTATTTTCTTTCATTGTTTTTTCTCGGTTATAAAACTTTATGCTGATATACGCAACAACGGTTTTGTTTCGAATTTATGTAGTCGCGGAATTCGGTAGATTTAACTTATCATTTTAACCGATTTGGCAAACGGATTTGAGGATTGTATTCAGCTGCTGGTTTGAATGTTTCAGCATCAAATATTTTAATGAAACATAATGGAAACAATGAAACATTTTAAGTTTATCCGCGGAATAGTGGGAAGTTTACACAAATACGTTGTAATGTAATCCAAAAACGCGAATATGAAACTGAACGTGAACATAGAATTAAGAAATGTAAGTACCTACTCTTGTGAAAAATAATGCGAATGTTAAATCCGATAAAATTAAATAAGGGATGTGAACATTGTCTTTCCTTGAACGAAATAACAAATAGGAAATATTTTTCCAATGAAATAACCCTAAGCTTTATATGCGTTTTCGACATTCAGACACAGTCGTCTACAAGAAATTTTTGTTTTCAATGTTTACATGTACCGCCGCGCCGAAAAAAATGGTTGTCAGCGGGTAGACAATTCATCTCAATTCGAGATGAAACGGCAGTCAACATTTTTTGAAGCCAATATTATAGAAAATTTTACGAAATGCCTTTTAGTCCCGGGGGCGAACAGTCTTTTTTTGACTATTTGCCCCGTAGGCCTAAAAGTCTTTTTTCACTATTTGCCCCTGTGGGATAGTATTTTTCGGCTATTCGCACCTCACCTTTAAGAATGATGTTTATTATTTCAATGTAAAAAAAAACCAAAATGAATGAATGCAAGAAATAGATGTGGTAGTTATTTATGAGTAAAAACAAAACAAAACTCATTTTGCTACGAAAAAAAGTGGATAATAAAAGTAAGAAATTTTTCCTTTTACGAAATGCCACAAAAACTAGGCACTTAACAAAACTTTCGTGTAGCATAGGAGCATATTGAGCGGCTGAAAGTTCGCTTGCTCCACTGTGAAGTGGACTTTACAGTAGAGTGATAAACGACTTAGAGTGTAGATACTTACATTGCATAATTCGCGTCCGGGGCAAATAGTGAAAAAAAAGGTTTTTCACCCTCCGGGGCAAATTGTGAAAGAAGATTATTGCCCTCAAAAAGCTTTCATGCTCGGCACACAACTTCATAGCGCACAGCGCAGTTAATAAATCACTATTGAAAGGCTACTTTCCGAAGCCATGAAGTTAATTACGGTTTCCATTGGTACTTGTATGAAAAACGACTTTTTTGGCTCCCGCTTGAAAACGGCTCGATAACTTTTCTTGAAATTTTGCAGGGAACTTGGGGTGGGTATTCTACGCCATATGAGATTTAAGAAAAGGAGGGGTACCGGCCTCTTTGGGCGCCAGAGCTCTAAGAAGGCGCCACATAAAGCCCATATGCAAGGTTGGGTTAGCGTCGCTAGTCACTAGCGTCGCTACTAGCGCCGCTAATGGCAAAGCTAATATTGCAAACATCTCGCTAGTAGCGACTAGCGTTCGCTAAAACTGCTTTAGCGAAACGTTTTCGCTAGTCGCTAACGCATTCGCTAGTTTTATGGACTAAAATATTATGAATTTCGGTGCTAAATCTTTTTATGAAAAAATAGAAACAAAATGTAAGGAAAGATTCAATTGACAAATCGATCTGCAAAGACTCGAAGAAAGAACCAGAAGAGGATCGTTCTGATATTCAACATTTCAAGACATTTCAAAGACTTTTCGGCTACTCAGATGCAGGATTCTCTGTAAAGCAGAAGTGCTTCTGAATAATTATAGGTCTGACGACAATACCAAAATGAGTTCTTTCAAGGACTATCCTCAAATCGGACGTTTATTTATAAAGTACAACACCACAAATAACGGTAGTGCCGCGTGTAAAAGACTATTTAGCTTAGTAAAATACGTTTTGCGATCAGCTCCGTTGCCAAATTAGCAACGAAAACTTTGAGGCTCAACTCATTTTGAAATCGAATCTATTCTCATCGAAAATGAGAGCAAAATAAATTCATTTTATATTTATTATAAGAAAAATAAATCAAGATTTAGATCGGATAGTCCTCTTGCATTTTTTAGTGAGAAGAAAAACGATATTTTTTTGCTTTAAAGTTACAATTTAATTTAGCGAAAAATTAGCGACCGCTAGTAGCGGCCGCTACTAGCGCGCTAGTTTTTCTTTAGACTAGCGAATCAGTTAGCGACGCTAGTATTTTTTGAAACTATCGTCAGCGTTAGCGTCGCTAAAAAAAATGACTAGCGAGCACAACCTTGCCCATATGTGTGTGTAATGTGTATGGTAGCACATTTTGTATGAGACAAGGCTGGGTGTTCGAGATAGAGGTTTAGTGTCAAAGGGAAAGTTGTTGGGTTGGGTGTGTAATGTCTCGGGGTGACCGCCAAAATGGCTCAAAAAAAACTTTTGATATGTTGTAGAGGAAGTTGTGGGGATTATTTTCGCCCATGGAAGTAGCAGCCGCCGCGCTTCGGTTTGGCGGTGGCGGCGGCGGCTAAAAAAAACTTTTGATATGTTGTAGAAGAAGTTGTGAGGAATATGTTCGCCCACAGAAGTAGTAGCCGCCGAGCTTCGGTTTGGCGGCAGCGGATCAAAAAAAACTTTTGGTATGTTATAGAGCAAGATGTGGGGATCACTTTCGCCCATGAAAGTAGTAGCCGCCACGCTTCGGTTTGTTGACGGCGGCGGGTCGAAAAAAATTCAATATATAATTCGTCAATAACGATTTTTCTACTTCCAAAAGAACTGATATCACGACAAAAACCCAAAGTATATAAACACTGAAGGTAGCTCAGATCCGCAGTTAGCCGCGGAGTTCAAGTTTGCGGTGAATATTGTTTTTGTCATTTTGTACATATATGGAATTTGGTTGCGTCAAGTTGCAGCTAGTGACGAGGTGAAAAAGATTATATATAGAAACGAAGCAATTACAGCAACTTGACGAAACCAATTTCATATGAGTGCAACATGACAAAAACAATATTCACCGCAAACTTGGACTCCGTATTTTTTGTGATTCCCTGCGTTATCTGCGTTACCATCTCTGTTTATATACTTTGCAAAAACCCTTTTTAAAAGGGAAATGTGACACAAGTCCTCGTCCCTTCTTCCAAAACAACTGATATAAATTTGGGTGACGCTTACAGCTTCGTGGTGCCGGTATTCTACTCCTACTAGTTTCGCTCCTAGTACATCTCATAGAATAGCCGTGAAATATCGCCAAAGTCAAATCGCCAAAAAAATATTTGGCGATACTTCACAAATTGGCGATACTTCACACTTTGGCGCTTTTCTTGGCGATATTTCACACTTTGTCGATTTTTCTTGGCGATTTGACACGCCAGCAAAAAATGATGAAACGCCAAGAAAAACCGCCAAAGCGTGAAGTATCGCCAAGAAAAAACGCTAAAGTGTGAAGTATCGCCAAGAAACTAGAATAAACATAAAAAAATAATTACACTTTTTGGCGATATTTCACACTTTAGTGATTCTTTTTGGCGATACTTCAAACTTTGGCGGTTTTTATTGGCGTTTCATAATTTTTTGATGGTATGCTAAATCTCCAAGAAAAAAACGCCAAAGTGTGAAGTATCGCCAAAATGTGAAATGTCGCCAATTTTTGAATGAAATATGTCCGACGACGAGAAGTGATTACATATTCAAGTCAATGAAATTCTTCGTTTCTTAAAGAAAGAAAGAACGAAGTAATGACCGAAAACGAAGGAAAGAAGAAGAGTATAGAGAAAGTTCATTTTCACATTTGTTAGGCGAAAATTCATATTTTCTCACCTCAAATGAGGAGCGAAAATTTATTTTTTCATGAGTACCGTTCGTTCATTTTACGCTTAAACAAATTTGAGATATTTTTGGTTTGTCATTAACGTCACATTACATAAGATGTATGCGCTAGAAAGAGATAGCAAAGTGCGTCTGATTTATGTATCTTTATATATAAAGCTT
The DNA here is from genome assembly GCA_029228625.1 of Pseudolycoriella hygida. Lineage (NCBI taxonomy): Eukaryota > Metazoa > Arthropoda > Insecta > Diptera > Sciaridae > Pseudolycoriella > Pseudolycoriella hygida. The sequence continues at coordinate 150,209,044 of CM055403.1, forward strand.
TGTAGTCTGACATTAATGACATTAAAATCTTTAACATAACAAAATTTGTTGAAGCGTAAAATGAACGAACTGTAGTTCGAAGCGGGATGAATTAGTTATTTGGATCACAAGGGACGAAAGTGAAAAATTTCAGGGCGGCAATCGCACAGGTTGAAATTTTTTACGTCGTCACATGTGATTCACACAACTTTTCATTACAACGAATACGAATCTTGTAATTTTCGAATCCCAAATAGACGCGAAAATTAAAAAATGCAACTCGAAACGAAGGCTTACTCATTAATCAATTCAACTAAGGTCAATAATTTATTCATTGGAATTGTTATGATTTAAACATCACTGCAGTAATAGCAGCAACAGCATGTAGAAATTAAAAATATGATGTTTTTCATGCCGGGCGCCTAAATTACAAGAAAAATTCTGTAATTTATGCCCAATTCATGAAAAGTTGTATGTGCATTGTGCACCTGCTTAGTTCGCGAAATTGCCTAAAATCAATCGTCCATAGCATGTACACAAATAACCATTGTGATTCTCATGCGAAATGATCCACATCCAAAACTCATGATACACATCCAAAACTAAGTGATTCACATAACAAGAACTACGAGAATATTGCAGTTTTTCCTTACAAAACTAGAAAGACAAAACTAATTTAAAAAAAAAAACGTTTCCTTCTTCAACAATATTATGTTTAATTCCACATAAAAAATCTTGTTAGCACCGGCGCACAGATTTGTTACACTTTGATCGAAGTAAACTCAATGAAGTGTCGAAGTTTTTTTGTTGTGTCAGTTATTTTCGCACCTCTGTTTAGAGGGCCGAAAATACTTTCGCTTCCCATAGCATTCTAAGGCCTACTGAGAGTTGCATTTTTTAATTTTCGCGTCTCATTTGGGAAGAGAAATATACAAGTTTCGTATTCGATGTGTAATGAAAATATATTTTCGCCACTCATTTGGAGGTGCGAAAATAAAACGAGGTGCGAAAATATTTTTGCACCTCCAAATGAGGTGAGAATAGTTATTTGTGTGTCTGTTCTTGACAACTGATTTTAATCAATTTCGGGTGTTGCGAAAGTGTCTAAAATCAGTCGTCCAAAACAGATACACAAAAAATTTGTCATGCAAAGGTCCAAAATCGAGAGATTGGTTATTTCTTTGGCGGTACCAATTTGAGCATTGTATGCATGTTTATCCCCTAAGGCAAAGGAAAAAAATCAGTTTAGCTGCATTCCAGTTGACATTGTCTCCATGTTATAACACGCGGTGTAATTCCATGGACTTCATTGTTGCCACGTACGAAATTGTAACATGTAACAACTGAGCATTTCGAGCGTGAGAACGGAGTTTTCTTGGAATGGTCCGGCGGTAACATCGACTTTGTTGTCGTAGTGTGTTGAGAAACTAACGAAATTTTTCTGTGTAATATTTTGAAAACATTCAATTCGTTCTAAATATGTAAGAATATTGTCAATCAAAGAGGCATTTAGTTGTTTCTTTTCGTTTTTCTCGCACTAGGAATGTTACCGACGAGTTCAAAACGAAAAAAGCACGGGTGAACAATGGAACAACTACATGCAATACACTTTCGCTCCCTAGGGACGTAAAACAATTTACCTCCCTCGGGACGTAAGTAACCCATCAACCGCCACGGGTGTGTTTCTAATATCCCAAAAGACCCTACATGTGATGAACGATTTCCGCGAGGGGTAAACATGCATATGCAGTAGGGTGGTCCAAAAAAATATAAGGTATGGGGCTCCAGCGCTTAAACGATTCTAAATGTGTCCCTGACAAAAAGTGTCTATGGATGATCTGAAGTGATTTAGGTGGTGCTCAAGAGCAAAATAGTAAAAAAATCGCGAAAATCAGAAAAAATGCTGCAGCTCCACTCTGCACTAAATTATCGTGGATTAATTTTTTTCTGAAAGCCACATGTGTCCAACGGCACTTTACATGACAAATTTGAGATAAAAATTGAATATTTTGTGGCCATTTTAGTCAGGCACGTCTAAAAATTCTTACGCGTACAGACGTACCTCACTAAAATGGCCGCAAAATATTCAATTTTTATCTCAAATATGTCATGTAAAGTGCCGTTGGACACGTTACACATGTGGCTTTTAGAAAAGAATTAATCCACGATAATTTAGTGCAGAGTGTGCAGAGTGAAGCTGCAGCATTTTTTCTGATTTTCGCGATTTTTTTACTATTTTGCTCTTGAGCACCACCTAAATCACTTCAGATCAAGTCGGCTCCATAGACACTTTTTATCAGGGACACATTTAGAATCGTTTAAGCGCTGGGGCCCCATACCTTACATTTTTTGGACCACCCTAATATACCTCGCCCTCGGCTCGGATATGCAAACTCTACACTCGTCAAAACAACAGTTTCCAAAAATTGTTACTTAAAAACACACTTATGAGTTTGGCTCATATCACAAAATTGATCACTAATGTAATGCATTATTTCCGTCGCATCCACTGTAATATACTATTACACTTCCATTTTTTGTTTTTCTCAAAAATTTCCATGAGCTTTTTCGTTTCTTCGAATGCCGATTTATTCACTTCAACATCGATTTCGTTTGAGACATTTTTACCATCTTCCAGACCAATCCTATGCCCATTTTTGCTGTTCCTTGACCACAAAAAAGAGCGTAAACCGAGCGAACTTCCAGTGTTATTAAAGCTCGCGAAGGTACCTCATTTCAACAAGCAAGAAAACTTATCTCCTGTTGAGACCATCCGAAATCTTAAATCAGTACGGCCCGGGTAACACTACTTCTAAAATTAGTACGACACGAGCAAAGCCCGGGTAACAGCACTATGTCACATTTTATCTTCCTTCTCGCATGACAATTTATTTTGCATAGCTTAGAGCAATGGAGACAAGCAGTCAGACAACATTGCATATATGTACAATTAAAAATTATAAAATGATTTTGACTTTCTAAATGTATCATATATAAGAAAAAAGCACCCAATGTGGAAATTTTGAGAAGTTTTCATTTTTCTGATAGTCGTCATGCAATGCGTTTTCTCGAAGTTAATTTGCAGGTGAATAGCATGTCAGGAACCCGTTTCCCGGTGCGGACGAATAGAGGATAGAAGACTCTTCAATAGTAAAAGATTAAGTCATTGGAATATAAAGAACCGTGGGGTCAATAAAATATAAATGACTATTGATCCGCGCAGGCGAATAGTCACTTCGTTTAAAATTAAATCACATTTAGTATTTCTTACACACCACAGCACTTTTTCGAAAATGTAATTAAAATTCATCATTTCTTCCTGTTACCGATTTTTTGCAAGGCAATTGACTCAAATGACAACAGCACCACTTTTTAATAGAATTTATTGTCCACTGCGACTCTTTTATTTATGAAGAAATAATGCCAAAGCTACGACTAACGATTCAATAATTTATTTATGAATTCTATCTAAAAAGAAACTGAAAATTGTATAAATTGACTTTCAGCATAAGGAAAATTCCACCGTACTCTCTCATGTTCCAGAAGATATTAATAAAAAATAAAAATAAAAGCCGGTAAACACAAAAGCATATAACCTACATAAATATGAAATATAAATTTTTTATGGGAAGCTTACAAAATGTCAGTCAATGTCCCCCCGCATTAAACTTTTCATATTCCACTTATACGTGGGTTATATTGTAGCTTTAGATTATTATGTAGCATTAAAATGTCAACGTTTTTGAATGTGTGTCATTTGAGTTTCTAATTTTTTTTTTACGTCAAGCATTTATTTTTATTGGCTTTTTAAATTAAGTATGTCTTCTAAGGAAATTTTAAAAATAGAATAGAATAGATAAATTAATTGAATTTAACTTAATTAGGATCAAAAGCCGTCATCCTTAATTGGCGATTTGTGCGATTAGCAGATGACATTAGAATGCATGCGCTTTTGTACTTTTTGAAAATGCCGTTTTTTTTTCATGAATGCAATTTTTACCTTCCTCTAAACGTCGCGTCGGTCGCATCCTTCCATCAAACTTTTCAGATCAGTAAATACCTTTGGGTGAGATGTCTGTATGGTCCAGTGAAATTCACTTCAAACTTCCAAATCTGGTTCAGTTGAATCTATCAATTGCGTGTTTCAGCAGCTCTCCATTTAAATTGTCCTTACGAGATTTGCCGACATGAATAACATTAGTCTTCCCTACCAACAAGACTGGCAGCGCTCGTGAAAATTTTAGCGGCGCTCGCGCTCAAACTTCAAAAAACGAGCGGCGTTGTGTGTGCGAGCAATGTGAAATTTTTCGGAATCTAAAGAATGTTTTAAAGATTCAGTTCACAAAATATGGTAGAAATAGTACAAATCCACATATCAGACATGTCTATCACGATATCATGGCCCGACATTAGTAACGGGCCGTGAGGCTAGTTTGAGCTAGTTTGTAAATTTTTGGTACTTTAACATTGTGTTAAGATTTAACTTGTTCATTTAACTCCACCTTGTAACGTAATGCATTTTCGAATAAATTTGAATTTTAACGCAAAAACATATAGGTCAACAGGGGCTGTGCGCAAGCGACGTACACAATTTTTCAATATTTTCGACCCCCTGCCCCCGCACAACTTGGGTAACCCCTATTCCAAATTTGCAGACCACGTGGCAAATAAGAGATAGAAATATTTTATAAAAAAAAATGTTCATTAGTTGGTTCATTTGTCGGTCATATGTTTTTCTATAGAAACTTCGAGGATAATTTGCTGACTTCGGAAATTGACTCCTCAGAATCATCCACTCGTCTGTATCTCTTTCTCTAACTCATCTCGAGCAATAATCGCCAACAATTCGGCGATTTGCTTCGTACGTATTCTTGGAAGCGATGCTATTTTTCCACAGATGCTCTTTGAGCATAACTATGCTCGCAAAATATTTTTTACAACTCGAACAAATTTTAGATTCGATAATTTTCGCTACTGTGGGACAACAATTTTCAAATCTTCTGGTATTATGTCGTCTAAAGAAAGTCACAAGAGAAGTAATAAGTAATTGTGCTATTCATAACCTTTTTTCACAAGCAGAGAAATGATAAGAAATCATTTCATTCTTTTGATCTTGTTTCCCGAATGAGAAGGTTTTCAACACGACCTTGCCTCTGAGATCAAATTAGGTATAAAACCTTGAAATATATCAGAAAAATCAACGTTCTTGTTGATAACTTGAGTTACTTCGTTCAAAAGTTTGTGTAAACTAAGTCCACAAACTAAGTCGCGCTCTGAGCGGCGCTCATACCAGTCTTGAACATTTCCCTGCAACTTGGACTGCTAGATGATTTTGTCCATGTAAATTATGAACAGAAACGGAGCGACACAACAACCCTGACGAACGTCCACATTAACATCGAAAGATTCACTAATTTTGCCATATATTCTTACAGGCTTTACTCCCTGAATAAATTATGGCTCCCATCAAACTCTCATTGGTACCATTCTCACTAAAAACCTAGAACACCTTTCGTCTTGGTATGCTTTCGTACGAATACCTTCTCCAAATCGATGAAGCATAGATTTTTTTTATAAAGCTTTTCGATAGCCTGCCTGAGACAGAAAATCTGATCCTGACGCCCTCTTAGAGGCCTAAGGCCACATTGAAACTCAATCAGTGCACACCACTCTGCTAAATTTTAGGATGCTAAATTTTTCACTGCGAATTTCCATCTGTTTTACATCTACTTCCGGAATCCCCAACAAACTGATCTTGCTAACGAAGCTAACACTGAACGGAGCTAATAGCCGAGTAAGGATCTATAACCGACTGTCAGCGATTTTCGACATAGAGGAAGGCCTTCGTCAGTGAGATCCTCTCACGACGCTGTTTTTCAATCTGACACTTTAAGCAGCTGTACGCACCATGGACATAGATTCCAGCGGCACCAGTCCAGTCAGTTGTTAGGTTTCGCAGATGACCTGGACACACTTGGACAAAATATGGAAGTTGTTAAAGGCAGGTTTATAACCTTGGAGAGGAGAGGAACCGACCTTGTGTTGAAGGTTAATGACGCAAAACGGAATGATCATCACACCTTCGAATCGACATCAGGAGAAAAGCGTAACGATCAACACACACATATTCAAAATGGCCAACAAATTCGATAGGCAGTTCTTAACGAAAATAGATGGCAGCACATTCTAAACACCTGACATTTGGAGCAGACTTTCTTTTTTTCACTGTATCGACGTTACGGGGATAATAGATTCCAGTCGCACTTTTCGTTGATAATGGCATTACCTTGGATCGGAGCTGAACACTAACAATGACATCGCAAACGAAATAAAGAGACGAGAAATTCTGGGCGACCGGAGTTATTACGGCCTTCTGAAAATCTTAAAGTCCATGGCAGTAAGCCGAAATTCAAAATGCGCAATATACAAATCTGTGATCAGGCCAGTGGCTACCTATGGTTCGGAGTCGTAGTGCTTGACACAAAAAGACGAAGAATCGCTGCACACGTTCAAAAGAAAAGTACTGCGGACAATATTTGGACCAGTCTTTGACCAAGGACATAACCGACGGCGCAGACGATTCAGCCATGAGCTTAGTCAGCTTTATGGAGAGAACTACCAAAATAAACCGAGTACGTTAGCGAATGCAAGATCTTCTTTCTTTCTTTCTTTATTGTTATTATATGAGGAAGGTCTTTCGACCTTATAAATTACATATAATTCGTCATGAGCAACGCGTTACACAAAAATAAACGAGAACTGTCAGTTACGATAATGGTATAAAATTTTAAACAAAATGAAAATGAGATATTTCACGAGAAATTTCACAGTTAAAAACAAATAAAACAACTTTAATTCATTCGCATCACCATCTCATCATCTCAGACGAGAAGCTCAGTTAGAGTCGGAACCATGGAAGTCTAGCAAGCAAGTAGCCACTCATAGTTGGTATAAATGATTGATGATGAGTCAAAGGAGTCTTAAACACTAAAATAGTCTCTACACGCAATTTTAAAGCCCGTTAACGATGAGTTCCTCTTTACTGGAGGAGGTAATGAATTGTATTGTAATTGATCGTCGTATTCCGAAAAAAAATTCTCAAGACTAGACCGGAAGGCAAGAGAGGTGCAAGGCGTCCAAATCCAGATGGTGCGATGCAGCTCTAGCCGACTTGTAAACTGTGGGAGTATCCAACTGGGAGAAATTTCTGCGTATAAGCCCGGTTGGAGAAGCAAGTTGGAGAACGCCAATACCCTTAAAGGGTTGTAGTGCCAGTTAAGTAAGTAAGAAAGCTCACATCTGGGTTGGCGTAGTGGTGAACGCACTTGCCTTCCACGCAGAGAACACGGGTTCGATCCCTGGGATGTATAGGATTTTTCTGTAATTAACTATCGATAAGGAACATCTCTAAGCTTACCCAAGCTTCAGAATCTGGGTACTTTCGGTTTTCGATGCCCGAAACGAAAAATTAAGTATACAAAAAAATGTGTGACGTCACTCACACATGGAGAGAGGTAGATATGTGTACTTGTTTTGACGGAAGAAAAAATTAATGGGAAATTTTCGTGGACAAGTAAACCCTAACAGTCCTTCATAGATGACGCTCGTACTGGACACACAGCATCACATTCAATATGATCTGGACACCGAACAAGTGTGAATGATGATAGCCTGATGGCTCGCACAGAAAACGTACAATATCATCACTATGGCTGCCGAACCTGTTAGTTCTACTATTCTCCCGGCAATGTGAATCATCTAGTACTGCAAACAGTGAAATTAATAGGCACCTAATGTTAATGTCTGTACTACATGGGGTGAAAAGTCCGCGGCCTTGCAATGAAAGAACTAACTTTTACATATGAAATTAATTTTATTCTTCAACGTAGTCTCCCTGAAGGGAAATGCACTTAGTCCAACGATCCTGCAACATTTGGATACCTTTGGTATAATAGGATTTCTCCAACCCTGCAAAATAGACCTCTGTTTCGGATATCACCTCATCATTAGAGTAAAATCTTTTTCCCTGTAGCCATCTTTTTAAGTTTGGGAACAAATAGTAGTCGCTGGGGGCCACATCTGGAGAGTAAGGTGGGGGGGGGGGAGTAATTCGTAGCCCAAAGAGTCCAGTTTCACAGTTGCTTTTATCGTCAAGACGGTGCTGCTTTTGATCAATTGTTAGAAAACGCGGCACCCATCGCGCAGAAAGCTTTTTCATGTCCAAATACTCGTGTAAAATATGTCGCACCCGTTCTGTTGATATTTTGAGGATGTCAGCTATTTCACTAACTTTAACTTTTCGATCAGCCAAAACAATACGATGGATTCTTTTGATGTTTTCTTCAGTAAATGCTTCACTTGACTGTCACTGTGACTGCCACTTCTTGACTGTTGTATACGACGGAGTAGATGTGCCATAACACTTATCCAGCCATACTTTGCTTTGCACCGTATTTTTTCCCATTAAGAAACAATGTTTAATCAACACACGAAATTCATTATTTTCCATTTTTTACGAACAACAAAAACCTGCGTCACTCTATTGACAGTAATTCGAAAACTATGACACCAATTGTCAGGAAATTTTGACTGTAGACAACTAAAGGGTGGTACTACTGAATGTTAACAAAAATTCTGAAGTAATGACGCCATCTCTATATGAGGCCGCGGACTTTTCACCCCATGTAGTATGTAATGAAATGTAATTGTAATTTCTAGCTAGATTTCTTGAAAAAAAATAATAATTATTATTTCTTGATAAAAACTATGATAAAAACCATTTTATTCATAATTGTAATTTCTTGAAATATTTCTTGTTTGTACTAAATGTGATTATTTTATTCATTAATTCTATCTTATGTTAATTAACCTGCTTCTTTAAGGTGCCATGCACACTGAGGCAAAGATTGTATATTGATTTTCGTGTGAACAAATAAAGTAATTAATTAAAATTAAATAGTTAAAATTAATTAAATTAAATTAAAATTAATTAAATTAAAAAAAATGTAATTGTAAAAAATATATCGATGTAACCATACGCATAAATAAAAAAAAGCTTACATCTTTTTCCATCTATTTCCATCTTGGGATGCATCTATTTCCATCTTTGATCTATCTATTTCCATCTTTGATCTATCTATTTCCATCTTCGAACCATCTGTTATGAATTGAAAAACACCGGAATGTGTCCTTCATTGGACATAGAAGTAAAAATAGGACAAGTGTTAGTTTAAGTCCACTCGGACATGTATATTTCAATGAAAATGGAAATGGATGGATCGAAGATGGAAATAGATGGAAAAGATGTAAAACAGATGGAAATTTACAGTGAAAAATCATTTTTAAAAATTTAGGAGAGTGAAATACGGGGTTCAAATCCCGTGACGTTACAAATTCCACATGGAATTTTTCTATCGACTGCAGAGCATTAGTAACGTCGTAAAGTTTACTCAAGCTTCAAAATTCATATACGATGAATTTGTGTACGAAATATCTAAGCCTGTAATTAGGCGAGATAATAGTCAAGAGCCTAACAATCATCGGAGTAATTACATAATAACAAATACGCAACATTAGCATTATTCTCAGACGTGGTTTGGAAGTCACTTTAGGATGGTGGTCCAGACAACATTTGTGGAGTGGAGTCTCTGAAATACAAATACAAATCTTCCTAACCATATTACCTTACGGTTGCCTTTCTTATAAATTGGAGCAACAATGCCGAGGCGAAACATATGACTTCATTCACATCGTCAATAAATAAATAAGACGCTGAAATTTATAGTTCAGCCCTAGAACAATCAGAGCCGGAGAAATTTAACGCTTGTTAAAATTTTTTTCATTTTTTCTTAATCTCCCCCTCTAAACTTTAAAGCTTTTTGTCATTTATGAAAAGCCCTCTATTGCCGCAGGTCTCATTTCGTAATGTTGTTTGTGCTTTACAATTAATTTTGTAACAAATGAATTCATTTTGCTGCAATAAAATTTTAATTAAATATGTATTTACCATATCAGAATGTTTAATTTTCATTAAATAGAAGCGGTAATTTCGTGTTGCGGTAAACATGAATGTTGCACTACGAAATATTCGTCTGTTTCGTTAATAAATAACGAATCTACATGGACATCGAAATCATTTCTTTTAACAAAATTCTTCTGCAAAAAATGGATTTTGGTTATGGCATCTAAATTTAATTGTAGCACTTAGATAATTTGATGTAAAACAATATTGTTTTCAACTCCATTACCATTGTATTAAGCAAATCCGTGAACAAAGTTTTTTACTTCAATAAATAAATTCCACTTCGTTGACAGACGCAGACAAAAGAAAAACCACGAAAAGTGTTTCCATCACACACCCTACACATTTTAAGATTAACGTAAAATCCCACTTTACTTTCACACTCCATGTGACAGACACACCCAAAAACAAAAAAGATTAGGAAAAGAACTGAAATCTACGAATTGGTTTAAAACTTTTATTGCCTAAAAACAATGGATGGAAATACGCTAATGTTCGTTAAAATGTTTTCGTCTTATTCCGCAGATGGCTTTATTCATTTGATTCTATTTTTTTCATTGCTGGATAAAAACAATTGCGAATGTTTTAAACTTTCACTTTCCTATTCACACTAAACCAAAAACTTTACACTCTTCAGATTCATCTGGTGTCACCATAAATCAAGTGGTTTAACAATAGGTATTTTTAGAACTGTACAAAATATACGTTTACCGTTGTGTTTGTAAGCATCTCAATTTGCATTATAGATTGCAATGTACAGCTGTCGAATCTGAGAAATCAGTCTGTCCATTCGTTTTCATTCTCAAAGATAATAGGATGCGGAGGTAGAGTTCGGAAACGAACAAAATTAGTAGAGAATTTCCGAAAAGTGGACAGTCATTTGTGGCGTTAATTGTAGGTGAAATTTTCTTTCTATCAGAATGGGAACTAGGGGAAAAAATTTAAAGAAAATCGGATTATTGTAGAGTTCATAGAGTCGTCCCTCTTCTCTCACCCAAATTTGATCATAATACGGCGCCGACGCCTACGCTTGATTGTGGATAATGAGTAGATGAGAAGAACGGTTGCCTGAAGGTTAGATAGGAGGTTGGTAGGAGGATGGTTGGGTGAGTAAGGTGGTAGATAGTAAAAGGGTTACGTGGTGGATGGTAGGAGGGTTAGGTCTTGGATTTGAGGCATAGGAATCTAGGAAGTCATGTGGTCCAACCTGCAACAGTACCCAAGATGGGATGTGTTTCAAGGATCAGAAATAGTCCGACCCAAACTGATAGATCTAATCTAGGTGTTGGATTTATAGGGGGATTAGTTGTAGGAGTGACGGAAAGGATGGTGTATAATGGGATTAGGAAGTGGATTTCGTGAAGAGGAGCTGCATAATTTTTTTTTAATATTTTCCAAACATTTTTTACTTTTTCTTAATTTTTTGAGAAAAACGATTTGCTTTGGACGTGTTTTTAAATACTGCCCTAGAGATGAGCGGGTCGACCATTTTTCGAAACCCGACCTGGACCGAACCCGACCCGATA
>CM055403.1:150240533-150253100 GCA_029228625.1 Pseudolycoriella hygida
CATATACCAGGATTGTGCCATATTTCCCCAAAACCCTGAGACACGTGTTCGCTAAAATTTGATTCTCTACAACTTTGCCTTTGAAAGTAAATCTCTGTATTGCGTATTTAAGCAAATACTGAAAAAAAACTATCTCTTATCATTTTGGGGAGAGAAATTTATTTTTGCCCATTCCATGGGTCCCAGTGCCCAGACCCCTGACCCGATTCCAACAAAAAAAAAATCTCCAGTTTTTTGGTATCGAATGCTTTCATTTGACACCAAATTGAGCAATTTCCGTGCTTTACTTGCTGAGATATTTGCGAAAAATTTTCACCGACCCTCGAAAAACCATGTTTTTGGTCACTTCCTTGACCATATCTCCGGAACCACTTGATCGATTTTGCTCATCTTCGAACTTGAATCATGGGTTGAATCAAGGTACATGCCCTTTCAGGGAAAAAAAAGTTTAGGCTGATCGGTTGAGCCGTTTGGAAAAGAAGGTGGAGACGGACAGACGGACGGACATTTTTTTTATTGCTGATTCGTCATATTTAGACGATAATAGATGCATCCCCGCCCCCTTCCCACCTCGATCTACCCCATGTTAAAATAAAATTGTTTGTAGTAAACGTATAGGACCTCTTACGAGGACCTCAAAGTACTTTCGGTTCTCTTAGCAAGCATGAAAAACTCAATACATCACGCGAAAACGAGTAGGCTTTGTGATGTAATAGTTATTTGTGTGCCTGTTTTGGACGATGGTTTTTAGGCAATTGCGCGAGTTGTGGACCGAACAAAGGAGGTATACAAGCGAAATTGCCTAAAAACAATCGTCCAAAACAGGTACACATACAACTTTACATGCAAAGGGTGAAATCCCAAGAAAATTAAAAAAAAATGCCCTCATTTTCGGCCCCGTCGCATGTATTTATTTATTTATTTATTTATTTACTGCATCAATGGCCGAAGCCTCCTGACTGTATACAATTAATTATGATAATGACAATAAATTAGCTTAACACAAAAAAAAAAAAACATAAATGAAGAGCAGGTCCGGAAGTGAGTTGCCGACCCAGTCGACCCGTCGGAGTCAACAGTCACCCCTGCCCATCGTCAAAATTACTTTATTTATAGTTGTTATACAATTAAAACAGCATCAATTAGACGAAAATAGAAAATTGGAAATGAAAAAAGCCCGTCGTTGCATCAAACACCGCCATATCGTGTAGCCACCTGAAATAAAAAGGATTAGCGGAAACTAGTCGTCTAGACTAGCTGTTTTTGCACAAGTCGACGTGACTTAGAGTTACACTTGAGAGTCGTGAGACCCAATTGACTAATCAGCTTTTGATTAGATTGAGAACCAAAGGTTCAGTTTATGAGATTCTGATCTTACCATTTAGTTTATATGTGATTTTTAATTTCCTAATAGTCAACTTGAACGATTCACGTGGTATGTTTTGAAACCACAGCAATGAAAAGCGATTAAATGCCATGCACATGTTATTGATAGGCTCATAAAGACCACATTTAGTCCTGTGTTTGTCAACTACGAGAAAATCATCAGCACAAGTGGGCCAAGTGGAATTTCGCATGATCTTGCTTTTGATTTTAGGTGCGTCGATGGTTCCATTCATCAGATCGGATACGAAAAGTGAGCAGGCGTTGATTCTGCGTCGGGCAAGTGTTTCGATATTGATCGATTCACATCTCTCAATATATGGCGGAAGCTTGTGGTTTTCATCCCGCTTCACCGTCCGCCTCAGTGCGTACATCAAAAATTTTTTCTGAAAAGATTCAATTCTGTCAACAAATGTGTCTTGATAAGGATGCCAAACAACTGAAGCATATTCTAAGTAAGAACGGACATAGGCAAAGTATATATTTTTTAAAGTTTTAATATTTTTAAATTGCTTACAAGTTCTCATAACAAAGCCAAGCATTGAGTAAGCTTTTGCAATTATATATTCGATGTGTTTACTGAACGTCAGTTTTTGGTCCAAGAGGACTCCCAAATCTTTAATTACCTTAACACGAGTCAACGTAACATCATCGATATTTTAACCAAACTTAATCTTGGATCTCCTTCGTGTGAAGGAGATTACCTTACACTTATCAACGTTCAAATAAAGTTGGTTGATTTTACACCATTGTAGAAACCTGTTCAAGTCACGTTGAAGAGCACTTGCGTCAAGAACATTTTTAATTCTCATGAAAATTTTCAAGTCGTCAGCATACATTAGGTAAACTGACGTAGAGAAGACTTTAGTAGCGTCGTCCATGAATAATATGAACAAGAGAGGGCCAAGATGGCTAATGTAAATGGCTATTAAATACGTTCAAGTCTTTTCGTATCATCAACTCTGTTTTCCATATCTATTCTGATGCGTACCGGGAGGTGCGGGAAATGATTTAAAAAACTAGCTTTCCGTTTGCATTTTCAGTATTTTCCTATTTTTTTATAATTTACAAGTTATAAAATTAAGTCGCTTAACATTGACTTGAAACAATTGCATTAGTTGTTTTGTTTTATCGTTTCATCCAAAAAAGCAAAACTAATTGATCGAAAATCCTTAAAGTAGAGCCACACTACGACAAGTTGCACAAATATTAGAAGGAATGAATTGACCCATAATTTTAATTGCATATTATTCCCTTCAATTTTACAGAGTTGTACTGACATTTTTAAAATAAGCAATACACAGAGCGTGTCTATTAAATACACCAGATTAACATGCACTTCAAGATATTTTCTTTATAATCAAAATCCATCGCCGGAAATTTTTTTCGCCGGAAAAATGAGAACATTCCAAAAAGTTTTTTTTGTGTTTCAAAGCTGTAAGCGTCACCCCAATTGATATCAGTTGTTTTGGAAGAAGGGACGAGGACTTGCGTTACGTTTCCCTTTTAAAAAGGGGTTTTGTTGTGATATCCAGATGACATATAAAATAGAATAATTGGAATACGCGTCTGTAGAAGTTCTTTTTTATCCAATCGGGGGACTATGTCCCTCCTCTTCGGATCGGGATACAAGCTTCCCCTCGAGGATAAACAAATTTCCATACAGATGCTTAATCTTCTATTAAAAAATGTATGTTAGAATTAATAATTATGGATGCAGGATTTTGATTATAAAGAAAATATCTTGAAGTGCATGTTAATCTGGTGTATTTAATAGACACGCTCTGTGTATTGCTTATTTTAAAAATGTCAGTACAACTCTGTAAAATTGAAGGGAATAATATGCAATTAAAATTATGGGTCAATTTATTCCTTCTAATATTTGTGCAACTTGTCGCAGTGTGGCTCTACTTTAAGGATTTTCGATCAAATGGTTTTGCTTTTTTGGATGAAACGATAAAACAAAACAAGACATGCAACTTTTTCAAGTCACTGTTAAGCAACTTAATTTTATAACTTGCAAATTATAAAAAAAAAGGAAAATACTGAAATGCTTTCCGTTTGCTAGTTTTTTAAATCATTTCCCGCACCTCCCGGGTCATATGGTTATGGTTATGCATATGTTTTTTTCAAATTTCGATTTATGGATTAAAAGTGTGACGCAGTTCTTAAGTCCACTTTTAAAATTAATGATAATAATGAAATTCGATTTGGAGACGCTTGCGATAAAAATACACGAATGTTATCTTTTTCTTCGAAAAATGTGTCGAAAAACTGACTTCACGGAAAAAATCTCTTCTTTATAAAATTGCATCTCAGTTTCGTAATTAAATTACACAATCCAAAATGTTCTAAACAAACGTTTCATTTAATTCAGGTACTTTTAGTTCAAAATTTCTTTGTCACGTGACAGGTGACGCTCCTAATTTCCTTTGTAGCAAATATACGAGTGGAGAGAAAGGGTAAAGTTTCACTTTGAGAGTAAGTCGCACCGGTTACGAGCGCTCTACCGTTCTTTCTTTTGTTCGCTTTTAAGGACAAAGAGGAAGACAATACGGGGCTCGTAACTAAAGCGCTGGTGTTTAGATCCGTACGAAGAACGTAGTGCTATTGCGTTTACCACGACGTTTGTAACCCATCGAATTTCGACCCGGGAGTAGGGGAGAGCATCGATCATGGTCCTTAGATGACGAATCAACAATAAAAAAATATCCGTCCGCCCGTCCGTCAACACGATAGCTCGAGTAAAACTCAACCGATTTTCAAAAACTTTTTTTTTCCTGAAAGGTAATCAAAAATCTTTTATGAGATTGAATCTGGGCACTGTCGGCGCAAGGGCCGCTGAGCTAGGACCGTTTAAGTGGTTTTTGGTCTTTTACACATAACTCGAGTAAAATGTTTTTTGTTTGAAAGATCTAGGCATGACCGACAATTTAAAAAAGAAACTTTTGCCTGTGCTTAGGGCTCAAGTGGGCCTCATGTCGGTCCTAAGGTCGGCCCTAACCAAAAAAAATTTTTTTTTGCTATGTTGCAGAGCAAATTGAGGAGAACATTTTTCTTTATTTGTGAGTCAATTTTGTGCTTTCGGGAAGGTCTTTTTACACCGTTTCTTGGGACGCGTTTTTTTTTAAGTATATTATCTATTTAGTTCACATAGATAAGGTCCTAATTTCAAGACATATTAGCGTTTTCAGGCACATTCTCCGGCAGAGTAGCAAGCACTTTAGGTATTTGGAGGTTACAATTAAATACAAATACAATTTTTACCCAAGACTATGTTGTGGGGTGTCATTATAAAGTAAAAACGTCAACTTTTCCAGAAAAATAGATTGAGAACAGTTAAGTATTGCGCGTAGATCACCGACCTCCAAAGTCTTCCCGGCAGTGTAACATTTCAACTTTTCGCGTATTCTAACTCACTTTAGTCCTAGTCCAGATTACTAAGCATCGTTTTAGATACTAGGGACCATGGCCTAAACAACCACACCTATAAGCCTTTGGACCGGCGCTGGAGTTTTTTTTTTAAATCGCTTTTCAAAAGTTCCATTTTTTCGATAATAAACAGTTCCAGGTCCTCAGACACATTCACCTTCGATGCAAATAGGCATTAGGGTGTAGCGTTTTTGAAAAAATATTTTATTTTTTGAGGCCTGGGGGTATGAATGATCCAGAATTGTCCACTGATTGTTTTACAAGTCGAAGTTTTTTTTTACTCGTCGACCTTCCCATGCGCACGCTATTTTTGTGAGTTTTTGGTACTTGTCACCATAGTACGACTCCTCCGGCTAGACGGCTATATTAGAAGTCAGTGTATTTTGACGATAATTACTCCTGAGATACGTGGCCGCAAATTAGCGTTCGAAGCCGTTCCAAATACATCGACCTTAATAGTCCCTTAATAGAAATATTGCCGACGCTGACTTTTTAGTAAATTTTCAGACTTTGAAGGCCTGTCGATCCTATGAATAGTGAGAAAAAATATTGTGTTATATCTTGTTTTGTTAGGGCTGACAAGAGCTTTCAAACGCGTATATGGTTGGCCATATATGTGCATTGGTTAGATACTTATGTGCTGTCTTAAGTGTGAAAAAGTCGAAAAAATTGGTTGAACGAAAAAATGGTTTTCAAAAATCTCATCGAAATCCGTGTGCAATCTGTTGCCAATCGTTCCTAATGTTGCTAGAATAAACAAATAAACGATTACGATTAGCAAGGGATTGCACACGGATTTCGATGAAATTTTTGAAAACCATTTTTTCGTTCAACCAATTTTTTCGACTTTTTCACACTTAAGACAGCACATAAGTATCTAACCAATGCACATATATGGCCAACCATATACGCGTTTGAAACCTCTTGTCAGCCCTAACAAAACAAGATATAACACAATATTTTTTCTCACTATTCATAGGATCGACAGGCCTTCAAAGTCTGAAAATTTACTAAAAAGTCAGCGTCGGCAATATTTCTTGATAGTTATCGGCAGGAAGGTCGATGTATTTTGAACGGCTTCGAACGCTAATTTGCGGCCACGTATCTCAGGAGTAATTATCGTCAAAATACACTGACTTCTAATGTAGCCGTCTAGCCGGAGGAGTCGTACTATGGTGACAAGTACCAAAAACTCACAAAAATAGCGTGCGCATGGGAAGGTCGACGAGTAAAAAAAAACTTCGACTTGTAAAAAAATTAGTGGACAATTCTGGATCATTCATACCCCCAGGCCTCAAATAGTTATTTGTGTGTCTGTTTTTGGCGACTGATTTTAGGCAATTTCGTGTGTTTTAGACCGAGCAAAGCGAGGTCTACATGCGAAAGTGCCTAAAATGAGTCGTCCAAAACAGATATACAAAAAATTTTTCATGCAGAGGTCCAAAATCGAGAGAAATTTATAAAATTTCCTTCGATTTTGGCCCCAAGGCATGAAACAGTAATTTGGATGACAAGGGATGAAAGTAAGAAAATTCAAACCCGTGTGAAGCTTGCAGCCCGAACCGAAGGTGAGGTCGGCAATCACACGGTTTGAATTTTCTTACTTTTGCCCCGAGTTATCCATACTATTTTTTATCACAGAGACAGCGGAAGGTTTGTACTTTAGCCACGAAAAAACACTGATGCATTCTGAATATAGTATTTTTCACGCAAATGATTGGGGTTGAACGCACAAAAATGCAATATTCCCATTTACGAACAACATCACTGAATAACACTGTTGTCACTTGGCAAGGACTTAAATTTTTTGAATTAAGTCAACACAACACAACATTATTCCCATAATTGTTTCCATTATAATACCGGGTTTTTCATATGAAGGTGAACAGGACCATCCTTTTATCTCTTTCATACGTACCATCGAAGAATGAGAGGATCATAGTAGGCTGTACACTTTCAGGTATAATAAAATATTTGCTTAACAGCCAATAAAATATATGAATCCGTCAATGAAAACACAGCAAACAATAACTTTACAAAATAACAACAAACTTACTTTGACGCCATATTTCATTGTTAACATTGATTCCCTTTACGACTTCGTGTTAAGTAAATCAGAAAAAATTTGGGAAGTGATTATAAATGCTCTAATATTATTAAACCAGAAACAACCGCTGGTTAATATGTAGCGCTTAAAATCAAAACCACTTCTGTGATGGCAACCTTCTTTCTTTCAAGTGAACAAATTTTAGTAGTTCATTGACGCAAAGAGGGACGAAAGTTGTTCATTTGTAATATTTTCGTTCTCTTGGCTTCCTTCTTTTACTTTCGCCCCGTGGGATGCATTTTTTTACTTTCGTCCCTGATTTGAGGGGCGAAAGAACAAACTTTCGCTGCCTCTGTGATAAAAAAATAAAATATTTTTTCAAAAACGCTACACCCTAATAGGCATCCACACTTTTTGCATCAATGAGGTTTACGTAATATATAAGTTTCAGATCAAAGCGATTCATCTTTGCGAAAATATTAAACAAAATTGTTTTTCGCCACCCGTTGGTAGACCATTTTTCTTACACTTGTACAGCTCATATATGGTCGCTAACAGAAAAATATTATTTTACAGATTTCTTGGATTGGTCCAAGGAATCAATGGGC
This sequence comes from Pseudolycoriella hygida, assembly GCA_029228625.1. Lineage (NCBI taxonomy): Eukaryota > Metazoa > Arthropoda > Insecta > Diptera > Sciaridae > Pseudolycoriella > Pseudolycoriella hygida. Next base: position 150,248,004 of record CM055403.1, read on the forward strand.
CGAAAACCACAAAAATCGGTGAGGTGTTGTATTTTTTTTTTGTTCGAAGAATTCGCAGATTGACTCTTAAATACGTTCAAGTCTTTTCGTAACATCAATTCTGTTTGCCGCATCTATTTTGATACGTACGGGTCCCTTCATATGTTTTTACCCTGGATATGTGACCCGTACGAAGCATCCAGCGCTTATGCATTTACGGCGACGTTTGTCATCAATCGAATTTATACCTCGGAGTAGGAGGAGCGTCAGAAATGACCCGTGATAAGTGATGTTGTTAGTGAGCTCTCTTGTGGTGACGCAACACTATTTCGACTAAAAAGTAACAGACCAGAAAGTATAGGTCCAAGTGCTGTCCCCAAGGGAATTTAGCAAAGGATTGGAAGAGTTTTTTAAACAGTTAAACTTCGGACGGTTTAAGTAATCTATTTCAGAAAAGTTGATAACATTCATCGGCACTCCTTGCGTCGCACTACGGGCCAATCGTATATTAGTGAATTATATGAAAAACGCATTTTGTAAGCTGAATTTTTTTCTGTAGTTTACTTTTTGAAACCTAATTCGACATTTTATTTAACTCTTAGAAAGAACTATGGGCGAATCAGCGGTAAATATAAAAATTCGAACTTCATACGGACTTTAGCCTTGTAGCGAATTTTGTTATTATCCCATTTCCCGATCGCTTCTAACTATTAATTGGGTTTTCATTTGAAAATACACCTTTATATCACTTTAAACATTTTTATGTTTAGTTGTCTCTTCCATTTGCACCAATCGCGGGTTGTCTGGTATGCGAGATTCGAGTCTTCGACCAAATCCAACGTACCAGGATATCATAATAGGCGTGTGTAGAATGACAACTAATGCCCGGTGTTGCTACCCTTCGAATTTCGTTTTCTTATGAAAACACACCTTTTCACCCGCCTTTCCTATTATTCTCCGCAGCAATGGAAGAGTGTGTGGTAATTTATGAAGAAAATAACTAGCCTAAGTTGATTTAGTTTATTTGCGGTTACGATGACAGTATCAAACAAGACCTAAGGATGATTTTTGTTTGTCTTTCGAAGCACATTTAAAAGAATTTCTGCTTAACAGTGCATGGCAATGTATACCCTAGACGTGATGACAATAAAAATGTCGGACCTTTTGCATTAACACCGAAAAATGGTACTATCGTGTGTAACATAAGAAATTACTTTATAATTCAGATCACATTTGGAAAACAAAACGCACAGTGGTTTTAGAGAAAAGTTTCCGAAGGAAAATTAAGTTTGTCAATAAATTTTGTTCGTTTCGAAAGTAACTTCAAAGAAATTCTGTAGTTAGTAGTTTATGCATGTCAAGACTTTAATTCGTGAAAATCACAAAGAAAAGCTACCCGCGTGTCGGATCAACGTTCACAGTTTTCGTGAGACAAAATTTTCAAGGAATGGGCTTCGAATGTAATGTTGGAGATTTCAAATGGAAGCACATGAGACATGCAAAAATTCTGTACACGTTTTCTCAATACCATTGGAAAATCGCACACCAAGCACAAAAATTTCTAATTTCACAGTTATATGTGGAATACAAAATCCGACAAAGGTAAATTCTCTTCGTTCCAAAAATGTTCATCAATGAACAAAGCAAATATTCATTTAATTAAATGTTAATCCTATTCATATATGAACAATGGAACAGGATTTTTGTCTCGATTTCTGTTGTACTGTGTTCGAGGAACTTACTTTAGTAAGAAGTAAGTAGAGTAACTTGAAACGAATCATGTAAAGGGACAAACAGAGGGAAAGCCTTTTATGGACCATTTTAATTCAAAGAGTGAATTGTCCATGGTGTTATCCAAAAAACTGTATGGATGTATGTGTTGCTCTTTTGTCTTTACCACCAGCAATACATGAGAAATACATTAGAAATTTATGTTCAACCCGCTATTTCGGACGGTTTTTCAATAATATGAAAATTTTGTTTGACAACATTGTTTGAATAGCCGCTACGTATCATGAAAATCCATACACACATCCACACAACACACATCCACACAACACACATCCACACAACACACATCCACACAACACACATCCACACAACACACATCCACACAACACACATCCACACAACACACATCCACACAACACATATCCACACAACACACATCCACACAACACACATCCACACAACACACATCCACACAACACACATCCACACAACACACATCCATACAACACACATCCATACAACACACATCCATACAACACACATCCATACAACACACATCCATACAACACACATCCATACAACACACATCCATACAACACACATCCATACAACACACATCCATACAACACGCATCCATACAACACATGTATACATACTACAGTAAAATCTTTGACTTTTCACATCTTTCACCGTGATTCTTGTATTTCGAGTTGAATTTTCATTGAAATCTGCAAACGAAATTCTTTCAATTAATCCGGATATTTGCTCGTTTAAATTTCGAATGAAAGCCTGTTTGGCTTAAATAAGAAAATTGTTTTGAGATCTGCCTATCCCTTGCCGTGTTTTGCCAATTCCTCACTCCGAGCGTCCGAAGATCTTTTCCGGCACCATCAATCCATCTAATTTTTGGGCGATCAACTCTCTTCGCCCTTTTGGATCGTTACGGAATAATTTTAAGGGGCCCTGCTCTCATCCATGCGTGCTAAATGACCCGTCCACCTCAGCCTTGATTGCGAATGGAGGAAAAAAGACTTTTCTTTCCACCTGTCGTCTTCAGTGCTGGTCTAAAAAGTGATGTTCAAATGTAAGCAGAAAACGCGCTTTTCCGGATGCAAATTTGGTGAGGAAATAGGGCGTTTTTTGCCCGTCTGCGCGAGAAGTTATTTTGTATGATAAGAGGACATTTGTTTACTTATTTTGATTTACTTTCCAACGATGAATTTGATCGAGAAATGAGTTGCATACCAGTTTCTTGTACAAGTATGTTATGTGAATTTTCTTCGTAATTTTTGATTTAGAATTTTCCCAAAAGAAAATTCATACTTGCTTCATGATTACATCCAAGTGTAAAATCAATCGAAAGAAACTTTCTCCATCACATTTGTCGTGTGGGGTATCGTTGGAAAGGTAGTTCCGTCTTTACGGGAAAAATAAATTTGGAAGGATTGGGCAAAACAGGTGGCGCTGACGACGCTTTAAAGAACATAAAATGCAGGTTTTGATTTTTCCCATCGACAATTTTTATTACAATATTTTTTTTTCGGAATCTCCCCTCACCCTCGAGCGTGACGTCATTTATGAACACCCCTTTACGGTTCATCTTCTGAAGATTAAAAAAAGAGTTTAAACGTATGCAGAGGACCCGTACGTATCAGAGTAGATGTTGCAAAAAGATTCGTTCTTACCTAGTAAGTAAATCTTAAGTGTATGAAATTGCGTCGACGTCAAATTGGATTGGAAATTGCCGAGAGGGCAATATTGAAAAACCGTCCGAAAAATCGAAAGAACCGAGTTTTTTACCACTTTTTCGACCCTAACTTCGAAAGTTTTCAACCGATTCCGCCCAAATTCATTCTTGTAATCAATTTTTCGATTTTCTTTCAGGAAAAAAAAAAGTTTTTGAAATCGGATAAGATTTACCCGATTTATGTAGAAAAAAACACGTGGGGCCTTAGTAGAGGTTTAGTTTTAGGGCCCTGGCTGAGTCCAAAAACCCAAAATTGAAAGTCTATATGATGTCAGACATGCCCAGATCTTTCAAACACAAAAAAAAGTTTATCAAAATCGGAAAAGATTTACTCGAGTTATGTACAAAAAACCAAAAACCACTTAAACTGTGGTGACCATGTCATCACATATTTTCATATTCCATATTTTATTTTCATCTCGCGTTCCGCGCATCAGAATCGGCACACCATTCTGACCGCGCGCCATTCCGGCTGAACATTCTGTTCAGTACCGAGAAATATTCTTAGAAAATAAATTTTTAATTTTATCATTTTCAATTATGATAAAATATCACACAATACAAATTGTTACCGAATTTGATTCGAGATATTGTTTCGCAATACAATATGCTAAAGGGTTGAATACAAATTGTTTATAATGATATCAAACAATTTGTATCATTTGTAAAGCATATCCCAACAAAAACCTCTTAAAAGGTGAAGTGTGACGCAGTCCCTAATGTCCACTTCCAAAATTAATGATATCAGTTGAGGTAACGCTTACGCTGAAAATACGCAAGAAATGACGATGCAAACAAAAAACTTTTTAAAAAATTCAAATGTTTGAAATTGCGTCACAAATGCCAGAGCCAACGACGAAATAATTTTTCTGTGCTTTCTGTGTTTTTACATAGCAAAAATTTGACCTTATTGATGCCTGACTTTTGAGGATAACATTTTAATGAGTTCAAAATTAATTTTTCAAACTCTTCTAAGATGTACCCAACTAACTTTATTAACTTAGTTTTTGAGAAAATTTTGCATGTGAAAACTGAAAGTGTGGAAAAATTATTACGTTGATGGCTCTGGCATTTGTGACGCAATTTCAAACATTTGAAATTTTTAAAAAATTTTTTTTTTTGCATCGTCATTTCTTGCGTATTTTCAGCGTAAGCGTAACCTCCACTGATATCATTAATTTTGGAAGTGGACATTAGGGACTGCGTCACACTTCACCTTTTAAGAGGTTTTTGTTGTGATATCAGTAGTTTTAGAAGTTTTTTGTTTTTTTTGGTTTCTTGACCGTTTCATTTGAACACCTCCGATTTTGACCAACTTCTGCGCCTCGGCGACCCCACTTTCTATTCATCAAAATGATGCCGAAGTCAATATCTGTCGATTCCGACGAAAAAAAATTTTTGGCGAAAACTTTCGCCTCTATTTGGACCAACTTCCGCGCCTCGGCGACCCCACTTTCGATTCATCAAAATGATGCCCAAGTCAATATCTATCGATTCCGACGAAAAAAATTTTTTGGCGAAAACTTTCGCCTCGATTTTGACCAACTTCCGCGCCTCGGCAAACCTACTTTCTATTCATCAAAAAAATTCTCCTCACCAATCTCTATAACTTTCCCGAAAAAACCAACTGTCTAGCTATT
>CM055403.1:150253600-150273760 GCA_029228625.1 Pseudolycoriella hygida
TATTGTCACTCCGGAGCTAAAATTCGAAAACTCCGAGCATTACCTAAAAAACCCTCAAAATTGACCACTTTTCCACATGCCACGGCTTTTCCAGAATTTTCGTGGAAAAGCGGCATATGAAATTTTTCATTTGGGACCGAGACTGACAATTTCTGACTGAAAATTTCAGGAAGATCGGCTGTCTAGTTCTCGAGATCGAAAATTATTAATAGATAGATAGATAGATAGATAGATAGATAAAGTTAGAAAACTTATATTTTGCTCATAGTTTCGTTTCTGTTGATTGACCAGCTGGTGCACTCATACATAGAAACATAGAAAAATTTTTGCTTCTGTTGTATGTTCTTCAACTGGTTTATTGCCGTTGTGTATGAAAAGAACACTACTACATGAGCCTTTTGTTAACTGCACATGCTGCAAATAATTATCATTTTTTATTAATTTTGAACTAAATTGAAACCAAATCAGTTCAATATTATTAAAAACATATCAAAAAACACTCTTATTGTTTTAAGTAAAAAAAAATAACGGCGAAAGAATTCGAAATCTCATCTAATTTGCAAAAAAGTACCAAGCCACAATAATTCCACTGAGCCATTATTTGATTACAAAACCCGTTCTGTCTTTTGACCATATTCAATTCATTCACTCATTCACTCAAGTGTCCATGCGTATTTAGAAAAATGATTTAATTGCAACTCTAAAAGAACACATACATGCAAATTACACACATTTCGCATTATGATTTCGTTATTGAAGGGATTCTATTTCATATTTATTTAACTAAATTCATAATCGTAGGGGTGCTTTCGTCAGAAAATTGGTTCCGCTAGGAGTAGTAAATGTAACTTGTTTGGTAACGTAAATCGTTTTTGGTGAAAAACTGTGGAACTAATTTCTTTTCTGGAAAATTGAAAATCAATTCTCCGGCCGGGAAAGCGATTTATATGAAAAAATTAAAAATGAGTATTTTTCAAATTTTCTTTCTATGAAGAGATTGATCTAATGTCGACATTTCGTGGAAGAAATTTATTTTATAAAACAAAATGGAGGGAAACTGTAACAAATACAAATCGATTTTGATAAAGCGGCATTTTGTGAAATGGTCAAGATTAGATCTTTCTAATTCTGCCCGGCGGAACTTCATCCAATTGGTGGTTCTGAGGGTATTCAACTTTCCCCGTATTCCAAGTTGCCCGTATTCCAAGTTCCTCGTATTCCAAGTTCCCCGTATTCCACGTTCCCCGTATTGAACGTTCCCCGTATTAAACTTATCTCGTATTACACTTCCCTCATATTCAACGTTCACCGTATTCCCCATACCCCGTATTCAACGTTCCCCGTATGCCAAGTTCCCCGTATTCAACTTTTCCCGTATTCCAAGTTCCCCGCATTCCAAGTTCCCCGCATTCCAAGTTCCCCGCATTCCAAGTTCCCCGCATTCCAAGTTCCCCGCATTCCAAGTTCCCCATATTTCACTTCCCCCGTATTCCACGTTCGTCGTATTCAACTTTCCCCGTATTCCAAGTTCCCCATATTCCAAGTTCCCCGTATTCCAGGTTCCCCGTATTCTACTTCCCCCGTGTTCCACGTTCACCGTATGCAACGTTCGTCGTATTAAACTTTCCCCGTATTCCAAGTCCCCGGTATTCCACTTCCCCCGTGTTCCACGTTCCCCGTATTCCACTTACCCCGTATTCAACGTTCACCGCATTCCAAGTTCCCCGTATTCCAAGTTCACCGTATTCAACTTTCCTCGTATTCGAAGTTCCCCGCATTCTACTTCCCCGTATTCCACCCAATAGAAAATGCCAATTCGTCGAAAGCTCCACCACACCATCCTCCGAACTGTCCGACAATCACCCCTTCACTATTGATACCATTTTCTGCTCTTCATTTTTTATTTTGATAAATGTTTTTTGTAAAATTTCGTCGATTGGTATGGTACGGAGAGCAGATGTGTAACTTTTTTTTCAGAAAAAATGTGAAAATATTTTTCAACAAAATTCAAAAAACTTTTTCACAAATATTGCGAAACAATTTTTCAAAAAATGTCTTCAGCAAATCCATCACCTCATTCCGCTTCAAGCCCTGCACTTCAACTTCTAACTTTTTATGCGTCATACATTTAACGATTGCAGTGTTTCGAATTTCTGATAAACGATGTCCAAAGAAAAGCTCAAATTTTCTTCAAAAAACGACACGACAAAAAGTTTCTACGAAGTCCCCTCTCCTCTGCGGAATCTGACTACTCGAATCGGACGTTTATATCTCAAAAAAACTATATTACGCAGTCTGATACAACGTCTTGATTTTTAAAGTCACATTAACGTTCAATTCACATAAAAAATTTATGTATTTTCTCTAAGAGAGCCTCGAGATATTAAAATATTTCGCATACATGTCTTGTCGCATGAATAATTTTCCTATTTATCAAGTCAACACCATTATGCTGCTTTCATACAACGCTGTCGTTGAAATAATATTCCCTCCTACTACGCTGTGTATCAAGCATACCATTGTTGTATCATACCATCTAAAGGAAATTTATTTTGGAAACTGTCAATAAACACTGAAAATAAAGATTTTGGGCTGATTTTCTTATTCCATTATTTATATGAAATAGGGATTTGGTTTGATCTATGTCTGAATTTATAAGTATAAAATAGAGAAAAGAAACTTTTCATCGAATAGCGATAAACATTTATAGAGATTTTGCTGTGTGCTTCTTCTAGTTTGAATGCTTTCGAATAAAAATAGCTCTGCTGGAAGTAGAGGCTGCTCTTTGCAAAATTTAAGAAATAAATGATGGTAATATTTTCATTAATTTATTAGTTGGAAAACGGAAAAATGGATGAAAGTCTTCATAAAGATTTTCAGTTGTGCACCAAGTGGCCCAACTGATGAAGTCGTAGATCTTTACCATAGGTACGTAAGTTAAGGTTGAATACGACGTTGAGGTAAAGTCTCGTGTGACTCGGAACATTGCGGACGTGTTTTTGCGACGCTCTCTCAAAGTATTTTTCTTGATGTGTAACTCTGTGATTGTTGTTTCATTTTGCACTATCTAGCTTTGATTTCTTTCATACAATTCTAAATTAAATTGTGTAATTAATAGTGAATTTTTTTACATTTCATTGTAAAATCTCTATTGGATTCAAACGACACATGTCGTTTATACACATTGTCTTATTGTTCTCTTTGTTGTCGAACATGTGCTTTTATAAAAAGTGATTCTTTTGCTCGGACTAAAAGTTAAATTACTGGTGTAATCGTCGTACAAAACGTTCTAAAGAACTCGTCGCCGTATGGCCCTATGTCGGGACTCTTATTGAGCCCGACTCTTATGTTCCAAGAACTCTTGCCTGCTGGCTCTTACTTTCGAAAACTGCTTAGATTATTCTTAGACTAGTTTCATTCAATTCTAAGTTATGTAATGGTATAACTAACTGTGAATATGTTTTAAACTCTGGTGTGCAAATCATTGGGTCGCTACGCTAATGTTTTCTTTTTTCGCTACAATCGGCACATGCTTTTATGTATGACTTCTGTAGACTCTCTTTTGTTTTCAGACATGTGCTGTTCGATAACCACGTTTCCGCATATGAGACATTCCATCAAGTGTTGCAATACTGGCGGAAGGTTTGAGCGGATATCTCAAATTTTAAGCCAGGAACGAAAAAATTCATACGAACAATTTTGTTTGTCTTGTATTTGCAATGATATTGCCCTTTCGCACATTCGTTTGCACTTTGGTTGGTTTTTGAGATGTATACTCGAAGCGTTCGTTAGTCGAGAAGCCTTTCATAGAATGTCTCATATGACTCCGTTTCGTTTCTGTCACTTTCATCATTAAGTAGTTGAAAATATATGTTGACAAAAACACACTCGGGCAAAGCCTGAGACAACAGCTATTTGCAATCTGAGGATATCTCGAGCTACATCGCTAGTTTGGGAAAGTCCCACACAACAGTAAATGTCTAACTTAACCCCATAGCCAGTACAATGGGCCCAAACGGTGGCCCCCGTGCGTGCTCTATTCCGGTAGGGCGGCTAACTTTAATAATAAAAAAAAAATGTCTTCTCATGTTTGCAGATAGAAAATGATGGTCTTAAGGTCACTATTGGACCTAAAGAACTTTTCGTTTCCATGTGAATAAACAAATATATGATGATGATGATAACCTTACCTCGGATGTCCAAACGTGGTAAAGGCAAGTCGAATTAATCGGGACGGTTCAAAAGCTAAGAGCGGAACACACTTCTAGGAAATGTACTGTAACATTTCCATTCCTCTAAGAGCGTACACTACTGTCTTCAAGAGAGTCCAAATAGTGAATCAACTTTGAGGTCACTATCATCGTTTAAGCTATCGACTAGAGCAACCCTGGAAATTCTCTCAGGTCACAACGAAGTGACGTTATTTGGGCATCAGAACACTCAGGTACACCAGGGAATGACAGCACGGCATCAGAAGGAAAGTAATTGGACCAGAACGTGCTGTGATCGTTCCACCTGGCCTTATGATATCATTTCTTAAGGAGGAGGAGGTAAGCAAATACCGAACAAGATGGTGTGGCTTATCCGGATGTATGCAAAGGTCGGCGATGCGAAGCTTGTTTTGAACTTGAGCAGAACGAACCTACGCATTGTGGTAGGAATTCTGATGGGTCGTAACGCTCACGTAATTGCCACGCACACAAGATGAAAATTGTGATGTGCAGAGCCCGTGGCAACGAACCTGAGACATCCAGGCATTCCATATTCACCTGTTTGGCGCTGAGCGGACGAGAGTAGAATGTTTCGGAATTTTTCACGTTACGCGCGATGAACAACTGCGGATGGAGATGTCTAACATTTTGACTTTCGTTATAAAAGGCACTGAACTAGAATGGCATTGGAGCTATACGGACTGCCAAATGACGTAACCAGGAGACACTAGATATTGAGACTTCATTGTAGATCTATAATGTAAAATCCAAAATTTCACTGCACCTCACGGCACTTCACTACACCTTATTGCACCTTGGTGCACCGCACTACACCTTGGTGCACCTCACTACACCTTGGTGCACCTCACTACACCTTGGTGCACCTCACTACACCTTGGTGCACCTCACTACACCTTGGTGCACCTCACTACACCTTGGTGCACCTCACTACACCTTGGTGCACCTCACTACACCTTACGCAGGTTGTCAATGGTGAGTCAAGCGCAATATAGTACTCCTTATGTACCTTAGCCTCTGTCCACCTACTCCTACATCCTACCTACACGTGGTGACACCTGTTATAGTGAGCAACCCACATGGACGATCGGGTAACCAACCCCCGGTGTAGTAGTGCGGGTCACTTAGCCGAAGGATGAGGGGGGATGTCTTCGGGTAGTACCTAAACGCTACGTATAGGGAGGGCCGAAGACAGTTAGGCGCTATCAAGATGGGATGGCGGCTTAGCATGGTGGCGGAGGATCTCGACGGTAAGAGACAACGGCAACATGCACAGTCCTAGTTTGCTGGACTACCATCATGAGTGGAGTGCCACGGGCACATTAAGGCCAACGCCAGTAAGGTCTTAATTATGGCATACTGGCAAAGCATTGGACATGGACACTGAACACGGATATTGAAATGAGTAGAATGCAATGGGCTGACAACTGTGGTATTCTACTACCTTAATAAGGGAGGGTGACACCTTCACGAAACGGCTAGTGGGCTAATATCATGGTTGCCCCCGTCCCGGTAAAACCTTGGCAGGCCTCCAAGTACGTTCGAAAACTCGTCCTGTGAAAAGGAGGTGTAGGCTCAGATGTACATTCCTGACTAATACCGATCGCGGTGCCCCATGAAGGACCGTGTCAACCCTAGCATGGCCTCACTGCTTGCATAGATAACCATGAGATTACGAAGGTAACTACACTACGAGATTGAGATAGCGGCTTGGAGGGGGGACCCAACAGCATGGAAGGGAACACTTTGAAGAATATGGGGAACAAAGGGAATATTAGAGAAAATCAAGCAGGGAACCAGCAGAGGAAATCGGAGGATCAGGGGATGGATCAATCTGAGACTCAGGTGTATGCCGTGTTCACAAAAAGCTCGAAGATGACGAGGTCACCCGTGAGAGTGAACGAGCGAAGGAGAGAAGGTATGCAGGCCGTCGATCTCAGTGAGTCAACGCCGACAAAAATGGAGTTGGTCAAAAAATTGGTGAGAGAGTTGCACGAATTTATACAAGATAAAAACAATGTGCACACAATAATTAGGACGAAGGTGGTCGGTATACGGGCATGCCTAAACGAAGTAGAAGAGGAAGTCAAGTCGTGGAAGCGGAGATCAGAAACAGCTGAGAGTAAATCTGACACGAAGAAGACAACAGACGAAGTCATGGCGGTGCTAGCTACCTCAAGTACGTCAAAGAGAAAGCAAACGCCGGACGCTACACCCACACCCAGAAACGCGGCAAAAAGGAGCAAAAATGACAAGAAGAATACGGAAAAGACCACAAAGAGGCCGGACGCACAAACCCCGAAGCCCAGTCTTGGCGAGTGGAGGGAGGTGAAAAATAAGAAGAAAGAGAGGAATGAGAAATCAAAGCTTAAAAGACTGAGACCGAAAGCTGATGCTCTGATAGTGGCGGCAGAAGAAGGAATGACGTACGCTGATATCCTCAAAAAAATCAAAGGTGACGCAGCTCTCAAGGACCTGGGCGAAAAGCTATCGAGAATAAGACGAACGCAGAAAGGCGAAATGCTATTAGAGCTCAAGAAGGGCCCAGATATTAAGAGCGCAGATTATAAAGACCTAGTGAAGAGGTCACTGGGCGAATCAGCAAAAGTGAGAGCGAGGTCCCACATGACGACGATCGAGTGCAGATATATGGACGAAATCACGACAAGTGAAGATCTTCAAAAAGCTCTGAAAGAGCAAGGTGACATCAATGACGAGCTAGATTCAATGACGATACGCATGAGAAAAACGAGAGGCGAACTCCAAACGGCGGAGATAAAACTTCCACTGGACGCAGCGATTAAGATTCTCAAAATCGGCAAGATAAAGGTGGGCTGGACTGTATGCCCGATAAGGGAAATGCAGCAGCTAGACAGGTGCTTCAGATGCATGGACTTTGGGCACCAGGCAAGGAACTGTAAGGGGGAAGATAGATCCAAGCTCTGCAGGAGATGTGGAGGAGAAAACCACCTAGCAAGAGAGTGCACAAACCAGCCAAAGTGCCTGCTGTGTACGTCAGAGAGTGACCACGTGACTGGTGGAGCGAGATGCCCAGTCTTTAAACAGGCGCTTAAATCTAAGACGAAACGAGAATGGAAGTGATCCAAATAAATCTTAATCATTGTGACATGGCACAACAACTTCTTTGGCAAGCCACAGCGGAAAATAAATGTGACGTAGCAATTATTGCAGAACCGTACCGTTGCGATAGAAAGAACGGTAACTGGGTTGTTGACAGAGCCCGGATGGCCGCAATTTTGACGACGGGAAGGTATCCCATACAAGAAGTGGTATCAGACGCTCATGAGGGATTTGTGATAGCAAAAATTGACGGAGTGTATACTGCTAGTTGTTATGCACCACCAAGATGGAAGATTGTGCAGTTCGAACGAATGCTGGAATTAATGACAGGAGAGCTAACGGGACTAAGCCCAGTTAACATTGGAGGAGACTTTAATGCATGGGCAGTCGAGTGGGGTAGTAGATTGACAAATGAAAGAGGCTTCATGCTGCAAGAAGCGCTAGCGAGGCTGAATGTGGTCCTGGCAAACGTGGGAGACACAACTACCTTTCGCAAGAACGGACGAGAGTCGATTATTGACATTACATTCTGCAGTCCAGCACTAGTGCCCAGTCTGAATTGGAGAGTGGATGAAGGGTACACATATAGCGACCATCAGGCACTGAGGTAGACCGTAAAGAAGGGCGCGGTGTCGGTAAGACAGACGACTCATGAAAAAGAGAGAAGATGGAAGACGGGAAATTTCGACGAGGAAGTTTTTAAGGAATACCTCCAAGCAGAAGACGAACACGAAGAGAAATCGGTAGGTGAATTGACGAAAACCATGGTGCTTGCATGTGACGCGGCGATGCCAAGAAGGATAGAGCCGAAGAAAGGACGAAAAAAAGCATATTGGTGGAACGAAAAAATAAGACTCTTGCGCGCGGACTGTTTTAAGACAAGAAGGAGGATGCAGAGGGTCAAAAAGGACGGTGCGGTACGGGCGGCGAGGCATGACGAACATCGAAAGGCAAAAGTAGAATCAAAGCGGGCAATCCAGGATAGCAGGAAACTTTGTCTTAAGAAGCTGTGCCAGGACGCTGATGCGAACCCGTGGGGCAAAGTGTACAAGATGGCGATGGCGCTGATTAGAGGCTCATCGGGGCCAAAAGAAAGTTGTCCTGAGAAGCTAGGCGCCATAGTGAGAGGGCTATTCCCACAGCATGAACAGGTCCCATGGCCGCAAACTCCTTATGACCAGGAGACTGAAGATAGACAAGAACGATCGTTCACTATAGAAGAGATACAGATGGCTGCCAAAAAGACCAAAAATAACAAGGCGCCAGGATCGGATGGGATTCCCAATATAGCTATAAAGACGACAGCATCTACGAAGCCGAACATGTTTAGACTGACGATGCAGAAGTGCCTTGACGATGGACATTTTCCTGATAGCTGGAAAAAACAAAAGCTGGTCCTAATACCAAAACCAAGGAAGCCGCCAGGTAAGCCATCATCATACAGACGTGTGTGCTTGCTAGATGGAATGGGAAAACTGTTTGAGGCTATAATCCTGAACAGACTAAAGAAATACACAGAGGGCGAACGCGGACTGTCAGACGACCAATTCGGATTTCGAAAAGGGAGATCGACGATTGACGCCATAAAGAAAGTGATGGAGATTGCCGACAGGGCGGGAACGAAAAAAAAGACCGGGAACCGCTTCTGCGCTATAACAACGATAGACGTTAAAAATGCTTTTAATAACGCAAGCTGGAGGGAGATAGCTAAGGCGTTACATGCCATGAGAGTTCCCGATTACCTCTGCATGATAATTAAAAGCTACTTCGAACGACGAGTGCTAACATCAACATAACAACGGAAGGACAAAAGATGGTAGACATCACGGCTGGAGTACCTCAGGGATCCATATTGGGACCAACGCTGTGGAATGCAATGTATGACGCGGCGTTACGATTGACACTGCCAAGATGTGCAACGACGATTGCTTTTGCCGACGACCTGATTCTCACGGTGTCCGGAACGTCAAAGTTGGAGGTGGAAGTGGTCACGATAGAGGTATTCGAAACAGTCGAAAGCTGGATGACAAAGGCAAAGCTCAAGCTGGCTCACCAAAAAACAGAGTTCATGCTAGTTAGTAATTGCAGAAAGACTGGACAGATTGTTCTGAACATCGAAGGCAATGAAGTCACATCCACTCGACAATTGAAATACCTCGGAGTCATGCTGGATGTCCGCAGAAAATTCAATAGCCATGTGGATTACGCGTGCGAAAAGGCAATGAAAGGATGATGCCGAATAGGTTTGCACCGCGCAGCAGTATAAGGAGGCTTCAAGCAAGCGTTACCCTATCGATGTTGCGATACGCGGCACCAGCGTGGATAAAGGCGCTGGACACGAAGAGGAACCGGAGGAGATTGAACAAAGCTCATAGATTGGCAAGCATAAGGGTAGCTAGCGCATACCGAACGATCTCCCTGGAAGCGGTGGGTGTAATAGCCGGAATGATGCCAATATGCATAACGCTGATAGAAGATAGTGAATGCCACAGACTGAAGGAAATTGACGGCCAAAACAGAAAAGAAGTCAGGTCGCGATTAAGAGTAAACTCACTGAGACAATGGCAGCGGGAGTGGGACTCCACGGACAAAGGAAGGGGGACCCATAGGCTCATTCCGAACGTAACCACATGGATAGAAAGGAAGCACGGAGAGGTAAATTTCCATTTGACTCAGTTCCTGTCGGGTCATGGGTGCTTCAGAAAGTACCTGCATAGGTGTGGATTCGCAGAGTCACCCTTCTGCACGTCATGTCGTAACGAGGAGGAAACGGCGGAGCACGTGATGTTCGCCTGCCCCCGTTTCGAACAGGAGCGATGTGCGCTGATAGCTGCGAGCAGGCCAGATATGAGTGCCGATAACATAGTGTCAGAGATGTGTCGCGATGAGGAGGTGTGGAAAGTGGCAGATGACGTGGTTGCGAAGATAATGGGGAAGCAACAAAATGAATGGAGAGAGGAGCAACGAAGAGCTGCTGAGAGAGTAAGTGCGTAAGCACAGCCCCTCCCCGAAGTAATGCCGTGAGGCGGTTCCGGGAGACGAGAGCATGGAGAATAAGGAAGGTTTTAGTTGGTAGGTCATCGAAAGATGGAATCCAACACTACCTGGGTCGTCAAACGACCAGGCGCCTATGAAGGTTTCCTCACCCTTAGAAAAAAAAAAAAAAAAAAAAACACCTTACGCACCTCACTACACCTCAGTACACCTTACATTGGGGCCAAAAGAAAAGTGCCCGGATAGGCTAGGTGTCATAGTGAGAGAGCTCTTCCCACAGCACGAACAGATCACATGGCCACAAACTCCTTATGACGATGAAGCGGAAGACAGACTTGAACGGTGGATCACTGTAGAAGAGATCCAGATGGATATTTTCCTCAAATATGGAAGAAACAGAAGCTGGTCTTAATACCAAAACCAGGGAAACCGCCAGACAAGCCATCATCATATAGGCCTATATGCTTGTTGGATGGGTTGGGAAAAATGCTGGAAACCGCGATCCTGAATAGACTAAGAAAACACACGGAGGGCGAGCACGGACTGTCGGACGAACAATTCGGATTTCGAAAAGGGAGATCGGCGATTGAGGCCATTAAAAAAGTCATAGAGACCACCGACAAGGCGCGGAAGCAAAAAATACGGGGTAACCGCTTCTGTGCTATAACGACGATAGACGTTAGAAATGCCTTTAATAGCGCAAGCTGGATAGAGATAGCCAAGGCGCTACATGTCATGAGAGTCCCCGATTACCTCTGTAGGATACTGAAAAGCTATTTCGAGCGACGAGTACTAACGTACGATACTAATGAAGGGAAAAAGACAGTCGACATCACAGCTGGAGTACCACAGGGATCCATATTAGGACCAACGCTGTGGAATGTTATGTATGACACAGCGCTGAGGCTGAAACTGCCAAGATGTGCTAAGACGATTGCTTTTGCCGACGACTTGATCCTCACGGTATCCGGAACGTCGAAGATGGAGGTGGAGGTGGTTACGATGGAGACGCTAGAAACTGTCGAAGACTGGATGACAACGGCGGGGCTGAGGCTGGCCCACCAAAAAACTGAGATCATGCTAGTAAGTAACTGCAGAAAAACCGAACGAATCATTTTGAACATTGACGGGGAAGAAATCACATCCACTCGCCAATTAAAATACCTTGGAGTTGTGCTGGACGACCTCACTACACCTTGGTGCACCTCATTACACCTAAGTGCACCTCATTACACCTAAGGGCACCTGACTGCAATTTGGTGCACCTGACTGCAATTTGGTGCACCTGACTGCAATTTGGTGCACCTTACTACACCTTAATGCACCTGACTGCCCTTTGGTGCATCTTACTGTAATTTAATGCAACTGACTACACCTTGGTGTGTTATGAAATGTAAACCTTGTTTTCTTCGCAAAGTTCTGTTCACATGGCAGCCATAGAGTAGAGCAGAGAGAGGACTGCACTTTTCAGAGCATAAATGTAATTTAACTCAAAATGAAGACTGTATAACAGAAAATATTGTAAATCCCTTCGGTGTTTTCACAGACCCAAGTGAAACTTGAAAATTGTCAAAGCCACGCTAGAAAAAACTTTTTTGGATCCGTACGAAGTACGAGTCCTAAGTGTTTACCACGACGTTGGTAACATGGCGATTTGAGGGGAGGAAGTAAATGGGAAGCATCGATCATGGACAGTAGATGCCGAATATGCAAAAAAAACTTGTCCGTCGGTCCGTCTGTAGACACGATAACGTGACCAATTTTCAATGTTTTTTTTTCCTAAAAGTTATTCGAAAAAGTGAGGTTAAGTTCGGAGATGGGTATTTTCGAGCCAAGTGTCGCTGAGCTAGGGCCGCTTAAGTGGTTTTCAGTCTTTCGTAAATAACTCGAGTGAATCTTCTCCGATTGTCATAAGCATTTCTGCAATTTTTTTTGTTGGAAAGATTAATGAATTGCCAACATTTTATGGAAGAACATTTTTTCACTTTGGGTCACTGAACCTAACTAGAGCCCTAAAAAGGAACCGACTAGGGCCATACGTGTTTTTTAAAGATATATCGAGTAAATTCCATCTGATTTTCGTGATTTTTTTCCATTCGATAGGTAATCAAAGCCTTAAGAACACACAAGAAAAAATTTGGGCCCGAGGCCGGGCCTAAGATGCCCGCTGATGTTAGTGTGGGTCGGTCTCGACAAAATATTTTCGAAAAATTCAAATATTTTGAAAACTATAAGAGATAGGAGATCTGTGTCAAAGGCAAAGTTGTTGGTTTCGGTGAGGCGCCTCTGAGTATGGTCGCGAATTTTAGGATGGGTCGATCTCGACAAAACATTTTTGAAAAATTCAAACATTTGGAAAAGTATTAGAGATAGAAGATCGATGTCAAAGGCAAAGTTGTTGGTTTCAGTGTGGTACATTTCACGATGCCTGTCAATATGGCCGCTAATGTTAGGGTGGATCGATCTAGAGAATATATTTTGGAAAAATTCGAATAGTTTGGAAACTATAGACCGATGTGAAAAACAAACTTGTTGGTGTCGGTATAGCCGATGTCACGATGGCGGTTTACGCAAAGTGTATTGATCTCAACAAAATATTTTCGAAAAACTCCTACACTACTACTTCGGGCGGGTTTTTAAATATTGCCATTTCGGCAATTTCTAATGCAGCTCATAAAAGTTTCTCGACATTGGTTCAGTTGGTTGCCAATCTTAATGAATTTACGATATCTATTCTGATACGTACACAAGTCTCTTAGCAGATACGCACGGATGCCTTACATATATGCTGAATATATGTTGAACTATTAAACCCACATCCCGGGCGAAGCCCGGGTCACAATGCTAGTTAATAGATCAAGTTGTAACAATTTTTCGGCAGCAGTCAATAAATCCAATCCGAAAAGTCGTACGAAAGCACTAAAGTTGTTTGTGGTTTTCTTGTTAGTTGGGAATAAAAAATAATTTAAGGAAAACTTTTTCACTATTACAAATAATCGCCTTGGCAGAGGACAGGAGAGTATGGAGGAGTGTGGTCTATGATCACTGGGTCGCAGTGTAAAGACTGGGGGAAAGAAAGGGACAAACGGTCTATAAAGTTTGATGATGTTGATAACGACTTTTTCTAAGATGATATTGTGTGTCTAAGCATAAACTCATTGACTCCGTTTACTGTAGGAAATTAGACTCTACTACTGCGAACGGACGTGTTAATATTTTTCTCTTATCCCTTTTGTCATGTCATGACCTAAGTCAACAGCTACGTAAACTGATGCATAATATGTGCCATTGTAATTACTCAACGAATTACCCTTCTAAAAAGCAGCATCATCCCTTTAATATGAACTTTACCACTCAGTTATGTCCCACATATGACATGCATGACGACGTTAATAATTATTTATAACAACACGTCAGATTTTATACCTTTGTTCAGTTAAATAAAATGACACTACACACTCATTTATGCTTCTCCATTGTTTCGGATATACTAGCCGTCATAATGAATAACCCTTGAATATGTTACCGAAATACGACATATATTGTAATAATGGCTAATATTTCTGCATAAAATGTTGTGCCACTTTAACCAGTTCGCTTCCACCACTGTAAATATGTAATATATGAATGGTTTTACGTATTTAAGTTTGCGCCCCATTATGCGTCCAATTATACCGCTTGCAGTCGCTTTTGAATGTGGAAAATTCACACTATTTGCGTTATGCGAATAAAATTATTACACTCACATGTTTCTCGGTTTTCTTATTACTATTGCTAGTTAATGAGTCGTGAAATTTGAGAACAACTAACTGAACTGCTTCCTTCAACTTTTATTAAAGAACCATTTCTCGATGTAGGATCTGTTGCGATTTGCAGAAAGACCATTTAAGAACGGGTTAGATCAGTAGTAATGTACTGGCTTTTCACCAAGAATATTCAGGTTCAATCCTGGTGGTGACAAATTCTGCATAGGGGTCTTATGCGTTTACCACGACGTTTGTAACCAGTCGAATTTCGACTCGAGAGTAGGGGGGGGGGGGCACCGATCATGGTCCTTAGATGACGAATCAGCAATAAAAAACATATGAAGGGACCCGTCCGTACGTATCAGAATAGATGTGGCAAACAGAGTTGATGTTACAAAAAGACTCGAACGTATTTAAGTAAATATTGCCTTAACTCTTGAGTGTATGAAATTACGTCACCATAAAATTGTATTGGAGATTGCCGAGAGGGCAATATTGAAAAACCCGTCCGAAGAAACAGTGTAAAAAAACCTTCCGAAAGTACAAAATTGACCCCCAAATAGACAAAAATATTCATCTCAATTTTTCTACAACTTAGGAAAAAACCATTTTTTTGTCTAAGGCCGACCTTAGGACCGACCTAGGGTTTTCAGGAGAGGCCTCGGACACATATTTCGATAGACAAAAATGTTTCCCTCAATTTGCTCTGCAACATAGCAACAAATTTTTTTTTGGCTAGGGTCAAACTTAGAACAGACCTGAGGCCCACTTCAGCCTTAAGCACAGGCACCGGGCCCAAATTTGTTTTTGAATATAGTTAGGCACTGGATTACCTCTCAAATAAAAAAAGAATCAACAAAATAAATTAGGATTTATTCAGCTTATATAAGCAAGCACGTTGGGCCATAGTAGAAACTCAGTTTTAGGGTCCTGACGGAGTCCAAGGGTTTCTAATCAAAAAGCTTTCTGCCATAAAACGGGATCAAACAAAATTTGAAAATCGGAAGAGAGTTACTCGAATTAAGTACAAAAAAACCTATAGAGCGCCAGCAGAGACTCGTTTTTAGTGCCCTATATACTAGGGCCCAATCTCAAAAAAGTTTCTTCATTCTTCGTACGGGTCTAAACATATGAAGGGCCCCGTACGTATCGGAATAGATGCGGCAAACAGAGTTGATGTTACCAAAATACTCAAACGTATTTATGTAAATATTGCCCTACATTAAATTGCATTGGAAATTGTCGATAGGGCGATATTGAAAAACCCGTCCGATGAAATGGTGTAAAAAAACCTTTCCGAAAGCGCAAAATTTACCCCCAAATAGAGAAAAATTTTCTCCTCAATTTTCTCTACAACATAGCAAAAAACCATTTATTGGGCTAGGGTCCACTTAGGGCCCTAAGTAGAGGCCTAGGACACAGAATTCCATAGACAAAAATGCTTACATCAATTTGTTCTGCAACATAGAAAACAAATTTTCTTTGGTTAGGGCCGACCGACCTAAGCCCCACTTGAGCCCTAAGCAGGCACCGCGCCCAAACTCGGTTACCTTTCAAATAGAAAAAATGATTTTTTACACGATTTAAAAATTTTTATTCCATAAAATGTGAGACATTCCTAGATCTTTCGATTAAAAAAAATTTTGAAAATCGGAAAAAATTTACTCGAGTTATGTTCAAAAAACACGTATGGCCCTAGCATAGAACCGTTTCTGGTGCCCTAGCTAAGTCTAAGGACTCAAATCCAAAAAGTTTTCTTCCTTAAATTGTCGGCCATGGCCAGATCTTTCAAACAAAAAAAAATTTTGAAAATCGGAAAAGATTTACTCGAGTTATGAACAAAAGACCAAAAACCACTTAAACGGCTCTACCTCGGCGGCCCTTGGGCCAACAGTGTCCAGATTCAATCCCATAATGGTTATTTACGTACGAGGTAGTAGGCATGTAATTCATTTCCGAGTGACGTATTAAGTTTTTCATGCTTTCTATCAGGGACGAAAGTTGAAAAGTGTAAGCGCTTTCGCCCCGTGGGATTGCATTTTTCTTTTCGTCTCTGGTAGCAAGCATGAAATAGAAGATTACAGTGGGGGGTGCGGAAGTAAGTCATTACATGAGAGATCAATTTTCTGAAATGAGCCAAGCTCAAAAGGGTGTTTTTAAGCAAAAAGCTTTGAAAACTGTTTTTTGACGAGTGTAGTGTAATGTAGTATAGTGTAGTGACGCGTTTTCGGTTGGGACACCGAGTAAAACAGCATACAGTAGGGGATGCTTAATAAATCATCCATTCTGGATAATTTTGTGACATTCGCAAACTCATACGTGTATTTTTAAGCAACTCGCTTTAAAAACTGTTTTTTGACTCCTGTAGTTGTATACCTCGCCTTCGGCTCGTGATACAAACTCTACACTCGTCAAAAAACAGTTTTCAAAGCTTTTTGCTTAAAAACACCCAGTTTGGCTCATTTCACAAAATTAATCTCTCATGTAATGACTTATTTCCGCATCCCCCACTGTAATCTACTATTAATCGGTGTCCCATCTGAAAACGCGTCATTACATGCAGATATACATGAAATGAGAAGTTTCCCTAACATACATGTAATGAATAATTTCCGTGGGGTGCACAGGGAGTTGCGGGGATGGTTAACTATTTTCATAGTAGCTATCGCAAATTTGTATTGTACACTCTTGTCGACTTTATTAATTTAAAACTTTAAGATTTAAAATAAATAGTGAAATTAAATTTAGAAATATATAAATCGCTAGGGAGATTTCCGAACAAATTAACCGATTTTTGAGTTTTACACTAATTTTTCTCATTAGCTCGGCTGTGTGTGGCTGCGGTGGGATCAATTTTTCAGTTGGAACCAAGTTAAATTGGTAGCACGACTAAGTAAAGCCATGAAACATGACGATCAGAACAAATGAAAAGAAGATCTCTAAACATTTGTGTATAAATTATTGATTTTTCAAGCTTTTAACCCATTTTTAAAATTTTTCTTGATGTTTTTAGCTTAAATGTGTCACATTTGCCACATTTCTGTGATGGAAATACTTTTGATGAGTGCCACAACAAAATAATCCATGAAATTTGAAAATGTGAAAAAATGTGATGCACATTTGTTTCACATATTTTCACAGATGTGTCACATTTATGTGAAAAAAATGTGAAAATATGTGAAATGTGAAATTTCGAATGGCACATTCTCCGTTAATATCGCACTTATCTCAAATGGGACTTCATATTCGTAAACGTTATGTTAAAATGTGCCAAAATATGCCTCAAATGGGAGTTTTTAAGTTATGAACAGGAAGAATGTGCGATTCACATAATGGACACATTTGCTTTTTCGCCGAAATTTGCGATATGTGAATGGCACATTCTTACATATAATAACTGTCCATATTCGCTTTGAGGTCACTTTTCAGCGCATTCGAGTCTCCTCTTTACGAATGTAACGTCCGATTTGCCTTAGGTGCTAAAGTAAGGAGGGGATGTGCTATAATAGTGAGGGAGGTTCCACATTTGAAACAAATGTGTCGCAAATGTGATTCACATATGTGAATCACATTTTCAAATTTCATGGATTATTTTATTGTGGCACTCATCAAGAGTATTTCCATCACAGAAATGTGGCAAATGTGACACATTTAAGCTAGCAACAGCAAGAAAAATTTAAAAAATGGGTCAAAAGCTTGAAAAATCAATAATTTATACACAAATGTTTGGAGATCTTCTTTTCATTTGTTCTGATCGTCATGTTTCATGGCTTTACGTAGTCTTGCTACCTATTTAAATTGGTTCCAACTGAAAAATTGATCCCGCCGCAGCCACACACAGCCGAGCTAATTGGAAAAATTAGTGTAAAACTCAAAAATCGGTTAATTTGTTCAGAAATTTCCCTAGCGATTTATATATTTCTAAATGAATTTCTTTATTTATCTTAGAACTTTCAGGTCTAAATTAATAAAGTCGACAAGAGTGTACAATTCATAACAGCGATAGCTAAAACGAAAATAATTAACCATTCCCGCAACTCCCAGCACATATACTTGTAATTTGACTAGTTTTCAGTGGGACATCGATTAAATGATTTTTTGATTACCTTCCAGGGAAAAAAAGTTTTTGAAAATCGGTTGAGTTATCGTGTTGACGGTTGTGGAAGAAACTTTTTTGGATTTGAGTCTTTGGAGTTAGGTAGGGCTCAAGTGGGCCTCATTTCGGTCCTAAGGACGGCCCTAGCCGTTTTAGAGAAAATTGAGGAGAACATTTTTGGAGATAAATTTTTTTTGCTTTCGGAAAATATTTTTACACCGTTTCTTCGGCCGGTTTTTCAATATTGCCCTATCGGCAATTTCCAATACAATTTAATGTGGACCTGAGCATGCCTGACAATTATGTTTTGGACCTTATCATTCAACTGGTTCTGGTTCGTATTTTTTAGGATTTTTTTTTTTTGCGTTTTTGAGATCTAATTTTCAAAAGTAAAGAAAATGCTGCTATCTGACTCTAGTTGACTTGACATTTCCTCAAAAGGTTCATCAATGCAAACTCACAAGTGTTGATCCATCATTTCAAAATAAAATTTAAAATTACATTTCTCCAGTCCTTAGCTGTTAACAGCATTCTCCCCTCAGTATTAAAAACTGTTTGAAGCAAAAGAGAGTATTTTTTTTGCTCACTCAAATACTGCTTGCTGTGTACACTACGCACACAAAAATTGTTTGTGTATTTGCGTAAAAAGCTCATAAAACTCTGCCAAGTTACACGATCACTCAGCTCTATAGAGTCAAAATTCTTATCAGCATATATAATACTCAACTAATTCATAAAGAACGAATCACACACTATACTGGCTTAGTCGAAAGTGAGTGGTCTGACGAAGAAGACTGTGATTTTGCGAAATGGGGAAAATGTTACTAGTAATAATTGTGAAATAGATCTGTCTGGTGAAAAGTGGCAATACCTAATGATTACCGTTGGGGTTGAATTGAGATAAAATGAAATTTTTAAATAATTTGATTGCTTATTGGTTAAAATTCCGTTGTTAAAGCACTCACAACTAAATGTACATAACTAAAAATAACTCAATACTTTAAATTAATTGAAAGAGAATTCTTAGAAAGACGCGCCACGAGGTGAGTCATTTGATTTGTTTTTTTTATTCACATCTCGCACCAATTCTATTATATATATCTACTGTATATGCATGAATGAATGAATTTACTACAGTTTTTCATATCAATGACGTCTCTTCGTTCAATAATCGTTCGATACTTGTCATCATTCTGCTCAAAAAATTTCTTATGTATTTTGTCGAAATTCGCTCAATCTGACCTTGACCGTCTTATTGAGAATGACTAAACTTTGCAATAAATAATTTCCCGGAATTGAATTGTTGTGTTAACAAAAATCGTTCAAGTGAGTCTTTGAGAGAAATTATGGCGAATAGAACATTATTTTCAGAGTGTTCGTCAAAAACAGCTGTTTCATGTTAATGCCTTTATCGATTTTTCGATTGAACAGCTCTTTGTGAAAGTGATAGAAATTCCTTCGTAAAATAAATATTTAAATAATTTATTTAGATTCGTAGAAATTCAATGTAAGCACAACACGGTGCTCTTGAATCACATTTAAACCATATGAGATTTCTATTCAGAAAATTGTTTTTGTAGTCAAAACTAAACTTTAGGCGTAGAGTTTCGTTTCAGAGTGGGATATTTCGATTAGAGATTTGTCAGTATCTTTCTCTGTACCGTGCTGCAGTAACAATTTTTTGCAGATACGGCCGATAAGCCAAGCCTCTGGTCACCACAAATTTTTGGCAAAAAAACTGACAAAAAATTCATCAACGAAAATATTGAAATTAGATAGTTGGGGCACAAAAATGTTGCGCGTCGCAGGCAAAAAAAATGTTGCGCCGTAGGCAAAAGTGGTACGCCTTTAACACGCTCATTAGGGTGCGTCGATTTAAAAAAAATTTGTTTTGCCAGATTTTGAACCCCCCTGGTTCGATGCAGGGCTCGGTAACGATAAATTATTTATAAATGAAAATGTTTTTTTATAGTGAAATAAGCTTGCGCCCTGACATTTTATGCGAAATGACGAG
>CM055403.1:150274260-150299722 GCA_029228625.1 Pseudolycoriella hygida
ATATATGTAGAGACTATTGGCACCGCGTGAAATAAAGGAATTGTAAGTACGTAAAATAAGGGAAAAATAATTAATTAAGATTATGATAAACAATAATTGTTGTTCATCATAGATACACTAATTTCTTTTTACTCACTGCAACACTGTCTCAATCACTCTCATGCGAAGCCATCAGTGTTACAGAAAGTTTTCTACGTAGTTCTGAGCGTATTAATCAAGTTTCTGCGCTGTATCAAAGCGATGTTCCGATTTCAAAAGTAACGCGTCGCCGCTAGCAAAATATTATTAAATCGCGACGATGTTAAACGTTTTGAGACGTTGATGCTTTCTTTGGGTCTTGCACGTACAAAAATAGATTGACAGCAACAACTTTTCGTTACCTCAATGTGATCAGTATGGATCAGCTAATGCAACTATGCAAGTGGAATGACATCGAGAATACCGAAAAGGAAAAGATGAAACAGCTCTACATTTTAGAAAAGGACGAACTTCCCAGGCTTGTTAGCCACCTAGTGTGTGGCATTTCGTTAAAGCGCAAATTTGCTAGGTCTGTTAGCCACCCAGGTTTTGTTACATTTTGTAAAAGAACGAACTTCCTAGGCTTGTTAGCCACCTAGTGTGTGGCATTTCGTTAAAGCGAAAATTTGCTAGCTTTGTTAGCCACCTAGGTCTTGTGACATTTTGTAAAAGAACGAACTTCCTAGGCTTGTTAGCCACCTAGTGTGTGGCATTTCTTTAAAGCGCAAATTTCCTAAGTTTGTTAGCCACCTTGGCCTTGTGACATTTTGTAAAAGGACGAACTTCCTAGGCTTGTTAGCCACCTAATGTGTGGCATTTCGTTAAAGCGCAAATTTCCTTGGTTTGTTAGCCACCTAGGTCTAGTCTAGTGACATTTTGTAAAAGGACGAACTTCCTAGGTCTGTTAGTCATCTAGTCTGTGGCATTTCGTTAAAGCGCAAATTTCCTAGGTTTGGTAGCCTCCTAGCAAATTTCCTAAATTTCCGGGGTGCCATTAGCCACAGTATAATAAAGAGACTATTGTTACCGCGAGAACTGTGAGACTCGCACCAGAATGAGGAAGAAACACTTAAAATAGATCTGTCGATCAATACCTGCACACGCCAAAAAGTTATAGTCTCAATCTTCTTCCGGACAACAGACAGAGGGAATATGGGTGTCATTGGAAAGCTGACGAACGCTGCCTTCCAATGATATGCATATCAGCCATGTTTCACATCTGGTTCTCCCGTAAAAAATCTTTAAAAATGAAAATCACTTCTAACGACCCATATCGGGTATATTGGAAAAAAATCATGGAAATGAGAGGCAAAAAACTGGAAATTAATTTTCGTGTTTTTCACCAACAATCTGGTGCACATGGTCGACCGCCAAGATTTTATGCCGGATTATGAAAGAGGGTGAGTCCTTACACCTCTCCATGGCATCGGTTTTTCAACTCCGCACTTTGACGTAAACTAGAATTTAGCCGCGCTTTTCTATCATTTGTTTTATTGATTTTACTGATCCCCGACCCGATCCCCCCTACCCCCTCGTCCGAATTCGTCCGCTTTTATTGTACCCCCCCCCGTCTGATTTTCATAATTTTTTTTGTTTGAAAGACTTGGGTTTTTTGATTTGAGTCCTTGGAGTTAGCTAGGGCACTACAAACGAGTCTCTGACGTGTTTTTTGTACACAACTCGAGTAAGTCTCTTCCGATTTTCAAAAATTTTGTTTTGTTTGAAAGATCTGGGCATGACCGACAATTTATAGACGAAACTTTTGCCTATGCTTAGGGCTCAAGTGGACCTCATGTCGGTCCTAAGGTCAGCTCTAACAAAAAAAAATTTCTGCTAAGCAAATTAAGGGAAACATTTTTGTCTATGGAAGTATGTGTCCGAGGCTTCTACTTAGGGCACTAGGTTTTTTGCTATGTTGTACATAAAATTGAGTAGAACATTTTTCTCTATTTGGGGGTCAATTTTGTGCTTTCGGGAAGGTTTTTTTACACTGTTCCTTCGGACGTGTTTTTCAATATTGCCCTATCGGTAATTTCCAATACAATTTAATGTGCAAAATATTTACTTAAATAAGTTCCAGTCTTTTCATAACATCAACTCTGTTTGCCGCATCTATTCTGATACGTACGGGTCCCTTCATATGTTTTTATTGTAGAATAAATACTTTTGCGATTTTTATGTATATTTTTCTTCTAATAAACTGTCAAAGAAACTACAGGAACTTTTTTGGCTAAGTCTGCGTTTCCCTCTCGACAAACAACTTCAGGAATGCTCCCTGTTATAAATTCTTGACAGAAATTTGAAAAAACCACAAATTCTCAACCGGACGTCACGCTTCCAATAACCTCCCCCCCTCCCCCCACCGTCCGAATTCATTCGGTTTCCCTATACTCGCTCCCCCACTAACGACCGGACGTCATTTATGAATGTCCCCTAAAACCTTGAGCCTTTTCAACGACGCCTGCAGCTTCGGAACGCACAAAATTCTTTTGAAATATTTTCACTTTTGACTAAAAAAATTTGTCGCAAATGCCGAAACTCACGGGAATTCACGGGAAATATAAAAATATAACCTTTGTCATCCTCAAAACCAGCGGGACGAAACGGTGTCTCTAAGACACTTTTTGGAAAACTTGACGTTGAACATATTCATAATTTTCGTTTTTCGAATTAACGCATTTTTTGGACACATGACGAGACATAATTTTGGTTCCTTGAAGTTTCTTTTTAAAATAATTTTCATCTATGATATAAAAATTACTGTCAAAGGTTTTCAATTACTGTCAAGAAGTACGAAGTGTGAATATAGACCCGGACGGCGCTCGCTTCGCGTGAAATATAAAAAGACACAAAATCGATGGGTGAGCTCGTCAGGGACGTCATTGATTGTTCATCCAACTATGTGCGTTCTACGGTATAGGTGGAAATTATTCAGTTTCAAACAAAAAAAGAAAAGAAATTTTTCTTTAAAAACAAACAACCAAACAAAAACACTTTTCTAATTTTTACATATTACACAGAGACACTTTCACACTGACTCTGATAATTTT
Organism: Pseudolycoriella hygida; assembly: GCA_029228625.1. Classification (NCBI taxonomy): domain Eukaryota; kingdom Metazoa; phylum Arthropoda; class Insecta; order Diptera; family Sciaridae; genus Pseudolycoriella; species Pseudolycoriella hygida. The sequence continues at coordinate 150,277,329 of CM055403.1, forward strand.
CTTTTCTTTCACTTTAATATGACAAGATTCTAGCACAAATTCGTTTACAAATAAAAATTAAGTTAATTGACACTCTGACACTAGGAATACCAAAATGATATTAATCTGAAAATGAAATAAATGTTAGAGAAAGTGAAAATAAAAATTGAAAGAGAAGATCACCTAGCACTTCACTAACACTATTAGAAGTGTTAGCATCGCCCACAGCTCAATTCCTCGGTGTCTTCGTTTCTTGGCTGAAATGTCTGCATTTTCCATTCTTAGAAATGGCTTCCAGATGGATGTAAAAAGTCGATAATGATGGGGTGAAGGGATGTAGGAAAATTCAACTTTAAGTGAGTTTTATTTCGTCAGAGAGGTCCATCCAACTAAGAATATTTTCTTAGTTTCTCTATTGTTTAATTACTAATCCTTATAGCTGAAAATCAAAATCTACATGGGCGCCTAAAATATAGCCTTAAGACGAACGTAAATCATTTTTTAATAATTTACAAACACATCACGAACAGATTCACCATATTAAAGTCGATTGCATAATTTCTGCAAACAGCTGTGACTCTGACATGTGCATAGGATTGTTTAAGTCCTAATTTGCGACTGCCAAAAAGCCACAATAGAACTCGTGACATAGTACTCGGCATACTAATCCAAATAGTCGATAAATATTATGCCATGCGCATCCCAAAAAGTCGTTGAAATAACCGTTGGTCGGCTTGGACCAAATTTTAACCACTCTGCAGACTATCTACGTTTCATCAATCGTGACAAATCTACGCAAAAACTCCGTTGGATTACGCTCGAACAAAGCTAAATTACGCTCTGAATGGTGAAGACGGTGCTGCTTTTGATCAATTGTTAGAAAACGTTGCACACATCGCGCAGAAAGCTTTTTCTTGACCAAATATGCTCGTGTAAAATATGTCGCACCCGTTCTGTTGATATTTTGAGGACGTCAGCTAATTCACTAAAATTTGCTTTCCGATCAGCCAAAACAATACGATGTATTCTTCTTCACTTGGACGTCCTAAACGTGGGACATCATCTGTATTACTTACTTACTTACTTAACCGGCACTACAACTCATTAAGGGTCTTGGCCTTCTGCAACATGCTTCTCCAGCCGGACCTATCCGCAGCTAACGTCTCCCAGCTGGAAACTCCCACAGTTTTTAAGTCGGCAAGAGCTGCGGCATACCATCTGGATTTTGGACGCCCTGCACCTCTCTTGCCCTCCGGTCTGGTTTTAAGGATTTTTTTTCGGAATACGATGATCTATCATTCGTTGTACATGACCGTGCCAACGCAGTCGGTTTATTTTGGTAGTTCTGACCATGTCCGGCTCTCCATAAAGCTGACTAAGCTCATGATTGAATCGTCTGCGCCATCGGTTCTGCCTTTGATCGAATACTGGTCCAAATATTGTCCGCAGTACTTTTCTTTCGAACGTGTGCAGCGATTGTTCGTCTCTTTGTGTCAAGCACCACGACTACGAACCATACGTAACCACCGGTCTGATCACAGATTTGTATATTGCGCATTTTGAATTTCGGCTTACTGACTTGGACTTTAAGATTTTCAGAAGGCCGTAATAACTCCGGTTGCCCAGAATTACTCGTCTCTTAATTTCGTCCGCGATGTCGTTATTAGTGTTCAGCTCCGATCCAAGGTATACGAATTTGTTGACCATTTTGAATGTGTGTGTGTCGATCGTTACGGTTTCCTCCTGGTGTTGATTCGAAGTTGATCATCCCATATATTTCGTTTTTTCGTCGTTAACTTTCAACCCAAGGTCGGTACCTCCAAGGCCATAAACTTGTCTTTAACAACATCCATTTTTCGTCCAAGTATGTCCAGGTCGTCTGCGAAACCTAGCAACTGACTGGACTTGGTAAAAATGGTGCCGCTGGAATCTATGTCCATGGTGCACGCAGCTGCTTCAAGGATCAGGTTAAAAAGCAGCGTCGCGAGAGGATCTCCCTGACGTTGGCCTTCCTCTATGTCGAAAATCTCCGACAGTTGATTACGGATCCTTACTCGGCTTTTAGCTCCGTTCAGTGTTGACTTGGTTAGCGAGATCAGTTTGTTGGGGATTCCAAATTCCTCCATTACTCTCCATAGCTTACTTCTTCTAACACTGTCGTAGGCTGCCTTAAAATCAACGAACAAATGGTGTGTTTCAATGTTGAACTCTTTGCACTTCTCCAAGATCTGTCTGATATTAAACAGCTGGTCCGATGTTGAACGACCTACACGAAAACCACCTTGGTATTCACCTACAGAGTTTTCCATGTATGGATGAAGGCGCTAGTAAAGAATATTTGCAAATAAGCAATATTCAGCAGAGCAATTTCTCGAAAATTGCCACACTCCATTTTATCACCTTTTTTGTATATGGGACAAAGTATGCTGGTCTTCCACTCTTCCGGTAACTCCTCGACATTCCATATACGCGTGATGAGCTCGTGCATCTCCATATATAGCGCGTTGCCGCCGTTCTTGAAAAGTTCGCCGGGTAGATTGTCTGTCCCCGGGGCTTTGAAATTTCTGATCCTCGAAATTTCAGCTTCAACTTCTTGCATCGTTGGTTCTTCTATATATGGTTGCGCACTATGAAATGGCAATTCGTTGTTTTCTTCGTTTCGGTTGAGCGGTGTGTTCGGATTAAGCAGTTCTTTGAAGTACTCAGCCCACCTCGCAATGCACTTTTCCTCATCTGCTAAGACCAATCCATTCTTGTCCTTACACAGCAAAGGTTGTTGACTGTAACCATTTTTGGATTCGTTTACTTTCCGATAGAAGTTCCGAGTTTCCCTCCTATTGCCAAACTTTTCAATTTCGATCAAAACGTTCCTATCCTGCAGCCGTTTTTTTGTTTCGGAACAGTTTTCGAGCGAAATTTCTCTTCGAACGGTACTCTGCCTGGCCTGCTCGAGTGTATCGACTTAGAGTTTTTAGTCGAGCTGCATTTTTGTTCTCCAGAGCTCGCTGGCATTCATCGTCGAACCAGTTATTTCTTTTATTTCCCGTTCTCGTTCCCAAAGTCTCTGCCGCGGCGCTCTCTACATTCCGCCTGATTTGATTCCACGCATCGTCTACACTGTGTTGCTCGCTGACCATTTCTTCGATAATTTTTCTCTCCAAACTATCCACGTATTTGTGTTTGATGTCTTCGTTCTGCAGTTTTTCAACGTCCCACTTTTTCAATGCCTGTTGTCGGTTGTGTTGGACCGATATGCGAGACCTAACAACCACTTTAACCAAGTAGTGGTCAGAATCAACATTTGGTCCTCTACAGCTCCTGACATCCAATACATTTGAACAGTGCCGTCCATCTATCAAAACGTGATCAATCTGGTTTTTGGTTTGTCCATCAGGTGATACCCATGTCGCTTTGTGGATGTTTTTATGTTCGAAATACGTACTGCTCACAACCATGTTTCTTGATGCTGCGAAATGAACTACCCGCGTGCCGTTGTCGTTAGAGTTTTCATGGAGACTGTATTTACCAATTGTAGGACGATAGAAGACTTCGCGACCTATCTTGGCATTCAGATCTCCAAGCAGAATCTTAATGTCACATTTCGGCGCTCCATCATATATCTCCACCAGTTTCTCGTAAAATAGCTCCTTCGCTTCGTTGTCTTTTTCCTCCGTGGGTGGGTGCGTCGGCGTTAATAAGAGTATAGTTGAAAAATTTTCCTCTTATCCGTAGAGAGCACAATCGCTCGTCAACAGGATTGAAACCAATCACCGCGTTTCTAGCTGTGCTGTAAACCATGAAACCTGTTCCATACTCTCTTGGACCGTTATTACTTTTTCCACTGTAGTAGAACTTATAGTCTCCACTGATCATGGTGTCCTTTCCAGGCCATCTCGTTTCTTGCACTGCCGTGATGTCAATTTTTGCCGCTCTTAGCGCACTTGTGAGAGATCTCAATGCTCCTGGCCGCAACAAAGATCTTACATTCCTTGTTTCTAGTTTTAAATCATTGTCCTTTTTCCGTTGCTTGAGTCGTTGCCGTTTATCCTGTCCGATCCGAGGCTGTGTTGTAGAATTCATAACAAATCTGGTTTTCCGGTGTCTGGGAGTTAGCCAAGCGCCCAACCTACTTCCGTTTCCCCGATGACCCGTAGGCAAATCATCAGATAGCACTCTTAAGTTTAGCACAAAACTCCGAAGAGAATTGAGGTCCCGGGGACTACGACGTGGACGTAAAAAGAGCACTTGATAGTTAGACAGTTGCACGCCTGGCACATGACACGGACTACCACACTGCGCTCATATGCAATCAGGCGCTACCCTATCTAACTACCCAACCCCCACATCATCTGTATTACCTCGTTTATATTCAGCATACCATTTCTTGTCCGTTGTATACGAGTACCGTAACACTTATCCAGCCATTCTTTGCTTTGCACCATATTTTTTTCCATTAAGAAACAATGTGTTACCAACACACGGAATTCATTATTTTCCATTTTTTACGAACAACAAAAGCCTTCGTCACTCTACTGACAGTAATTCGAAAACTATGACATCAAATGTCATGAAATTTTGGCTGGAGACAAGGATAAAGGTACCACTGAATGTTAACAACAATTTTGAAGTAATGACGCCATCTTTATATGAGGCCGCGGGCTTTTCATCCCATGTAGTACAAACGTTACCTCATAAAAACCACAAATTTAGAAAATGTATGGAAAACCCAATTTTGAAACTAAAATATAACATATACAAAGACCCGTACGTAAAGCCTTCACGTGCGGAAAGCCTTCACGTGCGAAAAGCCTTCACGTGCGAAAAGCCTCGATGTACCAAACTCTTACTATTATCATAAATATAATGCGCATCAGAATGCATAGTCATGTTCTTTTAGAACTATCAGGATTTAAACGACTCTCAGAAATTATCCAAAGTAATGTCGAAAGCCCTAATGTCTAATGTTCTTATCCCTCTGAGTTCTAGAAGTGTCTGAATCTCAGGATTGGGACATTTTTCGGGAAAACCCTGAAACACGTGTTCGATAACATTTAATTCTCTACAACTTTGCCTTTGGAAGCAACTTTCTATCTGTCGTAGTTCTTGATATATGAATCATCCCTTCCAATTCTAGAAGTGGCTAAATCTCGGGATTAGGACGTTTCTGGGGACAGAATTTTTTTCGGCTGACCTAACCTAAGGCCCTAAGGTGAGACATCGGATCCATACTTTCATGGACAAAAAAGTTTGCCTTTTTTTTCTCTACAACATTTCTGTGCATCATTTGAGGAATATGCATGAAAAACCAACAAATATCGTGTAGTGTAATTGTAGTAGCGTGAGCTGGGCTCACACTAAGAACCAAACAGCAAGAATCACTCAACCAATTTTCTTTTTTTCGTGATTTTTGGAAGTCCATATCTTTCATTCAAAACTTTCCGTGCTAGTTTCGCAGAGATATAAAGGTCAAAAATTTCACCGACCATGTTTTTGACCACTCTTCACCCTTTCTTCCAAGATTTCTACCCATTTTGCTCAAATTTAATCCCATGAATCCCATGACAAAAAAGGAAGCAATCCCATGATCAATTTTTCGATTATCTTTTCGAAAAAAAAAGATTTTGAAAATCGGATAAGATTTACTCGATTTATGTAGAAAAAACACGTTGGGCCCTAGTAGAGACTCAGTTTTAGGGACCTGGCTTGAGTCCAAAAGCTCAAAATTAAAAAAGTTTCTTCCATAAATTCTCAGTCATGCCCAAACCTTTCAAACAAAAAACAATTATGAACATAACCAAAGACCCGTACGTATCAGAATAGATGTGGCAAAAAGAATAGATGTGGCAAAGTGACTCGAACGTACCTAAATACGTATAAAAATCAGCAAACAATCCAACGTTTTCTGTTCTTTTATAACTGTAAGAATTTCAAAGACCCATAGAAATTACCCAAGGTAATGTCAAAGGCCCTACCGAAGTACGTCTCTTACTTACTTACTTAACCGGCCCTAGAACCCATTAAGGGTCTTGGCCTTCTCCAACATGCTTCTCCAACCGGACCTATCCTCAGCTAACGTCTTCCAGCTGGTTACTCCCGCAGTTCTCAGGTTGGCAAAAGCTGCATCGCACCATCTGGATTTTGGTCTGCCTGCACTTCTTTTGCCTTCCGGTTTGGTGATAAAAAGTTTCTTCGGGATACGATTGTCGTCCATACGCTGCACATGACCAAGCCATCGTAGTCTGTTAATTTTTGTTGTTCTAACTATGTCCGGCTCTCCATAAAGCTGCATAAGCTCATGATTAAATCGTCTGCGCCATCTGTTCATATTTTCGTCATATACTGGTCCGAAAATTGTCCGCAGTACCTTTCTTTCGAACGTGAGCAGCGATTGTTCGTCTTTCTGAGTCATGCACCACGACTCCGACCCATACGTAACTATTGGTCTTATCACAGATTTGTACAGTGCGCATTTAGAGTTTCTGCTTACTGATTTGGACTTTAAAATTTTTATCAGGCTGTAATAACTCCGGTTGCCAAGAGTTATCCGTCTTTTGATTTCGTCCATGATTACGTTGTCAGAATTAAGCAGAGATCCAAGATATACGAACTTGTCTACCACCTTAAATGTGTGTGTGTCAATTGTTACGTTTTGGTCGTGTTGTCGATTCGATGGGGAGACAATCATGTATTCGGTCTTTGTGTCATTAACCTTCAACCCGAGGTCGGTACCTTTTCTGTCCAAAGCCGTGAACTTTTCCTTAACAGCTTCCATGTTTCGGCCCAAGATATCCAAGTCATCAGCGAAGCCCAGCAATTGACTGGATTTGGTGAAAATGGTGCTGCTGGTGTCGATGTCCATGGTTCTCACTGCTGCTTCAAGGGTCAAATTAAAAAGCAGCGTCGCGAGCGGATCACCTTGACGTAGTCCTTCCTCAATGTCGAAAGCGTCTGACAATTTGCTTCGGATTCTTACTCGGCTGTTAGCTCCATCCATTGTCAACTTTGTTAGCGAGATTAGTTTTTTGGGAACCCCTAATTCCTCCATCACTCTCCATAACTTCCTCCTGTTGACACTGTCGTATGCTGCTTTGAAGTCTACGAACAAATGGTGTATTTCCACGTTGTACTCCTTACACTTCTCCAAGATCTGTCTAATGCTAAACAGCTGGTCCGTTGTTGAACGACCTACACGAAAACCACCTTGATATTCACCAACAGTAGATTCCATGTATGGAAGAAGGCGTTTGTATAGAATATTCGCAAATATCTTGTAGGCGATATTCAAAAGCGAAATTCCTCGATAGTTGCCACACTCCAATTTGTCGCCTTTCTTGTACAAAGGGCAGATGATGCTAGTCTTCCACTCTCCCGGCAACTCCTCGACATTCCAGATGCGCTTGATGAGCTCGTGCATCTCCATACATAGCTTTGAAATTTTTGAGCTTTAAAATTTCATGCTCCACTTCCTGTAGCGTTGGTTCTGCAATATGTGGCTGCGCGGTCTGAAATGGTAAGTTGTTGTTGGTGGTCTGTTTGGTACTGTTTCGGTTCAGTGGTCTGTTCGGGTTCAGCAGTTCCTTAAAGTACTCCGCCCATCGTCTGATGCACCTTTCCTCATCTGCTAAGACCAACCCATCCTTGTCCTTGCACAATAGAGGTTGTTGACTGTAACCTTTCCTCGATTCGTTTACTTTCCGGTAAAAATTCCGCGTCTCTTTTCGATTACCAAACCTTTCAATTTCGATTAAAACTTCCTTGTCATGTTGTCGCTTTTTTCTTCGGAATAGTTTTTTCTCGAAATTTCTCTTCGAACGGTACTCTGCCATGCCAGCTCGAGTGCATCTATTTAGATTTCTCGCTCGAGCCGCATTTTTGTCATCCAGTGCTTTTCTGCATTCGTCATCGAACCAGTCATTTCTTTTCTTTCCCGTTCTCGTTCCTATCGTCTCTGCTGCGGCTTGCTCTACGTTTCGTCTAATTTGATTCCATGCATCGTCTACGTTTCGTTGTTCGCTTTCCATTCCGTCAATAATTTTCTTCTCCAAACTATCCACATATTGTCGTTTAATATTTTCGTCCTGCAGTTTTTCGACGTTCCACTTTTCCAATGCCGGCTGTCGATTGTGTGAAATCGACACCAAGTAGTGATCTGAATCGATGTTGGGTCCCCTACAACTTTTGACATCCAAAACATTTGAACAGTGACGCCCATCTATGAACACGTGGTCAATCTGGTTTTTGGTTCGTCCATCAGGTGATACCCATGTCGCTTTGTGGATGTCTTTATGTTCGAAATAGGTACTGCAGACAACCATGTTCCTTGACGCTGCGAAGTACGTCTCAGACCATTCAAATCTAGAAAAGCTTATATCCAAGGACCAAGCCATTTTCCCCTAAAACCCTGAAACACGTGTTCTCTAAAATTTTATTATCTACAACTTTGCCTTTGGAAGCAACTTTCTACCTCTCATAGTTCTGGAGATTCGGGTCATTCTGCCCAATTATGGAAAGGGCCATATACCGCGATTGGGCCATATTTCCTAAAAACCCTGAAACACGTGTTCACTTAAATTGAATTCTCTACAACTTCGCCTTCGGAACTAGCTTTCTATCTACAGTTCTTGAGATTCGGGTCATCTTACTCAATTATGGAAGTGGCCATATACCAGAATTTGGCCATATTTCCCCAAAACCGTGAAACACGTGTTCGCCTTATTTTAATTCTCTACAACTTTGCCTTTTACAGTAAATCTCCATATTGCATAGTTCAAGAAATATATAGACGAAAAACAGTTTTCGTATATGGCCAAGAATCTCAATTTCGTCCATTCCATTGGTCCCAGTGTCCAGACGCCTGACCCGATTCCCAGTTTTGTGAGATCAAATGCTTTCATTTGACACCAAAATGAACAATTTCCGTGCTAAACTTGCTGAGATATTTGCGAAAAAGTTTCACCGACCCTCGAAAAACCATGTTTTTGGTCACTTTTTCGACAATATCTTCTGGACTACGTGACCGATTGAACTTGAATCATGGAACATATGTAACTTTCAGGAAAAAAAGTTTAGCGTGATCGGTGCAGCCCGTCTCGATCTACCCCATGTTACAATGAATTTGTTTGTAGTAAACATATAGGACCTTTGTACTCCGTACGGGTCCAAAAATGTCAACATCATAGTTCTTGAGGAAATGTTCTTATTTTCAGGTAAAATCGGATCGCAAACGTGACACCAATTTCAACGAATTTCCTCGAATGTTCGACACCAACGACTGAACGGGCCTTTTTCATATGTTAGCTTTAAGTAGATTTTAGTTTACGTGTAGAAATCAAAATTTATTAGAAATGACGAAACATAAAAAGATTCTGCCTAATGGTACGTCCACATCTACATTCACCGAAATTGAATTTATTCCAATTCAAACTTCAGAACGAGAAATGAATCAGCCAAATGACCTGGTCATATTTTATGCTAGAAACTGTGGTTTTGATGTCATCGACAATATCGTCAGGCTATCCATAGGGGAAGGGAATGACAAGAGAACTTACGAGTACAATGCTGACGATAAATCAATAAAACGACAAGATTCTCACGGTCGCGTATACTTTAACGAGAAAAACATTTCGAATCGAGACAATGAAACGATGCATTTATTGTATGAACTTAGAAAGTTGTACCTCAAAAAATCAGAACAACCTTATGTAACCGCTTTAGAGCAGGGAACATGTTTTTTTAGATATAGATCTGGTAAAGAATCCGAACCCAAAATTCAATTGCTTGAAGAGAAATTAAAGTCGGTAGGTAGAGTTATTGAAATTTTTGATAAACAAACCGATAATTATGGTAGTTCTTTCGGTCAACAAATGGATAATTGTGTGAATTTGTTAAATATTTTCATTCAAAATCGAACCAGATGCACTGAGTGCGAATTTGAAGAACAAGTCTCTCTCGTACACACGGAATTTGATTTAGAACTTTTTAAAAAAGAGCACCAACCATTTGTGGCGTGTGCCTTACAATCTTTGAGAGCTGAAACTTTTACAAAAAGTCAATTTAGCGAATTTAAAGAATTGCGTAGCTCCAGTTCAGACTCATTTGTCGGAGATTTTCTAAGGAATATTGAGCTCGTGTCGCTCAATCTTCAGAAACGTCAAATTGAGAAAGAGTTAAATAAAACGAAAATAATTGACTCGCAAATCAGAGAAAAAGAAGAACAATTAAAGTTTCTGCGTGGAAATGTGAGAAAGGGATGTCAAATGTCCGAAACCGAAGAACAACGATTTAAAAACCTTTTGAAAGCGCAAGGAAAGAGAACAAATTATTTGTGCAAAAATGGTCAGCTTAAGATGAAGGAACAGTCAAAGAACAGCGCATTGAAAAGGAAACTTCGTCATTGTCCGTTCAATATCGCAAAGGAAAGAGAGGACGTGTCCACATTATTAACAGTGGTCAACAGGGAGTTCCAAAAAGAGGAGAAAACCAAAATTGATTGCATTAAGAACAACAAGGAACTAGTGTTACGCAATGAACATAATCTTCCACTTTTAAAAGAGGAAGTTGATTTGGTGACAGTTATGCGGAGGAAATTAAGAAATGAAAGGACAAAGTTATGTGAAGAAATTAATAAACAACAACGGGATAAAATAAGAGCGGATAGAGACATACAAGTGATACATGGAACGATTATTGGCTGGGTGGAACAAGTAAAACGACAGTACGACCAACTTAGAACACACGTTATTAAAATCGAAGAATTGAAAGAAAATGTTAAAAATCTAAGCACGCAAAAGGATGCAGTGAAAGACGAAGAAATGGCAATTTTCCAACAGAATATATTTGAGCTTGCAGGAGGGCGACCAAAGGTCAATCCCGACGATAAGTACCATAATCACGATGACTGTACGAAACTCGTAGCGGAAGGTGGACCTGGGTGCTGCCGTTACAAGATGGCAACTGACAACACCATAACTTTTGCTAGAGAACAAATGGAAAAAGGCATAAAATCATTAAATGAAAGCGCATTATTCCAACGTTTAAGTGGCTATCGTCATTCGGCAGACTTCGGAAAAGGCAAACACGCGAAAGCTTTAATTTCCGCTGGTGAAGAAGCGTTCCGACAATATCACAAGGTCGAGAAAAAAATTCGCCAGAGAGAGAACGAATTGCAAATTCGAATCGACGAGAAAAAAAGGGAACAGAAAGAAGAAGAAGATAAAAGAGATCGTTTATGCAACGAAATTGTCTGTCGTGACAATGAAATAAATGCAAAGAAAATATATTTGTTGAATGCTGAAGAAGAGGAAAGGAAAATTTCCGGTGAAATGCGTCGCAACGAAAAAGTAAAAGACAATCTCGAGAAATTCGATGAAAAACTCGAAGAAAAACAATCGCGAATCCAGGAAAAACTTGATATTGAACAAGCAAAACGAGATGATACAGTGAATGACATTGTCGCTGATGTCTCGAATTATAACCTCCACGAATTTATTTCTTCTCAAAAGGACTTTATCGATAAGCAAACATATTGTGAAGCGAGATTAATATCCGGACAGATCACTACGTTTCTGATAAACATAAGTGCGCTTCCGTCTTTAGAACATGTGAAAAAAGAAGTCAATCTCCAAAAATACGAATTAACGGAACGTTTAAAAGATTGCAAAAATTCCGAATATGAAGCTATCACTGAGCTGAAAAACATAGAAAACTCAATCAAAAAAGTCAAAGGAAAATTCGAGAAAACGCTCAAACAGGAGCATGACATGGTTTTCAAAAGATCTCGACTCGAAAAACAGTATCCCCTTGACCTGATAAATTCCATAAATGTTAACAGTTTAGAAATTACTTCACTCGAAAAAGAGGGGCGTACCGAAATGTCGAAGTTAGAGAAAAAGAAAAACGAGTTCGTAAAGCGTCATATTTTCAAAAACATTTCGGATGAGAGGAAAGGCATTACTTGCTTGATAGATGCAGAGACTCCAGATGATGTAGGAGATACCAATCGTTTGTTCAGAAAGAGGAAATTTAAAGGATGCCAATATCTTTATGATAAGGCACGTTTGTTGGGATGTGATTATTTCGATGCTGTAGAACGGATGATTAAAATTCTTCTAGAGAATTCCAACGAGGGTTTCGACAGGTTTTTGGATAGCAGTACTCCTCATTGTAAAGAGAAGCACAAATTTGATTTGAAACGAGAATGGGAAATTGTGCTTACGGTTTTGAGTCAGTTTGATACAAAAATTGAGAATGTGAAGCAATGGTATGAACGTGAGATCGATCGTCACGATATTGAGAAACGAGAAAAGTATGGAATTTTAAGAGAACGAAAGAAACTCGACGGGAATCTTATTATTAAACGAGAAGGCATTGATGAAAGTGAAGAGGTTGTAGAAAAGCATATCGATGCCGATATCATTTTTTTCTACAATAGTCGTGTTATTTACACAAAGCTGCGTCAACCCATACGCTTCACCCTCAATGCATTTCTCAATAAAATTGATGGCCAAGTCTTACGAACTGAAATGACTATTTTATTGAATGCCGCCAAATCTGCAGATATATCTAACATGTCGATGGGTAGACCTTCAGATCGGCGAATGTTATACGCGTATCTGGCGGATCGTTTCGATAAAAAATTTTGTAAAAAGACTGACGAAGTTGTGCTTTGTCTAAATACACTTCAAGAACTTGAAATAACAAAATCCAAATTAAAATTTCAAATTTCAAATATGATTAGAGAGAGAGAGCAAATAGAAAGACAGCAGATAGTGTTTGACACTCTGTTGAAAGAAATCGAACAATTGCAAAACACAGAACCAAATCAATGTAAACAGCAAGAAGCAAATGATTTGAACATGTTCAACGTGATGGAGAAAGTTTGCATAAGTCTGAATAAGATACGATGCGAACAGATAAGTAAGATGGAATGTGACATAGACAATTTCACTGAGAAAATACAGAATGTAAAGCAACATACGCCGGACCATCGCAAACTGATAAAGCCGAGTGTTGAATTTTATAAACGATTGAAACAACGAATCCTGAACTCTCGGCTGAGAATCGGTCTGGATCGAAAAACTTGTTGTCACAGACAGTGTATGGATGAATCATGCGATTATCATTCAGTAGTTGGTGAACTAATAGATTACTATTATGATCACATCAACAGCAGTCATGACACCTTAATTCAACAATTTTTGATCAACAAAAACCATTTAAAAGATCGTCATAAACGTCATTTAAAAGATGTTCTGCAAATTATTGTCGCAGAAATCCAGGAAGAGAAATATATAAGAATTGCAGAGAATAGAGAAAAAATCGCAGCTTTGGAATGGACCAAGTACTTTAAAAAGGCACAAATTCAAAACGAGAAGGATGTCATCATTGTCCAATTGGAGAAAATATTGGGTGATATCCAAAAATACACTGAATTCCGAACAGAAGCATCCTTTCTTGACGAATGTTCGGAAAAAGAATCCGATGTGGCTGATATGGAACTGGAAGACTACAAAAGGGAAACTTTCGATATTTCGTATAAACATCAAGTGACTACTCTATTGAATTGCTATGAGGCTTTACAAACTGTTCAAGAGAAAGAAATTTTCACATCAAACATTTTTAACGTACTTAAAGACTTCTTCTCGCATTTGAAACGCAAAGAAGTTGTTGCATATCTAAAACAGGAAGTTATTTTGTGCACCACAGTGGAGACATCATTGAAAAAACTATTACGACAAAAAAGTGGAGCATTCAATGCTGACAAATATTTACTCTCTTTAGTTTCGGAACGTTGCAAGTATGAAACTGTCTACAATGTCAATTTGGATCCCTTGAAAATGTTCCATAACTCACAAATAGCTGACCGTCAAAATCAGTTAAAAGACGCTTTGAAATCGGTTGAAATATTAGAAAAGGAATTGTCCGAATTGAAAATGAAAAGAATTGAATTAAAACTTGAGGACAACGCACCATTGAGAGAAGAATTAGAAAATATAAACATTTGCATCGGTCGTATTGAGGATTTTAATCAAATTTCCTGGTTGAAGAAAGCCACTGTTGAGAGTAACGTTTGTTTGGAGAACAAAGACGACTACTACAGTTTTGACTTGGCCGGGCGGAGAGTCTGCGTCCGATTGCTTGGTGATGAATTCAGTAGCAAGTCGACGCAGATGAAGAAAATCGATGACATCCGAACGAAGAATTCCAAACACGAAGAAAATCTTTTAGAAAAAAAAGTTTTTCACGAAAATGTCTGTCGTGAGTTGATTAAGGAACGCGACAAACAGAAGAAGCGAAACTTTTTCGAAATTCAACGAGTTCTTTTTGTCAAAGGGGTAGTTTTGTGTGGGTATGATTCTTTCAGCAATGACATACTCCTTGAAGATATCGATAGCAGCATTGCCGCAATTACAGCCCATTTGTTGGGTGAAAGTCCTTATTACCAACGTGGCGGTTTGAATGAAACCAGCCAAAGTGTCGAGGACTGGACGAGGGTAATGAGGGCCCGATTTGACGGATCTTTCGAAGCTGCTTCTTATGAAGCATTTCTAAATAACAAAGGAATCGAATTTGTGGCAAATGAATTGAACGCGGAGTTCAGCAGTGACAATTTGAAAATTAAGCAAATTAATACTCCAACAAAGACTTACTCCTTTAGCGATAGCGAACAATTAGGTAAATGTGTTACCTTAATCCACGTTGATGGCAAAATCTATTTTCTACAAAAGCGCGATCACAATCCAGATTCCGATGCAAAAATTGCCAATATTTTGTTTATTTTAAGGATTGACGAGGCATTGTTTCAAAATTTGGCGCTTAAAAGGCTACAAAATCATCACAAAATTAACTTGCAAGAGTCGAGTACTCTGCAGGATGATTATAATTTGGCTATTTCTAGTCTGTCCAACATTCGACGACTAAAAGATTTCAACTGTTTCATTTGCAACATTTCGGCATCATCCGATTCTCATTCTTTGGATGTTTCCTTATTTTCGTATTTGATGCACTTGGAAGAGCTGGATTCTACACACGGTAATGAGATTCAGACAGTTGAACTATGCAAAATTGTCAAAGATTTGTACAAGAAGGGTCTCAGGAAAGTTTTTGCAGAGGAAAAGGAGAGAAGACGAAGAAAGAACGAGGACGGATTTGTTGAGGCATCTAGAGAAGAGACTTTAATAATGGAAATGATAAACGATAAAGAGCAAGATATGGACGAATTATCCAATGAAATTTTTTGTGTAGAGCAAAACATTGAGAAGGAAACGGATAATATTAATGGCGTACTGTTGGAAAAAGAAAAGATTCGCGCTTTGGTCAAGGAAAAACGGGAAATATTATCCAACGCCATTCGAAATACCTATGAGCAAATCCGAGAGAAACAAAACAAAATCCGAACAATTAACGAGGAGCAATTGCAAAGTGCAAAGTCATTAACCGATGGACAAGCTGAAGTTGCTAGATTGGAAATTCAAATCAATGAGATTGAAAAGGAAATCGAAACGAAAAAGGCAACCAAAAGAGCCTTAGAAAAGGAATTATTGGAATTGGAACAACAAGACAAAGATTTACGTGCAGAATTAATGAGAGTCAACAAGGCAAAAGAAAGAAAGGAAAAAGAACTAGTAGAAAAGTCCAAAGAAATCGAAGCGTCTGAATGTTTTACAAAGTTCCTTGACAATTTGTCATCAATTGTAGCCACGAAGGAATTTTACGAAAACAAGCACGACATTCTAAACTCAGTTTATGCAAACTGCGTAGCGTTAAATTCGTTACTTTCTACCCTTAAAACAAAATTGATGAAAATTCAAAGTGAGAATACAACGCTGTGGAATACATTAATAGATGGAATAAATTATGAAATGCTTGAAGCTGAGATCCTACAAGGCAAAGAAATTGCAGGAGAATCTCAACATGAATCATTAGGTCGGCTACTTGCTGTATTCAGATGTGGCTTGAACACCGAATGCGACTTAATAACAGATTCATCATGTGGCAAGCAAATAAGGAAATTTAAAGTTGTTGCTACAAATATCTCGAGTAAAGACATCGAAGAAAAGATTAAAAGTTCTTTGGAGAAAGAGATTTCACGCAATGAGAATTCGGGAGGACTTCGATTCGTTGATGACATTCTGCGCTGTGAGAACTATGGTGTAACTGGAATCGGTGAGCTTTCCACAAATCTGCAAGACTTTATGAAAAGGAAGATCGAATTAAAAAGCAAAAGTGAAGAGGTGCAGACAAAGAAAAGCGGAAAATGGAAAAATGCCAGCGATATCATTAACTCTTTGAAAATCACATACAAAGAGTTGATGAAATTATACATTGACGAAATCGAGGTCATTGCATCCGGAACATTTTTCCTCAACGAATCAATGATTTACCCTGGGATTGATATTACGATTGGAGCACGAAATATGGAATGTGTTGGAGATAATTTAATAATCGACACATCCGGACCTAATGGAGAAACGTTTGTTCAACACGCATCAGGAGGAATTTCGAAAAGACATAACAAAAACCAGCCAAGAGGAGACAAAGGTCACGATGGTTTCGATGGAAGTCATGGCGGGAATGCAGGAAATATCGTAATTAAAGTTGAAAATTTAATCAAAAACTTGGAAGGACTCAAATCGATTAAGGCAAATGGTGGAAATGGTGCCGAAGGACAACTAGGTGGAGATGGTGACAAGGGAATGAAAGGTGCTAACGGTAAGGATGGAAAAGCGAGTGATACAACGTGGTTTGGTAGTTCTCAAACAACCATCGGATTCGGAAGTCCAGGTGAACCAGGTGGAAAGGGAGGAGAATGTGGAGATTCTGGACGTCCTGGTGAGGGAGGAGCAGCAGGAGTGATTAATGTTATTCACAAAGGTAATCAAATTACGTGCGGAGAAAGAAATCCAGGAAGAACAGCAAAAAATGTTCTTGATCACACACGTCCAAAAGGGGGCGAGGGAGGCGATCCTGGTTTATATGGAATGGACGAAGTAAAAGAGAAAAAGGGATTTTTCAGCAAAACGAAAACCTTGCAAACGGTTGTGGACAGAGACCGTTTTATAAGGGATCATCCACAATATAAAAATAATGTAATAGATGGAGGCAATGTTAAAAACGAAGACACTTGGAAGGGATTACTTCTGAGTGCAGCAGGTGGTGGAGCTGTAGGCGGTGCAGTTGGTGGAGTAGTGGGTGGTATAGCTCGAGGTTTACTACGCGGTGGTGTGGTTGGTGGATTAGGAGGCCTTGCAGTTGGTGCAGTCGTCGGGGCAGTGTGTTACAAATTCAGGGATAAAAGTATAAAATATAATGAAGCTGAAGAAAGTGAACAATACCGAGATAGAGACTTGAACAGAAACGATAAACAAGGGCAAAAAAATGACACTGATGCAAAACTAAGAAACGACACAAGAATACAGCAACAACAAAAGAGAGACGCTGTAAATAGTGACACATTGAATGCGAAAATGGATGAAAAAACCTATTCCGACGAAGAAATGTCAGGCGTCAAGGGCCTTACTGAGCAAATATCCGAATTTGTGTTGGAACGCGAACAGATGGAATTTGAAATTGCGAACTATGTGCAAAATGCAGCAAACATTGAATCTGAAATTGAAAATGTTAAACTCGCTAGTGTAACTAAGGTTTCCGAAATAGAGAAGTTACAAGAAGAATTGGCTTCACTAGAACGACGGGAGACTAATTTGAATGCGCTAAGAATCGCTTCAATTGATCAAGTTTTGAGAGCGTTACAAAAGTCTCAAAATCTTCGCGATGAAAAAGAAAAGACGGAACTGAAATTGAATGAACTGATGGAATTGATTCAAAATTATCAACAATTACAAAAAGACATTCACAGCAATCAAAATGATCATTTCAAAATTTTTGATGATTACATCGATGCGCTAAGAGGAAATTTGCAACGACTTAGACATTACTTGAAATTGTTGAAGGCTGACTACAATCAGAAATCAATAGACATGAAAAATTTGAAGAGCAAATATGAAGAAATCAGATCGACGAGAGTGAATCATACTGAAATTGAGACAGAGCTTGAAGAGGAAGTAGAACAAGAGGCAGAAATTCAGTTGGAACAGGAAATAACAAAGGAGATTGAGTTTGACGAAAAGGATAAGATTCCTGTTCCTTGCCCTCAAGTTGATCCATTAGCAAAATCAAATGTCATTTTTAAAATGGATTCATTGAGAGTAAAGACTCTTCAAGATTTAAGAATATTACTCAATGACACACCTTTGTTTGCCACCGGTGGGAAATTAGAAAACCACGTCAAAGATGTAATAATGTTTTTTGAAGATCCAAAAATGTTCTTCTCTAACACAATGTCCGACGCAAAATTGGTTCAGAAGGCACTTACTGCAATCTTGACTACAATTACATCCGAGAATCCGAAGAAATTGGATCATAAGGACGTTTTCTTAAACACTTTTCAAATTTTCTCTAAATTTTATAAAATACTCTATGCAGTTAGTAGTAATTCGCCTAATAATAAATTAAAATCATTGGATACTAATCCTTTAAAACAACTAACTCTTAAACTAATCTCGAAAGCCATTCATTCGAACTTAAATGCAAATATTGTTGTTGATTATTTGAAATTATAGTCAAGTAGATACATCAATACTATTGATTCAATAGTGAAAAGATCCGATATCGTGGTGTCTAAGCTTGATAAATTTCACTATTTAATTTCTCAAGCTAAACCACTGAATGCGATTTGAACGCTTTAAGCACTTTATTCACCCTTATGTAGACTGAGATTTTCTCCGCCCCCTGAGATTTTCTCCGCCTCCCTGAGATTTTCTCCGCCCCCTGAGATTTGTTCCTTCCCTTTTGTTATATAACAATGGTCTAAGAAGTAATATTACTCGTAATTTCATTTATTTAGCAAATGCTACTTTCAAAGTCTGTAAAAAAAATATTACTTACTTACTTACTTAACCAGCACTACAACCCATTAAGGGTCTTGGCCTTCTGCAACATGCTTCTCTAACCGGACCTATCCGCAGCTAACGTCTACAGGAAGCTGACTACAGGAAGTGAGTGTGAGAGTGATTCAGCTATCCAGCTCAGAATTCTATGTGGGAAACATGAATTTGGCGATTGTAGTACAGCATAGTGCCAGGTTATGATTATGAAAACGTAACAACATTTTATTATGTCAGAGCTGTCCACTTTTGGTGGGTGGGTTAACATTTTCGTCCTGATTTCAGTTACTGAGATGTTTGTCGACTGCCCCAGCAGAGTGAATAAGCTTCACTCAAATACCTTGAGAAGATGGAGTTTTGTTGATGTTTTGTCTATTGACAATACAGGTGGGAAAATTTTTATTTTCTCAGCTCTTGGTCTACGGTGTGGTCAAAATAGAAATTTCAACGTCCGAACTGTCACTTTAATTTTGTGTACAAAAAAATTGCGGATCTTGTTTCGCCTATTGCCATCGCCTACACATAAGAAACGCTGTGTTAGGAAAATAGGAAAACTTATTGCGAATTGAGTGGGGCTATTCCAAGATTTTTTGTAGGAAATATTATTCTCAACAAGAAATTGTTCTACGCTTTGACGAAATTATGACGTTTTGTATCTTTAATCGATTCTTTTCTAATTTCGAAGATTTAACACACACGAAAATTACTATACTTGTCATTCCCTCTCTCTTTTCTTCGCATGTAATTTTTAGTGATTCTCTCACGAAAAAGACTTTTTTCGCTGGTTCATAAAAAATAACAACAACAACAGCAATGTACTGAAAACACATTTTTGAAACTGAAAAATAAAATCAGCCAAAAATTTTCGATAAATGTCGTACAACAATTTTTGTTGTAGATGTGATTTTGTATCGTTTAAAAATAACTTTGAAAAATAGCCATGTTCAATTGTAGCCATCGCTTCTCCTCGCATAACAAATAATCTTTTTGCTTAGCTATGCATTTTAAGTTTCGTCATTTCGCAATTTTGAAAATGCAAACAAAAGCAATGCATTGGAAGGAAGTTCTTATTAAAATTGTTAAGTCAAAAATTAATTTAATAAAGCAAATTACACAAACATTATGTTGTCTTCTTCATCAGTAAAACCAAATTAATTCAATTTCAGGAATTTCTAGAATCAGCTAAGTTTCGACAAATCGGATCTTTCTTTCGACAAATCAGGTCTAGGGCGGGTATTGCTGGCTTAGAAGCCATTCCTTAGGACGATCTACAAATCTGTATCGCCTTGATGTCACTACAAGATCTGGAAGAGCTTTATATGAAAAGCTACCAACATTCGTGATGGCTTTACAAGCTTTAGTCTTCTTCGCCCTAGCCGGCCGGACACTCATCTTCTTTCCTATGTCACAAGTATACACTGGCTTCTGAAATACTAAAGTGTTGAGGGACCTTTGGCTCGCGACTTCGTGAACGGATTTTCACACATTGGCCCTGTACATACTAAAGACGTCGAGAATTCCTTTGCAATACAGATTAAACAGTTCACATTAGTCGGAGTCCTAGACGGGAGTTTGCAGACATTCTTTAAGCATCTGTTTTGAAGTGCCTGAAGCTATTTCAGTTCACTCATACTAGCGGAGCCAACTTTCCAATTAGATAGTTGAGGTGTGAATGTCCTAACGCGTAGTAGATTGACAGAAGGACAGATTTTGGAATATGTCTCCTTATTTTGCACATCACTCTGCTCAATGATGGTAGTTTCTTGCACAGCACACGTGAGAGACGTGCTGGGCCCATTTTAGTCTGACATCAATGAGTAAGCCTAGGCACTTGTAGGTTCCTACTGAGCTGACTGCTTCGAGCACCGCAGCTACTTTTGCGATTAACTCTTTTCTCTTCTTTTGTTTTGTCTAGGTTAAGTGAAAGCTTATTTGCATTGAGAAATCCACTGATGATAGTCAGGTCGAACAGTACGTTTGATCAGTATGTTAGGTTGGAGGAGAAGACTATTGAATCGTCAGCGAATAGACTGGTAGTTCCTTTAAGCGGAAGGAGATGCATATCGTTTATGAACACCAAAAACAATGGCGGGCCTTCTTTTAGATAGTTAAGTGTTCGCGATGGTCTCCCGCTATTCTACCTTTACTGCAGCCTTCATATATGACTTTTGCATTTTCTCCCTGTTTTTAGACCCCCCCCCCTTTTGTGTGCAAGGTTTCATACAAGTTAAGATTTCATAAAGTCCGTTTTCTTAGCCTCGCTCCTGCCTAACTCAGACGTCATTTATAAACGCTCCTTACTTTCATACTTCAGTGTACTAGTATGTACAACATTCATTACGTTGGTAATGCTTAGGGGGATTCTGATCTCTGCAACTTAAAATTATTTTGGTTTGATCCAAACAAAACCATACATAGAAAATAGAAATCATGAGGTAAGTCATTCAACTTACTACGGTGGAAAGCGAAAGACGAAATGTTGACGTATCTATTTGTCTCAGAGGTAGTTTAGGATTTAGCGAATCGTAACGAAAGTGACGACAGGTGTCCCTGTCGTGTGAAAAAGTTCAAAACTTCTCTTAAAATCTTGTCGGAAAATTACGAGTGCGGCATTGTTAGTAACATGACGTATTTTTCTTGCTCTAAACCTGAAATGCTAAGACTTTGGCATCTAATATTGAAATAATTACAATTGACACGCAAGACAACTTTTTTTTTCGGAGCACTCGAAATCACCTCCGTTTGGTCTAGTCGTCGACTGCTTTAGCGACGACAGTTTGAAGGCAGAACATACACTAAAAACTCAACGTTTTTTTAGAAAAGTTTGAAAAAAAAAACGATAGCTTCAGCGAAATAGTATTTGTCGCTTTTTTTCACAATAGCGTCAGTAACTGCCATAGCGATTTTTTTTTTTGATAGTGATAATGTAGCGACGCTTTTTTTTCCGTCAACGATAGCAAGCTTGCTAGACTTTAGGAACATATACATACATATTCAGCCGTATTAACCCAACTGGGTTTTGGCTGTCAGCACCACAGTTCGCCATTGCTGTCGATCTTCAGCTACCCTTTTCCAATTGCTGATTCGTAGCTTTTTGACGTCCTCTTCAACATTTTCGATCCATCTTTTGCGCGGTCTTCCTCTGGCTCTGGTTCCAATCGTTTCACAGTTTGTTATTAGCGTTCTTTTTACTGCTCTATCGTTGTCCATTCTTATTACATGTCCTGCCCATCTAAGTCTGGAAGATTTTACCGCTCCAACAATAGTTTCGCAGCCAAATAGTTCGCTCAACTCCCTGTTGTTCCTTGCTCTCCATAACATTCCTCTTCCGTAACATTTTTCTCTCAAATACATTGAGTACGTTTTCGTGTCTTTTTGTCAGTGTCCATGTCTCACATCCGTATAAAACGATTGGTCTCACCATTGTCCTATAGAGTTTGAATTTTGTCGCCCTGCTCAGCAGAGAGCTTT
>CM055403.1:150300222-150326147 GCA_029228625.1 Pseudolycoriella hygida
CGTATTTTCAGCGCAAGCGTCACCTCCACTGATATCATTAATTTTGGAAGTAGACATTAGGGACTGCGTCACACTTTACCTTTTAAAAGGTTTTTGTTGGTTTCTAATTCAATGTAGGCTCAAAGCCCGTACATGATGTGTACATAAATTCTTTATAATCAAATTTAATCGTACAAAGGTGTGTAATCTAAAACAAACTAAATCAATTTAAATCAAAACAAGAAAAGCAGAAACAAAAACGTAATGCAAGCCAATACATCGATAAATCAAAAAAATCTATAAATCAAGCTCAATTAATCAAATTGAATAAAGAAAAGAAAGAAAAAAATAATAACAACAAGTGATGAAGTTACAATGAGACGTAATAGTCCAACGAGTCCCGAAATCTATTTATCAAATGTTCTTTAAGATGTTTTTTGAAATGAACTAGATTACTAATGGAATGAAAGATTCCAGGTAACTCATTATAAAAACGAAAACCATAATTCGTGATTGCGTGCTGTCCAAACTGAGAACATGAAAATGAAGGGTGAAGAAGACCACTACCTCTAGTAAAGTACCCGTGTACATCTGAGTTCACTTGAATGCAAATGTCATGCTTAATCAAATCTCTTTTGAGTGAAAATATTAGCACTGCTGTTTCATAGAGGTTGAAATAATTGATAGGTAAGATGGAACGAATAAAATAGCGCTTCACTGAGTCCCTAATTCCTAGACCATGCATATTTCGTAAGGCTTTCTTTTGTAGCAGAAGTAGATTGTTGAGGGTACAATGAGGGTCGCATTTAAATAGCTCAGGTGAGAGTGTACATAGGAGAAATAAAGATTGAAAAGGACAGCCTTTGGCAAAATCCATTTGAGACGTCTCATAATGCCTATGATTGGTGAAATTTTCTTGGCTACTTTGACGGTGTGATCATTCGTTTATTATGAGGCCCATGTACTTAACAACATTTTCCTTTTCAAGAATAGTGTTGTCGTAGCGCAATACAAACTCCGCTGATATTTTTTCTTCAAAAACGATACAATTTGTTTTTATTTTATTAACTAATAGAGAATTCTCCAATGACCCACCTACATAAAACATTTAGATCATGCTGCATCAAGCATTGTAATTCGTCAACCGATTTGGCGGCATATTGAAAGGTGGTGTCATCAGCATATAAATATACATTTCCCTTAAACCCACTGCTAAACAGATCGTGCAGAAAAAAAACAACAAACAACAGTGATGACAGCGTTGAGCCTTGGGGTACACCACATTCAACATTTAAAACAGACCCATTAACTCCTCACACACTAACGAATTGCTTCCTATTTGTCAGGTAGTTTTTCAAGAGGTCATATGCGGATCCTTAAAGGCCTATACTTTGCAACTTCTTTAATAGGATTACATGGTTAACAGAATCGAAGGCCTTCTTAAAATCTACGAGTAAACATGCAATTGCCATTTTTTGGTCAATTTGGTTTCTAATTTCCGTACATAAATCCAGACAACACGCTAACGTGTTGGATTTTTTCAAAAAACCAAATTGCTTCATCTCAAAAAATTTCATAGACTTTAGCTTTTCGTATAGTTGGTCATATAAAATCTTTTCTAGAAGTTTCGAAAGCGAGGATAACAGTGAAATGGGTGTATAATTACTTACATCTGAAAGATCGTCACCTTTCAAAAGGACAACAACTTTCGCGCGTTTTAAGGTGTCATCGAAATGAGACTTCTCAATGGAATTATTAATCAACCGAGACAAGCAGTCAGACAACAGATGACTGTATCTTTTCAGAAACTTCACACTAATGCCATCGCAGCTAGCAGCTGCGCCTGTCCGTAGTCTGTTGATTTACCATGTGACTGTTTCAGCATTAACTGTCTGAAACTTGAATCCTTGCAAGAAATGATGGTTTGAGGAGGTTTTGTTGCGATAATGTATACGTCGCGTCGTGCAGATTTACCAACACTTACAAAAAATTTATTAAATTCATTTGCTACTGTAACCGGGTCAAGAAGATTGTTGCCATCAACCAGAATTTGAGGACACCGTAAAGGTTCTGCAGATTTATTAGATAGCACCCTCTTAATTATTTCCCAAAATTTTCTCGGATTATCAGCATTATCGAATTGAGCTGCATAATAATCCTTCTTTTTAGCTCTTGTCTTATAGTGAATACACCTATTAATACCAGCCAACCTTAAACGGAGGCTGAAGTTATTGGGACTCCTCTTAACTAAGCGAAAAAGCCTGTCGCGCCGTTTCAGTAGTGCTATAATTTCATTGTCAATCTGTGGCTCAAAGGTCTTTTTCCTAACTGATTTTATTGTTTTTCTATTCTTATCTGTAACATTTTGTATAACTGACGAGAAAGTTGAGAAATCATTTATAGAGGAGAAATCAATATTGCTCAAATCGACGGATAATTCTGAATGATTAATAATATCTTTGTAATGGAAGTTTCTGAACGGGAAGTAATTGACGCAGGAGTCCCGCAAGAGTAGGTTCTCTTCCCGGTCCTATTTTTCATCTATACCAACGACATTTTGTCCATCGCTAGGGACGGAAGTGTCTTCCGCTGTATATGCTCCGACACACTCTCACCTATTAGAAATGAAAAAAAAATTCAATTTACTCCAATACACACGAGGTGCGTACGAATGCGTGGTGACTATTATTCGTTGTCCCATCCGGAGAATCGTGAATAAATGCCGACTTGCACCCCATATGGCAGCTGTTTATTTTTATGAGAGACTTTTTCGAATTATGTCCTATTGGGAAACATTTTCTGTCACATGGTCGTAATGATGATTTGTCAGAGTGACCCGAATAACTATTGCCATGAAGTGTGCGTGAAAGTTCGACAGTATTTTTAAATACACTTAAAAATGAATGCAGGCAAAAATCATTCCGTCTACTGCTAAACACCAGGAGTATTTACTGAAGACTTTCTTTCATGGACAACTCTTGATAGCCTCGACGGAATTTTAGGTGATTTCTTAAACAACTGAAGTTAAAACTTCGAAATATTGTATGGCTATTGATTCTTACTCTTCTCACATTGATTTCATAATAATTTACTAATCTAAAGATATTTTTTTTATTTTATAGGAAGGGATTGCTTTCTTCGCCTATGACATAGGTGAACTGAACAATTACGCCGACTATGTAAACATAATGACTTATGACTATCATTTCTACAGTCCAAATACGCCGTTTACAGGTAACTGAATTGATTCGTAAATTTATCTTTACGAAAAGCTAAATAATTTGTTTATGTCAAAGGATTGAACTCTCCACTGCATAAGCGACACAATGAGAATTCGATGTTGTCACTGCTGAACATAAATGCGTCAGTCAATTATTATATCAGTCAAGGTTTAGATAAAAGAAAAATTGTTATTGGATTACCAACGTATGGACATTCGTTCCAGTTGGTCAATGCATTTAATACGAAGATTGGAAGCCCTGCACTGGGTTTCGGCAGCGTCGGTGAACAAGGCTTTGTTAGCTACTCAGAGTTGTGTTGGTTCAAACAAAATAATTTTTTTATAACGAGTGTATTCGACGTGGAGACCTGTTCACCATATTTATTTACTGGCAATGAATGGATATCATACGAAGATGAAAGGAGTATCGAATGTAAGACTAATTTTGTAAAAACGAATGGATTCGGCGGTGCTATGCTTTTTTCATTAAATACGGACGACTTTTTGTCATATTGTAAAACTGATGTGGCATCTGATGGCCTTCATGATGATAGTAACAGTACGTTTCCATTGGCTAGAAAAATGTATTCAATTCTATTTGACAAGAAAGCTTAAAGGAAGCCCGATTGGGCAGTTAGTTCTTTTCGAGAAAGATTAAGGTTGTGTATTTTCACCATTTCATAGTTTTTTGTTCCTTTTCTTATACCAAAGTGATCTAATTTTACATTCAATTGAAGTCAGTGTCATAATACCCTAGAGCTTAAAACATTAAAGATAATAAACAATGAAAGAATACAGGTGTAGCTAGAAAAGACCAGATTCATCGATATTGCATAACGAAATATTGGCGGTGCAAATAGTTTTTTGAGAAACGAAGAGCTTTTGATTGTACACAATTTTGTAAAGTATTCAAACAATTCAATGTGAGCGAAACGCAATCTTTATACGTTTTGCACACTTCCTTATCCGTTTCATTCGCTTTCATTTGGGGCTATTGGTAGGTGAAGTCATAGGTTTCATTCGCATTTTTTTAAGCGGTATTTCTCACACTACGTTATAAATTTTATTGGTGTTCCTCCGTACAAGTTCCAAGCGCGACTGAATTAACGAAGATTTGGCCGCATTCAATTGCTCTCCATGAACGTTCGTGTGAATGTTCTGTTCATAGATGGCGATTGAATGCCGCTAGGTCCTGAGAGTATGTTGCGCTTAGCCGTGTAACTTTTAATGCCATGTTGCGTGTTAGCGCAACATACTCCCGGGATCAAACTAAAACTAATAATTACATATGACAAAACTATTTATTGGTTGTAGTTTTGTTGTATTGCTGAGGATTTTTTAATACATACATACATACATATTCAGCCGTATTAACCCAACTGGGTTTTGGCTGTCAGCACCACAGTTCGCCATTGCTGTCGATCTTCAGCTACCCTTTTCCAATTGCTGATTCGTAGCTTTTTGACGTCCTCTTCAACATTTTCGATCCATCTTTTGCGCGGTCTTCCTCTGGCTCTGGTCCCAATCGTTTCACAGTTTGTTATTAGCGTTCTTTTCACTGCTCTATCGTTGTCCATTCTTATTACATGTCCTGCCCATCTAAGTCTGGAAGATTTTACCGCTCCAACAATAGTTTCGCAGCCAAATAGTTCGCTCAACTCCCTGTTGTTCCTTGCTCTCCAAACGTTATCCTGGATGGGACCACAGATTTTCCGTAACATTTTTCTCTCAAATACATTGAGTACGTTTTCGTGTCTATTTGTCAGTGTCCATGTGTCACATCCGTATAAAACGATTGGTCTCACCATTGTCCTATAGAGTTTGAATTTTGTCGCCCTGCTCAGCAGAGAGCTTTTGAACAGGTGTTTTAGTGCATAGAAGCACCTATTTCCTTGAGATAATCTCATTTGGATTTCTTCTTCTATATCGTTGGTGGTGTTGACTATCGAACCGAGGTACTTAAACGACTGAACCACTTCGAAGTTGAATTCATTCATTGTAATGTTTTGTCCAATCCTTGATCCACGTTGTCTATCCAGTGTAAGGTACTTGGTCTTGTTTTCATTCACTAGTAAACCAATCTCCTTTCCCGCTGTTTGCATCTCCACTTTAGGAACGATTAATGAAAATTCCTATTTCTTAAGTTTCATTATATAGCAAATATCATCTCTATGAAAACGCCCTTTCCCGCAATCTTTAGAAATTCTCGTTGAGTTATCACGAATGACTATAAAGTATATCTAAATTTCAGCTAAACTCAATCTATACAGCCTACTAAAAAATTATAGTTGCTCGAGTGCTATTCGAAAATTGTCCGACAGACCCCTACAATGACGGCCTGTACTACCACCATTCAGTATGATTCTGAGCCTGCAGAGGGCGCAAATGCTCCAACCGAGCAGTGGAACTTCTTCTCAAGTACATTCAAATCAAAAATAGTCAAACTTGTCCTAACACTCAAGTCGACGGTCAATGAGGAATATCAAATTTACGAAAACCTTGATTTTTCAAGATATTCGTGATTTTTTTCACTTTTCGTCATTGAGCGCCCATCAAATCGCTTCCTAATACAGCATGCACCGAATTGCACAAACACATCAACCAACATTCAATTCGAAATTAATTTACATGGTTGTTTGTATATTGAATACACACAATTCCATTCAAAGCATGGCTTTAAGTATACAGATTTCTATATGCAACGCATTTTTCTCTCCGAGGAATCCATTCCCCGTATGTGATGTGGTGACGAATCACGACAAAAACCCTTTTTAAAAAGTTAAACGTGGCGCATGTCCTCGTCGCTTCTTCCAAAACAACTGATATCAATTTGGGTGACGCTTACAGCTTCGGAACGCAATAAACTCTTTTGAAATATTTTCACTTTTGATTAAAAAAATGCGTCACAAATGACCCTCTCAACGTAACAATTTTCCTGCGCTTTCAGATTTCGTACGCCACAAATTTGGCTACCCGTACTCCACACATCACGCAAAACTTAATTTTTTTTCGTGTCAAATCTGAAAGCGCAGAAAAGTGTTTATGTGAGGGTCCGGCATTTGTGACGCATTTTTTAATCAAAATTGAAAATATTTCAAAAAAGTTTTTTGCGTTCCGAAGCTGTAAGCGTCACCCAAATTGATATCAGTTGTCTTGGAAGAAAACACGAGGACTTGCGTCACGCTTCCCTTTTAAAAAGGGTTTTTGTTGTGATATCAGTAGTTTTAGAAGAAAAGAGGAAACAAATTTTGAAGAACCAATTTCCGGCGAAAAAAATTTTAGGCGAAAAAAATTTCAGGCGAAAAACATTTTCGACGAAAAAAAATTATCGGCAAAAAAAATTCCAACGAAAAAATTTCCGGGCGTAAAGAAACTTCCGGCAAAAAAAAAATTTCGGCGAAAAGAACTTCCGGTGAAAAAAAATTTTCGGCGAAAAGAACTTCCGGCGAAAAAAAATTCAACAAGGCCGGAACCTCCCCTTTTTAAAAATCTCATATGGCGTAGAATGCCCACCCGAAGGTTCCTGCAAAATTTCAAGAAAAGTTATCGAGCCGTTTTCGAGCACTAGCCAAAAAATTCGGTTTTCATACAAATGGTTCTGGAACTAACTAATTAACTAGCCCATTAACTTTGGCTTCTATGAAGTTAGCACATTTCGCATAGAAAATTTCGATTTTCTAAAGGTCATATCTTCGGATCCACTGGACCGATTTTAATGAGTAAAATTTCGATTTCAATCAAAATGTTACGTAGAATCTGAAAAACTAGATCTCAGGGGGTACGACGCAAGGGAAAAAAGTCAAAACTTAGCTGTATCATGGGCGCGCGGTAGCGATGCGCCCGTGACGCAAGTCCCCACACGAGTAAAAAATTCAGTTTTGACTTTTTTCCCTTGCGTCGTATCCCCCTGACACCTAGTTTTTCGAATTCTACGTAAAATTTTGATTGAAATCGTTATTTTACTCATCAAAATCGGTCCAGTGGATCCAAAGATACAACCTTTTGAAAATTGAAATTTCCGGTACAAAATATTCGTTCCATAGAAGCCAAAGTAAATGAAAATATCCTACGTTAGTTAGTTAGTTGCAGGGCCATTTGTCTGAA
This sequence comes from Pseudolycoriella hygida, assembly GCA_029228625.1. Lineage (NCBI taxonomy): Eukaryota > Metazoa > Arthropoda > Insecta > Diptera > Sciaridae > Pseudolycoriella > Pseudolycoriella hygida. The sequence goes on from CM055403.1 coordinate 150,307,526, forward strand.
AAACCTTGAAAAACCACTTTTTTGGCTCGTGCTCGAAAACGGCTCGATAACTTTTCTTGAAATTTTGCAGGGACCTTCGGGCATTCTCCGCCATATGAGACTTTAAAAAAAGGGGGGGGGGGGGTTCCGGCCTCGTTTGGGTGCCAGGGCTCTTAGAAGACGCCATATGAAGCCCGTGTATGCGTTTGTGTGTGTAGTGTGTATGATAGCAAATTTTGTATGAGGCAATGGTTGTGTGTTCGAGATAGAGGTTTGGTGTCAAAGGGAAAGTTGTTGGGTTGGGTATGTAGTGTATCAGGGTGACCGCCAAAATGGCGGAAAATAGGCGGAGACTCAAAAAAAAACTTTTGATATGTTGTAGAGAAAGTTGAGGGGATCATTTTCGCCCATGGAAGTAGTAGCCGCCGCGCTTCGGATCGGCGGCGGCGGCGGCTTAAAGAAAAACTTTTGATATGTTGCATAGGCAGTTAAGGAGATCATTTTCGCCCATGGAAGTAGTAGCCGCTGCGCTTCGGTTCGGCGGCAGCGGCGGCTCAAAATAACGCAAATCATTACATCGAAAACCCTTCTTAAAAGGGAAAAGTGACGCAACTCCTCGTCCCTTCTTCCAAAACAACTGATATCAATTTGGTTGACGCTTGCAGCTTCGGAACGCACAAAATTTTTTTTGAAATATTTTCACTTTTGATTAAAAATGGCGTACTTTTGTACAGGAAATCAAATTTTTACGTATGAAAGCTGAAAGCGTAGAAAAATTATTACATTGGCGGGCCCGGCATTTGTGACGCATTTTTTAATCAAAAGTGAAAATATTTCTAGAGAATTTTGTGCGCTCTGAAGTATGTGGACTTGCGTCACGGGCATGTTCAAAAATAGATATCTTCGGTTCTAGACTAAGTATATTCTCTAATTTTTTTTTAAATCTTGAGAAATATCACAGCTAGAGATGAAAATTATTTGTTAAAAGCCATTTTTGTGGAACTTTCTGAAAAATGAGAGCACAGGGTGACGAATTTTCTATAGGAAATTGCATTCAGCGAAATTCTGTAAAATCTCTTTTGTAGAATTCGTTAGGAACGTTCCGAAAATGTTCCTTGTTCTAAGTTTTTGTGATTTTAACTCATTTCTGCTACAATATTTGGAAAAAAAATATTTTGTAATGTGACCTTAATCTGAAGATACAGATTTTATTAGTGAAAAAGTTCAATGTCACCCTTTGTTCTGATTTTTGTTGACTTTGTCGCAATGTTATACAAAAATGGGTAAAATTTTACTTTAAGGGGTTGGTGTAGGTGGAAATGTGGGCGTTAGGGGTCAACCCCCCAAACAATAATATGTTGTTAACTAATTTAATAATTAAGGGATGTTTTTGTGCTCTTCAACCCCCCAATAATACATTTTTTGTCAAACGGCTCCCACTACTAAACCTGATGTGAGCGCCACCTATTAACAACATATTATTGTTGGGGGGGGGGGGTTAACCCCTAACACCCACACATCCCCCCAACCCTTCCGCCACCAACCCCCTAAAGTAAAATTTTACCGAACCGAAGATATCTATTTTTGAACATGGAGACTTCAGATTCACCCTCTGTGGGCCTTTGTTCTTGAAAATTACGTCCTTTCTGTGAAAGTTCTCCTCAGTGAAAATAACTTACTTTAAGCTCTGAGGCCTGGGCAAGTGTAAAATCAACCCACCCTATTGAAGGCGATAATTACCTTCTAACATTGCATATGATGTAAACTACAACTAAAAATTTCCTTTTTTTTCAGCTGTCGGCTATTCGAATCTCTACGAACATTCATCAATTTCGCTTGCTTTGTTTGAATGGAAAATTTGTTACCATGCAGATGAGTTGTTAAACACGTGTAATTTTTGAAAGTTTTTAATTTTAAGTAAGGACACAAGTGAACAATTACGTTAATTTCAACATTTTATAGAATTTGCACTCGATAAATCCAACACCATTTTCACAAAGGAAAATCTTCTTCTGATTCATCAAAAATTTTCTAATAAATTTGGCTGTGTGAGTGCGAGATCATTGAAAAAATGTTCGGACTTTTCTCAACTGTAAAGGACCCCATACCGAATGTCTTATCTCAAGATCCTGAAAAGTTGCAACGGGAGATTGATAAACTGCTCAAGACTGTAGAGAATAATACTTCGGATGCAGTGAGTTCTGTAGATGACAAAGAAATTGAACACTTACTCTCAAAACTAACTTCCGATTTAACTGAGCGCTACAAAGACTTTGGTGACATAGACACTGATGTTTTCGAATATTTCGCTTTAGAAGTCGTTAAGAAACATTTACAAAACGATGATGTGATCGACGCCGTTCGAGAAGTGATTCAAGACGAATTTCAAAGAAATTTAGAGATATTGGACGAGCCATCAACACAACAAAGGATTTTGAACGAAATTAATCCGACGGCAAATATTAATGAGTTATCGACCGATGAACTCCTTCAATATAAGGAACTTGAATACAACGAGTTCAAAGCGTTATTTTTTGGTAATACTAACACCGATGAGACGTTTACTCCGACGACGCCCACTTGCGAAGAAATTTCTAAAAAATTAACAGAATTGGGAAGTGTCGATAATTCAATTGGACAAAAATCCAAATTGAAGGCACAGTATGCTGGACAATGTAAGGTCCAAATTCAAAATATTTTGTGTTCGATAATCCAGTGTATGAGTTCGATCGATGAAGAGCACGCAAAGACTATTGACCATTTCGAAAGAGTACTTTCCCACAACGAAAATTTGGATTCAACGAATTATACGCGACATGAATTTTATGAAAGAATTCTAAATGCTACATCGTCCCCCAAGTCAGATATCGTGTTAAAAATTGAAGAATGGCTAAGGGAGTTGATTTCAGAGCACTGGGAACTCTTTTTGGCAAAGTTCGATCAAAAATTAACAAAATCGAAGGAGAAAATCTTGGTAGAGATAATCGCCGAAAAGAAAATAGATTTACAGCATGTTGAAGAGCTAAAATATCAAATATCAAATGCTATTTTCGAAGGAGCAATCACTGCCGACGTATTGCATAAAATGAGTTGTATGACAGAACACTTTTCCTTGAAGCAGTTCTTGATTCAGGAAGGAGACAAAATACATTTGCTCCAGATGAATGCGGATTATTTCAACCGTTCTCCATCGAACAATAAAGACATTAAGGAAGCGAAAAATTTCATTGTAGATGAGTATGAGAGATATTGTGGAGTGTTGGACAGATCTGTAAAAGCTACTTATGTAGAAACCATTCGCCTCTATTTGGAAAGATTTGATTGGCTATTAGTCGAGAGAAACAATGTAAATGCCGGAGAGAGATTGAAAATTTGGAAGAAAACAAAACAAAAAGTTGAAACTATTTTGCAGAATCCTGATGTGCCGCCTGAAAGAAGAGGACTACTGATTGAGGCAGCTGTAGCTGCACAAATAAATGGGATGATATTTGGCATAGCGTCCGGTCTTCCTACTGATTTTTTACAATATTCCGTTACACATTCATCAACATTTGAAAGTGATTTTAAACGAAATTATAAAACTCCAAGCTTTGTTACATTAGACGAATTATTTACTATATCCGGCGATCCTGTTAGGAAAGAATGGAATAATTTGAACGATAAAACGGTCGTTGTAAGCATCGACAATGACGAGGTCTATTACGGATTGCCAGATGACACGGAAGGGGGTTCTGATCGATTCAAAAAGCTTTTCATTGAATTTTTTGAAGAAATGTCTGCCCTCTATAGAAAGCACAAACTACAGAAGCTTCGATGTGAAATCAAGGCATACAATCGATCGAAATGTTGTGAAAATTTGATTAAAATTTGTAGAGAACTTATTTTTTACTGTACTTTGACTGCAGAACACATTGACTGCAAAAGTGATTTTGCGCGCAATTTTCAAAGTTTTTTGGAAAATTTCACAGAAGTCATTGAACATCTGCTAATTCATCAAAAAGATGATCAAAATATCTTAAAACAGTTGAAAATAGGAATGGACATGTTTGGCAAAGATGTCATTGAAAACAGATTAGGCGATTGCGGATCGGAAGATAAAGAAACTTTAACGAAAATTGTTTCGAATTTAAAGGAATTAATGAAAAATTTGTCCTTTAAAGTGTTTAAAGAGTCTGGGTATCAATTACTCACAGAAGAAAAAATCCAATTTTCAACTTCAACAGACATAAAGAGATCAACGTCCGAAAAATTGCTTAATTCAATCCGATCGACTATATCGACAGTTCTTGAGCTAAGAATGTCATTTCCGCCCAAGTCTCCTTCAGAAATATTCAAAACTTTCAACAAATTGATCAATAAGAACGATGTGAAATGGACGAAACAATCGATTCCAAGTGATGAAGAAATTTCCAAATGGTTAACATTTTGGGAAAATCAGAAACACAAAATCCTCTTGCCAAATATTTCAGTTGACAAATTTTTCGAAGACATTCACGACCCAAAAAAGAAGTTCTGGGAAGAAATTCTGTCAAAAATAGAGCGTAACTTTCAGGAACAGTTCATAATTCACATATTCAAACAATATTTGAACAAATTTTCAAAGACCGATGTAGAGCGTCTGTATTTTGCTTCAAATGTTAATGCCGAATGTAAACCATTGATTCTACAATTCTTTACAGATAAAATACTAGAGGAAAAGTTGCAAATCTTAAGTAAGAAAATGACTGACGCTGGAAAAACACTGACTGAAGTGTTAAGGGCAGTCATTTCGAATGCTTTTAGCGTCTTTGAAATAGTCGAACATTCAAATAAACTCACAAATCCCAGAGATTTATTTGAACACCTCGAAGTGTTAGTTGGTTGCGTTCCAGATGATCCATCCGATGACAATTTAAATAAAACTTTAATTTCATTGGAAGAAATAGAGAAATCTTTCATTTTGCGTATGTTGCAACTGAAAGGAATTAGCGAATCAATGGTGATTCCGCATGACGCCACAGAAGCTGTTGTTCATCTACAATTGTTCTTACAATTACCGGACAGTTGTCTAACCGATCAGAAAGAATTGTTGAAATCTTTTGTGGGTAAATTAATTGACAGACAATGGGATGCTGATATCCAAACGAACGACATGCTGAATATTCTGATAAAAGATCTGATCTTCAGATTTTACACATTATACCCAAGCGAAATCAGTGGCACAAATAAGGAATCTTTGCCATTGTCTACAGATGATGTAATTGATGTTCTTCAGCGTTACTATGATAATCTAACACCTGAGAAGTTTATCATCTACGTGAAAGAGATTTTTCAAAGTCAAACAAAGGGACTTCTCGCTGGTCTTTATTGTAAGATTTCTGAAATGGTTTCGAACAAATCGCAAACAAGACATTCAAAAGAGCTCATATGCGGGCATGTATCACTGATGTATGATCACGAAAAGGAACATCTAAATTCCTTACTGCGTTTCGAAAAGATTGAACGAAGAGAAAAGAAATCGATTGAAGATGAGAAGGAGGTAGAAAATCTTGAAAAATTGTTGGAAAAGTCAAATTACTGTAAGGAAATTATGCAATGCATCCATACAAGTCCATCAAACATGTGGGAAGAAGAACTTATAGAGTTGCGAACAAAGAAAATTGAATATTTCTTGATTAATAAGTTCGCTGGAACAGATATTGGATTGACAAGACTTTCGGATTTCATGAACGCGTTTTTGTTTACCCACAAACAAATGGGCCGCTTAAGTCAGGCAATATCGACGTTGGAACTCTTTTGCATAAACGTTTCGAAATTCAAAACAATCGAACAAATTAAACAATGTCTCATCTCACTTACCAGAAACGTTGATTTGATGAAAGTGGATGCAATAATCGATAGAACCGTTGGACATCAATTGACGTTGGAGTTGCTGTTCATACAAATTGATGCGGGAGACTCTCCCAAATTGAAAGCTGCCATTGACAAACTTAAGATTCTTCTTTCGTACAGAAAATTCGAAGATGTTAGCGAATTTTGTCGAGCAATTTTAGTACACGCCCGTGAGCAACAAAATCTTGACGATTTTTGCAAAATAATTGAACTTCTCATTGAGTGTAAAATTTATGATCGCAATGAGATTTTGGAAGATTTGGTGAAGAAAGATTTTTTCTTGTGGACTATTGACTTACAGAAAGTTCTGCTACTTGATAAGTTAAAGGGAACGATGGTACATGGTTACAGTGATAAAGAACAGCGGAAATTAGTTGATTTATTGATACAACTTAAAGACGTCAAAGGTATTGCAGTTCAGCAAACGCTATTGGAAAAGATTCAAAAGCTTCAAACGAATTCCGAAGATCTCAATGCGATCAAAGACTTAATGCGAATTATTCACAAAATTATCGATAAACCAATCAATTGCAACATTTTAGAAAGACTTCCCACCGATTTGAACCAATGGAAAAATATTCTTTTTTCTCAGGACCATACTTCGGGGAAGTTAGAGCCGCTGACATTAAATGAGTTAGTGGAGTTAATGAAAGATGGAGATAAATTGGAAGTCGGTGGAATCAATGAAACAGCGAAGCCATGCATTGTGAATGATTCAGAAACCAATGACTCGTTAATTGAAGTTGCAATTACAAGAGCGAGAAAACTGAATAAATCCATGTTTTTGGTGGCATCAACGAAGTCAATTGATAGTTGGGAAGAAGATGATATATTACGGTGGACTCAATCATTTTCTAACAGTTCTCTCAGTGACAAAGTGTTTTCTTGGCGAAACAGCAGCAGTAATATGGACATCGTTGCGGAATTACTTGCTGTTATTATTCGAGCTGTTGTCCTTTACGACCATTACCCTACCGGACCAAGAAACACTCAGTTGATGGCGGTACTTCTGTTTCTAGATGGCGGTGGTGAAGGTAAGGGTCGTTTAGGAAATATTTATACTGGCGAAGGGAAAACGCTTATAACGGTAATGTTAGCGACATGCTTAGCTCTTAAGGGAAATATAGTTGACGTTGTCACCAGCTCCAAAGTGCTAGCTGTAAGAGATTCAAAACCAAGAGAAATTGGTTCTAAAGAAGGCTATCAAAATTTCTTTAAAATGTTTGGTCTAACTGCAAGTAACAACTGTGATGAGAAATGCGAACAGCATGACACCGGTGAAGAAGAACGAAGATCTAGATATTCAAATTGTCAAATCATTTACGGTGAAACAGGCTACTTTCAGCGAGACATTCTTCTAACGAAATTTTTCCGGAAAGAAATCAGACCTGCCGGAAATAGCATCGGTAACGTGTTAATTCTCGATGAAGTAGACAGCATGATGATCGACAATGCCGCCAAAACTCTTTACATTTCGCATAACATCACGGATATGAGTTACGTAAGAGATGTTTTCATACAAATTTGGGCAGCTGTCAACAGCTGCGAGGAACGCAATTATAGCGAAGCGAACGTAAACAAAATTGTGAAGTACATTAACGAGATTATTGATCCAAGTCATCCTGGCGAGTTAAAAATCACTATTCCATCGACTTTGAAGGATTTTGTCGATCACAATTTGAGAACTTGGATTGAGAGTGCGTACCAAGCCAATTTTACCAACGAAAATGACTCCTACATTATCGGAGACTATGGATCTCAGCAAGAAAACGAGGTGATTATCATGGACAAAGACACCGGTGTGGAACAGATGTCGACGAAGTGGAGTAACGGCTTTCATCAGTTCATTCAATTGAAACACAGCGGTAAAATGAGCGATGAAAGTCTCAAAGCCGTTTTTATCTCGAATTCCGGTTATTTTCAAATGTATCCGAAATTGTATGGAATGACGGGCACTGTTGGCGGGATCGAAGAGAGAAGTCTTCTGAGAAAAGTGTACGAAATCGATTTTTTCGAAGTGCCCAGATTTAAAGAATACAAATTTGAGTATGACTTTGAATCAGAGTCGGTTGCCTGCTCTCCGCCTAAGTGGCTGGATAATATTATAGAAAATGTGCAACAAACCATGAATTCGAGTTTAAAATACGATGAAAAATATGTGACTTCAATGAATGAGAATTTAAAAAGAGAAAAATCGTGTCTGTCGAAATTAACGGAAGACATTGACAATATGAACAGAAAAATGACGAACTTAGAAAAAGAACGGACTGAATGTGACCAAATTGTAAGGGTATGTGAAATGGCAAGAAAGTTTGCACAACAGTTACACACTCTCTGTGAAAAAGGGGATCCTGAGCGGAAGATTAACGGGGTTGTTGTAGAAATTAAAAATTTGAAGAAAAAATCGCCTAATGTCATTCTGGAACACCTTGAAGCGTTTGAAAAAGTCGCCCAAGAATTGTGTGAACTCAAAACTGACTTTCATTTACTAGAATTTGTGATTGCCGATAAGATGAAAAGTTATATTTTCGCTACATTGAGCAACGAACACAAGGAAAAACTAAAAATTTTGAATGAAGAAATTAAGAAACTCAGTGGAAATTTGAAAATGTTGAAAGATGCGAAGAAAAGGTCTGAAACGGATAAACTTTTCTATTTGGAAGAATCTAAAAAGCGAGTAGGTAGCGAGCGTAAAGATTGTCGACGAGCAATTTTGATAATATGCGAGAACATCCACGATGTAGAGAAAATTGAAAGAGAAATCTTCAATATGAAAGATGGTGGTGAGTATAAAACCTATAAATATGATCGAGCGTACAGAAAATTCGATTTGACTTGTTTGGAAAAGGGAGACATTGTCATTGCAACGAACATCGCCGGTAGAGGTACCGATCTAGAAGTGAGCTCTGAAGTGGAAGCAAATGGTGGACTTCATGTGATTTTGTCGTACATGCCGAAAAATTTTCGCATCGAAAAGCAAGCATTTGGCAGAACAGCGAGAGCTGGTAATAAGGGAACTGGCACTTATATTGTGTTTCATCCTGGAGGAGAGAACGACGATGATATTGACATTAGTCAACTGAAAACGGAAAGAAACAAAGAGGAAAGTCGTCGTCTTCGCGTTGTTTTAAATGAACAATTGCCAAAAATAAGATTGGAAGACGAATTATTCAATCAATTCACAATTTTACAACAGAACATTAAGCAACGAATTGCGTTCACGTCGATAGGAAAATTTATTCCACACAAAGATCTTCCTTCATATTCAAAAACACCTCTAGATTTGCAACTTGCCGGCCTGCATAACAAGTGGGCTCTTTGGTTGAATAAAATGAACGAAAACATTACGAAAGTAAATGAGAGAGGAACCGAGGTAGTTGTCAAAGATTTTGTGAAATTTAAGAGTGAAATCACCAAGAAGCTAAATCAGACCTACGGATTGATTGATGAACCAGGTGAGTTGACCAAACTTGGCCGACTTTACATGGACAACAAACAATTTTCCGATGCTCTATCGTGTTTCAATCACATAATTAAGTATCATCCTCTATGTGCTGGTATAGCGTACTACTACTCAGCCTTCTGCATCGTCCATTTAGAAAGTGGTTATGATGCCAGACGGAAAGCAAAATATTTTTTGAAAAAATCACTCCATTTGCTAGAGGACGAGATGAATAGAATTCTATCTAGAAATCAAATTCTAAAATCCATCAACGAATTGAGTAGAAGTCGTGGCAAAGCTACCCATTCCAATCTATTCGCAAAACAAAACGAGGGATTAACTCAACTGCTTTCTGTGCACATCAATGCGATCTATTCCGCTATAGGTAGTTCAATTACCCCAGAAAATTTCATCGGGCCAGGTGTGACTCCGGATCAAGCACAACGCATCTACGACAGTTTATTGACCAAAAATTGTACGATAAAGAATTTCCGCATAAGTAAAAAAGTCACCGTCGTTGAACAGAACGACTCAACTGGCGCTCTAGCAAACATTTCCTTCAAAGGAAAAGACACTCATGTGGAATTTCCTCACACATTTGACTATTGCAAGCAGCTGGTGTTAGACGATCTATCAAAGTCCCTGAAAAAGTCTCGAAATAACAAATGGTGGTACAAAGATCGTGAAAAAACTGCAGCATCCTTTGAAGGTATGATTTATACGAAGGCCGAATTCGAAAAGGAAATGAAAGAATTCATTGTAGTTGAGGAAATGATCGAAATTGATGAAAAAGTGAAAGATAAACTTTTGGGCAGTTTGAGTGACTCGATTTATTGCGGTCATGGTGGGATTGTTAAGAAACTTTTAACGAGTGATTTTCTGAAAATTGATAGAACCGTTCTGGTGAAAATGTTAGACGGTACTGAACTTACCGATGATGATTTCGTCGATTTGAAAGTGACAAAATCGGATGTAAGGAACATTTGTTTAGATCGCGTAGAGTATTTCAACAACACCGGCTATTTTATGACAAATGTTCTTTTGGAAGAGCTCAAAAATGTGGGCCAACAAAGCACTTTAACCACAAATTCCATTGAATTCACAAATTTCCTTTCCGCACTTGATTTCAAGGTTACGAGAAGTGTATCACTTGAGTATTTAACGAAACTGATGAAAACCAAGGCACCGCCTCTCAATGACAAAAACATCAAAGAAATCATTTGGCACTTGGAGCACTACATCAAATTGAACATCGATCACAACTTCTTAAAGACGAAGTTTGATGTCAAAAATGAATCAATATTTTTCGGTAGAAAGTCTGCAATCAGAGAATTCTGCTTAGGTGCACGTGCAGTCGAAATTACCAATGGCAAAAAAATCCAATTGCTTCACAACGCATCATTTTCGAAATATGAGATCGTTGAGTCGTTAAAAATGTTAACGGCATTCGACAATGCATCACGTGATCATCAGCGAAACTTTGACGATTTGATATCACATCTGGGATTTAACGGACCTGATGCCATGCAAGCGATAAGAACTTACAAAAGATATCATTTCGCTGATCCATCTCACATGGAGAAGATCAAAGTTTTCCTGCAGTCATTTAATCTCATCACTTCAAAGTCGAATGAAAAGGAAACTCTCAAGTCAATCGATCAATTGAACTTGGAAGTAGATCAAAGACTTGGAATGAAATCTAAGGAAATCAAAGAGATTCTTAAATCACATGTACAAAAAGCGAATTTTCATTTTCGGAGAGAAACTTTTAATATTGGACATGAAGCGTTTGGCATATTGAGGGCAATTTTGACAGATGCTAAACTGATCACCAATTCTGTTGTCCATTTGATCAAAGGTATTGATGATCAACAAATTGGTTTAAAATTGAATGCGGAATTGGAAAATATTCTAATGAACATGTACAATGGCAGTGGCGTCATCTCTGATAAAGATTTGATACTGAAAGATGCAAAAACTGGAAGTCAGGAATTGTTTTCTCGATTGTTAAACTTAAAAATTCTAAAGCCTGCGAAAGTTTACTTCCCACTCGGAAGGGCACAAAACATTCCAAATTTCATTGGTGGAAATTTTTGGAAAGATAGATCCGATCCAATCAAACGAATCGAATATTTCACAAACGCAATCGAAGAAGTGATTGTCGATGTGTTCCAAACCAAACGAAAGGATGACACTAAGCATATGATTGTGGATGCCCTAATTGGTTTCGGGACAGAGTCTAAAAACAAAGAATTGAACGAAAAAGTTACGACAATCACAAATGTCATAAAACATTTGGCAGGAACATTGAACATTCATCCGGAAGTGAAAATGGGAGAACGAAATTTACGGTCCATTCTGTCGTCAGAACGAATGCCACCGGAAATATTAGAATACATTCACAAATCGTTTGACATCGTGGTCGATTACAATGAGGATAAACCATTCGATTGGGACTGTTTCTTATGCGGAATGATTGGTGTGGGTCAAATCGTAGTTGGTGTGGCATTGGAAATATTATCCGGTGGCAGTTTTCACTTTATCGCTCAGGGTCTCATTTCGGAAGGTATCGGCGATATTGTGTTTGCAATCCAATCTCGCATTGAAGGAAACTTTAGTTGGAAAGCATACAGCAAACACAAGGTTCAAAGCATTGTCCTTACCGTTTTGACTTGCGGTGTAGGCAGTTATTTAGCTCGAGGAGCTAATGTTGCAAAAATGGGCGTTGGACTGGCTACAAAGACTGCCATATTCAAAGCAGTTGCGCAAACCGTTGTTTTAGAAAGTTGCACTGCCGTTTGCACTGCTATAGTTAATGTCGGTGCTGACGAGATCAGTAAATTAGTCATGGACGAACTGGCAAATGAACATTTCGTCAAATATTTTGAGCAATGGATTAAGGAAAGCAATTCCTATGAGCAAAAACGGAATACTTTGGAGGCGAAACTGAATGGACTTTATAAAAAATTCGGTGTTGAAGCAACCAGCCAGAGCGTTGACGCATGTTTGGATAACACACTAAATCAACTGATGAGTGGAACAATTGGAGCTAAAGTCATGAATCAGTTGTCCGGCGTTGTGAATAGCATTAGTAGATCATTTTCAATGGCGGGGAATCGCTTCAAATTATGTGGTAACAATAAAGCGAAATTGTTTGGTGAAATTGCATCGTTGATACGGAAAACAGCAAAGGTGACAAATTTCGTTCAGAGCTTTGCGCAGCTCTGTGAGATTTGCAAAGATTTCAACGATGCAATGATCAGGGAAATCGAAACATTAGAAAAAACTCTATTGGAACAAGAGAAAAAAGGTATTCTGAAAGTCAACAGAGATGAAATCGCAAGTCGCAGTTTTACTGAACAAACGCAATCCGTTCTGCGCAAAACTGAGGAGAAAATGCGTATTGCCTTCTTGGCAAAAATCAAAAATGGATTTCTTCAACCGGTAATTAGCGATGCATTACATAAGGGGATACGTCCTATTCAAAACGTGCTCCTTTCACCGTTCGCCAATGCTACGCAAAAACTTGAAGCTCATATTGAGGTCAGGGCGCAGCAAAAGAAAAGGAAATTAATGGAACAAACTCCACATAACATAGTGCCGCTAACAACAGCGCAGAAAAAAGCGTTAGAGCTAAGAGGAGACATCATCCAAGCAGACAATGCCACTCCTGAAATGCTAAGCATGGAGCTATCCAATTTCCCTGGTCAGACCATTGAAAGCATGAAAGAGAAACACGGTTCGAATATGTCGTTTTTCGTGTCTGACGGACAGCTTATTGGGGTGATTCCTTCATACAAACAGTATTGGGAGAATATTGACAAAGCTAAAGGAGTTGGAACATTTTACATGGAAGCGGTCGCGTTAAATAACAAGAGGAACATTGAGTTTGTACACGGCACAAATACTCACGAGCATCAAATAATAAACGGTGGAGGTGGTTCCACTTCGAAAAATTACCGAGTGATGTTGATTGAAGAACAGGAAGGTGATCCTGGACATTTAGTTCCGGCCATTAATTTGAACGGAAATTGGGTAGTTGTCACCGATATTAAGCAGCCAGACGGGACAGAAAATGTTTGTGCGGCGCAATGTTTTTTGTATCTGCAGGAGTACGAAAAAACTGGAGATCAAATCAAGGCGAAAAAGTTTGCCGAAAATGTGAACAACATCAAGAATTTCAATAAAGAATTGACAAAATTTGCTAAAAGTACTAGGCAATGTAAAGACGCATATCACAGTGGTATAACAGTGCGAGACGAAGTATTCGTCGGAAAAGAGTCCGATATATCGAAAATCGAAAGGGATTTGACGAATCTTGATTTGAATGACGAAAAGTATTCCGCTCTCAACAGAACCTTAACTCAAGTAACAAATAACTCTAGCAATGTAAACAAATTCGAAAAAATGTTGTTACGATTGCAATTGGCTAGAGATCTTGAACAATTAAAATCAGATTCCTCAATTACGGAAGACGTTGTCAATAGTTATTTGAGAAATATCAAAAGACTTCCCTATAAACATTTTTACGATCCAAATTGCAATGAAGTTCAGATCTATACGATGGAAAGTACTAATCGTAACTTGAGTGAAGGAGGCAATGTAGACCTTGTGAAAGAACAGTGGGCTTTCATCCCATTCAATTCACAGGAAGGGGAGAACGTACATATTAATTGTTTGCGGGAGGCTATGGAAGACTTAAAAAAGTATGGTAATGTTAACCTTGCGAGATTGCATTTGACTAATGCGAGAGGAGGTGGACCAACGATCCAGGAAAATTTAGCTCTTGGTACTAAACGAATGAACTCACACCATTATCATGGCTTCGAGAAGCTGTTTCTCAATGTTCTGAATAAACATCGCGGCGAGGCCGGAGCGTTATTCATCAAAACTAAAATCGAATACCCTCCATGTTCGAACGTTGGATTAGCGATTGCTCTTCATGTTTGTATTGGTACGACTTCGACTAATAAGGTTGTTCAAAAGAACTTGGATAGTATTTTTCGAATACAAAACAAATTCAACGCTTCTAACAGAAGTTCTGGGAGAATTGACTACCGTAAGACTATAACACATAGTGGCAGGAAGGAGTGCAAAGAAGATTTTTCATCTTCATCGGAGACATGATTTTACAGGATTTTTTTATAATTTACTACTTAATAGAAGTTCACCCTTTTTCTCCAATCTTCCAAGAGCGAATACACAGAGTAAGAGCGTAACTCATAGAAACATCTGCCAGAAACCCGCAATACACACACGCGTAGGAAATAAATAGTTTCTCGCCGCATAGACACGGTAATAGGGCTGGGTTCCCCACAAACCTCTATCAGTGAAACATAAATGTCACACTGTGTAAACGCAACACTAATGTAAGACCATGCGATTTGCCATGAGTTTCAGACCAAAAATTTGACTTTTTGCGTATCATATCTTCATCGTACAGAATATCCACATAAAATGTCAGTTTGCAGATGCAATCATCGCACAGAATACCCACGTAAAATTTCAGTCGGGCACATTCTGAGCACTGTCTGCAGTCAGACAAAATCTTGACATCATAAACATTTTCTGCACACATTTTTATGAGTAACTTTTCCACATACATTCTGAGCACTGACAAAGAACCATTTGGCCTGAGGGCAATTGTGTTTGTCAGGTCTGGATGAAACAAATTTTTCATATATGAAAAGAGATTTTTCTCCGGTCAGACAAATTCACGTGGATCTGGGCGTTAATTCCACCCAAGTTACACACTATGTATAATGACATCTGAACAAAAGACCCAAGCTACTTTCTGATTATGAGTCAGGGGCGTGACAGTCTTTTGTTTTGATATTTGCAAGCACTATTCGACGTGAAGTTAGCTGAAGTTGCAACCGAAACTAACTTCATTGCAACAAAATCAGCTGATTTCATTGAAAAGTTAGAAAATCAACTGATTTTTTTGGAACTGCAGCTAACTTCACGTTGAATATTAGTTGCAAAGATTAAAACAAAAGACTGCCACGCACCTATTATGAGTTTTTTCTCACGTATGTGTAAAATACGGCTCCAGCTGTATCAATGAAAGAAGTTTGAAAGTGGGGTAAAGTGTTGTGAAGTGGTGAATTCTTTCCCATATAATTTGACATTGCTAAATTTACAATAGCGTACACGTTGACTGGGAAAATTTAGACCGATTTGATTGAAATCGATTTTATTTTGACTGGGTAATCCAGCCGCTCAAGTCTCTGTGCCGCCGCAAGACAACTGAAAATTTTCCTGAAACAAACATATTTAGGAAAAATTTCTCGTCTTTATGGGAATGCTCTTGCTGTCTGTCTGTGCACGTTTTTTGGCAGCTACCAAAGTGATCATTTTAATGGTTTATTTTAAAAGTGATTCCTAATTTTTTCAACAAAATTTTGGCCTTTATTTACTTTTCCTTTTCATATTCCCAATTTCGTAATTTTCCGTTTTTAACACTTCTAGCATGACTATAGCTTTGACAGCTGTCAAATAAACTAATTTTTAAACGGAGCTGCCGACTATACTATTTTGAGATATGAATAAAGAACAGTGAGCCGTTGCCCCGTTATCATGTTACAGGCTTCCATTAGCAATTGTATGAAAAACAACTTTTTTGACTCGCGCTTGAAAACGGGTCGATAACTTTTCTTGAAATTTTGCAGGGAACTTCAGCTGGGGATTCTACGACTTCTGAGATTTTAAAGTCCTATAAAGCCCATATAAAAGCATATTTTGAATGTGTTTGTGTGTGCAATGTGCATAGTAGACATTTTGCATGAGACAAAGGTTGGGTGTTCGAGATTGAGATTTGACGTCAAAGGGAAAGTTGTTGGGTTGGGTGTGTATTGTAATGGGGGTGACCGTCGAAATGGCGGAAAAGAGACGGGGACTAAAATAAATTTTGATATGTTGTGGATGAAGTTGTGGGGATCATTTTCGGAGGTGGGAGTAGTAGTCACAGCGCTTCGGTTTGGCGGCGGGCGGCGGCTCAAAAAAGAACTTTCGATATGTTGTGGAGGAAGTTAAGGGGATCATTTTCGGTCATGGAAGTAGTAGCAGCCGCGCTTCTGTTTGGCGGTGGCGGCGACGCAAAAAACATTTTTTATGTTGTAGAAGAAGTTGAGGGGATAATTTTCGGTTATGGAAGTAGTAGCCGTCGCGCTTCGGTTTGGCTGCGGCGATGGCTCAAAAAAACTTTTTATGTGCTTTTGAGGAAGTTGAGTGGATCATTTTCGGCCATGGTAGCTGCTGCGCTTCGGTTTTAAAGTGGAAATATGATGCAAGTCCTCGTCCCTTCTTTCAAACCAGGCATATCAATTTGGGTGACGCTCGCAGCTTCGGAGCGCAAAAAGTTCTTTTGAGATATTTCCATATTTTAATCAAAAAAATGCGACACAAATGCCGGTCCCTCTCAACGTAATCATTTTTCTGCGTTTTCACATTTGACACACCAAAAATTTTGCTATGCGAGATGTATGGAGTTCGGGCAACCAAATTTTTGCGTGTGAAATCTGAAAGTGCAGAAAAATTATTACGTTGGGAGGGCCCGGCATTTGTGACGCATTTTTTAATCGAATGTGAAAATCTTTGAAAAGACACTCAAATTGATATCAGTTGTTTTGGAAGAAGGGACGAGGACTTGCATCACATTTCCCTTTCAAAAGCGGTTTTTGTTGGGGCTAAGCCCCCCTGGAAACCTCTGAGCCCCCTGAGATTTCGAAAACTATGGACATAATTTTTTTATTACAATCCTTTCGTAAGCCAAACCCCTTTCAGAATTTCGCTTGCGGCGCATTCAAATAATACATTTACAACATCAACTACTGATAAATATTTTCCAACAAGCCCAATCGCTCTTGGGAGAAATTCTTTAGCAGAAAATTATTTTTGCTGCGTACGTTTGTTAATTTGTGGGATAGAAATTTATATTAGGGGCCGTTCATAAATTACATAACGCTAAAATTGGCATTTTTCAAACCCCCTCCACCCTGTAACGCAAAAAGAGTCAAGTTTGACCCATTTTTGTTCTAGCCGTAGCGCTTACTGTCATTTCCTTGGGACAGAGCACAGTGGGGAAGTCAGGGCGCGTACCAACTTTGCCGACCCAAACGTTAGTAATTTCACATTATGCTTCCACAATAACCATGAAAGTAATAAATTGTTCTTGTTATTTCACTATGCTTGCTTTTCATTGATTAATATCAATTAGGAAAGTTTAGCGCCATCAGAACAATTCATAGTAACTATGGACACTATTTGGGGCACTTGAAAAAACTGCACAGTTCGCTAGAATGGCAGCACCGGGAATTGAACGAAGATTTTGTAATTCTAGCGAGAAATGAGCCATTTTAAAGCTTGACATCCAATGAAAACGAAAGTTACGACAAAAAAATTTCGCTCGCTTCGCTCGCGATTCATATATTCTTTAACATATAAACAATTTTCCCGACTGATGAGAGAACGTTAGTTTCAGGCTTTTCTTGAAACGTTTAAAAAATTCATATTTTCTGTGGCACTTAAAGGAGGGGGGGGGGCTCAGCCCCCCCTGTCAAGTCACTCTGGCTACGGGCCTGCCTGTGGTCGCTCTGTCCCGTCATATCAAGGGATATTGAGGGGCGTAGGGCATTCGATCGGGAAAAATGCTTTCGTCTTGGTTTACAAAGATTATAAATTGATGACAGTACTAAAAAAAGGTTACGTAGTTTATGAACGATCCCTAAGACAAATGCTTCTTTTTCATTGTCTTCTTCTTGATTCATTCATTAGCTTTTGGGTGAGTAGTGCAAATAATAAGATTAAACAGAACTAATGCATCAATTAAGAAGAAGAAGAAAAAGCAATGATTGTCTCACAGGTTATCTATCATTTTGGTCGAAGTTTTGGGACATTAACGCACGAATATTTTTAATGAAACAGTAGAATACAATTGCAATGGTTTCCTATCATAAAATGAAAATGTTGAAATTAACCCTTTTCACCAAAAGTTTCTGTTAATACTTTTATTCAATTCGCTAATAAGTTTAATAATTTTTAAATGTTTGTTTGATGATAAATAAAATAAATAAATTTGATTGTCAATAATTGTAATTGGAATTAAAATAAAATTCAAAATGTTTACAATTTGAACGTTTTATTTTCAGGAAGAATACCTGGCCCTGGATTCCTGCTCCCATTACCGAGGGGTGGCGCACTTCATTTATTCCATTTATTCTTTTATTCCATTTATTCCCAATTTTTTTTTGTTGTTTTTGCGAAATATCTGAACCAAACACATCACAAGTTAGACAAATAAGTTCAAAAAAAGGTTTGCACAAATTATAA
>CM055403.1:150330216-150353039 GCA_029228625.1 Pseudolycoriella hygida
GGGCAATTTCAATACAATTTAATGTGGGCGTAAGGCAATATATAAATACGTTCCAGTCTTTTCGTAACATCAACTCTGTTTGCCGCATCTATTCTGATACGTACGGGTCCCTTCTATGTTTTTCTAAGGAGTATGGGAGAAGCAGATATGAGAGAAATTACTGAGAGTGCGGAACCGAGTTCATTTGATCGCTGAAACTTTTGAATTTTTAATGGTCTGGTTCCGAGTTTACCAACTCAGTAGCTAAGAAAATTGACTTTTGATTGGCCAAAAACACATTTTTTGTGGCTGATGACTAAACCGTAATCGCTCAGTCGGCTGAAGAGTGTTCTAAGATGTACAACCTGCTCTTCTCCGGTTTTGAGGCGATTAGGATGTCGTCAAGGTAGGAGCGAAGCAGAATTCCAGTCCCTGAATGACAGTGTTTGCGAATCGCTAAAATGTTTGAGGTGCGTTACATAAACCAAATGTCATTGACAAGAATTCAAAGAGGCAGAATGACTGTCTTTTGGACATATTCCTCATCCATAAGTATTTGATTATAGGCTCTGACACCACACTGAAGATAGAACAACCTTATAAAAGGCTGTTGAAATCATGAATGTGGGAAATAGGATATATGTCAGGTTGTGTCTAGATGTCTATAGTCGCCACACGGCTGCCAGCCTCCAGTTTTTTTGGGTTCCATAAGGAGTCTTCCCGCAGTCTTGGAAGGGCGAGAAATACGTAGTTCCAGCATCTTATCAAATTCTGCCTTAGAGAATTTTAATTTTTCGGGATTGAGCCTTTTGACTTTCGAAAAAATTGGTTGGTAGTTCGTGATAATGTGATGTTTAACCTAATGTTTCTTTGTATTTTTAGAAAAAGAAGAGAGGTCCACCATATTTGAAGAAAGAAGCTTTCCTTTAACAGAGATGTTAGTTTCAGCATCTCTTAGGCTGTTGTTCTTTACATCGATCACGAGGTTGAACTTTCGTAGTAGGTCTGAACCTATGATGGGTGACGGGTCGATGAAGTCTCAAGTTCAGAGTTACTGGTTTGCTGCCATTTGCAGCAAAGAGAGTGAAGGAGCAAGGTGCGTTGCCTTTCTCACGGAAGTTGGGTGGGATGACGGAGATGTCTGCGCCGGTGTCGACTAAGAAATCTCTCCCTGTTGTTCTATCTGTCACAAACAAGCGGCTTACACACAAGTTAGAGTCAGCATTCGAAAGCTTTTGACTGATGACGCTGTTTTGCGGCTTTGAAGCTTTAAAACTGCAAGGTTTAATGCATTTGTTAGCTTTATAGCCATAACTTTTGTGGCAGTAGCACTCGCTAGTGTTTGTGCCAGACTGGGCTGTTTGTGACGAAGTAGGACGATATTGTGACTTTTGACGGCTACTTTTCCATGACTCAAATATTCCTTTAGCGAGGACTTCGATTTTGTCATCCAGTTTACCGAAAAGGTTGACAATATCGCCGTGTTGGTTATCGGTAGAGTTGATAGCTTGCACCGTAAAATTGTCTGTAACCTCAAACATAGTATCTGCTAGAGTCATTAGTTTATCTAACGAATCTGTTTTGGTAGATAGAACTGTTTGAATGGTTAGAGGTAATCTTTGTAACCAGAGAGTTCTCAAGAGGTCGTCGCCGACTTTGTTACAAGACAATTCTCTCATCTTGTGTAACAAGTCAGACAGTCTCAAATCTCCGAGGGTAAGTTCGTTTAAAAGACTTTTAAGCTTTTTGTGTTCGGCATCTTCGAACCGCTTGCAAAGTCTTGATTTGATTGCCTCGTACTTGTCCTCGTCAGGAGGGTTAAGTACCACTTTCAATAACACCTACTAAGCTGTTAAATTTTGTGAGATCATTAACGATTTTGTAATTTTCGAACTGTGGTTCTAGTTGTCGGAACCAGAGTCATGGGTGCTGCTTCCAAAAAAAGGAACCTTGACCTGGATGCGATTAACTGCAAAAGATTACCGTCGTCTGGTTGTTACGTTAGGTGGAGCCGTAGGTTCTCTTGATTGGACATCAGCCTGTTCGTTAGAACCTGTTGGATTAACCATAATGTCCAATGAAAGTAAATTTTAGAGTGGTCCATGGCGTAAAATATTATTTTAAACAAAAAATTGTTCTACGATATGCCGAAAAAATGCACCGATTTTTTTATAAAATGAATCAAAGTAATAATGAAAGGAGCAGTTCAGTTAGTACAGCCGCCGAAATCGAAAAAAATGAGCGATGGTGGACACTTAAATTGAATTTCAAATCACAATGTGACTCTTTATAACCCTAAAAATTGTACAGTTTTTGATTTCCAGCGTAAAGACCGCTCATAACATAGTAAATACTATTCGGTAGTACATTCGGCCTCCGTCAGTTCGTTTGCAGCTCTTAAATGGGGCAAAAATTTTGTAATTTTTTTCAAGAAAAACAACAAAATAAAAAAAACGGTACGTTTTGAAGGTATGCCGTGGAATAATTTATTGCTTACAATTACGTTTTACGTCTGCTAAAATTAACTTGACAAAATAGCCATGCACCATTGCAGTGCCTCAGAATTCACTTGATTGGAGTAAAGAAACTCGTCGCTTTTACTCTTGACCGGCTTGAAACGAATTTCAAGAACCGAAGCCGCCAAATATTATTCTAGTGGCTTAACCAATAAAATAATTTGTCCAATTCTTGATGGCCACTGACCAATGTGTATTGTACAAAATTTTGGAAATAAAATCAAAAGACACTCCGAAACTATTCAATTAAAATTCTCGTACTTGCCGTGTAATAAAAACTCTTTCTTCCAATAATTACAATAAGCCCATAACCTGTAGTAATATTGGGTGTTCAAACTATTGAATAAATCAAACGCACAGCTCAAGCGTACAACAAAGAGTAATTATATTTCGTAATTACTCAGTGATTCGATATAATACCAAAAAGGACTGGTACTATGCTATGAAGTTGTTAACGTTAATTCAAATAATAATAATTTAATTCATAATTCAACACTGGCCACTGACCAACGCTCTGCTACCATATTCACCATGTTCAAACTCATAACTACTCTACCAACATGAATTTCGTCATAGAGGATAAAACGATTTTCCGATTTTCCATTGAAAAAACTTCGATCACGATCCACATCACACAGGACACGCACAACCATACTGTCCAATGAAATGTTCTGGCACATTTGTAATAATTCTTGGCGAACGAGTTTGAATTGATGTTATTTGACGACCAAAATGATTTTCAACTAATGCTTTAAACGACGCAAACACCTGTCGGACTTCAGTTTTCGTTTCAAGAAAGTAAACAAAAACTTTTCTTGAAAAATCGTCAATAAAGGTGATAAAATAACGAGCTCCTCCTAACGATTTTATTTCCATAGGTCCACATAAGTCCGAATGAATTAATTCGAGTAACGCAGTTGCACGAGTACCATTTTTTGCAAAAGAAAATCTCGACTGTTTGCCCTTTAGACAATCAACACAAGGTTCTAACAACGAAGGTGAACGAAAAGAAATACCAGTCGCTGCCACTTTTAACTTGCATAAATTCTGATGGTTTAAATGTCCCAAGCGTCGATGCCTTAATAAACTGTCACTTTTGTCAACAGTAGCAAAACAAGGATTTGATGATAAATTCAAAACAAACATCTTGTTGACATGACTACCAGTTGCAACCAAATCCATATCGACATCATAAATTTTGCAGCCTTCTTGCGTAAAAACAACTGTGTGTTGTTTTTGACAAAGTTGGGAAACAGACAACAAGTTAGATGATAAGCCGAGAACAAACAAAACATTGCTGAGCTTAATGTTATTATCAGCACCTTCAACATTGACGTCAACTGAAATAGCAACAGCAGACTGAACGTTTAATTTTTCGTTGTTCGCAGTAACAATGTGATTTATCGGTTTTTGTGTAAGAGTTTCGGCACTTAAATTAGGATCATACGATGAAATGAAAGCACCTTTCTTGGTTCTGTTGACATTCGAAGAAACGTTAAAGTTCTTCTTCTTTGTAGGACAACCGAAAGCTTTGTGGCCATATTGATGACAATTAAAACACTGAATTTGTTTCTTACCAGATGGTTCCGAAGTCGCAAAATTTCTTTCTTTCTTTTGACGACCTTTATCTTTTGTTACATAAAGAGCTTTCGACGAATCACAAAAATCAGATGATTTAATTTCTTGCAGCAACTTGGTCTTTATTAAATCGGATGAAAGTACCAAACCTGAGCTTTCCAGAGCCATTATCATCGGTCGATAAAAATCAGGCAATCCAGCCAACATGAATGTAGCAATCCATTCATCTGCAATTACACAGCCAATTTCGGATAATTTGTGAGCGGTATTCATTATCAATTGCACATATTCTTCAACGTTGGTGCAATCTTCCAATTTAGAAGATGTCAATGTTTTGACCAATGCTACACGTCTCGTCAGTCCGGAATCAGCAAAAGCAACTTTAAGCTTATTCCAATTTCCTTCGGAGTTGTACAATTTTGTATGTGGACATAATTTATCGGCTTTACTAATAAAATTAACTTGGATTTGGCTTTAGTTAATTTTTCGACATCCGTTTCTTCGCCAAGAACACATTTCCATAGTCCCTCAAGCTCGAGATAGGCTTGCACAGCAAACTGCCACGTCGAAAAATTTTCTTTACCGATGAGTTTATCAATGGCGGGCAAAAAAGTCATTGGCGACGACATCGTTCGAATTGTACAAAATTTTGGAAATAAAATCAAAAGACACTCCGAAACCATTCCATTAAAATTCTTCGAACTGATAACGGCTCCGAATATGTAAATCGAATGTCTCAAAGAATGGTCTCAAGAGGAATGGAATTCGATTTCAAACAACTTGTCCGTACACGCCAAATGGCTTTGATGAATGATGAAAATGGAATTGATTCACACTTGGATAAATCATTTTGGGCAGAAGCAGTTTCAACCGCCGTATATTTAACCAATCGGTCACCGAGTCGAGGTTTAGACGGAAAAACGCCAGAGGAAGTTTGGTCAGGTCGATTACCAAACTTAAGTCATTTGAAGGTGTTTGGGTGTGGAGCTATGGTACACATCCCGAAGAAAAATCGCAAGAAGCTAGATGCGAAATCGGAGGAATTAATATTTGTTGGTTATTGTGAGGAAACGAAAGGCTACCGTTTGATCCATCCGAATACGAAGAAATTGGTCAAGAGCCGTGATGTCGTTTTCCTGGAATCTAAGGTGATTGGTTCCACAAATAATTTAAATTCCTTTGTTGCAGACGATTTAGTTAATGAAGTCGTTGTGTCAATTGATGAGAAATTGTGTAACAATTTCGTGGCTGATCAGTCGGATTCTGGTTGGAATGGTTCACTTGACTGTGAAATGGTTGACAATAGACAAAGCATCGCTACAGACGTACAAGTGAATAGTTCATCAGTGCAAATTGAAGCTCCAATTGAGGTTGCGTCCTTACCGAGACGTTCAGAACGACAACCACAACCAAAGATTTGGCCTGATTTTGTCACTTATGCAGCGAGGGCCATTGAGTTTGATGATCCACAAACGGTGGATGAAGCGATTTCAAGAGATGATGGTCATTTATGGAAAGAAGCGATGTTGGACGAATATAATTCATTGTTGTTGAACGATACGTGGGATTTGGTGGATTTACCTGAGTATTGCAAGGCCATAGCCTGCAAATGGGTTTTCAAGATTAAGCGAGACGCTGAAGGAGCAATTTTACGTTACAAGGCAAGGCTTGTCATCAAAGGTTTTGCTCAACGTCGTGGGATTGACTATGAAGAGACTTACTCACCTGTTGTTCGTTACAATTCAATCCGCTATTTATTGTCGCTAGCTGTACAATACGATTTAGAAATCCATCAATTAGACGCGGTTACAGCATTCTTACAAGGCGATGTTGATGAAGAAATCTTTATGTTACAACCACCAGGGTTTGCAGAAAATGAAAAAGTTTGTCGGCTGAAGAAGGCGCTTTATGGACTCAAACAAGCCAGTCGTCAATGGAATAAAAAGTTGAACTGTGCATTACAAGAAATTGGTTTTCTACAATTGGATTTGGATCCTTGTGTTTACTTCAAAATTGTTGGAGAGAAGCGAACGTATATTGCAGTTTACGTTGATGATTCATGATTTTCTTTAATGATGAAGACACAAGACTTTTTTTGAAGACGGAATTATTTCGTCGTTTCCACATGAAGGATTTGGGCGAAGCTTCGTTTGTTTTGGGATTGCATATTTCTCGAGATCGTCAGAAAGGTATTATTTATCTCGATCAACGCCGACATATTGTAGATATTTTACATAAATTTAATATGATCGATTGTAATCCCGTTCTGCTTCCAGCTGATCCTAACCAAATTCTTAGCAAAGAAATGTGTCCGAAAACTTCAAGGCACTATGAATGCCAGATTGACATATTCAAAAGAATCCAGTAATTCCTTTCTTCATGGTTACTGTGATGCAGATTGGGCTAGAGACTCGGATGATAGACGTTCATGCACTGGATACGTCTTCATAAGGCAAGGTGGTCCGATATCTTGGTCAAGTAAGCAACAACACACTGTTGCATTATCTTCGGCAGAGGCGGAATATATGTCACTATCATCATGTACACAAGAAGCGTTGTGGTTCAGACAATTTGAAATTGAATTAGGTGAAATTCGTTCTGGCAGCAACATTCAACTTTTGTGTGACAACAACAGTGCGATCGACTTAGCTAAATCAAATGGTTTCAATGCTCGCACTAAACATATCGATATCCGTCACCACTTCGTTCGTCAGACAATATATGACAATCAAGTTCATTCAGCATGTATCCACTGAGGACATGGTGGCTGATATTCTAACAAAACCTTTGAGTAAAGAAAAGCATTTTCGCTGTGTTAAAGGACTTGGTATGACTTTTTGAATTGTTTTTATTTTGTCTCTTTGAATTTTTTTACATTACGTAGGAGTGTTGAATTATGAGTCATTCTAATTTGAATTAACGTTAACAACTTCATAGCATAGTACCAGTCCTTTTTGGTATTATATCGAATCACTGAGTAATTACGAAATATAATTACTCTTTGTTATACGCTTGAGCTGTGCGTTTGATTTATTCAATAGTTTGAACACCCAATATTACTACACAATGAAAGAATTGGTTCGAAGAACCTAACTAGAAATAAGAAGTGGTTCTGCAGAACAGTGAGGCCAATTTGTATTTTGATGGTGCTAGACCAACAAAAAGAAATTGTACCAAGCGTCAGATGTGAGTTTGAACGCCGAGGGGTCCACAGTTTGTGGGAAATGAAAGAAGATGTTTCATTTGAATCCACAATTTGGAGTGACTTATTCCATGCAAAAATCTTCCTTAAATACCAAATAGAACAAAACGCATGCAATACAAATGCTATGAATATGCTTTACAAATATGAAATTGTACAGCACCATAATAGCGCATTGTTAACAATTTGCATTATGCGATGATATTCATAATTGATTTTAATAAAAATATAAAATTATTTCCTATGAAACTTTCTCGGAACTGAACAGAATGTTCAGCCGGATTGGCGCGCGGTGAGAATGGTGCGCCGATTCGAATGAGCGGAACGTGAAATGAAAATAAAGTATAAAATATGAAATATGTGATGACGTGGTCACCACAAGGGTGAAAGATTAGTGATGCAGGTTCGGTGGCCCATGTGCAGTGAAAGGGTGCAGTAAGATATCGGAAAACCTCTTCAACGATTCACTTTGCATCAGCAGCGTTCGCTACTAGTTTATGAAATGTATTTACGTGTAAAAAACAACTAGCGACACAAAGAGTAGAGAAGGAGAACTTGAACTTGCTTGGTTCCCATTTTATGCTAAGTGTCGTGCAAGACTGCTACTAGATTTGTCCTAGAAATCTGCAGCTGAGTTTCGAAACACCGTTAATGTCAAGTGTTTCCACGTTCCAAGTGCTCTGTACGTCGTGAACCATTTAATTATACGAGAATTCCTGACAAAGACACCTTTGCTTGAAATTTTAATTAAACAGTTTTTTCGGAAATCCAACCACATGGTTTCATTTCGCTATCTCTACACTACACAGACAATTATTGTGAAGTAAACTTTACAACTAGCTTGAATAACAGAAAAAAAGTAAAACCCCAAAAACCAATTTTTTATACGTTTCCGATGGTTTTGTTTATTGTTAAACGAGAGCGGAAAAGCATGATGACGCAGAGAAAAAAAACAATGTCCGAAAAAGAAAACTTTTGACAGATTACCCGAGCAAATGAAAACCGTAATTTTTTTTTTTTTCGTTGGAAATAAATGAAAATTTTGTTTTGAATTATTGAAAAGTTTACCAAAAGTTTTGTAAGCAATTTTTTTTGTCCGTTTTCTGCAATGCATGGAGGCTATGGCAGTATTTTCTATAAATAAAAATCGCTCATAGGGAACTCGGTTTTGGGGTGTGGGAGATGGTGTTGAATATCCGAAAACGTGAATTGCACAATGTAAGGGTATGGTATACAGTCGTTTGTGAAGCCACTCAATATAGCACACCAAATGGATATGTCCGTCTAAAATAATATTGCTGCAAACGTATTGGAAGTTTTGTGTCGTTTGTCGAATAAAAATTAAACTGAATGTTATTTGTTTCCGGACTGTTCAAGGAAATGCATTCGAATCTCATGAATTTCATTCGCTTGAAAATGTGGCTATTATTACGGTGTACATTAGAGTAAGTAAACTTCATTTGAATAGATGCTTTTTTATTGTTTCTAGTTGAAATTCAGCTTTTCAAGCAAAAAACAATCATTGAAGCCGATTTTTTTTTTCGAATAAAGCAATGCTGTGCGCCAAAAATATTGAAATGTGTGCGTTTGATGTTTTGCAGTGATGGGCTCATTTTGAACAATTTGTTATGGCAGAATCAAACAATTCAGACCAACTGAGAGTCTCAAAAACATTTTTTTTATAGAAAAAAGTTCATAATGTTGTACGAGACTATCTGAGACCAACTGAGAGGCTCAAATTTTTTTTAAAGTTTTCATTCGATTCTATTAGGCGATAATAGAAAATAGTTCATAACTTGTTTCACAGAACACTAAAAGTTATTTCCTATTGAAAAGAATTCCAATTGCTAAGAATTTTTTTTTTACTTTGAGACTCTCAGACAGCCTCAACTGGTCTCGCATGATACTTGAGTAATTACAAACTGTTATAACGATTGATGCTCTCATTTCGTCTCACGATGAGATGTATCAGCAGTTCAAAATAAGACACACAAATAATAACTCAGATATATCAGCAAGCATAAGGTGACTGGCAGTCAAATACTGAAGTTAAGCATCATTCGGCACTGTTAGTACCCTGATGTAGTACTTACCAATTGTACATCAAAAAATAAGAAGAAAAATCAAGTACACAAAAAATATCTTTCATATGATTTCAGCAAACAGCGAGGTATAACTGGATCTAGCGAGCTATAAGAAGAATGAAGAGTGGTGACATCTCTGTACAACAAGAACAAATAAAATAGCAAAGTACAACCACGATCATAAAGTAAGTGTCTTGGGGTATGAAAAAAAAAAAATGTAATGGAAATTGAATCAATCAATTGAAGAAACATTCGAACGTACAACAACTAATAATGAAAAGACAATCTGAGGCTCTCCTTTACAAAAATACGCCGTACATCCCATAAAGTCAAATTTTCGCATTGTGAAAGCTGAAAGAACAGAAAAACTATAACACTGGGGGGTCCGGCATTTGTGACGCATTTTTTTAATCAAAAGTGAAAATATTTCAAAAGAATTTTGTGCGTTTTTTACCATGTATCCGTCGATGAGCAATCAGTCTCTTTAATAGAGGACAAAAGTAACAAGTTGTTCTACTATTTTAGTAAAATTAAAATCATTACTCCAAAGAAGCCTCAACATGTAGATAAAACCGGTAACGAAGCTGATTGTGGTAATGAAGAAAATAAAAATAATTAATTGAATCAGATTGGTTTAATTGTTTATTTACTCTCTTAACTTTATCTCCTTGCATTAAAAATGGCTACTTCAATTGTTAACAAAACGAGGATAGTACAAGGTAATCTGCAGCATTGCAAGCTTGCGATGCAAAATCTGAGTGAATATTTCTCCAAAGACAGAGCAGATATTGCTCTAATTCAAGAACCCTATGTTTTCAAAAAGAGAATTAGAGGTTTAAATAGATTGAAAGGCACGATCTTCTCATGTGTAACCTCCAATAGGCCAAGAACTTGCATTTTTGTCAAGACGGACCCGAATTATTCGGCAGTGCTTCTATCTCAATTCTGTAATCAAGACATGACCACTGTCAGGCTTGATTATAGTGATAAAGGAAGACCAATGACGAAAATTCTTACATCAGTTTACCTGCCGTATGAAAAACAAAATCCCCCAAACCAATGAGTTTGGAAAAAAGGAAAAATTAGAAATAATTATTGGATGCGATGCGAATGCACATCACACAGTATGGGGCAGCTCAGACATAAATCCAAGAGGTAAGTCTTTGTGCGAATATCTCAGTTCAACTGATCTCATTGTTATGAACAAAGGTAACAAGCCTACGTTCGTCAATAAGATCAGGAAAGAGGTAATTGACATCACGATAACGACCTTAATAACGTCACGAGAAATATTGAATTGGAAAGTGTCGACTGAGGTGACGTTTTCTGACCATAAGTGGATAACTTTTGATCTGATTTCGGATAAAACCCAAGGACACAGTTTTAGAAACCCTAGGAAAACTAACCGGGATAAATACAGATCAACTCTCCGGGAACTAATAAATCGTGATCCACCAACCATTTCGACGGTGGAAGAGATAGATAGTACCTGTGAATTTTTGAAGAGAGAAATAATTAAAGCGTATGAGAATAGCTGTCCTATCAGCAAGCCTACTCCAACTGGTTCTCAACCCGGCTGGTCGGAGGAACTTGCTAAGTTGAGGAAAGAAGCACGAAGAACATTTAACAAGGCATATCAGTCCAATGCTGGTTCGGAGAGTTCCGCAGCATGGGACGAGCACAAAGTTGCTAAAAAGAAGCTGAAAAAAGCTCTGAGAAATAGAGAGAGGAAGTCGTGGACAGACTTTACATCGGAAGTTAAGGCATACAAACCGATGGCTAAGCTCAAGAGCACTGGCCAAAGATCCGTATCAACCTGAAGCTATCTGTGACGAAAGTGGTATTCCCTCTTCCTCAAATGAAGAAGCGCTGAATATACTACTGAAGAAGCACTTCCCAGGCATAAAAACAAAATCTCAATCTAAGAGATGTCTAACTAAGGTTCAAAAGAATAAACCTGTTCGGAAAGAATGGGACAAAGCGAGGAAACTCATTACTGAAGATAAAATCAAATGGGCTGTTATAACGTTTAAGCCTTTTAAATCTCCAGGGCTGGATCAAATCCTACCCGTTTTTATACAAGAATCCCTAGAAATTCTAATGCCCTTCTTGGTTAACTTACTCCAAGCCAGTTTTGCGTTATCATATATTCCGCAAGCATGGCAAGAAGTAAAAGTGGTCTTCATACCCAAACCAGGAAAAGCATCCTATGCTAAAGCCGATGCTTACAGGCCAATTAGTCTCACATCTTTCTTATTGAAAACTATGGAAAGAATTATTGACAGGTACATAAGGGATGATCCCCTAAGAAGGAATCCCCTTCACGCAAAGCAGCACGCCTACATAGTGGGGAGATCCGGTGATTCCGCTATTCATAATATAATACGGAAAATTGAGAAAGCTCTAAATAGCAAACAACAAGCGTTAGGTTGTTTTATAGATATTGTTGGCGCTTTTAACATGATTAGCTTCCAATCCATCAGGAAAGCAGCAACACGCTTCGGTGTGGATAAAGCTGCCATAGATTGGATTGATGTAAAGCTAAGGAACAGGTCTGTGACCGCAGCTTATGGTAATTCTAATGTGAATGGTGAAGTAAGCAAAGGGTGTCCTCAAGGTGGCGTTTTATCGCCGATTTTGTGGAATATGGTGGTAGATAGCCTAATAACTAAACTAAATGCAGATGGCCTTAACACCGAAGGTTTTGCAGATGATGTAGTAACTCTCCTTACAGGAAAATATGAAGAAACACTATGTGCACTGATGAAATCAGCGATGGCCATAGTATTGGTGTGCTGAAAATGGTCTTACAGTGAACCCTCAGAAAACTAGTCTGGTTCTGTTCACTAATAAAAAGAAGTTAGTTAAAATGAACCTCCCCAAATTGGGTGGAATAAGACTAAAATTAGCAGATCATGCAAAATTCCTAGGGTTCTATCTGGATGATAAACTAAATTGGAATAAGCATATACAAGAAAGAGTTGTAAAAGCAACAAAAATTTGTTGGCAATGTAGAAGTGCGTTCGGTAAAAACTGGGGTTTGCAACCGAAAGTGATACATTGGCTATACGAAGCTATAATCAGACCTATTCTTTGTTACGGATGTCACGTTTGGTATCACAAAGTGAGGACAAAAACAGTGAAAGATAAATTAGAACACGTTCAAAGAATGGCTCTGATGGGAATTATAGGAGTAATGAAGTCAACTCCAACGAGAGCTTTAGAGGTAATGTTTTCAGTCTTACCAATTGAATTATTTATCGAAAGAGAAGCACTGACAACGTCTCTTAGGCTAAAAAATAATAACTGTTGGCAGGACTCTGATAAAGGTCATGCCAATATTCTGAATGTAAATTCTAAAGAAATCCCTGAACTTATAATGATTACAGATCAATGTGCTCCACAATATTTTTTTGACAAAAAATTCCATGTAACTGTTCCTAAGAGGGAAGAATGGGAAAATAACGAGATCCTCCTTGATCCTAGCGATGTAACAGATGGATCTAGGATGAATTCTGCTACTGGAGCGGGAGTATTTTCCAACGACCCGCCTACCCGCAAATCCTACTCCTTAAGTAGATAACCATCGACAACCCAAGGAGAGACATACGGCATCATAAGCGCCTGTAGTACACTGATTGAGTCGAATTGCGAAGGAAAGACTGTGAATATTTACACCGACAGTCAGGCTTCTTTGATGGCACTGAACTCTCATTGCTCATCTTCTAAATTCATGGTAGAATGCATTCAAAAAGCGAATCGCGTTGCGAACTCAAATAATTTAAACCTAGTTTGGGTTCCCGGACACTCTGGAATGGGGGGAAATGAAGAAGCAGACTTACTCGCCCGAGAGGGGAGCCAAGAACTGTTTCTTGGACCAGAACCTGCTTTTGGACTATCATATAGAGTCCAACGCTCTATAATTAGAGAAAAATACTCTACAAAACATCAAAGCATGTGGAGGAAACTCCATAGCTGCAGGCAATCAAAAATATTCTTATCAGGTCCATCAACTAAAAGGACTAAATATCTATTAAACTGTTCAAGAAAAGCCCTAAGGAAATTAATTGGTACTATCTCGGGACACTGCAAACTACGAAAACACATGTAAAATATGGGACTGGCGAATGGAAATAGTTGCAGGAAATGTGAAGAAAGCCCTGAAACCCCCGAACACCTCTTCATGAAATGCCCAGCTTTGGCGTGTACCCTTGGTACAGCATTCCCGAGTCAGAAGCAAATTCAGGAACTCAGCATAGAAAAAATACACTCGTTTTCGAAAAAGTTTATTGAAGTCATGTATGACGAACAAATCAATAATGAATTAACTTAATTATCTGTGGATACAAAATTATATTTGGTTATAAAAAGGGCCCACCCATGCGGCCTAGTTATGTCTAAGGATTATAGTTGTAAATTGTAATGTACTTAGGAACCAATAAATCGAATCTAATCTTGTGGTTGCAAAGCTGCAAGCGTCACCCAAATTGATATCAGTTGTTTTGGAAGAAAGGACGAGGACTTGCGTCACGTTTCCCTTTTAAAAAGGGTTTTTGTTGCGATTGTAATGTTTTGCATTATTTTGAGCCGCCGAACCGAAGCGCGGCGTCTACTACTTCCATTGGCAAAAATGATCCTCTCAACCTCCTCTACAAAATATCAAAAGTTTTTTTTTGAGTCCCCGCCTATTTTCCGCCATTTTGGCGGTCACCCTGATACACTACACACCCAACCCAACAACTTTCCCTTTGACACCAAACCGCTATCTCGAACACACAACCATTGCCTCATACAAAATGTGTTATCATACACACTACACACACAAACACATACATATGGGCCTTATATGGCGCCTTCTCTCAAACGAGGCCGGTACCCCCTTTTTTAAAATCTCATATGGCGCATGGCGTAGAATGCCCACCCGAAGGTCCCTGCAAAATTTCATGAAAAAAATGTTTCTGAATTTTTTGTTCGTAGGGGGACTTTCGTCACGGGCGCATCGCTACCCGCCCATGATTATTACAGCCTTGTGAAAATCTTAAAGTCTAAGTCAGTAAGCCGAAATTCAAAATGCGCAGTATAAAAATTCTCAAGAACAGACCGGAAGGCGAGAGCGGTACAGGGCGTAAAAATTCCGTATGGTACGATGCAGCTCTAGCCGACTTGAAAACTGTGTCAGTATCCAGCTGGGAGACGTTAGCTACGGATAGGCCCGGTTGGAGAAAAATAAGACCCTTAATGGGTTGTAGTGCCGGTTAAGTAAGTAAATAAATAAGACAAACATAACCAAAGACCCGTACGTATCAGAATAGATGTGGCAAACAGAATACATGTGGCAAAGAGACTCGAACGTATCTAAATATACAAATAAGCAAACAATCCAACGTTTTCTGTTCTTTTATAACTGTAAGAATTTCAAAGATCCATAGAAATTACCGAAGGTAATGTCAAAGGCCCTACCGAAGTACGTCTCAGACCATTAAAATATAGAAAAGCTTACATCCAAGGGCTAACTCATTTTTCCCTAAAACCCTGGGACACGTGTTCTCTAAAATTTTATTCTCTACAACTTTGTCTTTGGAAGCAACTTTCTACCTCTCATAGTTCTGGAGATTCGGGTCATCCTGCCCAATTATGGAAGAAGCCATATACTAGTATTCGGCCATATTTCACCAAAACCCTGAAACACGTGTTCGATTAAATTTGAACGGTGTTCTGCAGTAACTGAGTGTTTTCATTGTGGTAACAATAGATGAACGGTGTTCTGCAGTAACTGAGTGTTTTCATTGTGGTAACAATAGAATGACAAAGATGGTGCAGAACACCGTTCATTTAATTCTCTACAACTTCGTCTTTGAAACCAGCTTTCCAACTCTCATAGTTCTGGAGATTCGGTTCATCCTGCCCAATTATGGAAGTGGCCATATGCCAGGATTGGACCATATTTCCCCGAAACCCTGAAACACGTGTTCGCTTAAATTTAATTCTCTACAACTTTGCCTTTGACAGTAAATCTCCATATTGCATAGTTAAGGAAATATAGACGAAAAACTGTTTTCGTATATGGCCAAGAATCTCAATTTCGTCCATTCCATTGGTCCCAGTGCCCAGACGCCCGTACAGATTCCCACAAATTTTTTTTCCCAGTTTTGTGACATCAAATGCTTTCATTTGAAACCAAAATGAGGAATTTCCGTGCTATACTTGCTGAGATATTTGCGAAAAAGCTTCACCGACCTTCGAGAAACCATGTTTTTGGTCACTTCCTCGACCATATCTCCGGAACCACTTCATCGATTTTGCGCATCTTCGAACTTGAATCATGGGAGGGATGTACCTTTCAGGGAAAAAAAAAGTTTAGGCTGATCGGTGGAGCCGTTTGGAAAAAAAAAGTGGAGACAGACAGACGGACAGACGGACGTTTTTTTTATTGCTGATTCGTCATATTTAGACGATAATAGATGCATCCCCCCAGCTCAGCTCCCACCTCGACCTACCCCATGTTACAATAAAATTGTTTGTAGTAAACGTATAGGACCTTTGTACTTCGTACGGGTCCAAACATAGCCAAAGACGTGGCAAACAGAGACTCAAACGTATTTAAATATACAAAAAAGCAAACAATCCAACGTTTTCTGTTATAACTGTAAGAATTTCAAAGATCCATAGAAATTACCCAAGGTAATGTCAAAGGCCCTACCGAAGTACGTCTGAGACCATCCAAATCTAGAAAAGCTTATATCCAAGGACTGGGCCATTTTCTCCTAAAACCCTGGAACACTTGTTCTTTAAAATTTTATTCTCCACAACTTTGCCTTCGACAGTAAATTTCCATATTGCATAGTTGAGCAAATATAGACGAAAAACTGTTTTCTCAATTTCGTCTATTCCATTGGTTCCAGTGACCAGACCCCTGACCCGACTCCCACAAAAATTTTCTCCTAGTTTTGTGACATCATCTGACACCAAAATGAGGAATTTCCGTGCTATACTTGCTGAGATATTCATCGGCCCTCCAAATGTCCACTCATAAAAATGTTTACCTCAATTTTCTCTAAAACGCAGCAAAAAACATGCCATGAAAAAATGCCTCGGACGCACACGTCCATAGACAAAAATGTTTCCCTCAATTTGCTCTGCAACATAGCAAAAAACATTTTTTTAGTTAGGGAGTTAGAGTATCGGGCTACCTCTCAAAAAGAAAAAGAATCAACAAAATCGATTCGGATTTACCCGATTTATGTGCCCTAGTGGAAACTAATTGCTGCCTGAGTCCAAGGGCTTCTAATCAAAATATTTTTTTCCGAAAAATGTGAGACATTCCTATACCTTTCAATTAAAAAAAATGAAAATCGTAAGAGATTTTTTCGAGCTTTGAACGAAAAACAATTAGGGCCCTAGCAGAGACACATTTTAAGTGCCCTAGCCAAGTCCCAGGGCTCAAAATCAAAAAAGTTCCTTCCATAAACTGTCGGCCATGCTCAGACCTTTCAAACAAAAAGCAAAAATTTATGAAAATTGGAAAAGATTTACTCGAGTTATGTACAAAAGACCAAAAACCACTTAAACGGCCCTTGGGCCGACACGACAGTGCCCAGATTCAATCCCATAAAAGATTTTTGATTACCTTTCCGGGAAAAAAAGTCTTTGAAAATCGGTTGAGTTTTACTAGAGTTATCGCGTTGACGGACGGACGGAAGGACATTTTTTTATTGCTGATCTAAGGACCATGATCGATGCTCCCCCTACTCCTGGGTCTGAATCGAAATTCGACTGGTTACAAACGTCGTGGTAAACGTGCGTGTGTCTAAAAACTACTCTTTTGCAATTCACCAACAAATAACTCATTTTTTCGTGTGTCATTTCGGTGTCGCATGAGGTCATTTTTGGCATTCGTGTAATAAATTTTTTCGCACTAGTGCGTAAAAACCCCACATGAGCTTTGAAATTTCGACAAATTTTTGCAAGTAGAAATACGCAGGAAAAAGCTCGTTTTTTGTCGGTGAATTACAAAAAACGTTGTTTGATACACGTTATGATGTATGCTGGTAGTTTAACGCACACGATATGTTGCCGACGCGAGCGATAAACTACATTCATATGTAACTTGTATAAAAAACTACTATTT
This sequence comes from Pseudolycoriella hygida, assembly GCA_029228625.1. Lineage (NCBI taxonomy): Eukaryota > Metazoa > Arthropoda > Insecta > Diptera > Sciaridae > Pseudolycoriella > Pseudolycoriella hygida. The sequence goes on from CM055403.1 coordinate 150,347,704, forward strand.
ATTATTCATAGAGTACACACTATCGTCTTATCTGACTTCTGACTCACTTTACGCTCAGCCATTTCGTCTCTCTCTTTCGAATATGAGCTCAATTCGTGTTCGCGGAATGCAATTCTGCCTTTCAGAGCCACAATGGCGAAAAATGTTTATGTAAAAAAAGAAGTGAAAATGAAGCGAACGGAAACAAATTCGGTTTCGCTCGTTTTTCGGCACATTTCATCAGCTGTGACACTCAAAGCTTCGAGGCGCAATTTCCGTGTGCTATTGAACGAGAGTGAATGTTGGATTTTTATGTTTGAAAGTTTTCGTCAAGATTTGCCGCTCTGCTACTAATACAGATATCATTATTATTGTACTATTAGTGCGGTCTCCGACGACAATGGTTACGAATGAATGTGTTATATAAGTAGAGCTTATTATATAAATGTTTAACATTAAAAGGGACTGTGTGCGTGCGCGGGGATGTGGCTGTAAGTGCGTTTCAATATATCATTAGTTCTCGCGTTACTTTCGTTCCATCAACGAGCCATTATTGGCATATTAATGTTCTTCGTCTAATTTTCGTGCTAGCTCAGTTGTACTGTTTTCCGTTTGCGATTGCATTGCAGTTTCAAACGCATTTCCGTCTATATAACAGAATTGAATCGATTTTCCTTTTGATGAACATATAACATCAGCACCAGCAGATTCATCAAAATAATCAGCAAAGTCCACCGGCAAAAATGGGACGACGTCAACGTAAGCAAAATGATGGCAAACCAAAGAAGTGCATCAACGCGTACGCTTTCTTCCTTCAAACCTGTCACGATGAACATAAGAAAAAGTATCCAGAGGAGCGAATGTTTTTCACCGAATTCTCAAGAATGTGCAGTGAACGGTGGAAGGTAAGTTGATTTGACAATTACTGCATACAAGCAATTGATTTGCAATGAAAATTCGAGTCTTGCCATTTTCGAAACATGGCTGACAATTTCTTATCATCAAGCATCTGAAATCAGATGGCTCTTTTTGGGAGTTTTCGAATAGTTTGACCGAGCAAAAAATTTCATTAACATATTTATATCATTTTAAACCTCATGATCTAAGCGAGAATAGGAAGGAAAAACCTGTCATAATAAAAAAGATTAGTTTTAATTATGAGATGCCGGAAGGCATTACCGTCGCCAATCTCAAAATGCTGTCAAAACAAATAAAAAATTTGATTGATTTATAGCAAAAGAGACATTTCAAAGTGAGGACTAAATTATTTTTCACATAAACATAATGAATCAAAGTTGTACACGGCAATTTCATCAACTGGAAATGACTACAAATTGAGTTTAATAGTCAGCTGCGATAAATCGTGTATGGCATCACTGCCGAGTTTCAGCTATAGACGATGATACGCAGCACGTTTGGAATACAACGAGCCGAGAAAATCAGAGTGGTAGGGTACTTTGTTACAGTTTTTCTGAAAATCTCCTTTCCTCCTGGTTCGACAGAGGAATTCAGGGACAACTAAAGAATAGAATCCGAGGTTGTCTAATCAAATACGTCTCCCCTGGACGTCTTCAGACTGGTAAATGTTGTGAATATTTCGAAGTAAAATGTAAACCTTGACGTGATTAGTGTTTTCAATCCCTAAAATTTTTGGTCATTCTATTCTTTTGCGTTCTCACTTCAATGCCCGTGGTCATCGGTCTCATCTACTAACCAGTTAGAATTTTTGCTATGTAACTCAAAATTTCATATATTTCTATCAATTTGGTGGGGAGGCTCCAGTCCCCCCTGGCCATCGACCCTGGCTACGGGCCTATGAGAAAATAATTGTCAATTTAACACCAGGCAGCTCACTTTGTCATTGTTCGATCGCACAAAAGAAGGCAGTCTGATGTCAAAAATTGAAGTATATCACTATGACGAATGCTTTAAAACACCCCCATTAGACCTGTCCAAAATACAAAGTTGTCGAAAAGTTTGGGGGCCCGTCAAGAAAATTGTCCTAAATAGTCTCCTGATAAAAAGTCTCTATGGGGCCGATGAAATCTGAAGCGATTTAGGCGGTGCTCAAATCGAAAAATTGAAAAAAATTGTTAAAATTTGTGTAAATTTGAGATTTGTCAATTTTTGACAAAATTAATTATTCTGGTCGACCTAGAAAAAAAATGTTAAGGGAAGGTGGGCTATTTTGGATCAGAATGATCCCTAGAACACGATTTTTTAGTAGATAGGTGCCTCTGCGCGTCCAGAACCTTTTGAAGTTCACCAAATGGTAGAACTGGTGGTCGGCAGTGTGGGAACCAGGCCGAAAATTTCTGAATATCTATCCCATCATCTACATATGGAAAATTTATACATCAACTAGGACTACATCCTGCCCGAAAATGGTAGCTGTAGGTGTAGTGTCTAAAAAAATTTTGGGGCATAGGCGTTTAGGGCGGTGCAAAATTTTAAGTTTTCCAAAATGAATTATTCTGGTTGATCTTGAAATTAAATGTTAGGACAAGTTTGGTCATTTTCGATCAGAATGAACTCGAGAACACGATTTTTTAGTTAATTGGTGTATCACACTGCCAGAACCTTCTGAAGCTCACCAAATGGTTGCAGGATCTTTGAAATTCTTACAGTTATAAAAGAACAGAAAACGTTGGATTGCTTGCTTATTTGTATATTTAGGTACCGTTCGAGTCACTTTGCCACATCTATTCTGTTTGTCACATCTATTCTGATACGTACGGGTCTTTGGTTATGTTTTACTTTACTTTTACTTTACACTGCACTCACTTACAATGAAGCAGAAAAGCAGAAAATACTTCATGTTGTTGAAGACCATTGTCAGCGCTGCTCACCAAAAACCAGAAAAGCTGCCTTACTTCAGTAACAATTTTTGTTCACACTATTTTTTTATATTTGTTATTATTATTATACAATTTTTTATTGTTTTTTTTTTTTAATTTAAGGTTTTTAACAATTAAGCAATACAAAGCGATCAATTTTGATGATATTATGTTACACAAACTATGGGATGGAACTGAATGGAATTTTTCTACAACACTACACATACAACTACCATTTCGGGACGGGATGTACTTCTGGTCTAGCCTATCAATTTTCCTGTAATAACCGTTCCGATAGATATTCAGAAATTTCAGTACTCGTCCCCACACTGCCGAACACCAGTGCAACCATTTGGTGAGCTTCAGAAGGTTCTGACAGTGCTGACACACCTATTATCTAATAAATCGTGTTCTGGAAATCATTCTGATCGAAAATGACCAAACTTGTCCTAACATTTAATTTCAAGATCAACCAGAATAATTCATTTTGGAAAACTTAAAATTTTGCACCGCCCTAAACGCCTATGCCCCAAAATTTTTTTAGACACTACACCTACAGCTACCATTTTCGGGCAGGATGTAGTCGTAATTGATGTATAAATTTTCCATATGTAGGTGATGGGATAGATATTCAGAAATTTTCGGCCTGGTTTCCACACTGCCGACCACCAGTTCTACCATTTGGTGAACTTCAAAAGGTTCTGGACGCGCAGAGGCACCTATCTACTAAAAAATCGTGTTCTCGGGATCATTCTGATCCGAAATAACCAAACTTGCCTTAACATTTTTTTTCTGGGTCGACCAGAATAATTAATTTTGTCAGAAATAGACAAAACTCAAATTTACTCCAATTTTAACAATTTTTTTCAATTTTTCGATTTGAGCACCGCCTAAATCGCTTCAGATCTCATCGGCCCCATAGAGACTTTTTATCAGGAGACTATTTAGGACCGTTTTCTTGACGGGCCCCCAAACTTTTCGACAACTTAATTTCCCCGTAGATTTTTGGACAGGTCTAACCCCCATGTTCAAAATTGTTAAATGGCGAATACAGCGAAATTTTCTATTGTGTTGTCTTTTGTTGTAATGTCATGTTACGTCCCGTAACGTACTGTAACTTACATCGATAACAGTGACACCAAATTTCATCTTGACACCAGGCTGCGTTCTTGAGCTGCGTTCGTTGAAATGTTGATGAAAGCGGCAGCCTGGTGCTAAGTTGAAATTTTGCGCGTTGGGAAGCATTCGTCAATGCCATTAAAGTGATATACATCACTTAGTCCTTGGATATAAGCTTTTCTAGATTTGAATGGTCTGATACGTACTTCGGTAGGGCCTTTGACATTACCTTGGGTAATTTCTATGGATCTTTGAAATTCTTACAGTTATAAAAGAACAGAAAGCGTTGGATTGTTTGCTTATTTGTATGTTTAGATACGTTCGAGTCTCCTTGCCACATGTATTCTGTTTGCCACATCTATTCTGATACGTACGGGTCTTTGGTTATGTTTGGAATATTTTTTTAATTTGTTTTAAGTTGACAAAGTTTTCGTTATAAGTTTAAATTGTGGATTATAATTCTTGGACTACGCCGCTCCACTCCAAGAATTATACTTGATAAAGTTTCCATTATGTCCCCATATTGATAAATGGCACAAACATTCAGTTTAAATGACTCTCAGTCACAAAACAAAAACCATTATCAGCAAGACAGGCCGTTATAAGGAAAAAGACCTAGAGAAAATGAGCGAAGATTTTCAACGAATTTCGCAGAAAAAATCTTATTAGCGACATAATTAAACAAAATAATCGCCAAGATGTCTAATTTTGTCGCTAATTGGATTCTTTTCGGCGAAATTCGTTGAAAATCTTCGCTGTTTTCTCTACGTTTTTTTTTTCGTCATGATGGCAGAAGTTTGAGTCAAGATGGCGGCAGATATGGACGTGTTTGTTTTGCTCTGAGTAAGTTTCGTTTATTTTTTGCCCTCTTCGCGTTTTAAATCACAGTTTCTCGTAAATAAGTTAAGTTAAATTAGTGTGTGTTTTTGTAACTTTTTTAGATATCAATTAAAATCTGCATTTTCTTTTCAAGCAACGTAGTGCTCACATAACCTCAAAGTTACAGCGTTTTTCGGGTGTTTGTTTTGTTTTCTTCATGCAAAACAATCGGCGTTTTGTGTTTGTGGTTTTGGTATAGAATTTCAAGTAGGTGTTTGTCTACGGTTACGGTTAACTTCTTCGCTTTTCATATAGCAATTCTTTTTTGGCAAAAATAAATGAGCTTGCGCTTAGCATCTCAGGCACGTGTGTGATGTCCCCATTGAGGCTTGAACTTCCAGTGCGGTTCGGCTTACCAGGCCGTCCCACTGTATTCATTATTGGTAAGAACGGTCATAGGCAGCCTCGGACGAGTGTTGGTCACGGGGTACGACCAATGCGGGACTCGAACGGTACCCCATCGTTGACGATCAGGCAATGTGAAAAGGTTGATGGTTTGTTTATTGGAAGTCTAAACGTGAA
>CM055403.1:150357176-150416439 GCA_029228625.1 Pseudolycoriella hygida
GGGTTTTGTATCTTAAAAAGTAATGAGTACAATTTGTTTATTTTGATCCGAAAAATCGGAATCTGGACTCAGTTTATTCCGGGCACCCTTCATTTCTTCCCTATTACTTCTAGAACTTCCCATTATAACCTGACCATTGTCTTGAGCATATGCTTTTACTTCCCAAGCATGAGCATAAGGAGAAGCTTGAGCATAAGGTTTCACTCATGAAGCTTTTGCTTAAGTTGGAGCATTTGATACAGAATCTTTTGCTGATGCTTAAGTGACTGCTTAAAGCCTATACATGAAATTTTTTCTGATAGTATTTCCATTAGAACTAAATTCTGAGAAAAATCTGCAATTTGCACGAATTTCAACGTTCTTATACTGTCTTCTTATCAGAGCCTCTCTAAATTTGTGAAATTTCTTCAAATTTTCGTATAAGACACCGAACCGCTCAATTGATTTTCTTAAACTCGGTTCCGCTACCTTCACACTGCCGAAAACTTTCATTTGATACGCCACTGGCCTCATTCCGGCAACTATCCGCCGAGATATAGGTTAATAAGTGCTCCCGATCTGGACAAAATTGCTGAAAAATGGCCTATATCTCGGAAGTGGGAAACTTTTCCACCCAAGATTGTTCAGCAATTTCGTGGCCTCAAGCCTCCAGTATCGATCGGCACTCAAATATTCTGTCTACTTTGTCCAACAGAAAAAGTTCCCTAACAACAAAATTTTAACAGTTTTCGCTGCCTAGCTCCTCCGCAAGACTGCCTAGCTCCTCCGCAAGAAGTCGGATCAAAAAGTTTTCTTCTACAAAGTTGTAGGCCATCAAAAACTCTAAGACTTTGCTTCTTTAACCAAATCTCTAAGACGACATCTTGACTGACTTTTGGCCGATTTTCAATTTTGACCATTTCTTGACCCATAACTCACTTATTTCAGAACAATATACCACCCCGGAACATGTTTTCTCGACGTTTTGCACCATACCCGACAACATATCAAAAAGTATTTTTTTTTTCTTCGTCAGTTTAAACGCAATTAAACGCAAAAATAACGGGATCGTTACAGAAAGACTTATAAATAGACAAATAAAAAAAATAGATAAACAGACGGACATTAGACGTTTATAACTCTTAGCTCATAGGCTTCTACTAATGAGTCATTTGCATTCACTACTTTGTAAGATCCTAATAAAATATGTTGGACATCAACACGACTGTTACTCGCCATTAAGAGATTAGTTATGATCGATAACCCAATACAGTCAACTTTCAATTCAATATTCCCAATTCAAATCATAATCCAATATTATACACAATTATGCATTTATCTGCCTGACATAGTTCGGTTATGCTTTCGTCTGGTTGTGATGAATTAGGTATTTTCAATGACTTGACTGTCCAAATTGATTTACCTTATGATGTAAACATAATGAGTGATGTGATGAGATCTAACTACGACAACCAAAAATATTTCAATTGCATCCACAGTCCATACACACAATGCTATACGTAGCATTATATCCGATTAGGTTAGTCCAAGTGTGTAATCCAATGATGGATTTTAATTTAATTGAAAATTTAATAGGCACGCCGACAGCTTTTAACATCAATTTACTTAACCAAGTTAAATTATTATTCCAGTTGTCCAGTCTAATAATAAAATTTTGTTTTTGCACATTCGCAAAGTCGAAACTAATTTTGTAGTAAAAACAAAACTTATCTCTAACGGCCAGCATCCATTTGTGATTCATGACTACCCTCGTGGCTACCTGTAACACTATATATGCCATACTTACATAGCGATTTTTATGGATTATGTTAGCATACCTAGGATGATGGAAAATGTTTTCTTTTTTTTTCATTTTATGTTGGCAATGGCATCATTCATTATATCATCACCTTTCGCCCTAAAATCTATCCTAATTAAATGAAACGACGAGTTCATAGAAATAAACGAAAGAAGGTTATGAAAACTCGAGTAATGAAAAACGTGACTATACTCCAAAACATTTTCATTAGCTTTCCTGGTTAATGTATAGTGGTTTATGTTGGTTATATATTCCATAACGTTTCTTCTTTCTTTCTTTCTTTCTTTATTTGTTCACAACGTTCACACAAATGTTAACAGGTATACTAGGACTGTGTTCATATGTTTTGATTAGATGTAAATAATGCAATCATCACTCATGTCTTGTCTCTGATAAGTCTTAGATAACATCGCGTCTAAATAAATAAGAACTTTTGTCGTTTCGTTGGAGTTATTCATAGAATTCAATTGTTGAACAATGAAAAATCCAAATGACAAACGAAAGTTTTCATTTAACTTAGGGCACTCTCATGATCTTAGGTTACACAGATTACTAATTATAAACGTCTGATGTCCGTCTGTTTGTCTATTTTTTTATATATATTTATGTGTCTATTTATTTATTAATCTGTCTGTAACGATCTCGTTATTTTTGCGTTTAAACTGAGGAGTAAAAAAATTCTTTTTGATATGTTGTCGGGGATGGTCCAAAACGTCGAGAAAACATGTTCCGGGGTGGGACATTGTTCTGAAATAAGGTGGGTATGGGTAAGGGTCAAAATTGAAAATCGGCCAAAAGTCAGTCAAGATGTCGTCTTAGAGATTTGGTCGGCGAAGCAAACTCTTAGAACTTTTGATAGCTTACAACTTTGTAGAATAAAATTTTTGATCCGACGTCATGCTGAGGAGCTAGGCTGCGAAAACTGTTCAAATTTCGGTGTTGCCTCACTTTGTTGTTAGGGAAATTTTGCTGTTGGACAAAGAAGAGATAATATTTTTGAGTGCCAATCGATAGTGGAGGCTTGAGGCAACGAAATTGCTGAACAATGTTGGGTGAAAAAGTTTCATACTCCCGAGCTATAGGTCATTATTTTGCGATTTTGTCCAGAGCTGGAGCACTTAGTAACCTATATATCGGCGGGTAGTTGTCGGAATGAGGCCAGTGAGGTGTCAAATGAAAGGTTTCGACAGTGTGAAGGTAGCGGAATTGGAAAAGGAAATCGGTTGAGCGGTTCAGTGTCCAGGGTCGTTCAAAGGAGGCAAAAATGGACAAAAATTTGCTGCGCTGCCCGAAAATTACTGAAAAATTAATTTTTGATATGTTGTCAAAACGTCGATAAAACATGTTCCGGGATGAGATAATATTTTGAAATAAGGGAGTTATGGGTAAAAAACGGGTCAAAATTGAAAATCGGCCTTAAGTCAGTCAAGACGTTGTGTTAGAATGAAATTTGGGTCAAATCATTTTTCAAACGTTCGTATGTATGGGAGATACGGCGTTGGTTTCTTCGACAAAGTCTCAGAGTTATGTTGGTAGAATCAGTGACCAAAATTGGAAAAATTTGTGCCAAATCAGGTTTGGTTTCTTCGAAAATGTCAGACAGTTGAACATGTGGTCAGTTTTGATGGTTTTAGAAGTTCGGGGCGTGCATAGCCCCTAGGGGCGGGGGTTTCGACTAGTGTTAGTTATATGTAGATTCGTAAGAAATATTTTATTTTTTCGGAATGAAATGAGTTGACACCTGTTAGTAACAGGCTGTTACGAAAAGACCGCATAGACTATGATAAAAATGATAAGACCATCAGCTAACTTTTGAGCTAACTCAGGGATTGAAATGTTTAGTATCGGTTCTCGTAACTGCGTAAACAAGTGAAAAAGGAGATTAAGTTATGCTTTAAAAATTACGTTCATAATTGTGAAAGTAAGATTAAAAATAACACTAAATGCTTCTTCGCGTTCACTAAATCATTAAGAAAAACAAACTCGCTAATGAATAGCATGACGTTGGATGATAAAACTAGCAGTGATAAGACCACGATATGTGATTTTTTGCTAATTTTGTCACCTCTGTTCATCAGACTGACGTTGATGGAGATGAGGTTGAGGGGTTAAACCCCGATTCCTCTGACCACGCAGAAGGAGTGGATATTGCACTTTCAATATCGGATGTTCAGGAGGTACTCAGAGAGTTTGACTCAAACTAAGTTGCGAGCCCTGATGCAATCCCAATGATCTTTCAAAAGAATCTCGTGGAGTCATTGTCACTTCCGCTTTCGATTTTATTTAATCTGTCACTTAAAGATTGCAGAATGGAAATTAGGCTTCATATCACCGATCTATAAGGATGGAGACAAACAAAATGTTAAGAATTACAGAGCAGTGTCTATATTATGTGCCATCTCTAAGATTTCTGAGAAGCTAATGAACAGTACGACAGAGTTAAAGACAAAATACATCACTCGCAACACGGTATTTTCTCAAAAAGGTCAACGCAATCGAATTTAATGGAATTTGACACAGCAGTATCCCAATCAATGACAAATGGTGGACAAGTTGACGTGTTGTATACAGATTTTGCAAAAGTGTTTGATCGTATAATTCATAGTCCACTTTAACTGAAAAATACATCGCAAGTTGTAGTGATAGGCAGCGGCCGATCAAAGCAAACACACCGACGTCAGGCGTACCACAAGGGTCAATACTGGGACCGTTCCTTTTCATACTGTACATAAACGATCTTTTAGCGGCACTTAGTAACACATTTGCTTTCGCTGATGACCTAAAGCTACTTAAAAAGATTGCATCCATAGAAGATGGACACTTGTTTCAGCTGGAAATTGATCGTCTTTCCGAATGCTGTTCTGAAAACAAGCTTGGATTGAATGTTAAGAAATGCGCCGTTATGTCTAGTTTTAGACGAAAAGAAACATTTTTTGATTAATTGTAACCCAAGCTAAATAAATAAATTTCCATTACTCGCAAAGCATAATGTAATACAGTCAATTATCAGTACCGGATTGGAAACGAGAAAGTATCTAGAGTAGTGTCTAAACGGGATCTGGGAGTCATTATTGATAACAAGCTTTCATTCAATCAACACATAAATCAAATGACAAGAAGAGCTTATCAAATGCTCGGCTTTATCTTTAGATGAGGGAAGTTTTTCAAGAAAACTGAGAGCATGTCATCTCTTTACAATGCACTGGTGAGAAGTCGTCTTGACTATTGTGCTCCTGTTCGGAACCCGATCTATGAAAAACATAAAAACATCATAGAGAGAGTTCAAAGAGAGTATACCAAAATGTTCTTCTATAAATTTAACCTGGAAGAAGCGGAATATGATGATCGTCTTGTAAGATTGAATTTGACTTCGCTGAGAATCAAAAGGATGTTTAATGATGAAGTTATTCTTTACAAAATATTGCATGGTCACATGGACACTAAACTGAAATACTCTATTGGGTATTACAACCATGGTAGAGTTACTAGAAGGAATAGACCAGTTTACTACACTGCGACGTATTCGAGTAACATCATGCTAAATGAACCAATAAATAGGATGCAAGATCAACACGATAAGTACTTTTCCGGATGTGACATTTTCGGTGAGTCAATTAAGGCGTTCAAGAGATCAGTGTTGAAAACCAGGCTAAAATTATGATGAATGGTCTCAATAGGTCTCAATCTTTATGCCGAAATGTTGATCTCCTCTAATTATCAATTCAACTGCTTTCAGTCATTAAGAGTGTCATGTCGATGACAAAACTATTCACATAAAGAACTTATCTACAAAACGTTCAGTTAGAAACATGTGCCGTAGGTATGAAATAAAACATATGAAGGGACCCGTGCGTATCAGAACAGATGTGGCAAACAGAGTTGATGTTACGATAAGACTGGAACGTATTCAAGTAAATATTGCGTTTGAATAGTTTGAAAGTTTGAATGACTCATGAAAATTAGCCAAGGTAATGTTAAAAGCCCTCCCGAAGTACGTTTAAAATTTAATTCTCTACAACTTTGCCTTTGGAAGCAACTTTCTAACTGCCATAGTTCTAGAGATAGGAGTCATCCCTCTGAACTCTAGAAATGGCTGAATCCCAGGATTGGGACATTTCTCGGGGAAACCCTGAAACACGTGTTCGCTAAAATTTAATTCTCTACAACTTTGTCTTCGGGAGTAAGTCTCTATGTTTCATAATCATATTAAACCATAGGTTGATGAAAACCCATCTCGTATTGTATATGGCTGAGAAATAAAATTTTCTCCATTCCGTGGGTTCCAGTGCCAAAACCACTCAACCAATTTTCACAAATATTTTTTCAAGTGGCAATGGAACGTTCGAAATGGAAGGAGCTAGGCTAAATAAGCAGAAGAGGTTATGGTTAGCCCCTTGGAGCCGAAATATTCAACGTAAATACTATCTTCGATAGTCGTTGAATTGTGGTAATCTGCTTAATAGCAGAATAATCCAAATTGAAAATAACCGAAACAAACTCACAATTCTTTTACTTCCAAACTGTTAAAACGAAATGGCTTGCATCCAACGTAGGACCTGGATTGTATAAAAGGCGAGGTGACATAGTCTGAGTATCATTCTATGGCCATCGCCGCTGATATACACATGGTCTTAAGACAAGGTGTACTGATGAGTCATAAGCGACGAAATCAGCACTTTTAGTTTTTCGATTTTTGTTAACAATCGGAAGTAGGATTAAGAATTGTGAGTGGCTTTTAAATGAAGAAGAGGAAGAAGATTAATTTAAAGACGAAATGAAACTCGAATTTTAGGATCTCAAAAATAGTCTAATTTATTCACAAGAAAACTTTAAATTTCTAGTCTTAAATGAACGGTGTTCTGCAGTAACTGAGTGTTTTCATTGTGGTAACAATAGAATGACAAAGATAGTGCAGAACATCGTTCAAATGATAGCCCTTCTTTTATGTTAAGGTGCGCTTACAATGGCGCCGAATTTAAATCTAAGTATGAACTAATTATTAGTGGATAGCGATTGCAAAAATAATAAGTTGTACATATTTATGTCTCATCAGCTTTATCTTTAGTTTCTATGCATTCATTTCTAAAATTTATATAATTGAACGAAGACTGACAGCGAAGATTCAGGATATGGTTTAGGTCAAGAATTAATCTGGAATTGTTCCTGGAACTTTCAGTGATACGACCAATATGCCACGAGAAAAGAGACATTAGTGTGGTACGTAACAAACAGTGAGTTTCATTGCATCGACCAATCGGATTTTGGTCATCCAGATTTTGGTCGCCCAAATTTTGTCCTTCTTATTATGGTCCAATTTTTTGTTTTACGGATAAAGAACTAAAAGGTGTCGGGAAACAAAGTTTAGGAGTAAATCACTTTCATATGAAGGGACCCGTACGTATCAGAATAGATGCGGCAAACAGAGTTGATGTTACGAAAAGACTCGAACGTATTTAAGTCAATATTGCCTTACGTCCTCATTAAATTGTATTAGAAATTGCCGAGAGGGCAATATTGAAAAACCCGTCCGAAAAAAGCCTTCCGAAAGTACAAAACTGACCCCCAAACAGACAAAAATGTACATCTCAATTGTTTCTACAACAAAGAAAAAACCATTTTTTTGTCTAGGGCAGACCTTAGGACCGACCTAGGGCCATAAGGAAATGTCTCGGACACACACTTCCATAGACAAAAATGTTTCCCTCAATCTGCTCTGCAACATAGCAAAAAGAAATTTTTTTTGGTTAGGGTCGACTTTAGGACAGACCTGAGGCCCACTTCAGCCCTAAGCACAGGCACCGGGTCCAAATTTGTTGTTGAATATAATTCGGTAAGCGATTACCTCTCAAATAAGAGCTTACACGTTCACAGTAAAAGTAAGTTGTATCCTAAGATTCTCAAAAATAGAAAAGGAATCAACAAAATCAGTTAGGATGGTTAGGATTTATCCAGCTTATGTAAGCAAACACGTTGGGCCCTAGTAGAAACTCAGTTTAAGGGTCCTGACTGAGTGCAAGGGTTTCTAATCAAAACATTTTCTGCCATAAAACGGGAGACAGTCCTCGACCTTTCGATTAAACAAAATTTGAAAGTCGGAAGAGATTGCCCTAGCTAAGTCCAAGGACTCAAATCCAAAAAGGTTTCTTCTATAAATTGTCGGCCATGCCCAGGTCTTTCAAAAAAAAATTTATGAAAATCGGAAAAGATTTACTCGAGTTATGTACAAAAGACCAAAAACCACTTAAACGACCCTAGCTCGGCGGCCCTTGGGCTGATAGTGCCTAGATTCAATCCCATAAAAGATATTTCGATTACCTTTCAGGGTTTGTTTTTGAAAGTTTTTGAAAATTGGTTGAGTTTTAATCAAGTTATCGCGGTGACAGACGGACAACGTTTTTATTGTTGATTCGTCATCTAAGCACCAGGATCGATGCTCCCCACCTACTCCCAGGTCGAAATTGGGGTGGTTACAAACGTTCTTCGTACGGGTCTAAACATAAGCGAATGGCCCGTACGCATCAGAATAGATGTGGGCGAACAGAATAGATGTTGCAAAAAGACTCGGACGTATCTAAGTAGATGGTGCCCCAGTTTTAAGTGTGGAAATTACTTCCACATTAAATTAGAATGGAAATTGCCGAAAGGGCAAAATTGAAAAACCCCACACCGAAGCAACGGCGTCAAAAATTTCTCCAAATCGTTGAGAAAAGCCCAAAATTTAAAAAAGATAAAGAAAATGTAAAAAATACTAAAAAAATTTTTTTTGCCACAATTAAAAAAAAATATACTTAGTAGGGTTGGCCGATTTTACACTTTTTTTTTATTGCGAAGAGGACAGCCTAGATACGATTCCAGGAGTCGAAAAAATAATTTTGGTGCCTTTGGTTTATTTTTAAATTCGATTTCCAGCTTGCACACTCAAATTTTCTGAAGAAAGGCTGATTTTCTTAACATTCCTCTTTTTCAGAATTAATATTGATTTTATATGAGCGTAATGGCGTAATAATCTATATAAAAACTCGGAATCGCTCAGTTTAAATTTAATATATTTGCCAAATAAATTTCGGCATCAATTCGATACCATCCTCAGTGGCTGAAAAACATAAATACAATGAGGACACATTTCATACATTACAGAGCAATTAGTACCTTAAATGTCTATGACAAATATATTATTACCACAACTATCGACCGACATGACGGCCTATTGTTACATAGAAACAAAAACAAAATTAAGTTCATGGCTTCTGTTGCGATCAAATATTTGTCCATGCTTTTTGTTTGCAATGCTAATATTTTCGATAAAGTTGTTGATCTTAGTGAAATAATAAATATTTTACTGTTGTTTCTATAGACGATAGACGTGCGAATTTTCATGAATGCAATACTGAGCGATTCCGAGTTTTTATATAGATCTTTTTCAGGACATTATTTGTCGAAAAATTATTGTCAATATTTGAGATTATGGTTGGAGTCCACTTTTTAGGGTTGAGAGAAGATATTGCAATCGATTTTCAGTTCAGGGAGGCTAAAAAAAATAATGTTTTGTGAGAAGTTTGAAAAATGATAAATTTGATCTTTTTTCATGCCATGTCATCATAAGTTGCAGTCACACAAATTCTAACAAATGATAATACTCTCTTCAGGGAAGGAAAAGGGATCTCAAAAAGGCATTCATTACAAAAGACAGCCACTTACTTTGACCATATGAGCTTCGTTGATATACTGAATTTGGTCAAAATCGGAGGCAGGTGGAGCTCTATAAAAAAAACTAAAAGATTTTGAGATATACCGTAGAACAATTTTTTGCTTACAATTATGTTGTTATGCTTTTTAATGCTTTTACTACCAAATCCACAGACTGGGAACAATTTAGGAAGAAAATAGAAGAGTCAATCAATCTTAAGGTGAGCCTCAAAAATGAATATGACTTGACTCACATACCGAGGAATTCATTGCCTTACTCCAAGAAGATGCAAAAAAAGCCACCCCTGTACCAAAAGACAGACCTACAAACACAATCAATTATCCGCTAGAGATAAGAGATCTAATCAAGGAAAGAAGAAAGGCCCGTAGATTGTGGCATCGAACTAGAAATTTAAACGACAAAAGGGACTTCAATAAAGCTAGCAACAAAACCAACAGAATTATCAGAGCATACAAACAAGATTGCTTCGATAAATACCTACATAATTTGGGCCACGGGAAGGAAAATGACTACTCACTCTGGAAAGCAACGAGAAGATTCAAAAGACCGCTCACCCAAATTCCGCCGATCAAAAACTCCAATGGAAAGTGGATAAGAAACGACAACGATAAAACGGAGTTCTTCGCTCAACGATGACATTCAGTCGAATGTGGACACAACACCAAACTACCAACCTGACGCAGAGATCAAAAAATTTACGCTGTACGAAATTGCCAGGGAAATTGACAAAAAACTCAACGCAAAGAAGGCCTCAGGAATAGATAAAATCGCTCCTGAAGCCTTCAAAGAACTACCGAAGAAAGCTATATACATGCTCACATATCTGTTCAATGCGTGCCTGAAATTAAAATACGTTCCAAAGTGCTTTAAAATTGCGCAAGTAATTATGATAAATAAACCAGACAAGCCTTCTGAAAAAGTTGAATCATACAGGCCCATCTTACTCTTATCAACAATATCAAAAATTTTTGAGAGACTTCTGATTAAACGTTTGGAAAAAATGATACAGATCCCAGACTTCCAATTTGGATTCAGAAATAAACACTCAACTGTGCAACAAGTTCACCGACTGACAACGGTAATAGAACGAGCATTTGAAAAAAAAAGAATACTGCGAAGCGGCCTTCCTAGATGTTTCACAAGCTTTCGACAAAGTGTGGCATGAAGGATTCATTTACAAGCTGAGCAAAATTCTTCCTACTAACTACTGTCAACTACTTGAATCCTACTTATACGACAGGAAATTCAGAGTAAAAGAACAAGAAACCTACTCCAGGACCTATTCAATACAAGCAGGAGTACCCCAAGGAATTGTACTTGCCCCGCTCCTATACATAATTTACACAGCAGACATACCAGTTTCTGATAATGTCCTCATTGGCACCTTTGCTGATGATACAGCGATTCTGGCCACTGATACCACTCAGCACAAAGCAATAAACAAATTGCAGTTATCTTTGGACAAAATAAATAAGTGGACTAGAGACTGGAAGATAAAACTCAACGAGGATAAATCCAATCATATCACTTTTACGTAAGCAACCACCGTATATCACTGAATGGAAATCACATTCCGCAAGCAGAGTCAGCAAAATATCTAGGCCTACATTTGGACAGCAAAGGCAGTTGGAAGCATCACGTGAGACTGAAAAAACAACAAATGAAGCATAAAACGAGACAAATGTACTGGCTCATCGGTTATCACTCCAAACTGAGCCTCTACTCTAAAAGATTGATCTATAAATCCATCTTCAAACCAATCTGGACGTATGGCTCCGAATTATGGGGCTGTGCGAAAAAAACAAATACAGAGAAAATACAAACAAGCCAAAATATTTTCCTTCGCATGATTACTAATGCATACCGCTTTGTAACAAACAAGGAATTACATAAAGACCTAAAAATCGAATGGGTAGAAGAAATAATTCGTGCTAACGCCATTAAACACGAAAAAGGGCTACTTAATCACACCAATGTGGAAGCTATCCAGTTGTTGGATATAACCGACGAAATGAAGAGGCTGAAACGAGTCAAGCCACATGAACTAACCTATGGAAGAACATACTGAAATCTCCGGAGTCTTCGAATGGTTATTTGGGACATGACTATTGAGTCGGCCGTCCCGCACGCGTCTTACTGAAGTTATTTCCTCAAAAATTTCTTTAGTACAACTCAACTGTAGTAATAAATTGACAAATTTTGTTAAGATTGTACTATCTATACCAAATAAATGGTGTTTTTGAAAAAAAAAATTATGTTGTTTATCGATCAAAATTATAAAAACGCCTGTACGCAACAATTTTTTTTTTTTCATCATTTTTACACAAATTTGGAAAATGTATGGAAAAAACATAGTTTTTTTTCAATTTTCTTTAAAATTTACCAGAAAATTTATTTCGCTAAAAGTAGTTTCGAACTAGTATAAAATCTGAGGGGCAGCGACTTTTCAGTTCGAGCTCACCGTGTGACAGAAGTTTCAAATAAAGTTGTTGGTATTGAAAATAGAAACGGAAGCATTCGGGCGACATTAGCCTCACGGAAACATATGCCCTCATTAAAATCAAAGAAGGACTATAAAACTGTACAAAATATTTGATTTTTTACTTCGTAATAAAGGCAGTGTTAGAAAATAGATTCCTTCCCTGAAATTCACTGGAATTGGCTCGACTGATATGGTCAAAGTAAGTGGCTGTTTTTTTGTAATGAATGCCTTTTTGAGATCCCTATTCCTTCCCTGAAGAGATGAAGAGAGTATTATCATTTGTCAGAATTTGTGTGACTGCAACTTATGACGGCATGGCATGAAAGTCGAAAAAAAAGATCAAATTTGTAATTTTTCAAACTTCTCGCTCACAAAAATTTTTTCTTCAGCCTCCCTGAACTGAAAATCGATTGAAATATCTTCTCTCAACCCTAAAGAGTGGATTCCAACCATAATCTCAAATATTGACAATAATTTTTCGACAAATAATGTTCTGAAAAAGAGGAATGTTAAGAAAATCAGCCTTTCTTCAGAAAATTTGAGTGTGCAAGCTGGAAATCGAATTTAAAAATAAACCAAAGGCACCAAAATTATTTTTTCGACTCCTGAAATCGTATCCAGGCTGTCCTCTTCGCAATAAAAAAAATGTAAAATCGGCCAACCCTAATATTAGGGAAGATCTTAGAACCGACCTAGAGCACTTCCATGAAAAAGTCGTCTCTTTTTAATCTACAACACTGCCCAAAAGACTTCATTACTAAAGAAATATTCACGAAAAACCACCAAACATCTAGTAGGGCCGCGTGGTGTGAGTTGGGCTCACACAAATGATTGTACAGTACAGCCCTAACCAATCAAAAGATTTTCACTAATTTAATTTCACTACCTAAGGTAATGCCAAAAACCCTCCCGAAGTACGGCAATTGTAGAAGTGGAAATCTCTCTAATTTTAAACAAACGTAAAGAAAAAAAAATTTTCATAAATCAAAATAAAAATATAATATCAGAAGACTTAAATGAAACAATTAGAATTCAACAAGACAAAAACAAGAAACAAATTTACATCAATGAACATTTATCAAAATTCCACTTCGACTTATTGAAACACGCAAAATCTTTAAAACAACACGGCTACAATTACGTATGGTACAAATTTGAAAAAATATATGTTAGAAAAACAGGTAACAGCAAAATAATTAACATTAGATCAATGAAAATGGTAGACAATTTGATAAATCAAATATATAAAAAAAAAAAAAGTTAAAAAAATATGTCTCTTTCTTAAATAAAAAAATAAACAAAAATGAATAATTTAAATAATGAAATTATTGACTTATCATCTAACCATTTTCATATGTCAATTAATGATTACCTAAAAACAACATTAAACATTCAAAATTTAAACAATTTAAAATTATTACAAATAAATATGAGAAGTATCAGGAACTTTGAAAGATTTGATATTATAAAAAGAATAATAGATAATATAGATAATCTAGACATAATCGTCATATCAGAAACATGGCTGAATAAAGATTTATTCGAATTTTACTAATAGGATTCACAAGATTCTCTTGTGGTCGTAATATAGGTGATAGAGGAGGTGGTGTCAATATATATGTGAAAAACAATGTTAAAGTCGAATTAATTTCAACATTTGATAAATCTTTTAATTCAATTTGGATAAAAGTGAACGATAAAATTAATCCAATCTTCATTGCTGGTTATTATCGACCAGAATGGACAAATTTAGACTCCTACTTTGATCATCTAGAATCATTTTTGTCTAGATTCAATTCAAAAAATTGCGTAATTTGTGGAGACATGAATATTGACACAAATGATAACAAAAACAGAACATACACAAATCTTTTAAATTATTATGGTTTTAACATATCAAATAACATAAGAACCAGACCTTCTTCAATGACATTATTGGATCATTTAATAACAAATTTCTCAAATACATATAAAATCATAAATCATACTATAGACAATGACTTTAGTGATCACAGTATAATAATTTCAAATATTAACATAACACCAAATAAAATAAATAAAAAATAAAAACAATTAAAAAAATGATTGATTATGATAAATTTAGAACAAAATTAAATCAAATATTATCAGAAGATTATTATGATAAAAATAATGTCAATGAAAGTTGTAACTTTTTATTAAAAGCCATTAACACTGCAGAAATAGAATCAACAAAACTAATAGAACAAGAGAAAAGAGTCAAAGAGTCAAAGACACACTATGCCCATGGTTTAATGATGAATTAAAAAAATTATATAATCAAAAAACAAATTTATTAAAAAAAATAAAAACAAATGAAACTAATAATATAAATTGCGATAATCTAAAATATAAATTAAAAATCACTAGTAAAATTTTGAAATCTAAAAATAGAAATTTGAAAACAAATTATTATCAAAATTTATTCGAAAATTGCAAATCAGATTCTCAAAAAACTTGGAAACAAATTAATAAAATTTTAGGAAATAACAAAAATAAAAAAGAAATTACAAGTATTTTGGACAACGACATAGAAATTTTCGACACAAAACTTATTTCAGAAAAATTTAATTGTTTTTATGCATCGAACGCAATAAATTTATCAAAAAAATTAATAAACTACAAAAATGATAATATAAATTTTTTTAATTCAATAAAACATGAGCCAAAAAGTATATTCCTCGATCCAACAACTGAAGAAGAAATTAAAGCTACAATTCTCAAATTAGATGACAAAAAATCCACAGGCATAGATAACATAAGTGTGACAATACTAAAATCGTGTTTAAATGAAATTTGTCCTTTTCTAAGTGAAATGATAAACCTAATATTTACTAATGCAATTTATCCAGACATATTGAAAATTGCAGTTATATCTGCTATTTTCAAAAATGGGAATGAAAAACTAGTATGCAACTACAGACCAATATCAGTTTTAAGCATAATCAACAAAATTATAGAAAAAATAATATATACTCGACTATACTCGTTTCTAAATTCCAATAAATTCTTTTATAAATTTCAATACGGTTTTCGCCTGAATTCTAGTACAAAAATAGCAGTCACAGAATTAATCGAAAAAATTATAAACTCAGTAGATAACGGAGAATATACTCTAGGCATATTTTTAGATTTAGCAAAAGCATTCGATACAATAGATCACCAAATTTTACTGTATAAATTAGAAAAATCAGGAATAAGAGGAATAGCACTAAATTTACTTAAATCATTTTTAACTAATAGAAAACAATACGTCTCTATAAATGGAGTAAATAGTTCAATGACTGATATTGTCTGTGGCTGTCTACAAGGTAGTGTACTGTCATCCTTATTATTCCTTATTTATATTAATGATTTAGGAACCCTACCTCTAAATTGTACACCAAATATTTTTGCTGACGACACTTTTCTTTATTATCTTAACAAAAATCCCAATGTAAATAAAAATAACGCTCAAAACGATTTAAATTTATTAAAAGAATATTTCAGACTCAATAAATTAACTTTAAACATAGAAAAAACTAAATTCATTAACATCCACACAAGAAACAAAATTAAACCAACATTTTACCTAACATACAAAGGAGTCTTTCTTGAAGAAGTTAATGAATTTAAATATTTAGGAATTATTATAGACAAATTTTTAACATGGAAAACCCATATAAAAAACTTACGTACGAAACTTTTATGTAGAGTAGGTGTCTTAAAAAAATTATCTTATTTCCTTCCAAGGAAAATATTGTTTTTATTATATTACTCGATGATACATTGTAATATCGAATATCTATGCAATATATGGGGATCAGCAGCATTAACACATTTATAACCCCTACAAACTCTTCAAAACAGAGCTATTAAAGCGATTCTACACCTACCATTGCAACATCCAACATACTTACTATACAAAGACACTAATATTTTACCAATTAAAGGATTATATTTCCTACAAACATGCGACTACGTAAAACAGAATTTAAGTAATGAAAAACATAACACAATTAAATTTGAAAAAACTAAACATACATATAATACAAGATCAAAAAATTCAATATATATTAACACCACAAAAACAAATATCGGAAAAACAAAGATAACTTTTTCAGGACCATTTTTATATAACCAAATTCCAAACGACTTAAAAAACAATAATACAAATATGAAATCTTTCAAAAATAAATTGAAATCTTGGCTTCTAGAAGAGGACCAAATCACAAAATTATCAAAATCAAAATTATTAACTAATTAAATAGATCTTTTTTTAAAAAAAAAAAAACTAAACAAAACATTATTAAAACACAATTATTTTAAATTTTAATATACTTTTAAAGTCAATTCCTTAAATGAATATTAATTCGCTGGAATTGACTTATAATTTTAATTATAATATTTTTTTTTTTCTTTAAATACAAGCTGTTACCTGTAAAAATATTATAACGATTTTGAAATAAATAATAATAATAATAATAATAATAATAATAATATATTCCACGATTAGATCATTTTTCCCTAAAACCCTGAAACACGTGGTCTCTCAAATTTGATTGTCTACAACATTGCCTTTGGAAGCAACTTTCTAACTGTCATAGTTCCCGAGATATGAGCCGTCCCTCCTGATTCTAGATATGACTAAATCCCTGGTATTGGGACATTTTTCGGGAAAACGCTGAGACTCGTGTTGGCAAAATTTTTTTTAGATCAAATGCTTTCATTTGACACCAAAATGAACAATTTCCGTGCTGTATTCGCCGATATATTCGTGAAAAAGTATCACCGACCCTCGAAGAACCTCGTTTTTGGACACTCCTTTGACCATATCTCCGGAACTATTCGAACGATTTTGTTCTTTTTGGAACGTGAACTCATTTTTTTTCACCGTCTTTTCGGAAGAAAAATTTTTTGAAAATCGGTGAAGATTTACTCAAGTTTTCGTGTCCACGGGCAGACAGACGGGCATTTTTTTTTTCGTTGGTTTGGCATCTCGAAGCAACAAAAAAAGTTTTTTCCTTACTAACGGATTCGGATTCGCAATGTATGTAACAAACAATGTAGTAAACGCATAAGAAACGTAATTCGTAAGGTCTAAACAGGATTGTAAGAACTTTGTCGTGGTGGCGCACACATCTTGCTGCTTGCATATTTTGCAAACTTGTTGTAATACAATCTGAGCTAGTGAGTCGTGTAACAACGTAAAGAATGGAAACTAACGATACGTCCACAAATTAGCCTTTGTATTCGATCGTAAGAAACTAAATACATAATTGTGATAAATCCTGAACATTTACTTAACCAGCAGAAAATAAATTTTTTCATTTACCTGGATAAAAGTTTAGTTCTACAGTATTTATCTTGTTCCTGCAGTGATTTGCTGTATGTAGTAAATCAACAACATAATAACTCTTTACGTACATACCTCACAGAAAGTTACAGCTTGTGTGTTCTTTTGGGTCTACATCTAACATCGACAATAAATAAAAGCCAAAATAAAACAACTCATAGAAAAACAATTAAGTAAACGTAAAGCGGAATACGAGTACGAACTAAGATTACACAGAAAATGCTTTCTATTAGCAACGTTCTAAGTTTCAGATTTTAAGTGTTGTATAAGAACAGTTTATACGTGAAACGGAAGAAAGTAATTATGCGAAATACGGCAACTACAGAATGCAATACTTACAGTTTTTAATCTTCGTGATAAGCCCAGTAAAAGGTAAAATGTAATATAACTCGACGAGATTGAAGGGAGATGATCGCCGTATTATGCAAGAATTGAAGTTTTCTAAATAAACATCGGATATAAGGGTACGAATAGTATGCGGAATGGAGATGGAGAAATGGAATGGAGACAAGAACACACGTTTGTTGAAGAATCCACGACGAGTTTTTATTTAGAAATTGTTAAGTACCTAGATTACATCCGGAATTTACATTGTATTTAGAAGGATTTCACACGACTCGTGCTTCTGAATATTGGGCGAGGAAACCATCGTTTTCAGGTCTGTCAATATATAAATAAACAGAAGCTTTGCGGACCCGTACGAATCCCGTTCAAGGATTCCCGTTGCATGTATTCCCGTTGTATTGAATTACTGATTATGCATATTCATCTCGATTGGAAATTGCCGAAATGGCAATATTGAAAAATCCGTACGAAGAAGCATTGTAGAAAATTCGTTTTTGGGCCTCCCTGAATCCTCGGACCCATTATTCCATGAACAAAAGTGTTCCACTCAATTTTCTCTATAACATAGCAAAAAAATTTTTGGGATAGGGCCGACCTTTAGGAGCGACCGACCTAGGGCCTTAAAGAAAGGCCTCGGACCCATATTTCTATGGGCAAAAATGTTCTACTCAATTTTTTTCTACAACATAGCAAAAAAAGTTTTTTTGTGCTAGGGCGCGTAGCGCGAGTTAGAGCCATAATACATTCGAAACCACTCAACCGACTTTCACCAATTTTTTTTTTTAATTTACCGAGGTCCATACCTTTCACTTAAAACCTTGAAAAGCAATTTCTGTGCGAAACTCACGGCGATATAAGCGAAAAAGTTTCACCGACCATAAAAAAAACCATGTTTTCGACCACTTTTTCGACCGTAACTTCGAAAGTTTTTGAACGATTTTGCACATCTCAGAACTCGACCTCACTTTTTCGATTACACTTACGGAAATATATGTTTGCATCAAATAGAATTTTGTACTTCTGCGCAGCTTTTTAACACTGCAAAATCTTGCGCAGAAGTACAAAATTATATTTGATGCAAAAATATATTTCCGTAAGTATACCTTTCAGGAAAAAGAAATTTTGAAAATCGGTCAAACCTTACTCGAGACAACACCGGACGGAGACGGACGGACGGACAGACGTACAACGTTTTTTGCATATTTCTCCTATTTATACCCAACTGGCCATACTTTTTTACATGCAGCTTGGGCTGGCCCAACTAATTTTGGCTGTAACTTCAGAGATCGCCCGATCGGCCGTCGACTTGCCAGTCCGGCCCTGTTTATACCCCAAAACGAAAAACCCATCAACTTCCGGGTCGAAATTCGACGTGTTACAAATTTCGTGGTAAACGCATAAGACCAGTACTTCGTACGGGTCTAAAAATGTCAGGATTGGGAGTATAGTTACGTGTGAAAGAAACCATCTTGATGGTGTGTGGCTTTTTTTTTAATAAGGCCGGGGAATTCTTCATAGATACCCGGTCCTTCCGGACCAAGGTAATGTTTGATTCCATTCTTCAATGACCTACCAACAAAAACCCCCTTCCTTAATCTTCATGCTCTCTTCTCCCCGGAACCGCCTCACATCTTTACTTCGGGAAAGGGCTATACTTTCGCATCTACTCTCTCAGATCAACTGGCAGTCTTCTTTGATCGTCTCTCCATGCACTTGCATCTTAGCCATTATTTTCGCAACTATATTATCCGCTACTCTCCACACCGCGGCACATCTCCGATATTATGTTTTTGGCGTTTACATCTGACCTACTCACAGTCATCAACTCATCTCGCTCTTGTTCGAAGAGGGGACAGACAAATAACACGTGCTCCGCAGTCTCTTCCTCTCCCTCGCATGTCGTGCAGAAAGGTGACAATGTGAATCCAAACGTGTGCAGGTATTTCCTGAAGCATCCGTGGCCCAACAGAAACTGTGTCAATTGGTAGGTGACCTCTTCATGTTTGCTCTGTACCCATGTCGTTATGTTTGGTGTGAATCTATGGGACCACCTTCCCTTGATGGTGTGTGGCTTAGTGTGAGCTGAAAGACGTGAACATTCAAGACGTTCCAGTGCATACCTATGTCTCATTAGGCTTTCATTCTTACTGTAGCATTTAACTACAGAGGAAGGGGGTTTAGTAGCATGATTGAGATGCTCTTCATATAAGTTTTGGCGCCGTTTAATTGGACGCCATTACGCGTATTCTGTAGGTCAGGACCTTCCGGTCGACTCCGGAAGGCAGCCCGAAGCCAAAAAAAAAAATCCCTTGGCAGTGTTGGATGATAAAACGAGTACATAAATGTTCACTTGGTTCCGACTCGGCTCCAGGCTGCGTACTCGAAAAGTATTAGCAGCCTTATAGAAGGCAGCCAGGTGCCGAAAATCTCTTAACGTCAGGCTGGCTGCTTCCTCTAATTAATGTGACGTATAATATTTGTAACTGCGGTTTCAATGACATTAACAGATTTTTGGCACCAGGCTGCGTTCTTTGTGGTTACCTAAACTGCTTAAACTTCTCAAGTAGGTAGCCTGGTGCCGCGTTGGAAGTAATGTACACGTTTTCCACTCCAACATTGTCATAGAAATTTTTTTGGCACCAGGCTGCCCATGCCCAGCTTGAAATGCAGACCTCTGTTTGTTGCAATTTTTCTCGATGAAAATGTTCTAGACGACGATATGATAGCGCGTTCAGGAACGCTTAGAACTTTTTCATGTAGTAGAATTGTAAGAAACCTTTTTTAAGAGATACCACCTTAAAGTATTTTCAGACTTCAGCATTTGATTATTATATTTGAACGAAATCAAAAAAAACCTTTAATTACAACGCTCTTGTGCTCCTTCCTCAATTTTTATTGTGTTGACTTCTTCATCGTTCTTCCCTGTGCCATTCACTTTGGTTTGAATTTCGTTAACGTATTTCGTTAGAACACTGGTGGCTTCTTCAATAATTCGATCTACTAAACATAGCGATTTGTAGTTACCCGCATATGAGAGTTTCTCTTCAATTACGAAAGCGTAAGCAGACATTGTGCTTTGCAGTAAGTTTTTAATACAAAGGACCTCGTTCTCATGCTCCTTTGGAACTGTTATATCTGCGAACTTCTGTCCGATTCTTTCAAAATTACTTTCATATTTCTCTTTTATTACATTCAGTCGATCTGTTTGAGTACAATAATTTGATCAAATCGATTTTAACTACAAAAT
This sequence comes from Pseudolycoriella hygida, assembly GCA_029228625.1. Classification (NCBI taxonomy): domain Eukaryota; kingdom Metazoa; phylum Arthropoda; class Insecta; order Diptera; family Sciaridae; genus Pseudolycoriella; species Pseudolycoriella hygida. Next base: position 150,378,110 of record CM055403.1, read on the forward strand.
TGACCGAATTGAATAGCTTTTACCCTTAATGGATTCTTGGGGAGGTTTATCAATTGAAAACATTTGATCGACTAGTAGTTTCAATAGTACGTGGACCTCATCGAACCAATCGGAGAGATTTTCACCATCGGGATTATTGTAGTAATTTCGCCAAAAATTGAGCTTTAATTCCTTGTATCGATTGCATAATTTTTCGTAATGTTCGCTGCCAGCGAAACATTCAGACGCTATGCGCACCATTTCGTCCAATTCATCAAATTTTTCGTTTATGACGGCAATGGGTTTACTGCCAACTTTGAAAGGAATACAACGAAATTGAAAATATTTTTGTTTCAGTTAAAAGCTGAGTGGATTAAGAAAATTTTGGACGCCGAAAGATGTGTTCGCATGTGTTCAGCAAAAAGGAATTACGTAGTGAAACAAAGTTAAGATATCCACAGGTCAATTTTCTGGCCGACGATTCTGTATGGCAGTCAGAGTTGGTTGGACTGCAGATATCTCGTGCATGACGTGGAGGTGTCTGATATGAGGGTTCTTAGGAATATAGCAAAAGTTAATCGTAGGGAGCAGCGGGATAATCATATTAGTAACATTAGGACAAATTTATGAGTTTTTTCTCAGTGTAAGAGGAGGCAAGGGCTAGTCGTCTACGCTGGTTCGAACATGTTCAAAAGCATCTTGAATGCACAGGTCCCAGGTGTTAGGCCCAGTGATAGATTCAATTCGATCGGATTTAGAACTAGAAGTCAGAGGACTTTCACTGGGCGAACAAACCATCTCCTTGGCGGGCGATAGAAGGGCATGGAAGGCAATAGTTCACCAACCTAGGGTTGCGGATTAAAGAATTAACGCCGAAAGGTACTTAGTGGTCAATAAAGTTTTATGATGATGACGAAAGATTTTAAATTACAATTTGCCAATTTCCACAAAATTTAAAAAGATCCGAATCTTTCATTTCAAACCTTGCTGCGCTTCTTCCGAACTGTACTTGAGGGAACATATGCGATAAAATTTCAGCGATCTAAGAAAAATCAGGATTTTAACATATCTATTCTCCAAGAGAGACTCGATCCAAAGCATCGAAAATTTTCTGGAGATATCGTGTTGACATGCGGGCAGAAAGCTTTTTTTTATGATTTGGAGCCAATAATGGGACACAAATTCACCCACATTCCCAGCTTCCGGGGTCATCATTGGAAATATGAAACATATGCAGGGCACCCGTACGCATCAGATTAGATGTGCCAAACAGAATAAATGTTACAAAAAGACTCGAACGTATCAAAGTAAACGTCGCGTCGTCTTAACTCTGAAGTGTATGAAATTGCCGAAAGGGCAATATTGAAAAACCCGTACGAAGAAACGGCGTAAAAAACGTCTCCAATCCTTAAAATAGCCCAAAATGAAAAAAATGGAAAAAATTAGAACCGACGTAGAGCACTTAGGAGAGGCCTCTGATCCATACTTCCACGAACAGCACTGCACAAAAAAACCTCATCATTAAAGAAATATTCACAGAAAACCAACAAATATCGTGTAGGGTCGCGTAGCGTGAGTTGGGCCCACAACTGAGGAATCTACAGCCCGAACCAGGGCCTATTTTTAGAAAATCGTATTCCAAATTGGAAATTATTTGGAAAATTTGGGAAATTATTCAAAAAAATTTGGAAATTCGATTTTCCAGAAATAGGCCCTGGCCCGAACCAATCAACAGAATTTGACTAATTTAATTATCGTGATTTTCTTTTGTCCATATCTTTTATTTTAAATCTTCAAGAGCAATTTCCTTTTTAATTTCGGAGAGATATAAGTCAAAAAGTTCCACCAACCTTCAAAAAACCACGTTTTTCATCACTTTCTCCACCGTAACTTCGAAAGTTTTCAACCGATTTCGCCAAAATTCAATCCTGTAATCAATTTTCTGATTATCATTCAGGGCAAAAAGTTTTTGGAAATCGGATAAGATTTACCCGATTTATGTAGAAAAACCCCGTTGGGCCCTGGCTTAGTCCAAAAGCTTAAAATTGTAAAAAGTTTCTTCCATAAAATGTCAGGCATGCCCAGACCCTTCAAACAAAACAAAATTTATGAAAATCGGAAAAGATTTGCTTGAGTCATGTACAAAAGACCAAAAACCACTTAAACGGCCCTAGCTCATCGGCCCTTGGGCTGATAGTGCCCAGATTCAATCCTAAGGGTCTAAGAACATGAAAGTGCAAGCACTTCGTACGTAGCTAACGAAAGTGCATGCACTCCGTACGTCGCGTTGTGTGTGTTAGGAATCATGAAGTCAAATAAAAATGTTTGTCATTTGGTCCCTAGACCATTCGACAACACAATCACAAATCAGTGTCTATATGCAATAATCTTAATTGTATGTCCCAAACGCTTCCCAATACAAATGTCGGGGGCTGATGAAATGAACTTAAATAAAGAAGCAAACTTTTCGTCAGAGATGAAAGAAAGTTTTCGGCTCTTTGGATCACAAATGCAAAAAGCCATTATCTCACCGAAATCAGGCAACGTTGGACTTTCAGCTATTTGAATTATGAGGAAAACCAAATGTTTTAGTTGCATGGCATATTTGACGAATAACTCTTCGAAAGAGTCCGGATTTTCTTTAAGTTGAAATTCGAGATACTCGGTGACTTCCTTGCCCAAGCGAATGAAATACATTGCTAAATTTTCTATTTTCTTGCAACGTTTCTTGTGATCCGGCCTTTGATTTCTTTGTAGTAAATAAACCGCCGCATAAATGTGCTTAGTTAATAAATCCATTAAGTCTAGCACAGTTCCTTCGAAGATTTCTGTTTGATTTATTCTTTTTGCACGCGTTGAAAACATTATTTTACTTACAATTTGAACGAATTAGAAAAAAAATAATATAAAAATCTGGTAAAACGGTTGGAATTTACACTGACAAAGCACACTATGATTTCGCCTCAAATCAACCGTCCCAAACAGGAATGTGTATAATACTTCATATCCGAGGAAAATTTTAAAAGTCCTTATGACCCACTTCAACTTTGGCATTGCCTTTATCATAGAGAAACCTGACACAAGTCCCTGTTTTTCTTTCGACAAGAACAACAAACACATGTTAAAGTTTTGAGAAATGTAGTGGCAGACCTCTAATGTATCGAGTCATGCGCCAAGGTAAGGGGGTTATGGGTTAGAATTTTTCACAAATGTTTAGACCCGTACAAAGAACGAAGTTCTTTGAAAAGGGGTCTTATGCGTTTACCTCGACGTTTGTAACCACCCCAATTTCGACCTGGGAGTAGGTGGGCAGCATCGATCCTGGTGCTTAGATGGCGAATCAACAATAAACATATGAAGGGACTCGTACGTATCAGAATAGATGCGGCAAACAGAGTTGATGTTACGAAAAGACCCGAACGTATTTAAGTAAATATTGTCGTAACTCTTAAGTGTATGAAATTACGTTCACATTAAATTGTATTGGAAATTGCCGAGAGGGCAATATTGAAAAACCCGTCCGAAAAAACAGTGTAAGAAAGGACTTCCGAAAGTACAAAATTGACTTCCAAATAGAGAAAAATGTTCTCCTGAGTTTTCTCTTCAACATAGCAAAAACTCATTTTTTTGTCTAGGGCAGACCTTAGAACCGACCTAGGGTCCTCAGTAGAGGTCTCGGACAAATACTTACATAGACAAAAATATTTCCCTCCAACATAGGTAAAAATCTTTTTGTTTCTAGGGCAGACCTTATGACCGATCTAGGGCGATAAGGAAATGCCGGGACACATAAATCCATAGACAATAGTTATTTACGTAACTAGGTTGCAGTCCGCAGTGAAGCCAAGGGCTGCAATCACACTAGTCAAAAACATATATTCTTCCGAGTTTCGTACAATATTTTTCATTCCGAGGGTTCAAAAAACTGTTTTTATGTTTTAAAATAGGACGGAAAATAGCAGTTTTCCGTCCTAGGAATGAAAAAATGTTTCCCTCAATTTGCTCTGAAACAATTTTTTTGGTTAGGGCCGACCTTAGGACAGGCCTGAGGCCCACTTCAGCCCTAAACACAGGCACCGGGTCCAAATTTGTTTTTGAATATAATTCGGTACTCGATTACCCCTCAAATAGAAAAAGAATCAACAAAATCAGTTAGGATTTATCTAACTTATGTAAGCAAACACGTTGGGCCCTAGTAAAAACTCAGTTTTAGGGTCGTGACTGAGTCCAAGGGTTTCTAATCAAAAAAATTTCTTCCATAAAACGGGAGACAATCCTAGACCTTTCGATCAAGAAAAAATTTGAAAATCGGAAAGGATTTACTCGAGTTATGTACGAAAAACACGTATGGACTCGTTCTGAGCGCCCTAGCCAAGTCCAAGGACTCAAATCCAAAAAAGTTTGAAAGATCTGGGCATGGCCGACAATTTATGGAAGAAACTTTTTAAATTTGAGTCCTTGGACCTAGCTAGGGCACTAAGAACGAGTCTATGCTATGGCCTCACATGTTTTATGTACATAACTCGAGTAAATCTTTTCCGATTTTCATAATTGTTTTTTTAATCGAGAGGTCTATGAAAGCCCTTCTATTTGTAGAGGAAGCTTTTTTGAGATTGGACCCTAGGATATACCTAGGGCACTAAAAACGAGTCTCTGCTAGCGCTCTACATGTTTTTTGTACTTAACTCGAGTAAATCTCTTCCGATTTTCAAATTTTGTTTGATCGAAATGTCTAGGACTGTCTCCCGTTTTATGGCAGAAAATTTTTTGATTAGAAACCCTTGGACTCAGTCGGTACTGTAAAACTGAGTTTTTATCGGACGGATTGTCACAGTGGTTAGCGTACTGGCCTTCCACCAAAACGATCCGGGTTCAAATCCCGTGTCGGAAAAATTCTGCATGGAATTTTTCTAGCAAGTGTAGCGCATTAATAACGTCCTAAAGTTCACTCAAGCTTCGAAAGTTGGGTAGTTGTGGTGTGTTTGGTGCCCATAATGGCGTACACACTGAATGAATCGTATGACGTAACCCATATACGACGAATTTGTGCACGAAATATTTAAGTCTACATTTAGGCGAGATAATAATCAAGCGCCTAACAATTCTTGGAGTAATTGCATAATAACAAAGACGCTGCATTCGCATTACTCTGAGACGTGGTTCGGAAGTCACGTTAAGCCGGTGGTCCAGACAACACTTGTTATTGGCTGTAAAAAGCTGTTAGTGGAGTCTCTAAAATACAAAATACAAAATACAAATACAAGGGCCCAACGTGTTCGCTTACATAAGTTGGATAAATACTAGCCGATTTGGTTGATTCTTTTTCTATTTGAGAGGTAATCGAGTACCAAATTATATTCAAAAACAAATTTGAGCCCGGTGCCTGTGCTTAGGGCTGAAGTGGTCCTCAGGTCTGATCTAAGGTTGGCTCTGGCCAAAGAAAATGTTTTTTTGCTATTTTGCAGAGCAAATTGAGGGAAACATTTTGTATATGGAATTATGTTTCCGAGGCATTTCCTTATGGCCCTAGGTCGGTCCTAAGGTCTGCCCTAGACAAAAAAATAGTTTTTACTATGCTGTAGAGAAAATGGAAGGAAATATTTTTGTCTATGTCAGTATTTGTCCGAGGCCTCTCCCGAAGACCCTAGGTCGGTCCTAAGGTAGACAAAAAAATGGTTTTTTCCTATGTTGTAGAAAAAATTGAGATGAACACTTTTGTCTGTTTGGTGGTCATTTTTGTACTTTCGGAAGGCTTTTTTTACACCGTTTCTTCGGACGTGCTTTTCAATATTGCCCTCTCGGCAATTTCCAATACAATTTAATGTGGACGTAATTTCATACGCTTAAGAGTTTTCGTAACATCAACTCTCTTTGCCACATCTATTCTGATACTTACGAGTTGCTTCATTTGTTTTTTAAGTAGACCATGGCTCCAAGGCTGACGGAATCATTAGAGGCTATGCTCTTCTCAATTTTCTAGTTAATATTGTAGTTAACATAAATGTTCTAATCTTCGTAATTTAAGAAATTTTCAGTAAAGAACCCCATCTATTGTGAATCGTCGACTATCACGAATTAGGTCCACTCTGTGAACCTAACCCTTTAGTCAAAACTTGACACTTCTGAATACGGTTTTTCGATGTACACAGTATGCGTATCGAATTGTGTGAGTACGTGCACAGCACATACGCAGTAAGTTCACAGAAAGGTGTGTACTCTCGTCTGCGTACTTAATGCGTGTACTTTGTACACGTTATAAATACAGCAACAAAGACAATTGTAGGAAATGTGAGCATTTTCTGTACACATGCATTCAACAAGAGTAGATAATTTCTGAGCAGTATAATCCACTGGGTAACAGCCAGACACGACCGATTCTCACTAAGTTTTTTCAGATTTCTGTGGTATCTTCATATAAAAGATGTAGATCGAGTGTGTGGATCATAATTTAAAAGTCAGATCAGATATGTTTGCAGATCAACTTACGATCAACACTAGGGTATTGGCACCTCTCACACAAGTAAGGACAAGACCAAAATGTAAATATGAATGAGTTATTTTCACGCAATCTCCCGAATGTCTTCGTAAAGCATGTCTGCCATCGATTTGCCCTTTGCCATTATGACATCCTAAAATAGAATATTATCATGTAAAATGCTCATATTCGGTCATATAGTCGGTTATTAATTTATTTCCACATAAGTAGCATAAACTATTGGCATTCACATAAATTTGCACGTTCAAACCGATAAATTACCCATCAAAAACGCACCTTCCTATTTTTTATCAGAAAATCAAGCATAACAATAAATTACAATACTTAGATTTTATCGACTTTATTCATTGTTCAACAATTTAATAAATTTATACGGAAATTCCGTACACGACTACTCAATCCTTAACCCAGTATTGATCAAAGGATATTTGTTTAGCTTGTTGTATTTTATGATATTTTGGCACACCAAATCTAAATAAATAAAGCTGAAAAAAGTGGTTTACCATCCTCGGAAATAATGTTTTTGTGGAATTTCCAATAACGAAATTTTGGTTAGCTCTTTAAAAGTTTTCGGGAAAAAAATCACTACGATGCTTTATAACAACACATCCAGAGTTAAGTTTCGCCATTAATTTCAAAGAATGTTAAATTGGTGCAACTTTTGAAAATCTTTTGTTGGAGACAGAAGCTTTTAAAAGTTGCACAAAATTGTAAAGTGTATTCCGGTGGAACTTACCACTTTACTAGGTCACAATAATCAAGTTGAAACTTAAAGTCATGTACGTGCTCGTACATCAAGCAAAGTTCGTTATTCAAACGTTAATGCATTGGGAGTGTTTTGTTATTTTTTCTTTTTTCAACTATTTTGTAGTGCACATGCCAATTGATGATGGACGATCTGATTTTTAATATTAGGGTGGTACTCTTCTGAGTTTGGAAGAAATATTAAAATAGTTACAGCGACCGAATCCTTAGACCAGCTGGTGAAATGAAGAGTTGCAAAATATAAGTATTTGGTCCCTGTATTTACGTATCAAGGCGAAAGTGACACGAGCCGAAGACAATTGCTGCGCGTATAATCACTAGAACACTTTTCCTGAGTTACGTATAAAACTTTGCATGCCATGGGTTGCGAAAGTCGATTTATATTCATTAGAGGGAACGAAGTATCTATTTTATATTTATAAAATATAAATATTTAAATATTTTTTATTTATAATAAAAAATCTTTAATATAAATCTGAAAATCACTACATTTCAGAGCGCATTTCACTACACTTCACTACAGTGCACTACAGTTCGTTACACTTCACTGCTACTCTTCACTACAGTAGTTCGCTAACACTTCGCTGCAGTTCGCTACAGTTCTCTACATTACACTTTACTACACTTCACTACAGTTCGCTACACTATACCACAGTTCACTACACTACACTTCACTACAGTTCGCTTCACTTTATTACAGTTTGATACATTTCACTACAGTTCGCTACACGTCACTGCATTTCACTACACTTCAATGCTGCAGTTCGCTACTCCTCAGTATATCCGTTTAAGTATTGCAAAATTTGTTGACTTACAATTGTAGTTTTTCTATGTTTCTGTTTCATGTAGAAAATCGAAGTTTGAATCCCGTAGGTGTCGGTTTATATACAGAGATGCTTGATATTTCAAATACCTTCTCCGATGAAAAAAAAAACTCCGATGTAATAGAAACAAATAAAGGAAGAAGAAATTATTTCAGAAATCCGCTGACTCTGACGCTGTTGATCTCTTCTTAATATTCTCCATAACACAACTGTTCTAGATGTGTTAGGGTCTGAAGCGTCATGTCAATGACAAAATAATTCCATTAATACAGTGAATGTGTATGAGTGTGAGTATATGAGTAACCGAAGAGCACCCACTTAGGCGAATAACGAGTGACTGATATCATGACAGGAGACACAAAATAGCGGCGTACCATTCGATGGTGCATTTCATGACAAATCTTCCTCTAACCAGGTCAAGAGAACATTGCGAGACATAACGACGCTAACCTTAGCTAGCGATAGTGGGCCAACCAGAAAGGTTGGAATTCGCTACTACCCTGAAGTGACGATGGAGCCCTTCATAAGTCCGGGATTTATCGAATTCGGTGCAGTTGTTGTGGCCGATTCTATTTTGGGATGTCAATCAGGAAAATATTCATCCGTTTCAATGAGCACGTCAGATCAGCGAGGTGGAAGCGAAAAACGGCGATAGGGAAACACATTTTCAGCTCACAACATGAGTGAACATTAGCAACCTAGAGTTGGTACGTGAAGTCAGGGACATTTGGAAGATCCAATATTACGAGGCAATCCAAATTCACAAAAACAAACATCTGAATTTATTTAACGAAAACTTTGGTGACATAACTTCGTCGCTACTGACTTTATTCACGTTAGAGAGAGTCATTGATAAAGAAGTAATTGATTTGACTAATGAAACGACTATCGACACATCAGACGATGAGTTTCTAGATTTCGAGTAAAGATGACGAACAAAGAGATTTGGATATGATTTCGCTATCACCGTCGTAATGAGTCGGGGTCCTGTTATCTGAGTACCGAAATGTATCGTTTTATGTTTGTAGGTTTAGAGTTAATTTTTAGTTTTGCACTAGAACCCTGATGATGAGCACTAAGTGCTTGAAACTGCAGTAGGCTAAATTAAAAATAAAGCAATTAATAATTTAAGTTTGTGTCTAATACTCATAAAACTTCCCACTCAACTTGTAAAGTAATTGTGCCGTGTTTCGAAAGATATCTTCTTTGGATTACTTTCCTTGTTGATATAATTTGGATTTTTCTCATCTGTAGGTTTCTATCTTTGTATCTATGTATCTATCTATTTATGTATCTTTTTTTATAAGTGTGAGGAAATCTTCAAACACATTCGGTCCATTCTTCGATGATCTACCAATTGAAATCTCCTTCCTTACTCTAAAGGCTGTCATCTCCCCGGAACCGCCTGACATTATTACTTCGGGGAAGGGCTGTGCTTTGTTTTCGCACCTACTCTTTCAGATCAACCGCCAGTCTTCTTTGATCGTCTCTCCATGCACTTTGCAACTTCCCCATTATTTTTGCAACTACATTATCCGCTACTTTCCTCACCTACTCCTCGCGGCATATCTCCGATATTATGTTTTCGACATTTACTCTGACCTACTCACAGTCATCAGCTCACCTCGCTCTTGTTCGAAGCGGGGGCAGGCAAATAGTTAGAAGATGGAAGTTAGCCTCTCCATGTTTCCTCTGTACCAATGTCGTTATGTTTGGTATGATTCTATTGGTTCACCTTCCTTTGTTCGTGGAGTCCCAGTCTTTCTTCTGTCTCAGTGATACGGCTCTTATTTGCGTCCTAACTGTTTTGGTATTTTGACCATCTTTTCTCTTCTTTCTATGACATTCGCTGTCTTCCGTCAGCGTTATGCATATGGGCATCGTCCCGGCTATGACACATACCACTTCTAGAGATATCGTTTGGCATGCGCTTGCTGCTCTTATACTTGCCAGGCTTGGGCCTCTATAAAGCCTCTCCGATTCCTCTTCGTATCTAGCACCTGTATCCACGCTGGTGCCCCGTAGCGCTGGCCCAAAGTCATTATTCTGGCCAGTGCTGCAATGGCTTTCATTGCCTTTTCGCACGTGTAGTCCACATGACCATTAAAATTTCTGCCGTCGTCCAGCACAACTCCAAGGTGGCAAGTGGATGTGATTTCTTCCCCGTCAATGTTCATTACGATCCGCTCAGTTTTTTTGCAGTTACTCACTAGCATGATCTCGGTATTCTGGTGGGCCAGCTTCAGTTTTGGCATTGTCATCCATTTTTCGACAGTTTCTAGCACCTCCATCGTCACTACCTCCACCTCCATCTTCGACGTTCCGGACACCGTGAGGATATAGTCATCGTCGCAGTCCATCTTGGCAGTTTCAGTCGTAGCGCTGTGTCATACACTCGGTCATACATTACACTCCACAGCGTTGGTCCTAATATGGATCCCTCACTCCATCTGGGATGTCTGCTGTCCTTTTCCCTAAAGTAGTATCGTACGTTAGTACTCGTCGCTCGAAATAGCTGTCTATCTATGTATCTATCTCAAAATTCTTTTGAAATATTTTCACATTTGATTAAAAAAATGCGTCACAAATGCTGGACCCTCCCAATGTAATAATTTTTCTGCGCTTTCAGAGTACGGGTAGCCAAATTTTTGTGTGTGAAAGGGCACAAGGGCCGCCGAGCTAGGGCCGTTTAAGTGGTTTTTGGTCTTTTGTACATAACTCGAGGAAATCTTTTCCGATTTTCAAAAACTTTTTTTTGTTTGAAAAGTCTAGGCATGGTCGACAATTTATGGAAAAAACTTTTTTGCATTTGAACACTAGGACTCAGCCAGGGCTCTAAAACTGAGTCTCTACAAGGGCCCTACGTGTTTCTTCGAGTAAATCTTCTCCGATTTTCTGGGAATGCCCAACAAATTATGAAAGAAAATTTTTTTACTTTGGCTTGCTGGACCTTGCTAGAGCCCGAAAGAGGCGGACCGACTAGGGCCCTACTTGGTTTTTATACCAAAATCGAGTAAATTCCATCCGATTGTCGTAATTCTTTTTCTATTCGAAACCTTAAGAGCATCTAAGAAAAAATTTGGGCCCGGGCCGAGCCTATATTTTGGGAAAAATTCAAATATTTTGAAAACTATTAGAGATAGAAGATCGGTGTCAAAGGCCAAGTTGTTAGTTTCACTTTGGCGTATGTCCATTTCAGAATTTCTCATATGTTAACAAAGAAATGTTCAGGGGCTGGAGTTCCAATAACCATTTCTGGATAACATAGAGTTGAACTCATAGGGCACCATGTGTCCCAGGTAGCCCAAAACATCACCTTTTGAGTGACTATACTGACTAATGGGTCCAATCCTGCGTTTGGGTGCACTCAACCTGTTTTTTCTACATAATCCGGAAAATTTTATCCGATTTTCAAAATCTTTTTTTTTCCTGAATGACAATCAACAAATTGATTACGGGATTGTATTTGGGCAAAATCGGTCGAACACTTTCGTAGTTGCGATCGAAAAAGTGGTCAAAAACGTAGTTTTTTGAAGGTTGGTGGAACTGTTTCACTTATATATCCGCGAAATTGGAACGGAAATCGATCTTCAAGGTCAAAACCTTCAAGGTCCCCAAAGATGCGGACATCCGAAAATCACGAAAATTAAATTAGTGAAAATATGTTGAGTTGTTCGGGCTCTAGTGGATAGTGAGGGTCAAACTCACGCTACGCGACCCTATATGACATTTGGTGGTTTTTCGTGAATATTCCTTGAAAGAGGTTGCTTCGTACGGGGTTTTCAATCTTGCCCTTTCGTCAATTTCCAATCTCTTTTTTGTGAGCGTCATTTGATACACTTCAGAGTTATGCAATACTTACTTAGATGCGTTCGAGTCTTTTTGTAACATCTTTTCTGTTTGCCACATCTATTCTGATGCGTACGGGTCCATTGGATATGTTCTTTTAAATCGGTTGATAGACAGACGGACAATTTTTTTTTTAGATTTCGCTTACTATTTAAACTCCAAAACAAAAAAGCCCACCAACTAAGGGTCCAAATTCGACCGACCACAAACGCAGGAAACTTATAAATCGAAGTTGATGTTCTAAAGTTTCTGAAAAGATGCAATGAGCAAACTACGAAAAGTAGACTTTAGTCGTTTGCGGCTACAAACTTTAATGTTTCACGACGTAATTGGCTTCTATTTTGGAATTCGTACAATACGAGAAAGGTAAAACCAAGGCAGCCTGGTGCTGAAATTCTGACAACGCCTATATGTAAGAAGAAGCGAGGTGATTAGTTAGTAACACAATTGAAGTCGGCACCAGGCTGCGTACTTGGTGCCCTAAGTCTGGGAATAAATAAGGCAGCCTGGTGCTGAAAATATGTTTTCGGCAAATTGGAGGCACTAGTGAGTTCTAAATGTCACATAAATTTCAACTCGGCACCAGGTTGCTGCTGCCCTCTGCATTCAAAGGGTCATAGCTCAAGGACGCAGCCTGGTGCCGAGTTGAAACTTATATGACGTATAGATCTTATTATTGTCTACACTTTGGTGAAAACAGGTACTTAGCACCAGGCTGCCTTCCATATTTCCAGGTGATGGGCCAAAGTACGCAGCCAGGTGTCGAATTATAAACTTATGCAACGTAATGTACTCGCTATTTTATTGACTTTGGCATTTTCAAATTTTCGGCACCAAATGTCCTGGCTGAAAGTGCAGACCTATTTTCCAGAGCAAGTTTTGTTAAAAAATCTAAGCAATCCGAAAAAAGTAGCTTATCTGCTAGATGCAAAAACAATGAAATTATAGAGCTATTAAAGTACTTTTTTGAAATTGACAAATTTTTTTAACAAAACTAGCTCTGTAAAATCATCGTTTTTACCCGGGCGTGCTCTTACGCTTTTCTGATATTATAAATAAGAAAATAATTCCTCTTCAGCAGAAATAAAATGAACAAAACTAATGTCCTGAAAACCATTATCTTATTTAAGTTAATAACTCATCTGGTGGAGGCATTTAGCCATAATGAAGGGAACAGTTCACTTAACAACCCCACATATTAACGAAATGAAGTGTCTTCCTTTATTTCATTTCCTGGAATAATTACGAAGAGTTATAAATTTCCAGTTTCCATTATATTTTAAGTGCACTTAATATTCAAGCAGGCACGTATGTTCCAAATGTTTTGATATTTTCTTCGTCAAATAAATAAAATAAATAAATAAAAATCGTTATTGTACGAGGTCAGAATAAATCGAAAAGTTTTGCTACGGACCATACAGAAATAGATTATTGCAAATAGATCTTACCATCGCATCGTAAAATGTTTTACGAGTTATGGCATCAGTTGGAAAATTATATTACGAGTTATTTGTTTCCTCGGAAAAGCTGTGCCCTTAAACGAGGATCAGAATTGGATGAAAATAACAAAAGTTTCGTTTTTCAAATGGTAAAAGGGAGAGAGGAAGAATAGTTTATCTATATTTTTGTTATGGTTCGATAATTGAAAAATAATTTCGTTCGAGCGAAACAAAGAATTTACACGAAACGCTGAGAAGATGCGAATTGAATTTTAAATTTCGATAAATATAGAATTGAAATGAACTTTCTTCCACCACTCTCATATACAACAACGTTTTTTGATTAATACAGTAATGCAAGCTCTATACTGAAATATCGTCGAAAAAAAAACGAATTTGAAACTTCCGAAATTTGTTGCTTATTTGATATTTTCGCCCATGGAAGTAGTAGCCGCCGCGCTTCGGAAACGAAAACCCTTTTTAAAAGGGAAACGTGACGCAAGTCCTCGTCCCTTCTTCCAAAACAACTGGTATCAATTTGGGTGACGCTTGCAGCTTCGGAACGCACAAAATTCTTTTGAAATATTTTCACTTTTGATTAAAAGAATGCGTCACAAATGCTGCACCCCCCAGTGTTATAGTTTTTCTGTTCTTTCAGCTTTCACAATGCAAAAATTTGACTTTATGGGATGTATGACGTATTTTTGTACAGGAAATCAAATTTTTGTTTATGAAAGCTGAAAGAACAGAAAAACTATAACAATGGGGGTCCGGCATTTGTGCGAAAAGTGAAAATATTTCAAAAGAATTTTGTGCGTTCCGAAGCTGCAAGCGTACCCAAATTGATATCAGTTGTTTTGGAAGAAGGGACGAGGACTTGCGTCACGTTTCCCTTTTAAAAAGGGTTTCTGTTGTGATCTTTTTGCTTTTATTTTCTGTAAATTGTTTTGTAGCCTGATGAAGATCGAAACAAATGATCGAAATATCGCTGAATTTATGTAGTTTCATTTAAACGTAAATGACGCCGCATCAAAATTAAAAACAAACATTCGAATGTGATAGCCGTCGAGCCGGTTCTGGTCAATTCATCAGCTTTCTCATTGCCATCCACTTCCGAATGTCCAGGCACCCAAACCAGTTTGACCCGATTCCTCAGCCGTATATGATTTGAGTGTTGTTTGCATTGTTTCACCAACTTAGAAGTCACAACGGGTGATATCAGCGCCTTTAGCGCTGCCTCACTATCCGTGCATATTACTATATCTTTGTCTATCAGTCCTTCTGGCAGAAGTTCACGAGGACTTAGGAGTGCCTCTGAAGTTTCCTCCTGGAAGATACTAGAGAGCTTCCCTAGATGAATCCAAGTGCCGGTATCCGTTCCTGGGTGGTATATACCAGCTCCAGTCCCTTCATTCGTAAAACCAACTCATTCGCTACTAGGCAACGTAGTTGGGTAACATTCATTCCTATATGGGAAGATCGCTTCAAAGTTCCTTTCGAAGCTTTTTAGTAGATTTATCAGTTTGGGACGACCTATTGTTGGTCTTGAAACACAGATCCTGGGATCCTTTGTATCTTTTCCCGTTCATCATATAAATCATTATGTGAGCCTTCCTGTTGCTTCCAAGAACCGGTCCAAAATGACAGGTCCACATTTGATAGCCTCAGATAGTCTCACAGTGAAATTCCCTAGAATCCTGCGTCTTATTTGGAGGAATTTAGGGCAATCACATATCACGTGTATGCCCGTTTCCTCTTCTAATCCGCAAGAACATCTTGGGGTCTCCGAAAACCGCATCTTATTCAGGTGTCGGTTCAGCCCACAATGCCTAGTGGTCGCCCCTACTACCCTTCTGATACGATCGCGGTCCATTTTGACAAGGTCCTTGGCCCATCTTTCATCAGGTATCGGGAAGAATCGCTTCGTATGTGCGCCTCCTTCATACGCTTGCCAGCGTTCTGCGTGTCTCCGTCGCACCCAGTTGCTTAATGCATCATTTCATAGTGCCTGGCGTATTGGTAGACGTGGCTCCACTCCGCTTGTTGTAGTAGCGCAGCTCACTCTAGCTAGCTCATCTGACCTTTCGTTTCCCTCCACGCCAGAGTGTCCAGGTACCCAAACCAAGGTAATCTGATTACTCAGTCCCATGTAGTTTAGATAATCCTTTCCCTCTTTCATCAGCTTGGAGGTCGAGGTGGGTGACATGAGCGCCCTAATCATCTCTTTACTGTCTAAACAGATAAAGATCTGTCTTCCCTGCGTCCCCGCCGGCAGTGATTCTTGAGCTCCCATGAGAGCTGCGTAGACCTCTGCCTGGAGGACACTGGAAGTTTTGCCCAAATGGAACCAACTGCCATGTGCAGTGTCATATATTCCAGCCCCTGCTCTTTCTACGGCCTTGAATCCATCAGTAAAAAACACTTTCGCGTTTCTAGGCAAACAGGTTGGCCACCCATCTAGCCATTCTTGCCTGCTCGGAATTATCGCTTCAAAACGAATAGTGAAGTCAGTTACTGGCGCCATCCGGTCTCTTGGCATGTCAAAAATCGGGTCCGAGATAACGTCCCTAATTCTGCCATGCCCTAAACGGAAGTACCGTAGATCCATATAACTTTGACCGCCTGCATAACATTAACCATATTTCTCTCTTTTTTCGTTTACACCAACAAGATAGAGAGGGAAATATGGTCAGTGTTATACAGGCGGTCAAAGTTATACGGATCTACGGTACGGGGCCCATAATCCTGACTGCTCCTTTCGAAGCTTAGTTCTCGCTTCATGTAATCCCGTGTCACTTCAAAAATACGATCAGAAATCCTATTTTTGATCTTGCCATGCACGGTGCAGAAACCTGAAGTTCACAATCCGTTTTGCGTCAACCTCTATAGCGAAAGCTTTCACCTTCATTACTATATCTGCAGGTTGCGCCGCTGTTGCCGTCGCCTTCATGGCACCAGTGGCAAACACATACCAGCCGCTGAACTTCTTTCAGCCTCTCCTTAGCCGCTTCTACATTTAGCCTTGGCCACCAGACTACGCAGCAATGGCACATCACGGGCCTCACTACCGCCTCATATATCCACAGTATTGCTTTGGCGGATTGGCCACAGCTCTTTCCGATTGCATTTCTGCACATCCAGAAAGCCGTTAGAGCTTTTTGGGACTTGTCTTCCATTTGAGCAATCCAGTTTAGTCCAACATAACCCCCATCTTAGAATTGAACTAGAGCAGTTAGAAGAGGCCTCTGACCCATACTTCAATGGACAAAAAAGTTGCCCTCAATTTACTCCGACCTATGGCCCTAAGGAAGGCCATGGACAAATGCTTGCATGGACAAAGAAGTTCGTATTTTTCTCTCTACAACACTGCAAAAGGTTTTTTGTTTAAAGAATAATTTACGAAAAACCACTAAATATCGTCTAGGGTCGCGTTACGGGAGTTGGGCCCACACTAAGGACCTACAGTCTGAACCACTCAACTGATTTTCGCTAATTTAATTTTTGTGATTTTATGATAAAAGATTCATTTAAGTTCCTAGCTGATTTTGCCCATGTCGATTTTTGCGTGACAAAATTTGTTTTGCAGATTTGGCAACGGACCATGACCGATGCTCCACCCCTATTTCCTCCCCCAAATCGAATGGTTACTAATGTCTTGGTAAACGCAATACACCCCATTTTTCGAAGAACTTTGCCCTTCGTAGGGTGGTAACGTCACATCCCTACGATTTATTTATTTAGTTAAGAAGTTTCATAATTTTCCACAAATTTTTACTACATTGTTAAACTAAACGTTCATTACTTTAATTATTGCTCTATGCTCTGTTTTACGATATGCCACACGTTTACGCTCAAATTATTTGTCCATGTTATAGCCCTATATTTGCGATGTGAATTTCGGTTAAGTTTCCAGAAAAACGATATGGTACGTGGTCCATTGTCTGTATTTCGCCGCATTCACAAAGTAGGGACTCAGCGAATTGCCAACTGTGTATTAGAAATGCGCAGCATCCTTGCCCGGTACGAATGTTGTTGATTCTGAGCCATGTTCGCCTGGGAAGTTCACGTCCTTTGATTTCTGAGGTGGGATCGTCGACGAGTTCTTTGTTTGTTACTGTTGCATGTTGCCACCATTCTTTCCATCTAGTTTTTAGGTCGCTGAGGTTGTTTCTTTTTTGATAAAACCGCCATGGTTTTCTGGATCGTAGCCGTGGAGCAGTTGGTGCTTATGCTACGTCGATGTTCAGTGGTAGCTCGGTATTCGCTCCTTTTTTTGTATTCTTACTAGGCGGGTTCTTGTCTGCGAATGTGTGGTGGTGGCAAGTTGCTCAGAATGTAAAGCCATTCGTTTTCTTTAGGCGTTGCTGATTTGTGTGTCGATTTTATTGGCGTAGCAGCTGTTCTGCTGTTCATCCAAACCGGAGCACAGAATTCGGCTGTGGACAATATCATTGCTTGTGTGGTTATCTTGAGTATTTTTGCAGAACGTCCCCATTTGGATTTCATGCGTTCTGAATTCGCTCGATATGTGAGGCTTCGATCGAAGACATCACCGAGATAGTTGGGGTTGGCATCATATTCCACTGTTACCCCATTCATTGTTAGGTTCGATTTCCGATTGCCTTCACGGTTGTTGAGGTGGAACAAGCAATACACAGTTTTTCCCGGATTCGGCTTAACTCGCCAATCTTTGAAAAATTTTGACAAGACGTCTAGTTCTTCGTTTAATTTCTCCTGTATTTCAGCGAAAGTTTTGGCTTGGCATGCGATCGCGTTGTCACCTGCATAAATGAATTTCCCAAAATGTGTGGGAGGGATATTCATTGCGTACACACTGTACAATAAATCGAACAAAACAGCGCCTTGTGGAAGTCTGTTGTTCAATATTCTTTTCTTGCTCCATTTTCTGTTTATTTCGACTTGAAAGCTTCGATCGCTTAGCATGTTCACTGTAGGCCTCCCCTTACTTCTTCCAATTCGTACGATCCATCGCCTTTTGCTGCCAATTCGTTCCTGCCATTCTTTTAATGCTGCTCGTCCAACGTTCTGGTCGTCTGCCCATCGGTCTCGTTGATGGTGGCCTCCATTTTAACGTTGCAATGCGCTCCAGGACATCAACGATTTTTGTTTGTTTCGAATCCATTCGTTTGTCATTTTGTCTCTGAGAGAGATGCCCAACATGCTCCTTTCCATTGCTCTTTGCGCGACCTTCAGCTTATTTTCCGATACTTTCGTTAAAGTGAGAGTTTCGGCTCCATATGTAAGAACTGGGAGACATACGAATCGAACTGTTTACGTTTAAGGCAGTAGTTCATTTGAATATCGATTTTAGTTTTCCAAAAGCTGCCCAACCAAGTCCGATCCTTCGTTTCACTTCCGCTGTTTGATTATTTATACCCAGTTGCAATTTACGTCCAAGGTATATATAACTCTCAACTCGTTCTACGACTGGATCACCAATTTTGATTACGTTGTCGTCATCTTCAATGTTAGTCATGATTTTTGTTTTTGACAGGTTCATCTTCACACCAACTTTACTGGATTCCTCATGCAGTTTTTGTAACATTGTTTGTGGGTGATCCAAGTCAACAGCAATGAGAACTATGTCGTCTGCGAAACGTAAATGGCTCAAGAATTCCCCATTTATGTTAATTCCCTTCTTGCTCCAGTCCAGTTTTTTGAAGACGTTTTCAAGAACTGATGTAAATAGCTTTGGTGATATGGTTGTCTTAGGCCTCGGCCAATGTTGAAGTTGTTTGTGTTTTCATGAAGCTTAACACTTGACGTTGCGTTTTCATAAACGTATCGAATCATATTTGAATACCTATGCTTTCATCCAATGATTCCAATATTGACCACGTTTGCACCGAGTCGAATGTTTTTTTTTCAAAATCTATGAAGATCAACATAATGCCTATCTTATACTCGTTACACTTTTCTATCAGACTTCTCATGACTTGTGAGTGATCGTTCATACTGCACGTAATTATCTCTCTCAGTTTGAACATAAGGCCCTGTTTCCAGACCGTATCGTAGGCCACTGACAGGTCTAAGAACACTACGCCCGCCGGTTTTCTTTTCCTTTTCGAAACCTAAGTCAGCGCTAAGAGTCGATCACATCAGCTTCCATTTCTTCTGTAGCCTGCATGTTCTTCGGATAAGCTGGCATCGATTACTCCTCCGATTCTGGTTAAGATATATTCAATGTGAAAAAAGAGGATGGGACTAGAATTACTTATCACTTTTAATTTATCACAAATATACAATTACTTCAACCTATCACAAATAATCAATGGAATGTCATTATTGCCATTATTACGGACCTTAAAAACTTGATCGAAGCGTTACAAAAATACGTTACATTCTCTGTCCTCACAGAAAGTATTTCGAATGCAGATGGCGTTTCCCCGTTGGATTGCTATTGAGAGACGCTAGAAAAGAAAGTCCAAAGAACGAGGTTCCCCCGTGCTCCTTTTCATCAGTTTACCCAAACTGCGCAAGAAGGATTCGGTTTCTGGGTCTAGAGACTCAAAGACTACCGGCTCAAAAATGTAACGGCGCTTCAGTTCGATGTATTTGTTATGTTTGTGTCGTTCAGCTAGGTCAGCAGCAGCACCTATCTTCTGTGACGTTAAGTTGACATGAGTAGCTGCAAGCGTATCAACCACTGTGGCATTGTGGTACACACCCAAATAAGAGACCTTCCTCTGCTCCAAGGATAGCTGGTGACACCGTCCGAACGCTTCCCGTCATCCCGTGACAGTCCATACGTTTCAAGTCTGATTGGGACACCCGCTGACGAAAATGCCATTGACACAATTTTGTTTATTTCCGCATGCCTAGGGTAGTTCCCTTTAGATTTACTGCACGATAACCCATGCCGCCCATTAGTATCTTCTATCTCCCCGCACACACAGAGGAACTGCTTACAACCTCTTTGAGGAAAATTTGCTAGATGATGCAAGGATTCGAGCTCGTTCACTGGGGTTAGATTTTCTGGTCGAGGCGGCCAACTGGCCTTGAAACACAGATACCTATGATCCTTTGTTCCTTCCCCATTACTCTTCTATCATTCCACCTAGTCATGTATTCTGTCTTAGTTAGATTCCTACATTTGAATGTTCCCATTTCAGAACGCATAGTTGTAACCGGTACGCCGAATAAGCCTCGTCGTCTGAGCACACGTACTACGATAAATCTTCTAGCCTCCGGCACAAGCCGTACACGCCAAATGAATCTCGCTTTTTGGGCCCGGACAGTACGATACATCTTCAAGCCTCCGACGTAACTATGCTTATTCTAAATGAGCCCGTAAATGCAGTGTATCACACACAACTGAAATACCTTTTTCCAGGGCACTTTTGTGAGCAACCATTAATCTGTTTGTTGGACCACATGCTTAACGTGAATTCCGAACCACGCCTATATATTGTAGCTACATATAGGATTTCATCTGGTGTTCATTATATCTCCGCCTTAAGATAGTCAGATATCTGTACACAGAATTCATCGTGTATGGGTAACGTCACACATGTCGTTCTTCTGTGTACGGTTCGTTGTGGACACCAAACACCACAAATACCCATTTTTAGAAGCTTGGGTGTGCTTAGGAACGTTACTTTAATGCTACAAATTGAAGAAAAATCCTATACAGAATTTTATCCTCACCGGGCTTGAACCCAGGTATTCTTGGTGGAAAGCCAGTACGTTACCACTGAGCTAACCCGTTCCCCGTTCCGTTGGGGTTACTCGACGATGACAACTCAGTAAGGGTAGTGCTGACCCTCAATGAAACCCACGCTTTCTGATGCTATTTAGCGTCAGATGTTTTGGGTGTCCATTGGCTGGGATAGCTTCCTAACAACGACTGGGTTCGGTTGTTAACAATTGAGATGTGGAATTTGGATAATATCTCATCCGACAAGGCCTGTGATTGAAAAACAGATGAAAAATACGCCGGCTGCGCTAAGTCAGACAGTTTCCTTATGACTAGACCCGAAGCTGATAACGGGAGAGAGGCCTGAGTCCATGCAACGTTGTTCAATGTGTTGGTTGTTGTAATTTCCAAAATGTCATCTATCCAAAAGTCATCTATTTGAGCTAATTTATCGGGTTGTAAGAATATCGGGTTGTAAGAATGTCGGGCTGGTACGGAGGAGGTACTGGAACTTTGAAGCCGAAGACGAACATCGTAGAACTCGCAGAGCGGGGTGAACGTCCAACCGTTCGCATAGGGTTGATACGTTTTGAAGGCCGATGGAAAGAAGGTCACAGATGCTATCATCCAAGATTGGGGCGCCGAGCAACTGGAACGCGGTCAAGATGATTCATTCGAATAATTCGTAACTACAGCTCAATAGTGAAATCGGTCTTTAGGGTAGGTCGATCTTAGGTTTTTATATTTGTCAAGCTGGGAACACCTCTAGCTCGAACGTTTAGAGTTTACTTCTTTAGGACTTACATTCGATTCGGTTAGCGAAAGATTTTATGTGAGGAATATGTCCAAGAATACGTCGCTTTTGTAACATTAGTTCGTGTAGTGTGGCAAGTAGGGCGTCGTTCAAGGGAAACAAAAATGAGGGAATTTGAGGCTCGAAATATTTCATTTCATTTATTTATTCAAGTAAATATCATAGCAATATCATAAATGTTCCATTTTGCACCGCAATTTTAAGCAACATAAAAATATCAATCGAAAAATCATAAAAACATCAAACATATAAAAAAGAATAGCAATTAAGGCAAAAAAGAAAAAAAAGGTCAATGGGTGAACAATGGCTCGGCCGTAACAATAACAAATGCTACACTCAAACATAGGTTGCGGTATATTAATTTCTTCACTTTGATCGACCAAAACTGTCAAAACTAGTCAACACCTTTTCCCAGTAAGTATGATTTTAATGAACGACAAAATTGTGCCTGCGTAACCTTCGAACGCACGTCTAGTGGTAAAGAGTTAAATAAATTTGCCCCAGAAACAGTAACTCTCCGCTTGCCTAAGGCAGTTCGCGAAAATAGGACATGCAAAAACTTTAAGCCTGTCGTAGGATATCTAGGCTGTGGCCTACGGAAATCCACTGTGTGGTGACACAGACCTCTGGTAGAATCATACACAAACTTACAAACTGCATACTTGTACAATTTGTTAACAAGCAGAATGCCAGGACAGTGATCCACTAAGAGCCGCTCTGAGGGGTACCTATAGGGTAGCCTATAGACAACCCTCAATGCAGCTTTTTTCTTTCTTTCAAAGTTCACAATCAGATTCTTACTAGCAGATCCCCAAGCACCTACACAATATGCCAAGTGTGAATGGATCATTGAGAAGTATAGCAGTTGATTCTGATAGGCAGTACATACCTCAACTTTCGCAAGATACCAGTTAACCCGGAGATCTTAGAACACAGCTTTGTAAGATGGAAATTTCAACTCAAGTAATTGTCCAAAATTACACCCAAGTACTTTTTAACAGAGTCAACCGCTTCGATCACATTTCCATTGAACTTAACTTCTAATGAATCATCAATAGTGGTACGAACAGATCTAAAGTGCACAACGTTGGTCTTATTGAGGTTCAAAGTAAGCTTATTCGCATTGAAGTATTCCGATAACGTTTTGAGGTCATTGTTAACATTCATGATATTATTCGCAAAACAAATAGACGAGGTAAAGATGCTCGAGTCATCCGCGAACAGGTATGATTGAGATTCCAAGGGAAGACGGTACAGATCATTGATGAAGATCAAGAATAGCAGTGGACCCAAAACACTACCCTGAGGGACTCCTAGAGACACACTCACCCAGGGACTTTTGTGTCCATTCGTCACAACGCGTTGATACCTGTGCTCCAAGTAGCTGGAGATAAGATCAAGAGCCAGACCTCTAATGCCGGCAGTTGATAATTTACTTAATAACAGCGCATGATCCACCGTGTAAGCAAAATGTAAAAAGATATAATTTCCAGAAAATTTAACTCAATTGAACAAAATACGTTCCGATAATCTCTCTTTAATTTCTACCAATTAACAGAAAATTCGTTTCATCCGCTTTTATACTCAGACCATTGCTTACTTGATTGATCGATTGCATAGAAATGAGGCCTAAATATTAACATCGGCTTTAAGCTAACACCCTCCGTCATATCTATTACTTAAACACAAGCCAACTTATTTATGTGCTACTTCTCTTCCATCGAATCCAAATCCATCTCATTATGAATAGATTATAAGCAATGCGAGAAGGTATATGCTTCATAGTCTCAACATGTAAAAAACAAAAACATCAACAAATTTCACAGAACATGTTTTCTAGTTAAATAAAAAAAAGAGATGATAACAAAAGAGAACAAATGCGATGCTATTTAGGGATTGCAGAATGCTGACGTAAGGAACATGAAAAATAAAGATTCACAAATTGATACGATTTATTTTAAAACCCTCAAAGTTGCAAGCATTTTCTTTTTAAGCTTTGAATAGGATTAACTTAAAGAAAATGGTTTTGTTCGTTCGTTCGTTCGTTCGTTAGTTCTATTTTATTTCGACTTTCAATGAAAAATTTAAGGCTACTTTTAATGGTAAGTATGAACGCTGAAGGACACTACAGTTTTAAAATATAGGGCTACGCCAGACCTGTACGAATTCAAAGTCTAAATCTCTTCGAAAAAAAATTATATTTCGTAAAATGAAATGTACTGCTCAAGGCCTGAGGCAGCACGAGCAAAAATAAACGAAACACAGCCACAGAATTGTACGTGTTTGATTAGCTTGTGTTTGATTATTTTGATTGTATGATGGACTTGCGTCACCAGCTGATTGTTATCACATGATGAGACAAGCGACTCATTTTTAAATAAAAAGATAAAATATGAGTATCAAGATCAGTTGGTTTGCATATGCAAAGAACAGAAGACGATGACGCTCTTGAACGTTTTATTGTTTGCATTTTGTGTGTTGTTATGTGCATATCACTATCAGGGTCTTCCCCATGATACAATAATAGGAGAATGTTTCAATCGAAATAGAACCTCACCAGTAATTTCGAAAGTAGTCTACAAACCAAACAATAAGTTTTTTCGATCATTTCGCAAAACTAATTTAACACTTCGACTTCCAGAGGTAAGAAAGCTTCATACGTCTATTCTATTTACAAAATTTACACCATTTTTGTTAAAATAAATGTTTGCAGAAATTCGAATTTGATAAACCAATCACGTGTATATCAATCAAAGATAATGCAACTGATGGCAGAGGGGGTTTTGCAAGAGTGATGGATGGAGGTATTAACTTTAGATATGTGGTACTAGATTTCAAATCGCAATCAGGTGGAGACATTCGATTCACCGTAGACATCTATACTGATCCAATGGGCAGTGTAAAACCAGTTTATCCCAACATTCAGAGTCCACCAATAGGTTGGGTTCAACCACCTAATTCCCATCAGCCACCTGCTTATCAACCACCTGGTTCCCATCAGCCACATGGTTATCAGCCACCTGGTTCCCATCAGCCACCTGGTTATCAGCCACCATACCCATACGGGAAGTAAAATTATGTCTAAAACTATGAATTGCAAAGGATCAGCCCAAAATATGAAAACTGGTTAAAATGTTGAATATTTTGCTTTTTTTGTTAGTATGTGGCACTGTGGTTAAGTAGGGTGTACGTAGATTTAAATTAAATAATAATATCATTTACAGGCTTGAATAAAATAAAGAATGATTCAATGCAAACAAGAGCAACAAATATGTATTTTCTTGAAAAAATAATGGAAGTTTTTGCCAGATGTTTGTTTGCTTTAGAATTTTTCATGCTGTAAGTATTCGCTAAAGAAAATATGAATTAATAGACACCTGCGTTCGTTACTTATTACAAAGGAAACGTTTCGAACTCTATAAGTTCTTTTCTATATCGTTTAAATATACAGGTCCGCTGTTTAAAGGGGTCAAGTCGCTTCAATATTTGAGTCCAGTTCTTTCGATAGCATTAGAATTGGGTGATGCTACAAATGTGTAGTCGTCGACCCAGATTTTTATTCTACACAAATAATTTGTCCTTATTTGAATCGATTTGTTGCGTTCGACGCGAAAAAAAAATTGTCCTGCCTTGAGGCCCGAAATATAGAGGTGTACTATAACACCAAAAAGCTCAAAATCGCTTTTTAAAACGATAAAAGTTTGAGCCAATGGCATCACCCGTTAAGAGTAATTTTGCGAAAACTTCGAACGATTTTGGGACAACATGTCCTACTTTTTGCCGATGAATGTGCTATTGGATTCGTTGTTCTATTGTAAGAAAAGTAATTTCTCATTTCTGGAAAATTTGATATTGTGGGCGAGTTATGGTGTGCTAAGTAAGTGCATGTCAGGGGGTGGTAAAAGTGGTTTTTTGGCCTCGTGTAAAACGAAATGAAATCAAATGAACTTTTATGGGATGGTAAGCCCCAATGATACAAAGGTTTTTCATCATTGGATTCCTTGGAGCCTTCCCCCACTCCTGAGTTATCAATCATTTTAGGTGAAAATTTCGGGAACTCTTTACTGCTTGAAGCAGCGATGAACCGAAAAACTGAGTATGGGGTGTTCTGGTATACTACCCCTACTATAAGACCATGCAAAGACTTCCCCGGTTTAAGGCTGTTGCACCGGTCTGGAACAACTTTTGTAAGAAAGGTCAAATTTTTACACTTTTTCTTGACTATTTTCAGCTAACTCTGCGTTTACCTAAAACAGATCGTGAAAATGGCACATATAACAGTTTGGACCCTTTCGTAGGATAGCGATGCTCCGGTCTACGAAAATTGACAGAATGATGACATAGATCTCTATAGGCATCGAAACAAATTTACAAACTGCATATCTGTACATTTTACTGACAGATAAGATCTTAGGGCAGAAATCCAAGTACAATAGCTCTGAAGGGTATCTGTATGGCAATCTATTAACAACTCTCAAGGCAATCCTCTGTTTCCTTTCAAGGTGCTCAATCAAGTTTTTATTAGCACAACCCCATGAGCCAATACAATAGGATAGGCGAGAGTGAATCATTGAGAAATACAGGGTTAACAAAATTCCAACTGGCAATACGTATCAAGATGCCAATCTGCGCAGAAATTTTTGAACACAATTTGGTAATGTGGAAGTTCCAACTAAGGTGCTTATCCAAAATCACACACAAATATTTGACAGAATCAACAGACGTAATCACATTTCAATTTAACTCAACCTTCAGAGAGTTGTCAATCATTGTACGAGTAGATCTGAAATGCACAACATTAGTCTTCTTGAAATTCACCGTAAGCTGATTGGCCTCAAAATAATCCGATAGCAATTTGAGGTCATTGTTGACATTAACAATGTTGTTAGCAAAACAAACAGAAGATGAGAAGATGCTAGTGTCATCCGCAAACAAATATGGGTGAGACTTTAGGGGGAGACGGTACAAGTCATTAATAAAGATCAAAAAAAGGAGTGGACCCAGGACACTACCTTGTGGAACTCCCATCGTCACGCTCACCCAAGGACTCATGTGACCATTTACAACAACCCGCTGGTACCTGTGCTCAAGATAGTCAGAAATGAGATCAAGCGCCAGACCTCTAATGCCAGCAGCTGACAGCTTGTTCAATAATAACGCATGGTTCACGGTATCAAAGCCCTTAGATAGGTCAAGAAAAAGGCCTGTAACTATTTTCCCCTTATCGACATGAAAGGATATGTAATCAACGAGCTCAAGCAAAGCTATGTGAGCACAGTCCTATGTGAATACAGTCCTCAGTGAAACATTCGCTTGCAAAATTTTCATTTATTTTTATTTATTCGCTTTTTAGACACTAAATCGTCTCCTTTTTTAAGTATTCTGTTAATAAAATAATTTGAAATTTGAGCTCAAACACAATCGGCATTCTGCTGTAACATATGCTCAATCGTGAGCGCAATAAAGTCCAATCTAATCCCATCATAAAAGAAAGCAATTTCGTCAAGACGAGACTATATTTGAATCATTTCGGCACACAAGCCATAAAAGACAAAATTTTTTCTCTTAGATTTTATGCAAACATTCCACCACCACCGTCGCCGTATAAAAGCGACCAAGTTTTGTATATCCCCACATGGAATGCAAAACATATAATCAACACATAAATTGTGTTCATCACAAAGCATAAGCTAAAGAATAATAAAAAAACCAACAAACCCTATTGTCATCATTGCAGAAACATCAAAGCTTTGAGAATAGATAGATTTTAGCAAAATTGAAATTGTTGGTTTTTCCATGTTTGGGCTTTTCCCGCTTTGTTCGATTATAATATGCAGTTATGTGTGGAAAAAAGAGAAACGTTGTTTAAAATCATAATTTTTGATATTAAGTCGCTCAAACGAAACTGAACTTGCATTACAATGGTTCTATGTGAGGGGAATGTAATCAAATGCACATTTTCGGTTTGATCAAAGCAAAAAAGAAAGAAGGTGTGACATAATTAAGGTTTTTGTTTGCATTCGTGTCTTTGTAATAGACCATAATAGGTAAGTAAATGCGTTTCAAAACTTTTTGTGCAAAGAAAACTACAAACGTACACTAGAAGTAGGTTTTGTACTCGAAAACGTTGATATTGTTTACAAAAACGTTGATATATTTGTTGAAATGTACAGAAAAAGTTGGGATTGTGAAAGTGCTTTTTGAGTATGTGGTTGAATCTAACCAACTAAATTGGACTCGTGCATACATGCCGCACGATAGGCAAACACTATACCGAGCAAATACCTTATGTATATGCCCTCTTCGTTTTGCTCTCCTCACTCTGTCAAACTCGGGCTCATACACAAACATAATAGCCTCGATAATAGTATATTACAATACAATGGATTTAAACATGCGATACTTACTTACTTAAACAGAGCTGGCGCTACTGAATGTAGGCAATGCACAAACCTTCAGAAACAAACTAAGAGCAGAAGTACTAGACATTACTTTACGCTTGGAAAGTATTACCTCCATCATAACGAATTGGCGTGTTACCAGCTATATACTAACCTCAGACCATTATTGCATTAGTTTCACAATGAATATGGATCCCATCCTCCTCTTATATTCAGGAACCCGGCGACAACAAACTGGGAACTCTACAAAGATAGAATTAATCACGGCACGGATTCCATTACTTGGACCCGACCTATTACAGGCACCCAAGAACTTGATGACGAAATAACTTACTGGTAGATGCATACGAGCTAGCATACCCTGCACGCCCTCATAAAGCAGGTAAATCTGTACCGTATTACACCATGGAGGACAAACGTTGCTCTCTCTTGCAACCGAACGGTGAATGCACGTCAAATCAGGAGGAAACATACAAGCACCTTCAAGACTTCCACATTCCCAACTGCATAGCTACGAGCATAGAGGAACATAATAACAAATCCCTACACTTTGAGGAACATGTTAGGAAAACGAACCACTCTAGTACTTGGTTCTCGGCACTAAAGCACGAACCTTCGGTAGTTATGCCTACGGATAGAATAGCAGCAGTTTGATAGGAAGTTCAACCTTAACATTCCAACCAGGGAGGAGGGGCTACAGGGCAGTACTAGCTAGATCTGGGGCGCTAAAAAGATGAAAATTCATAAGTCGTTGGCAAAGTATCCCAACGTGCCGCCAGGCGAAGAATTGTATCAGAATATGCAAAAAGAAATTTTCACTGGAGTGATGACAGGACATTACGGCTTTAACAAACATCTAACTACAATCGGAAAACGGTCTGACCCAGGTTGAGATCTATGCGGAATCCACACAGACACAGCCGAACACTATCTGTGCAACTGTCCGGCATTCATCACGATAAGACGAGTTCATCTAGGCGGTTACATAATTAGGTATGACATGTCATACTGTCATGACAGTATAAAAAACATAGAACTCAAATACATGCTGAATTACATTGGTAGCTCAGAAAGGTTCGAAGCAACAGCCAATGTATAGACTCACAGCTAGCACAATGGGCCCAAACGGAGGCCCCGGTGTGTGTTTTACCGAAGGGTGAAGGTGTGAAGTGAATTTATGTAGTGACTCTTTCTGTCCCGAGTTATATACAACTTTTGATATAGATGATAAAAGTAGAAAGATGCGCAAACACATTGAAGGCTCTTGGCTCGTAGTTCACAGTTTGGAGAAACCCATAGTTTGAAGGATGAGCGTCCAAGACCAAGTACCTCACACTACTGATCTGACTTCCCCACTATCCATAAATTCTGAGAGCAAAGCTGTAGAATCAATTCGGCCCATCAGCATCAGCACGTCTAATGCAAACTAATGCTCGGAACAGGTTCAGGTCGAGCTGTTCAAGTTCAGGTTGACCTGAACCCTGTATTTGATGTTGACCTGAACCTGAACTAAAATTTTGAACCTGACACGAAGTACCCTGAACCTGAAATTTATGAGTTCAGGGTAATAACCGATATTCAGCATCACATTTCGCAGTCGGAATTGTCCCAATCCTATTGCCGTGCTTGTGGCAACACTTTGACCACTCAACTGACGCATATTTTAGATGTGACACATGACATACGCAAAGGCAACATTGTCAAAAGGCCAGTTCAAGAACCTTAACGCTCCTGAAGTCACGACATGTCCTCTTCACAAAATTAAGCTTGCAATACGCCCTGGCAATAAATAACAATCTCTAAGTGTCTGTTCAACATTATACCCAGATCAAGTTGAAGAATAGCTACGCCAATTAAATACACAGATCGGAGCGTTTTTCGTATCCTGTAATAATAATAATAATAATCGGCCGTTACAACCCGTCCGTGTCAGAGGCCAGATCATTCTATTTACTAGTTCCGCAATTTTTTTTTTTTTGTGATCTTTAGCTCAAATGGATTCTTCTTAGAGATCCTTTCGTTACCGAATTTTTTACTGTGTCAGAGGTAAATTGCACACAAACCTAGTGTACAAGGTGCGGAAACGAGTAGCACGGTGCGGCTGAACAAGATTTTTTTTGAAAAGTTCGGACACATGGGATTTATGTGCGGAAAGCACTTCTTTTCACCGCACCGCTAGATCTGAAGAGCTCAGCCTTGAAAATCAAGAGCAATGGGTGCTGGGTATCTGCATCATCTATGGGACACATGGCTATAATAAACCTGATTAAAGATAAAACTCTTCAGATGTTTAGTGATCAAATATCACCAATCTTGATGCTAGATGATGATTTCACCTGCATCATACCGAACAGGGAGGAGAGGCTGGGAGAAGGAAGTATCTACCCACCAGAGTTACACGGTGAGTTACACGGACGGATCCAAAAAATAAGGACTGTCTGGAGCCGGTTTCTTCAGTGAACAAGCCGGAGTCAAGGGGTAGTATACGGATGGGCGCGCTTACGCAACTCATTGCGATTTCTTAATTAGCTAAAACCTAAATCTTCAGTGCTTTCCGAGGGATGAGGCTTTATATTTGCTCGGACAGCCAGTCTCCCTTATGGTATTAGCAACAGTTATGCGGTGCAGAAAAGCACTCTCAACGAGCGAGGGGCCAGAAATGAAGTGACAATTTTGTAGGTGCCAGGGCACGCAGGAATAAAGAGCAATGAGATGGCAGATGAACTAGCAGACGAGGCTAGCCCTAGACGCTAGCCCTTCTACGGCATCTCTAAATCCGTGAGAAAGCGCGTTATTAGAGAATGGCTTAAAGATCAGCACAACATTATCTGGAACAATTATGAAGGGGGGAAGCCCAAAAAAATTTGTTTGTAAAACCCCATCCAGAAAATTTAGTAACGGCTTGCTGAACCTCGACAGGCCAAAAATGAAGAGAGTGGTTGAAGTACTTACAGGACTAGGTGGGCTCAACAAACATCTCACAGTCATAGACTGTTAAGAGGACCCTGATGGAGATGGAGATAAGAAAAACTTGACATTACATTATTCAATAATAAAGTAGCAAAGTAAATTCATAAACACTCGACATTTATGTGAAAACTATCGTTTCAATTACCTTTATTTTGACAGGTAAATCAGGTCAAAATAGATTCATTTCAGATCAGGTCAGATCACAGCTTACAAAATCAGGTTCACGTCAACTTAGTCAACAATGATAATTTGAAGCATAACGAGCATGTCAAAATAATGCTGAAGACACATGTCGTCCTTCGCAGACTTCATCCGATTCTTAGGGTAAACAACGGGTTATCTGAAGTAGTGAAAGTGGCGACATGAATTATCGCCCAGGGAATTATCGCCCAGACGAAAATAAATCGACATTTTCACCCAGGAATTATCGCCCAAAAAAATGGGAATTATCACACGGGGAATTATCGCCCAGGAATTATTACCCGGTATCTCATTTTCCTTATACAAAATAGTATTTTCCTTATAAAAAATGGCATTTTCCTTATACAAATTGGACGCTTTAGAACATATACCAGCGGCATTTTCCTTGTACAAATTTACCGCTTTAAACTTGCTGGGTGATAATTCCCCGGTGATAATTCCCATTTGTCTGGGCGATAATTCGTAGGCGATAATTCCCTGGGTGATAATTCCCATTTATCTGGGTGATAATTCCTGGGCGATAATTCCCTGGGTGAAAATTTCGATTCATTTTCGTCTGGACGATAATTCCCTGGGCGATAATTCATGTCGCCACTTTCACTAATTGAGATAACCCGTTGTTTACTCTGAGAATCGGATAAAGTCTGCGAAGGACGGCATGTGCCTTCAGCAGCGTTATTTTGACATGCTCTCGTTATGTTTCAAATTTGGTAATAGTAGCCGAGGTAACGGACGCTTTCGTTATATTTAATTTTTTCGTCGTTTATTTCTAACTTCGGTAAGTCCCTAGCTCTATTACCTTTGCGGTTATGTTTTCCAATGTGAACTGCTCCAGATTTGCTTGCATTCACTTTCACCTTCTATTTGTGGTAATAATCATGGAGCTTGACTATAATCAGTCATTTATATCCCTACTTTGAGGAATAAAAGTGGCTAACCATTAGTAATTCCGCGAAAGAACGTGTAGTAACCCGAACCTGCGTCACTACTCCCACGTATCACGAACGTCGATTAGTCGATCTGTGACAACTCTCTGTCGTGCCGCTCACTGGTCAACCAATCAGAACGCAGTCGGTAGAGCGCGGTAAGACGGAGATTCATTCTAGCAAAGTGATAAAACGTAACGAACAAACGAGCGTAATAAATTGTATTCTGTATTGTACACCGAGTGCTTCAATTATATGATAGAAACCTATACACACGTTTGTGCGTAGCGTTGGAACGGGGCCTAGAGGTGAAACCACTCAGTTTCGCGACTTACAACGTATGCGGTAGTTGTAAACAATACTTTTATCTAGACTTTGTTCTTGCAACGTTAGTCTGGAAACTGCATTGTTTAATCGGTAGGCTCCGACTTAACTAACAAACGTTCTTACGTGAAATTGTATGTTCATGACTTGTATGTTCAATCATGCTCGGAGCGGTAGCGGAGAGCGTGACGCAGTCCCCACACCCCAAAAAAAACGTTCACAAACCCAAAAAACTCCATACAAAAACCTTTGGGACAAGACACGATGTATGGGCGAACTTTTGAGTATTTTCCCCTATGTCGTGGCAGCTTTCCAACGAGCCCACACTCATCAAAATCGGTTGAAAACGAGCCGAGATATCGCCAATCATATATGACCTATTTCCATATAATAATGGTAGAAATATGTTTAGAAATAATCAAAATTTTATTCCTGTGTTGTGTGTCCACAATCTATGTTTCTATGCATCTATCTACCTTTTTTTCTCGAGAACCGCCCAAGCGATTTCCTTAAAATTTTCAGGGAACGTCAGTCTCGGCCCCAAATGAAAAATTTCAAATAACGCTTTTCCGGGAAAATTCTGTGGAATTGTAGTCAATTTTAAGGGTTTTTTATGTAATGCTCGGAGTCTTCGAATTTTAGCAACGGAGTGACAATAGCTAGAGAGTTGGTTTCTTTGGGAAAGTTATAGAGTTTGGTCAGGAGAATTTTTTGGGATCTTAAGAAAATGGCTGCCAGCAGTCAAACCGGCGCATTCTTGAATTTTCCCAAGCAATAAATTAGGTTTTTTTGATTTTCGAATTTTAGCTTCGGAATGTCAATACTTAGAGAGTTGGTTTCTTCGGAAAAGTTATAGAGTTTGATCAGGAGAATTTTTTGGGATTTTCAAAAATCTGTCAAAGTGACGCAATCTTGGATTGGAAGAGTTGGTTTCTTCAGGAAAGTTATATAAATCACTGTAAAGAATTGTTGACACGAAGTGTTCCGAATGTAGCCGAAGGTGACACGAAGTGTTCCGAATGTAGCCGAAGGTGACACGAAGTGTTCCGAAGGCAGCCGAAGGTGACACGAAGTGTTCCGAAGGTAGCCGAAGGTGACACAAAGTATTCCGAAGGTAGCCGAAGGTGGTACGAAGTGTTCCGATGGTAGCCGAAGGTGTTAGAGAACAATTTTTTTCGGAAAGAAAGTTTTTTTCGGAGAAAATTTTTTTTGGAGAAATTTTTTTTTGTAGAAAATATTTTTGAAGGAGAAATTTTTTTTTCTGAGAAAATTTTTTTTTTTACAAAATTTTTTCAAAAAATAGAAATTTTTCAACAACTGAAAACTTCCAAAACGACTGATATCGCAACAAAAACCTCTTAAAAGGTAGAGTGTGACGCAGTCCGTGAGTCTTCTTCCAAAATTAATGATATCGCTTGAGGTGACGCTATCGCTTATAATATGCAGAAGTTTGTTTAAATGGAATCTTGTGTTCAAAGTTTTAATTTCCTGAAAAATTACAGCGCTGTTTTCAAAACAAAATTACGTTGTGTTAAAAAAATTGCGTCACAAGTGCCGGACCCAATGACGAAATAATTTTTCTGTTCTTTCAGTTTTTGCGCTGCAAAAATTTTACTTTTATTTCTTATTGCGTGGATCGTTTAGAGTAAATTTAAATTTTTGCGTGTAAAAACTGAAAGTGTTGACAAATTATTCCGCTGATGGGTCCGGCATTTTTGACGCAATTTTTTTAACACAACGTAATTTTGTTTTAAAGAAAGCGATGTAATTTTTTCAGGAAATCGAAACTTTGGACACAAGGTTCCATTCAAATAAACTTCTGCTTATTATCAGCGATAGCGTCACATCAAGCGATATCATCAATTCTGGAAGCAGACTAATGGACTGCGTCACACTCTACCTTTTAAGAGTTTTTTGTTGTGATACTTACTACAAGCGCCACTTAATATACCAAAGTCGTTGCCGTGTCGCTATTATTTTTAGCTGAAACATGAAACAATAAGACATTCTGCTTAAAAAACTAGCAGAAGAAGATTCACTTGTTGCTTAAACCTACAAATTAATATTCACAGCAAATATAAATCAGAGCATTCATTTGCATGGCAAAGATAAAATTATTTTTGCGGTTTTACCATTGAATGCTTATTTCGTTTCGCAAATACTAACAATTCAAGCAAAAATCGATTTTAATCTGTCCTAATTACAGTGATAAACTGTTTGAATGAATACCCGATACTACGGCTGCCTTCGGAATATACTACCCCCAGTGTACAAAATATCGTGACACAGATACATTCATTTATTCGGCGAGCTACATACAACATCTACGGTTCATTGATCGATAACTGTAACGAAAACCAAACAAACCATTATCGTAAATATTATTTCGCTTAACGTTGTTTCGACACACTACGTAGCAATAATAATAACTAAAAAAGTGACTAAATTGTACTTATAATAATTCACTTAACGTCAAGTGGCTAAAAATAATTAAAATTCGCTTTTTACTGGGATTATCACAAGCTTTAATCGAAACCATTTTGATTGCCTTAATTACATAATTCGCAGCATGGCAACATGAATGTGAACATTTTGCGCTCACAATATTTATGAAAGTTGATCAAAATCAAAATTTATTGAATTTTTTTATTGACCGATATCAGAAACTAAAATATAGAACCGACGGTCTATGCACACCAGGTGCAAATAGTAATTTTTGATACAAGTTACGTATGAAGGTAGTTTAACGCACTAGATGTGAGATTGCCGATACGAGCCGAAGGCGATACCTTCACTACCTTCATACGTAACTTGTATCAAAAATTACTATTCCCATACTTGCTTACGAAAACATCGCGTACTCTGAGTACTGAGTATTGATGTGCGAGCGAAAGTGAAACCCAACTCAAACATTTTCTTAATTAATTGCAAAATAGAAAATTAAACTGAATTCAAATGCAAACAACAATGTAATGAAATGATGTTGAAAGCAACGACAAAAATTAGAAAAAAAGAGCTTTGACTTAAATATTAATTAGGAGCTTTGTTCGGAACTCTTGTGTTTACAATCCCTCAACAGCAACAATGATAAAAAATTATGCTTTCTGCTTACATAATTCATTTACGCGAAAATGGGTTAACTTTTACGACAAAATGAAAATATTTTCTTTGTTCTGCCAATTAGCACAACTTCTTTTGCACATACAAAGTAAAGAACTGTAGAAAAGTAAAGGGTAGTTTACACTTACCGGTCAGCTCAGTGATTCTTCCATAAAATGACACAAGATGCAGATGAGTCCGCATGAAGATGGAAATTTTCAACTGTAAGTCATAACTTTGATTATTCTAAAACTTTTTTTAGCTCCAATCGAATTTTAGTGGGTCATCGGCTTCTGTCAAAATAAAGCAAAATTCTTGCCCTTTGCTTTAGATAGTAGTCTAACTTTCCTCGTTATTTTCGCTAGCTACTTCAATTCTGCTTGGTTTTTCATTAATCATAGAAAGCTTTGAGGCCCGGAACCGGTAATCGGAATACACGAGGGATTAATATCGACGCTGATAAGGCGTAGAACAAAAGAAAGGCACCAGCGTGTTTGGGAAAACCTAAATACGTGCAGACAGGCAAAGGAATTTTGGTCAGGTTGCAACTAGCACCCTACCAAATATCTTTTGAGCCTGGACAAGAGATCCTTAAGAAGGATAGTAGGAGTGCTGACGGGTCACAATAATCTGAGATACCATCGAAACAAGATGGGACTCAGTGATGATTGATGATGACTGATTACTAGACCTAAAAATCTTTGGTGACAGGTTAAGGCATAAACTCGCCACTATAAGCGACATGACTCTCTACATTTTTCGATATCTACTTTTCATTTTCGGTTACCTGAATAAGTCACAACCTCTTAGTGCAACCAGCCATGACTTAAAGAACTAAATGTGTGACGACGATGTTTTTCCATGCAAAATTCTCATAGTCAGTGTAAAGTAACTTTAACATTAAGATTTTTTAACTGTTGTTTATCATAAAGCGTCTAATTATTTTTCAAGTTCAAAAGCCATTAAGAAATAAGGTCAACGAGTTTCTTTTTATGTTATTGAAGCTTAAGTGTTGAGAAGTTCGTAAAAATGAATTAAATTTTTCACCCACAGGAACGATGGATGTTGTAATTAAATATCTTTAGTCCTTTTAAACGTAAATGGCAACAGTAACTTTTTATATGTTTTTCCCTGTAAAACGACTTTTATCGTTCTGCAAAGAAATCCATACACTAATTGAAATCATTTGATGTACACATCAGAGGTGAGCGAGACGACCGATATCTTCGGAGGAACCGGGTTTCAGGCCTGGGTGGAGGTTTCCATTCACATCGAACCTTGTGCTTTGCATCTCTATCTCGGGCTTATATTTTGTTTTATTTAAAGTTCGTCTATGGGATATCGCATACAAAAACCTCTTAAAAGGTAGAGTGTGACGCAGTCCGTAAGTCCGCTTCCAAAATTAATGATATCGCTTGAGGTGACGCTATCGCTGATAATACGCAGAGTTTCTTTGAAGGGAACCTTGTGTTTAAAGTTTTAATTTCCTGAAAAAATTAGAGCTCTTTTTTTTAAAACAAAATTACGTTGTGTTAAAAAAATTGCGTCATAAATGCCGGGCCCACCAGCGGAATAATTTTTCAATACTTTCAGTTTTTACACGCAAAAATTTAAATTTACCTTAAACAATCTACGCAATAGGAAACAAAAGTCAAATTATGAGCGATAGCGTCACCTCAAGCGATATCATTAATTTTCGAAGCGGACTTACGGACTGCGTCACACTCTACCTTTTAAGAGGTTTTTGTATGCGATATCAGTAGTTTTGGAAGTTTTCAGTTGTTATAACTAATCTTCATGCGAAAAATTTTCTATTTCTATTTTCTATTTCTATTTCTATTTTATTTTCTTATTTCTATTTTCAGAATAGAAAATTTTCTAAGAAAAAAAATTTCTCCGAAGAAAATTTTCTTTCCGAAATTTCTATTTTCAGAAAAGAAAATTTTCTGAGAAAAAAAAAATTTCTCCGAAAAAATTTTCTTTCCGAAAAAAAGTGTTCTCCTACACCTTAGGCTACCATCGGAACACTTCGTATCACCTTCGGCTACCCTCGGAATATTTTGTAGCACTTTCGCCTGCCTTCGGAACACTCCGTGTCACCTTCGGCTACCTTCGAAACACTTCATGTAACCTTCGGCTATCTTCGAAACACTTCGTGTCAAGAATTCTTCCCACTGATCATATAACTTTCCTGAAGAAACCAACTGTCTAGGTATTCTTATACAGAATTTAGCAAAAAATCCAAGATAACGTCACTTTGACACTAATGATACCAAAAAATTTTCCTGATGAAACTCTATAACTTTCTGGAAGAAACCATCTCTCTAAGTAGTGTCATTCCGGAGCTAAAATTCGAAAACCGTAGAAGCATAAACGAAAATCCAAGATGGCGTCGCTATAACAGCTGGCAGCCATTTTCTAATGATACCAAAAACTTCTCCTGATGAAACTCTATAACTTTGTAGAAGAAACCGTCTCTCTGAGTAGCGCCATTCCGGAGCTAAAATTCGAAAACCGAAAAAGCATAAACGAAAATCCAAGATGGCGCCGCTATAACAGATGGCAGCCATTTTCTTATGATCCCAA
>CM055403.1:150416939-150445652 GCA_029228625.1 Pseudolycoriella hygida
GCCAATTTTCAACCGATTTTGATGAGTGAGGGCTTGTTGGAAAGCTGCTGCGACGTAGTTTTTTTTTTAAATAATTTGGAGGGGAAGGGGGCGAGGGGAAAAAATTCAAAACTTCGCCTATACATCGTGTCTTGTCCCAAAGATTTTTGTATGGAGGTTTTTGGGTTTGTGGACGTTTTTTTTGGGGTGTGAGGACTGCGTCACGCTCTTCGCTACCGCTCCGAGCATGATTCATAAGAAGGACTAAAGTGTGGTTATGTCCAAAATAGAAATATCTGGGTTTCATGGGAATGGGTTTGTTATGGAAGCCTGGAAGGAACAGTAATGCAGGTAGGCATACCTGAGCTGCTTCGTACCTTTTATAGTTATGTTTCTAACATTTCTATAATGAAGGCCGAGTTGAATCATTCTTTTGATTGTTTAGTGTTTACTCTAAGTTCGTCATAGGACTAATCACCAATTCCGAAGTAAGAGATTCAAATGTCAAATCAAAACCGAGTTATGTTAAAAGTTTAGTTCATTTCCTTTTGTTCGATAATCGTCCTTGGGTTATTATTATCCCTAGTCTGTGTTTTAGGTAGAAAAGTAATTCGAGAAGTGATAAGACGAACGGAACCAAGAAGTTAATAATTAGCGACATATCTATGGCTTGACTTTGAGTTTAGCTGACGTGATTTTCATTTCATTAAGGCATTTGACAGAGTCAACTCTGACATTCTCCTCAGTAAGCTTGCATCGCTCGGAATATGTGGAAATATTCTGAGATGGTTTGAATTCTATTTAAGAAATAAGAATCTATGTATTCGATTCGGAAGAAGCACATCGGAAATTTTCATACCATGCTCTGGGGTACCGCAAGGGTCTCTTCTGGGTCCGCTCCTATTTATCATCTATGTAAATGATTTGCCTGACTCGTTGAGGTCGAAGAATTTAGGATATGCTGACGATTTCAAGGTCTTTAGGCAGATACGATCGGTACAAGACTGTTTTTCACTGCAATCTGATTTGAATAAGCTTGCTATCTGGTCAGAAGAAAATGACCTGGAATTGAACGTGCAAAAATGTTCCATCATCACTTTTACGCGCAAAAATGACGTCATCAGTCAAAGGGTCAAGGTCAAAGACCACATCCTTCAGAGAGTGAACGAGGTCAAGGATTTAGGAATTTTCTTTGATAGCAAACTTTGCTTTGATGTGCACATTAACTACATTTTTAGGAAATGTAGTAGGTTGTTAGGTTTCGTTTTGTGCGCGCTTCAAAAATGAAAAGTCATTTGCATTCTTATATAACTCTCTGATCCGTTCAGTGATGGAATATGGATCAGTTATATGGAACCCATTCTATAAAGTGTACATTTCCAAATTGGAACGAGTTCAACGCAAATACACCAGAATGCTTTATTTTAGAATGAGGTATAAGAAAGTACCATACGAACAGAGGTTAATTGCTTTAAAAATGAGAACGTTAGCAAGTAGAAGGCTCATAACAGATGAAATGTACCTTTTCAAGATTGTAAATGGATATTTTCGATCTGAACTCTCCAGTAAGGTGAGTCTTGCGTCCTACGGATACTCTATCCGAAGCATGAATCAATTTACACATAGGACACCTCAAACGCAGAGAAATGATAACAGAGGGCGTTGCTTCCGCCGAGCTTATGTCAGCATTTTCTGAAGAAATAGAAACTCATGTAACCACTAGTGTCAAAGCAAACATAACCACAATTTTGTAGATTCGTTGTTGTTATTTTGTATGTAATTTGTTTTAAAAAAATATTCGTAATATCCTAATGGCACCAAAGTGTGTTGTGAGAAATTGCTCTCCATTAAAAGGCGCTACATTTCATCGGTAAGTTGAAATGCAATGCGTTTTACACATACATTGTAACTGTTGAATTTATATAAAGAATTCCATCGAGCATTCATGCGAGAAAGGTTTGGCTGGACCTTTTGAATCTTCCTGAAAAAACAACAGGTCGAAATGCATCATCATCATGCATCATAGTTTGCATTGAATTACATTTGATGCGTAAATTTTCACAAAAACAAATCAATTGGGATTGTCAATATAATGTAAACAGAAACCAACTTTTAAAGAAATTCATGAAATTTTGACATTTCTCATGTTATATGAAAAATGCTGACATAAGCATTCTACCCAGCTAGGCGGAAGCAACGCCCTCTGTTATCATTTCTCTGCTCAAACGAACATTCTGCTTAAAGCGCCATGTCTGGTTTTTAACCTTTTAGCGTTTGACCTTTATTACTTGATTTCAAGTTCGACATCACAACGACGATGCGTTTTCTGGCTGATTTGGTGAAGTGGTACTTCTTCTCAATATATCAATAAACCTATCTCTTCAATTTGTTCTTGATCCAAGTTTTCTTAGTTTTCTTAGTAGTAATTTCTTTATTGATATGATTAATTTCTTCTTTCTTCTTTTATTGTTCTACTTTATCTTTACTTCTTAATTTACTTCTCTTTTTTAGTTTTCCTTTACTCTGCTTTTATTGTACAGCAGAGGCGAGCAATTTATTTGAGTAATTTTGAGTTAACATATTATTGGAGAAATCTGTTTGTTAACCCTAAATAAATAAATAAATTATAAAGTTTTAGTATATTATTGCATAGACGTGCATATAAGCGGTGTATACGCACTACTCACGTGGAGAGTTGGTAGAGTCGCTTATATGCACGTCTATGCAGCACGGTGCTTTAATGAATGAGCTGAAGGTGTGTTGGTTTAACCGTTCAAGTTTTTAAACGACTTATGAGATATTAGAGAGTTTGGGCAAAGCGACTTATCGCTATATTTCTAACATATACATATAGCTATAAGTTATATGTTTACGTTATAAGTTAAAAGTCTGCGTTATAAGTTATAAGTTTACGTTTTAAGTTATAAGTTTTGAAAGTGATATGTACTGATCAGTATCAGTTTTAAGACTGATAACTACTACTTCAGTACTGACAAGTTTTCAAACTGATACGGATGAGTACTTATCAGTTTCAAAACTGATACGGATAAGTACTAATCAGTCTCAAAACAAATCCGGGTCAGTACAAATCGGTTTTAAAACTGATCTGAAACAGCACTGATCGGTATCCAAACTTATAACTTATAAAAATTACTCATAACTTACAACTTATAACTTAAAACGTAAGCTTATAACGTAGACATACGTAGACAACGTAAATACCTAACTTATAACTTATAGCTATATGTATATGTTATAAATTTAGCGATAAGTCGCTTTTCCCAAACTCTCTATTCCACTGTTGCCCTTCATTAAAAAAAAATTTGCAATTTATCATCAAAAACACGCTTTTTCGTGCGTCATTTTGGTGTCGCATGAAGTCATTTTCCCGCACTTGTGTAAAAACGTTGTGTGATACACGTTACGTATGGTGTTAGTTTAACGCACACGATGTGTTGCCAAACTCGCGCTATAACTTGTATCAAAAAGTACTATTCTGTCTCCTTTTCTCTTCTAACATCTACCGTGATAACATGAGACAGAAGTGCTGTTCCACTTCATCATATTTGATTTATTCGTATTTGTCTTATTGCATCGGTGCATGGGGTGGGGATGTGCAAGTAAGCGTCTGATTGAGAATGTCCGAAGAAAACAGAAGATCACCCTGAAGGTCGTTCATAGATTACCTCGCAAGATTACCTCATTTTCCGAATCTGTTGAATGTAAGAGGAATGTTTGAGATTGCGGTGTGTAATTTCGTATCTGCATCAATTAGATGCCTATGTCACCATACGGTTAATTTCCGAAGGGAGACTCACCGCTTTCTCACAAGGAGTTCTTGATTATTTTTTGTTCCATACTCTAGAACATGTGTTGGTGCGCGAAGAGTCAATGTCGCAGGAGCAAAATTATTTAACTCATTGCCTTTGAACATAGGGGTATCTCATACGCATAAACAATTCTGTCATTCCTTGAAGCTACATTTATTGTACAAAGGTTGATTTTGTGAAATTCACTTCTTGCATACTACAACCAGTTCGAATTCGGGATGGGTGGCATTTTACTTGCAATTGTTTCTTTCTCTCCCTTGCATTGCGACAGAGACTGAAAGAGTTTGAGACACCTGGCACTCCGTTCAGGTTCGCATAGTTTACGCTCATTTTAACAGCCGATACCCACTCTGACGAAGGCAATGAGTTCTTATCGTGGATATAACGTGGATATAAGTGGATTGCTCCTGATCCCTGGTAACGATAGTTTGCACCATGCGTCAAATGCTTCTTTTCGCTGAGCAACTCGTTGAGTAGCCAATAACGTTCACTGCGTTCGCAGTTCGCTATACTCTGCAACAGGCCTTCGCCGACTTTTAGGAGTTTGTTTGCAATTGAGAAATGT
This sequence comes from Pseudolycoriella hygida, assembly GCA_029228625.1. Lineage (NCBI taxonomy): Eukaryota > Metazoa > Arthropoda > Insecta > Diptera > Sciaridae > Pseudolycoriella > Pseudolycoriella hygida. The sequence goes on from CM055403.1 coordinate 150,421,314, forward strand.
TGCAGATGAGCTTCATATTCTACGCCTAATAGTCCAAGACCTCTCGGTTTTCTCAGGTCATGAAAAAGGATATCGTTGGTTCGCTGTGGGATGAGATTCCGGTAATTTCACTAACGGATCGGCGAATCATGACACTAGCCCTTTTTCACTGGCGTTGCTTGTAGCAGGTAAATCAGTGTTGGAAAGATGTACTGGTTTATCACATTGAGCTTTTGGTCGGGACGGTTTACAGTATACTATTACATCGAGAGCGGATGCATTCAAGATCATTATTGCGTTCGTAAGAATGTAGTTATTTACTATATATGCGTCGGTGTATGAGTATCAAGTAATGAACAATATGTAATTGAGAATAAAAATGTTACTCAAATCAAGCGTCAAGTCGGGCAAGCCCTCGTGTACGTACACAGCTCGTTATATACTTCATACATAATTCGAGATGATAGCAGGTCATTACACAATTCGAGATGTGTTAGCGAGTCGAGAAAACCGACTTAAACTTTATACTAAAGGCTTTGGTCGATTTCAGTCACATTCATCCAATGTACTATTTAATATTTTCAGCTGTTTTAGGTCACATGACTGAAAAGTCTAAATGTGGTTGGTTAGTTGAGAAAGATTAAAACCAGTTTATTGTAGGAGCAAAGGAATCAAACCCATGTTTTAAAGAGAGAGTTGGAGAGAGAATCAACAAGAAATTTGATAGACTCATTAAGATAAAAAGTCTTAGAGCTACTGGCATATTCTGCAAGAGAACAAAATATACCGAAACTCACCGTATAATACTCAGACTCACCATCGCGAGGAGGTACGAGAAAGCACAAGAAAGGATAGGCATCGGTTAAGTATTATTGCCACTTATCTCCACTAAATATAGCAGCCCCCTAACAATCGACGTTTTTCCGATAAACGTTTATTGCATTACTTGAGACATTCGTTTAGATACAAATTAAACAACACTTCTCGGTTATTGTCGTAATTTGTTTGATCCTATCAAGGGATAACTAAATCACTGTTTGCATTCATATGGTATCACGCATAGTTTAAACAAATCGTATGGCATTTGAATGTTTCGTATTGCTAATGGTTGTAGCGTACGTGTGTGTGTGTTTTTGTATCGACAACACAAATTTACCGAGCCATTTATTGTCATGCTAATAAATCTCATCTCAGTCCTATGTTGTTATCTTATTGACAGAGCGTAAATAGCTAAGCTGACCATTTAATGTTGAGTTATATAGACTGCAGCTAATTATTGGGGCGATGCTAACGGGTGGAAGGGAGCGGCATATATATACATACATTTCAATAGCTGGACACAAAACTATGTTGTGGCATTTATTTTTGTATCGCAATGAAGAATTCAATGTACCCTTTCATGCTTCTAATCGTGTATACCGATGCTCCTATAGTAATACACGGCACGGAAACATTTCAAATGAATAATGCAATGAAATATTTATCGACTATTTAGGGGTTGAATGATTTTGTGTTGTTAATTTTTTGGGTAAATGTTATACGTCCTATTGTAGATAAATATTTGAAAACGTGTTACAATTTTCAAAACCAAAACGATTTTATTAAGTGGTACTTTTAAAGGGTATGACTTTAATGATTTAATTTAATTACAACAACAAATGTGGCACTTGAATTTTTTTTTTTGACACTACACACACCTCTCAAATTAACCAATTTAATGAAAGCAAGAGCAAAAACAGAAAAACAACATGGAAAAAGTTTCCATTGTTCCTGTCAGAACTGAAACAAAATGAAAACAACAAGGACACCAAATACTTGCTACATTGTTAGATAACTGTGGAAGCACCAAAGAGAGTAACACGGATTCCTCAGTGCATCAACTGTCAGAGACTGGGGCATCCCAAAAACTTCTGTACACGAGAAGCTATATGCGTGAAATGTGGAGGGAAGCACCCTACATCCGTATGTACCAAAAAACTCAATGTCACTCCTAGATGTGCATTATGTCAGAAAGAAGGACACACTGCTAACTACAAAGGATGTGTTATTTATCTGAAGAGCGTAAAGGCCCAAAACCAGCCAACCAAATCGCTTGTCAGCCGCCTCCGGGAATGTACAAATGCAGAGCCAAGAAACAAAATAACAAAACGCGTCGTCAAACCAAACCAACGAGCTGTCAATTTGTGAGATACTGAAGATATTAAATCTGAAAAAACAGGTCTGTCAAATCGCCTAGACAAATTGAAAAGTGTAAAAAAATGAAGAATAATTGAATAAGTGAATTGAACTGAATAAAGATCAATCTCAAGTGAAAACAGGGTACGTTTAATCAATGGATTAAATACCAAAGCTAAAGCACACGTCTTATTAATTCAAATGCAGCAAATTGTAATGAATTGATACATTTCAAAAATAGTAACAAATTAGTGTCTTGACTAAGATTGTACTACTAATATCTGAATAAAGATGTTTTTTCAAAAAAAAAACTACACACACAGCTGAGTCTTGGGATTAACAAATGGAATTTCCTCTACATAGTTCTTTGGAGCAACCATTTGATTTTTGATCATAGAATAGCTGCAACCAGCTTTGCAGCTTTCAGTGGTCATGATACAGTTCCGTATCCAGAAGATATGGGCCTCAAATTTTCGATGTTGAATTTCTTAAAACAGTTGAGACTTTGTAAACAAAACTATTGTGACAATCATTCCCTTTTTTATATGCAAAAGTTAAGTGTCACCCTGAATAGTAGCCACACCGAATGATGCTTAAATTTTGTGTTGCATCTGAAGCATTTCTTCATTCATATTTGTGAGTACTTGGTCAATTATACATGGACGAAGGTTCGCCGCGAATTCGTTTACTATAATTCGATCAGTATAGAGCACTAGAACTTAGTACTTAATAACTCATTCATCTAGACTATAGGAGGAGGCTTATGAAAGTGCCAATTGAGTGAGCTGAGCATAGCGTCGCGTCGCAGAGGAAAATTGTAAGGCACGTCAATAGTTCTTCAACTAAAACGTGGTATATACTTGATCGCCGCAGGTGAAAATCTAGAAAAATTATCATTCAGGTGCGTTCTTCTATAATTTCGGCCCCAGGGAGGGCGTCCTCGGAAAGCCCGGGCCTGGGGAATCTACCACCGTTTCCCCCTTTAATCAAGCCGCTATGTGGTTTTTGGACAAATTTAGCATTTGGTCCTAATATTGATAACAATAAAGTAACGCGTTCACGGTTTTCAGGAACATTGAACCTCTTGTCCTAATTTCACTTAATATACAGTGGGTAAAGTTTAAGTACGAAACTGTTAGGTAAGTGTCGGGTAAGTTTTGGGTAGGTGTCGGGTAAGTTTTGGGTAGGTGTCGGGCAAGTGTTTGGTATTTTTTGTTTTTTTTATAGAGGTGAGGAAATCTTCATAGACACCCGATCCTCCGGGACCAAGGTAGTGTTGGATTCCATTCTTCGATGACCTACCAACCAAAACCCCTTTCCTTACTCTCCATGCTCTCTTCTCCCCGGAACCGCCCACAGCATTACTTCTGGGAGGGGCTGTGCTCTCCCACCTACTCTATAAGATCAACTGGCAGTCTTTTTTGATCGTTTCTCCATGCACTTTGCAGCTTTCCCATTATTTTTGCAACTATTATCCACTACTTTCCACACCTCCTCAGCGCGGCACACCTCCGATCGAGGGGTGACGCACTTCATTTATTCCATTTATTCTTTTATTCCATTTATTCCATTTATATTTATTATTTATTTTATAAATTTTTTTGTGGTTTTTGCGAAAAATTTGAACCAAACACATCACAAGTTAGACAAATAAGTTCAAAAAAAGGTTTGCACAAAATATAAAGCATTTTGAGCATCTTGAGATTGAATTTTATTTTTTTTGGAATAAATGGAATGAATTTATTTACTCCATTTATTCCATTTTTCAACAAAAATTCTTTTAAGTTTTCAGTGTGTTTTTTCACTTTTCGAATTTGAATTTGAAAAAAATATCATTTATTCCATTTATTCCCATTTATTTCATTTATTCCCATTGATTCCATAAACCGCAGAAGTGCGTCACACCTCGCCTCCGATATTATGTTTTCAGCATTAAGCTCTGACCTACTCATCGTCATCAGCTCACCTCTCTCTTGTTCTTAACGGGGGCAGACAAATAACACGTGATTCGCAGTCTCTTCCTCCCTCTCGCATGTCGTGCAGAAAGGTGATTCTGTGAATTCGAACCTGTGCAGGTACTTCCTGAAGCATCCGTGGCCCGACAAAAACTGTGTTAGCTGGAAGTTAACCTCTCCATGTTTCCTCTGTACCCATGTCGTTATGTTTGGTATGAGTCTATGGGTCCACCTTTCCTTGTCCGTGGAGTCCCACTTTTGCTGCCACTGTCTCAGTGATTCGGCTCTTAATTGCGTCCTAACTGTTTTGGAAGTTTGACCCTCTCTACTCTTCTTTCTATGACATTCACTGTCTTCCGTCAGCGTGTCGGGCCAGTGTCGTGTAAGTGTCGGGCAATTGTCGGGCAAGTGTTGGGTAAGTGTCGGGCAAGTGTTGGGTAAGTGTCGGGCAAGTGTTGGGTAAGTGTCGGATAAGTGTCTAGCAAATGTCGGGCAAGTGTCATGCAAACGTCGGGCAAGTGTCGGGCAAACGTCGGGCAAGTGTCGGGAAAGTGTTGGGCAAGTGTTGGGAAAGTGTTGGGTAAGTGTCGGGCAAGTGTTGGGTAAGTGTCGGGCAAGTGTTGGGTAAGTTTCAGGCAAGTGTTTGGTAAGTATCGGGCAAGTGTTGGGTAAGTCACGGGTAAGTGCTGGGTAAGTGTCGGGCAAAGACTGGGTAAGTTTCGTGTAAGTTTCGGGCAAGTGTTGGGTAAGTGTCTCGGACAAATGTTGGATTAGGGTCGGGCAAGTGTTGGATAAGTGTCGGGCAAGTGTTGGATAAGTATTAGGTAAGTGTCGTTCAAGTGTTGGGTAAGTGTTGTGTAACTGTCCGGCAAGTGTTGTGTAAGTGTCGGGTAAGTGTTGTGTAAGTGCCCGGCAAGTGTTTGACAAGTGTTGTGTGAGTCAGCACGTCAGCGATGCAATACTCAAACATTGATTTCGCAATTTGAACAACACCATCACAACAGTCTTACAGCATTATACCGCAAAACAACGTAAGTAAAGCTCATATTCAAACACAATATTCTATAACAAATTAACTAGAATCTTATCATCACTTCTAAATACATCAAAATTGACAACGCAGAACACAGCACAATTACATTAATTAAATTAATAAAGCGAAGCTTGACTAGCCAGATTTAAATCACGCCTTTTATTTACTTATTTTACCGACCGGTTTCGAGAGCTATGGTGTGGCATAGCATAGCTCTCGAAACCGGTCGGTAAAATAAATAAATAAAAGGCATAATTTAAATCTGGCTAGTCAAGCCTCGCTTTATTAATATAATTATCATCACTATTAAGTTTTAGTAGCATGAAATATTCCGGTGCTGCATAATATGGTTACTGGTTGCATAATATACTTACATGTTTCAAACTTATTTTATCGACCGGTACGAAATAATATTTGCAAGTGTAAAAATATCATGTAATTAAGGGGCCATTCACAAAGTACGTACACTAAAAATCTCGAATTTTAGACCCCTCTCACCCCTCGTACTCTTAAGTGTATGAAAAAGTGTTCCAAAATGTTTGGAGCGGGGTGAGGACCGAATGTCCAAAATAAAAAATATCCCCAACCAAAATATCCCCAGACAAAGTAACCGGACATAACAACCACAATTTTTCCATTAAAAAAAAGGACAAAATATCCGCTCAAAATATCCGCATTAAAAATTAAGAATATTCAATGTGAAGTGTACATACTTAGCGCCGCAGGCCTGAAATAAACATCCAAGAACAAAAAAATGGGGTCGAAGGACGGCAGCCCCCGAAAAGGGGGGTCAAGGGGGGAATATCCGGCCTTGCGGAGTCTAAGGGGCGGAGCCCCTAGCGGCGTTTGGGGTAGCGCCCCATTAACGTAAGGCCGCCTGCAAGGCTTTAAAAAGCCCGCCGCAGGCGCGGAAGTGAGCGGGCAGAGCCTTCCAACACACAATGTAATATATAATTGATAATACCTACCTATATTCACCATTTCTGAGTAGACATTACATCTGGGGATATTTTGTCCGTTTTTTGTGGGATATTTTGTCTAGGGATATTTCGTCCGGGGATATTTTGACTGGGGATAATCGGTCCTAGAGCCGTTTGAAGCGTACGTTTTCGTCGACCTCTACAGCATACGTACTTTGTGAATGACCCCTAATCTCTTAATTTCTTCGTTTTTACCTTGAGTTAGGGGAGAGAACGGGGAGAAACACAGAAAATGAAACGCTACACATAAATTGCGGCATATTTTATAAAATTTATTGTTGTCACAACAATAATATTCTTTTATGGTACAAATATCTATAATAATTCATTAATACACGTTAAATGTTAATCATTTTCTTTCAATGCATTCAAAGTACGCTGTAATTTCGAATCAATTTACTAAAAAATATTTTAATCAATTAATTTAACAAGACGTCATCGTCGTAATCAAAAAACAGCTAATAATATTTCTATAAATAAATAATTTAAAAGAATTGTTGTCAATAGAAATGTTAACATTAAAAGTTCGAGACCGGTTGGTGGTCCGATAAATGAAAATGTAATTCCAATTAAAAATCGCTAATTTCACCTTCTGTATCAGGATATGTACACGTGAATGGATTTCTCAACCAATTGCACAATGATTTGTCCTGTCGGGCTCTCTTCTTAACGGTAATTCGTTGTCCACGATAGGCTTCAGAACCGTAACTTGATTCGTCACTATCACGAACTGTTGCAACACTGTGATAACCACTTTCTGCACGTCTCGAGATGCCTGAATGTTTGGATGTTCGTGGTGTTGACGAATCATGTCCACTATCATACGCCTCCGGTGTGGACAACAATGGCAGTGGAGGTAATTGTTGTTGTTGTTGTTGCTGCTGCTGCTGTTGTTGCTGTATTTGCTGTTTCGTTGTAAGAGTATCCGAATGCAACAGCTTGTGCTCACTTAAATCTATAGACGGTGGTTTATGGAGAAGTTCAGTCGTTTCGTCGACATTTTGTACGGAAGTATTTTTCTCAGACTTTTGTTGTAAATTCGGATCGGAAGCTCCATCTGGATGCCGTAGTGATGCATACTGTTCCATGCCAGCTATAGTAACAATTCCGTTCAAACTGGGAAGTGAATTTTGGCTGGGTGTTCGCGACAATCCAATGGATTGTCTACAGCCACTGCATCGAGGACTAGGTGGCCGATACGCTGGTTCTGAACACACGCTACCCGGACCTGCGATGAATCGATACGCCGGTTCACTGAAAACGCTACAAGCATCATTTATGCGAAACGCTGGCACTACTTCAGCCATGGCTAGTTGTGAGGTGTAGATTTCTCGAAGACGCGCCAATTGATCGAATTGATGTCTGCAATTAAATTACATTTTTTCGATTGTTGTAGAAATTTACGAAAAATCGGAAAATTTCCAAAAAAGATTTTTTTGAAATTTGAAATTTTTAGTTTTTTAAAGACTTACTTCGTTCTGTCACCATTACTGCAATCTACAAACGCATCTCCTAAGTTGTTAAAACTCGACACCACGGACACATTGCCTTGACTGAGAATGCTCAACGGATGGTCACTGAAATGAAGTAGAAATTGTGAGTCCACCCAATCGAAACTGTTTTCAGTCAGCCCATACCCCATAGCTTTGACGATGTCATCTTCTGTAACTTGGAGACCGCAATCTCTCACATGGATCAAATGACTCTGATGACTTTGATGACTGGCAAGAGTATGATGCGTTTGATGGCTTTTGTGACTCACGATGCCCAAGCTCTCACGTGACACATGTCTTGAGCACATCATGTGCAAACTGTCATGCGATATTTCTCTCGAACCCAATGGTTCAATTAACGGCAAAGCGGGCGGCACTTCTGACGGTCCGCTATCTTGATCTTCTTCTTCCTGGGAGTCGGTGTGCTTGTTCATTGCTGACGACGCTGACCGTTCTGATTTCTCTTCAAATTGATCCTGCGCTTGTTTCAGTTCCACTCGCAGTGCATTTTCGCTAGCAATGACGATGGGTTGTGTGCTATTCATCGCACCTGGATTGATCAAGTCACCATGGGATGACTCAATAGAAATTCGGTCATCTTCCAACTGCATATTGCGGAATAATTGTGAATTGATTTGATGATTCGATTGATGTTGCGGCGAATGACTACCGCTGGGCTGAAAGATTTGTGACGTCTGATTTTCCACCCATTGACGAATCATTATCTTTTTGTGACTGTCCATGTAGCCATATCCAGGGGTTGAGGAGCTTCCAGGTAATGCGCCTGCGACGAGTGTTTTCGATGGAGACATTTTTGGTCCATCAATCCACTGTTCCCGTTGCTTGACATGATTTATTTCCCGTAGTAAATGTCTTGCTTCGGCTACTTTTGACCTTGATAACCTTGGGCCATCAACCCATTGCTCCTCTTCGCTACTCACATGTCGCTTGGGGCTTCCTTGGTTGCTAGTATTCGGTCGTCTTAATGGGGAACCTTTTGGTGTTGGTACATTTGAACTCTTATTTATGCCCACATTGCGGTATGCGGCGGCTATCATTTTCGGTGAATTTGGCATAGGCCCTGGATTTTGAGCGGCGGCTTGTGAACAGTTAAATTGATATGCAGACAAATTTTGTTGAGGAACATCACAAGGTATGGGACTAGAGTTCGACACCGTTCTACGCTTAAGACTATCAGTTCGTTGGGCTGGTACAGGACTTTGAGCTGAAAATAGAAACATTCAGTCGAAACTGAAAAAACGTTTTCAAGTAGATGGCGCGAGTTACGTTTAGTCGTTGTTTTCTTTAATGGAAGTTTACTCGCTTTCTCGACGGCAGACCCTTTCAATGCTTTGTTCATGGAACAACGATTGTCGCCTGAACTTAGAGACGGTAAATAGACGGGTGGATGTTCTCCGTCAGTAGCGTCATCACTTGGTCCCATATAAATGACTGTGTCGGCTGAAAGGTCTGAACTCGATGGGTCGGGGCCCTCAGAAGATCCTGATTGGTTACCTGAATGGAAATATTTCACTTAGATCGCTTAGATTTCGTGACGCTCGTCGGCTGTATACCTGTATTATTAACACCTAATTTATCAGATGATAATGGAAATCTATGCTTTCGTCTACGCAATCTATGAATTCTAGAAGCTAACTGTATAGTGGTTAGTGCGTCTGTGTGATTCTGAAAAATTGCATTGCACAAATTTCGATTGTAAAAAATTCGCTCGATGAATACGTTGCTTGGCCATTTAACTTACCTGATGATGTGATACATGTGCCAAAACGGACACATGACACGTCAATGGAGCTAAACAGTCTTTAAGTAACGGAGTTAAAGGATGATCCCGATTCGGTGGATGCCTTTGGCCACTGAGAATTGCTAGTAAAACATTTCCGATACCTGACAATGGAATGCCGCCATTTCTGTTGGCACATCCACCTAAATCTATTAAGTGTAAACGACTTCGACCGCCTGCAACAGCGCCTTTGCCACCCAAACTGTACTGGTATACATGGAGTGTGAAAATAAGCGCTGGATCCACAACTCCCTGATGGCGTCCAGACAGTGCTGCGTCTAAAAATAGGGCCGCTCGTTCGGCAGTCGGAGCTCTAAGCTCGGTTGGTCCACCAAGAAAGTCATCACGTAGATAGCTACTCGGTGATTCGTCTGACTCTGTAAATTTAAATTTTCGAGTTGTTCATCTTCATTTTTAGGCATTTTGGGTATTTTTAGTTTCTAAACCAAAATGTGTTTGATATTACGGGAAATAAATTGGGACGTGTTTAACACTTGGGATAAATACGTTAATGACGAAATGGACAAACTTTTTTTTTAAGAAACAGTTTGTCAAGTGTTAAGTCTTTTATAAAACTCGTATGCGAAGCTAAAGACTATTTTGTATCGATCAATAACTCATGTTGACATTTATGGAACATCGAGGGGTACAACACTCCAGAAAATCATGTACCACGAATTTATTTTTCGGAAAATTTTTAAAGATTTTTTTAAAATAAATTTTTAAGTAAATTCTCTAAATTCGACATTCAATTTGGCTGACACGATCGAAAACTTCGATTTTATTTTAAAAAATTTTAGCTTGTGCCAGGATTTTTTGAAGTTGTTTACCACTCGTGGAACATAGTGGAATAAGAATAAAGTGCGAAATACGAAAATTCGAAATTTCGTTTATAATGTAATTTTTTTATTGATTTCATCTCGGGTATGACAGTTCACAATAGTAACATAGCTCCATATGGCTCATTCCTATATATTATAAAAAAGGCTACCATTTTGTATTGAAAACAATTGTGATCGCAAGCAAATTCACAAAGTTTACAAAGCAGATGTCTTGTAACCTAGGGAACGAGTATTCTGTTTCGTGTTGATAAATCACATTGAAAGAGTTTCGGTACCGATGGAATTAGCCATATAACTCCATTTTAATGCACTTTTTCGGATGTTGTGTTCATAACTACTATGAGTTTTTTTTACTCCATTTACGATACACTTTTCAAAACGCATCAAAATTTTCGTCATTTCTGACATCTTTAGGTTGTCGAAAAGTTTGGGGCTCACCTCAGAAATCGATGCAAAATATGGTCTACTGAGAAAAAGTTTATATGGGCCGGACAAGATCCGAACCGATTTGGCGTGTGCTCAATGCGAAAAATCGAAAAAAATCATGAAAATGCGATGTTTACTCTAATCACAATCGCTTAGTTTAGACTGAGTTTCTACTAGGGCCCAACGTGTTGGTTTACATAAATCGCGTAAATCCTAACAGATTTTGTTGATTCTTTTTTCTGTTTGAGCGGGAACCTATTTTTGAGAAAATTTTTAAGAAAATTTGTGAAAATTTGAGAAAATTAGTAAAAATTTGAGAAAATTTTCTCAAGTTTTCTCAAATTTGCTTAAAACTTCTAAAAAATTTTCTGAAAATTGATTAAAGTTTTGAAGCATTATTGATGTTTTTTACTCGAAAAAATGGTAAAATGACCTATTTTAGGTATTTTCGGGCATCCAAGAATTATTAACATAAGTACTAAGGGCTGAATTTTCAGCCATCTGCTCATGCTTCTTGGTTTCTTGTGGTTTTTTTCATCTGCACGATCTCTAATGTGGTTCAGAATACACCTTACGTCGATTCTTATTAATTCTACACTCATTTTAACTTGTTTGAACGTATTTTTCATTAAAATAAAATTTGAAAAAATTTGAAAAAAATTTCTCAAAAATAGGCCCTGGAGGTAACCGAGTACCGAATTGTAATCAGAAACAAATTTGGGCCCGGTGCCTGTACTTAGGGCTCAAGTGGGCTTCACGTCAGTCCTCGGCCCTAAACAAAAAAATATTTTTTTTTGTTATGTTCCAGAGCAAGTTGAGCAACATTTTGTACATGAAAGTATGTGTCCGTGCCTCTACTTAGGGCCGCAGGTCGGTCCTAAGACCGGGCCCTTGGCAAAATTTTTTTTTGCTGTGTTGTAGAGAAAATTGAGGGAAACATTTTTGTCTATGGAAGTATGCGTCCGAGGCATTTCCTTATGGCCTTAGGTCGGTCTTAAGTTCTGCCCTAGACAAAGAAATGGTTTTTTGCTATGTTGTGTTTGAAATTTAGGAGAAAATTTTTGTCTATTTGGGGGTTTAAGAAGGGTTTTTTACACCGTTGCTTCGGACGGGTTTTCCGTATACCAATACAATTTAATGTGAACGTAAGGCAATATTTAAGACCGAGTCAGATAAATTCCTCATCATTTACAAAGAAAGATTTGTTAAGGAAAATGTGAAGTATTGAAAAAGCGTTACATGTACTTGATTCATTGGTCTTTGGTAGATCTTGTACATTAGCTACTTTTTTAACAAATCTTTCTCTAGCAAGAGGGTGTGTAAATTCCGAGGAATGTTCTAGCCGTAGAAAGCTTATAACTTCTTCAACGGACGGTTTCGGCTTAGTATGGAAGCTTTTTTCCCTTTTCAATTCAGATCTAATTTCAAACCGTTGCATTTATACTAACACATGTATCTGTAGCCAAAGCTAGCGTATTTGTTCAACGAACTATGCGCGCATTTTTGCCACCTACAAATACCTGTGCCTGTTTTCTTCTCATAACCACATGTCCATTATATGTGAACTGAATGTCGACATCAATTCGATGACATCTAATGTTCAGGGATACCGCTATCAACACATGGATGTATTATAGCGTAGGACAATGAGAAATATCTCAACTGATCAAGTAATTTGAATTATGTTTTCAGTCAACAGTGACTGAAGTGAACGAAAATTCGAGAACTTTTTAAAGCGTAATTATGAGCAATTATGTTATTGAAATTAAATCTGAATTCGCCTGGGAAGGTGAAGATTCTGGGTTCGGGTCCCAGTCGTGCTACTAATTTTTATTCAGAATTTCAATAATATAATTGCTCATAATTTCACTTTCAAAAATTCTCGAATTTTCGTTCACTTCAGTCACTGTTAACTGAAAACATAATTCAAATAACTTTTTGCCCTCTTCGATATTCAGGAAGCGCCCGTTAAAAAAGTTTGAATCCCTTTACCGGTTGTTGCATTTTTTGCATAAAAGTAAAAATTACATAAAAATTGCTCCAGCCGGTCGAAATTTTTTTAAAGTGCGGTTCCAGAATATCAACGTGATGAAAAGTTTCAGTACAAAGTCGAGACCGCCCATTAAGTTTTAGGCTCCCTACCGCCTGCAGCATTTTACGAAACGCTCTATTTTTCTAGAAAATCTGCTCCAGCCGGTCGCGGTTTTTTAACTTTCTGCATGAACTTGAACAGCTTCCATATAAAGCTGAAACCACCTGTAGAAAAAAATATAAGTTCTCTACCGGCTAAAAAACGACCTTAAAAGAATTTCAAACGGACTCCCTCAATACGTTCAAGTATTTTCGTAACATCAACTCTGTTTGCCGCATCTATTCTGATACGTACAAGGGGCCCGTACGTATGTTTTATCAAATAAAGTCTAAATGTACTGAAATATTTATAGAAACTAACCTGGGAATAGTGTAAAAAATTACCATAAAGCCCAAAGGTGTTTGGTTATTGAAAAATGACCACTTTTCAACGAAATTATGGTTCGCAGACATATTAAATTATGATATTTGAGTTCCTTAACATAAATATCATGAAATTCTATTTCATTTCTCGTAGGTAGGGTTGAAAATAGAGGAAACATTTACCACCGACACTGATATTAATAAATTTTCCACTCTGCGGAGATGTCCTAACAGTATCTTCCTTGAACCAGCTAACGAAGAAGAAATCCTAGAACTGATATCGAGCCTAGACGTTAACAAAAGCACAGGTCTTGATGGGATAGCCGCTATAAGCCTTAAGTCATGTGCAAATGAGGTAGCTCCTGTTGTAAACTGTATAGTAAATCTAGCAATCTTTACTGGACACTACCCTGATAAGCTGAAAATTGCACGAGTATCACCGGTTCACAAGTCTGAATCAAAAAGTGACCCCTCTAACTACCGACCTATTTCGATCCTACCAGTGCTGAAGAAAGTATTTGAAATCGTTTTACACAACAGAATAACATTTTTCCTTCAGAAGAATCACTTCTTCTACAAGAAACAATTCGGCCTTAGGAAAAAGTCAGGTACCCATACAGCAACATTTCAACTATTGAACAAAATGATGTTGGACATAGATAAGGGTAAGGTGGTTAGTGCTATTTTTTTGTGAAAGCATTATGAAAGCATTTGATTGTGTTGATCACAGAATACTCTTGAGGAAACTAGAAATAGCAGGATAACGGGGTATTGCACTGGATTTGCTCAAAAGCTATCTAAGCCACCGGGAACAATGTGTTACAGTATGTAACCAGCACAGCTCCCTGCTCAGCATAGGAATTGGTGTTCCTCAGTGAAGTGTACTTGGACCGCTTCTTTTTCCTTGTTTACATAAATGATGTATTTAGACTTCAGCTTAAAGGTGAGATTCTCCTATTTGCGGACGATACGGGTGACTTTTGCTCCAACATCTCTTTTGATCGGAATGTATTAGATATTAACCACGATCCGGCACTTCTGTGTGAATACTTTAGAATCAACAAGCTGTCACTCAATGTGAAGAAGACTAAAATAATGCATTTCCGCAGGCGGGCTAAAAGCTTTCCCAGAGAGGAGAGGAGATAGAAGTAGTGTCCACATACAAATATCTAGGCCTCCTAATTGATGAAGATCTGAAATGGGGGGCTCACATAACAAAGCTTTGCAAGAAGCTAGCATCAGTAAGTGGTATACTTAACAAGCTAAAGCGCTTCTTGCCGAAACATATCTTAATGAAAATATACTATGCCTTAGCACATTCACACCTAGTATACCTAAGTGGAATATGGGGCAAGGCTAGTAAGAAGTGTATAGATCAACTGCAAACCTTGCAAAAACGCTGTTTAAAACACGCTTGTAAATTGAGGCAGAGACACTCAACGCTGGACTTCTTTAAAGTGCAGTCTCCAGGAGTCCTGAATGTGAATATCCTCTACGAGCACAGTATATGTACTTATATACACAACACGATCTCTGGGAATATACACAATGCGATTGAATTTAAAAAGACAACCCATAGATACGAAACGAGAAAACGCAAGCCATTATACCGAGCTGCCACTCGTACTAAGACGGGAGAAAGAGCTTTGAGTATTATGGGTAGTGTCCTGTACAATTCCTTACCGGTTGAGATCACTGCTTCACGAACGTTCTTATTTAGGAGTGAGCTCAAGGGATGGCTGTCCAAGAGACAATACCCTGGGCCTTAAGAACTCAAATTGATGTAGTTTTCCTCTTCTCTATTTTGAGAATTTAGTTTAGAATGAGATAATTTGGTAAAATTGGACACGATTCTAAGGTTCTTATTAATTGCTACGTCGATTCATGGTGTCTAATGGGGCAGGCTTTTTGTCTGAGAGGGATGAGATATTGGTGATGCATGTTGCCTATACCTCTCGGGCACTCTTTCTGTCAGCCAGACTATCATCTATAAATGCTCCAAACTTGAAATACGGATTCTTATTAGTTTATTCGCTTAAATAAAAAAAAATCTTTCTTATCCATTCTTCCAAAATATTTATGAACTATTGGCTAAAAATTTGAAAATGAAACTAAAATAATAATAAATACATAAATTTAAAAAAAAAATTAAATAAATAATAATAATAAATAAATAAATAAATAAAAATAAATAAATAATAATAATGTTTCTTAAATGTGCCATGCACACTGAAACTTAATTAATTTTATACCAAAATGTATATTGTAGGAATAATAAAAACAATCAATCAATCTATTTCTTTAATGTGAAGGTTGCAAGAACCAACAACAAAATTATTGTAAAACTCGTCCAACGCCAAATCTTGAAGTCAGATGCAATGTTACTTCTCTTCGAGCTATTTTTCCAAAATTTTGAGACTCAATTAAGTTTAATGTGAGGACAGAATGAAAATATCTTGCTCCCAATTCAAGAAATAGACACTCGAATCTAGTCTCAAAATTTTTTTAACATTATAGTGTAATTAATAACATCCTTGTTTAACAAATGCCATGCTCTTTAGACCCGTACGAAGTTCATCGAAAACGGGGCTTATGCAACCAATCGAATTTCGACCAGGGAATAGGAAGGAGCATCGATCGTGGTCCTTAGATGACGAATCAGTAGAGTCATGCGTCGGCGATTCGTCGGCTGGGTCTTCAAGACAGTCTCTAGCCTTTGAACTACATTCTAGACTTGTTCAATGTTCAGCAAAAATGTAGAGGATAGTTGTATCTAATCGGCTCTCAAAGACTCACTGGAACAAATTATTTGAGTTGCGCCGACTTAAAATTAATTGTCAGACGAATGCGGCCGAATGTGGATTTTAAGTCGGCGCAACTTGAGCTTTTGAACCCAGCCAGGGCCCTAAAGCTGAGTCTCTACTAGGGCCCAACGTTTTTTTCTACATTAATCGGGTAAATCTTATCCGATTTTCAAATTCTTTCCTGAAAGATAATCTCAAAATTGATAAAGGGATTGAATTTGGGCAAAATCGATTGAAACTTTTCGAAGTTACGGACGAAAAGGTGGTCAAAAACGTGATTTTTTGAAGGTTGGTGGAACTTCTTCTCCTATATCTCAGCGAAAATCGCTCTTCAAGATTTTGAATGAAAGATATGATGGATTTCCAGAAATCACGAAAAAAGCTTTGTGAAAATTGGTTGATTTGGTTTGTTCTAAAATATATTTTCCCCGTTTCTTCGGACGGGTTTTTCAATATTACCCTTTCGGCAATTGCCAATATAATTTAATTTCGACATAATTTCATATACCCAAGAGTGGTGTAGTTCGAGTCTTTTTGTAACATCTGTTCTGTTTGCCACAACTATTGTGATGCGTACGGGTCCCTTGCATTTGTTTTCAAAATTCTTTGCTTTTTCTGCATCAAATAATATTTTAAAAAACATTTTCATCCAACCGATTGAAATGTTTCGCGAGAGTTTTTTCCATTTATTTTATTAATGCGCTCCAGTTATTGGATAAAAGTTGAAATTATATAGGAGAAAAAATGTTAGCCGGAATTATTTATTTTAAAATATTTTTGTCCTTAATTCATATCAAAAGTCTTGCCAATCACAGCTAAATTAACCAAATAAAAAGCTTTTACATTTCCAACTCGCTTGACACATTTCAACGTAAGCAAACACAAATTGGCACTTTATGTTTTGAAGTAACGTTCTTCCCCAACAAAGAGTAAGAAAAAGATCCCAAATTCATCCTGTCATATAGTGAAATTATAACATCAGTTGCATTAAAATACTTTGGATCAATAAAATTGTATCCAGACAAAATAAATATTTACATTGCCATTTGGCACTTATCGCTCTTTTTCCTCTTTTTTTTCTTTTTTTTTTTTTAGAAGTGACAAAAAATAATCTCAAACCAAAATCTCGTGAAGGCTGCAAGAAGTTTCGACACTTATTTGTGTATAACGTCATTTCGTACCGATAAGAAATCTTAGATGTTAAAGTTGTTATGTCGATATTGTTATTTGTATTGGAAAGTGAGAAAAATCTTTTCCTTGGGTTAATGTTATTTTTAACATTTTATTTTAGTTTCAGCTTAGACTCTCCCTTTTTTTGCATTTGTTATGGGGAAGCACAGTTCAGCTCGAATAAGATAAAGTGTCAAAGATTACCTCTCTGTGGAAAATCTTGTTTGCCTTGTATAATATTTTCCGATAATTTCTGTTTTGCCTTGGGCCGTATTTGGAAACAGTAGAAAAAAAATATCATTTTACAGGTCCAAGCACACACAAAATGAAAATTCAACAGATGCCGTCACGCCTTAGCGGGGAGTATCTGCCGCTGTCATCGAAAAATATTTTCACTCTATCTGGTAGACTTTTTTACAAAAGTTTTCATATTGAACTTTTTACCAATACCAACACACGGATAATTTAAATTCCACATGAATAAAGCCAGAGAAATGAAAAGTTGGCAACACTGCACCATATAGTAGTGGCATGTTGGGTTATTTGCTGTCGTGCAACGCATAAAGATCTTGCGACGAAAGAGAGAATAGTTATTTGGATCACAAGGGACGAAAGGAAAAAAAGTCAATCGTGTGCGAAATTTGCAGTCCTCGCCGAAGGCAAGGGCAGTAATCGCACAGGTTGAATTTTTTTACGTCGTCAAGATTTTGTATGGATCATGCCCGCAGCAACTCGCAAGCGTAGTGGTAAACACGTCTGCTTGCTACTACGAGATTGAGTTGCCAGTGCGTTGGTTCAAAACTCAACCGCAGACGGATTTGTACCGATTGTTAAATTTGTAAACAAAACAAAACTAATTGAATCGTTCAAGTCGAGTGAAGTTGAGTGTAGTGCCATCGTACGGCTTACCGGAAAAGGCATTATTGGGAGAACCGATATTCTACTCCTACTAGTTTCGCTCCTAGTTACATCTCATAGATGGCACTGGGTTTGCCGCACAGCTTACCACTGGCACAGTAAAACTTTCGGGTAATGTAAGGATCTCAAAAAGTAGAACCACAAACAGCGAAACTAGTAAATAATGATCTAGCCTCTAGCCCTTCATGGGTTGAAAGGCATGCCCGCAGCGGTAGCGGAGGGCGTGAAACAGTCCCCACACCCCAAAGAAAAGTCCTCAAACTCAAAAAACTTTTTAAGAGGTATGCGATATCAGCCGTTTTGGAAGTTTGCAGTTGTTAAAACTAAATTTCACAAAAAAAATTCTGTTTTTTGAAAAGATATTTCTTCGAAAAAAATTTACTTCCAAAAATTTTTCTCCACAAAAATTTTTCTCAGAAAAAACAATTTTTCTCGGAAAAAATTTTCTCCGAAAAAAAAATGTCTCCAAAACAAAATTTTCTCCAATTTATTCATATGATATATTTCCTCTCTTTCATCGCAAGGTTTTTATGCGTTGCACGGCATTGTGGGAAAGAATTGCAAAAAAATTTATCTGGAAATTGCAACACTGAGTGCTGAGGAGAAGTGCTTTTTTCAACCATCAACAGATGCAGCGTCAGCCGGTAGTACATTTGTATTACAGTTGCAATAAATTCCGTAGAAATATTGGAATTTACAAGTAAAAAAAATGAAAATTTGTCATTAAGCCAGCCGACGACGCAACGTGCCGATGGCCTACTTTTCACTGACGCTCACTGTTCGTTCAAGACGCCAGATTTTTTTTTTTAAATAAATCAGGTTAGGACGTCCGTTTCCGGACTCGAAACACAGTTCTATTGATCCTTTGTTTCATTCTGCTCATCATGTAAATCATTTGAACCTCCCAGTTCCCACTAGGAACCTCTTTAAAGCAACAGGTCCTAGTTTTTGGATCTCTGAAGGTGAAACCACACGAGCTCCCAGTATTCTGCTTCTCAGAGTATAGTACTTCGGACATTCACTGATTAGGTGTACGCCCGTTTCCTCCTCTAAGCCGCAACTGCAATTTGGATCGTTACCGATCCTTATCCTCGCCAAGTGCTTGTTCAAGCCACAGTGCCCCGTAATAGCTCCTACTGTCCTCCTTATGCTATTACGGTCCATGCCAACCAGCTCCTTGGCCACCTTTCGTCAGGCACCGGAAAGAAGAGCTTCGTATGTGCTCCTCCATCGCAAGCGCTCCAACGTTTCGCGGATTCCGTTCGTACCCAGTCTCTCATCTCTCTAACACACAGGGAGTGTGGTATTGGAATGAAGGGCTCTGGGCCGATGGTAACGTTTGCTGAGCCTTGTCTGACCAGCTCATCTGCCCTCTCATTGCCGTCTATGCCGGTGTGCCCTAGGACCCAAGCCACTGTGATCTGATTACTCATTCCCAGTCGATTTAGAGTCGCCTTGAGCTAACCAACCAATCTAGACGTTGTGACAGGTGACGCGAGTGCTTTGATCACCGACTCGCTTTCCAAGCATATTAGTGCTCTATTAGCCGTTGTTCCTTCCGGAACCAACTCAATCGCCCCCATAAGCGCAGCAAACGTCTGGAAGCCGCTAGCTAATTTTCCCATGTTTAAGCTATAACCGTTCTCCGGGTCTTGCGTATAGACTCCCGTTCGCGTTCCCTGCTCAGGCTTCGATCCATCAGTGAAGCCTACCTGTTCCCCATCGGGAAGGCCTACCGGCCAGTTTCCCAGCCAGTCAGTCCTGTCCGGTATGAGAGTTTGGTATTGCCTTTCGAAGATGATTGTAGGTACCATTCGATCTCTGGGCATTCGGAAGACGTGACTGTTTATCATTTGTCTGCCCCCTCATCCAGAGATCGTTTTGCGTCAGCCTATCTGCCGCGGCAAAGACCTTCGCTTTTATGGTCATCTCAATGGAAGGTAACGCAATAAGCGCTGCGGCCGTGGTCTTCATGGCTCGTGTAATGCAAATGTTTCTGACATGCTCGATCCATTTAATCTTTTCGTCGAGAATAACTCCCAAATACTTTACATTCGGGCTGAGATTTATGGTTTTACCAAAGAGCCTAAAGTTCCCCGCAAGGACGTGACCCCGAGTTTCTTCTGCTGAAGAGCACGATATCCGTCTTTTTGGGATTAACCTTCAGGCCCCTCTCTTGACACCACTTCTCCACTATCTTCAGTGAGCTTCTTAGGCGATCTCCTAGGGTACTCTCAAACTTGCCTCTAATTAAAACGGTCAAGTCATCAGAGTTACCCTGCGCGTGAAATTCCTTTTCAAAACCTGGGAGGCCGTCGCACTGCGTAGCCAAAGACTTCCGGCCGATAAGTCTCAACTCTTTTGTATTAAAGACTCTAGAAAAGCTTATAGACTTCTATATCAGAGACGAAGTCCTGTCGAAATTTCTGCTCCATGAGAAGCAATATGACTATCAGGCGGGAAGATCGACAGACTCTTCTCTTCATAGACTAGTAACCAACATAGAGTGATCGATCGAATTTGGAGAGATAGCTCTTGGATATTTTATGGATATTGAAGGAGGCTTCGATAACACTAGATTCGAAGTGATCCGGCAAGCGCTGGAAGAAAGAAACGTTGCAACGATGGTAACCACCTGTGGGCTCTGTGTCCGCAGACATTTGCCTGCACAGTCCTGTTCCTGAGCATGCTGCTGATCCACCTCGTTACCATCGTTGCAACGTTTCTTTCTTCCAGCGCTTTCCGGATCACTTCGAATCTAGTGTTATCGAAGGCTCCTTCGATATCCATAAAATATCCAAGAGCTATCTGTCCAAATTCGAACGATCGCTCTATGTTGGCTACTAGTCTATGCAGAGCAGAGTCTGTCGATCTTCTCGCCTGATAGGCATATTGCTTCTTATGGAGCGGAAATTTCGACAGGACTTCGTCTCTGATATAGAAGTCTATAAGCTTTTCTTTCTAGAGTCTTTAATACAAAAGAGGTGAGACTTATCGGCCGGAAGTATTTGGCTACGTAGTGCGAGGGCCTTCCAGGTTTTGATATAAAGATCACATTGACTTTTTCTCATGCCTTTGGGATGTAGCCCAGGGCTAGCGAGCTCCTTAGGATCTTGCATAGCGGTTCCAATAAGATCTCACCACTCTCCTTCAGCATAGACGGAAAAATTCAATCTTTTCCTACTGACTTAAACGGTTTGAAACTGCTGATTGCCCACCTTAACCTGTCCATAGTAACTATGTGGCTAGCCAGAGCCCAATCCTCCTTCAAAGGAGGGGAAGGGTTGGGTGCTCTGTCCTCGCTCTTTGAGTCGCTACATCCAGGAAAGTGGGCCTCTAGCAGGTGAGCAGCAGTGTCCTCTTCGCTGTTTGTGAAACTGCTGTCCGGCCTTATCAGGGAGCCTGGCAGCAGCCTCGCGTCCTTCGCTAGGATCTTGTTGATCCTAGCGTAGTCTGGCAAGTGTTCGATTTCAGCGCAAAATCTCCTCTACATCGTTTTAGCCTTCCATCGAACAGCTTTCCTAAAAATGCCCTGAGATACCTTGTAGGAGTCCCAATCTTCTTGCTGAGAGGTCCTCTTGGCCTTGTTACAGGCCTTTCGAGCATTCCTCTTCAGCCTTTCCAATTCGTGACTCCACAGTTTGCCGTCCTTTCGCTTGACACACTTGATCGCTGGGCATGAGAACTCATAGGCTTCCGTCAGCAAGGAGGTTATTGTGTCCACGGCTTTTTCCAGCTCTTCTTTCGAGTTGGGGATTGCTGTGAACAGCTCTCCTTTAATATGCTGTCTCAAGAAGCCTCTGTATTGTTCCCAGTTGGTTCTCCTGGGGTTACTATACCTAATCACTTTCGGTGTATAATTTCCCAGACTGAACAGGCGTTTTCTCACTGCTCAGACATCGACCGCTCGTACTCATTTGGCTTTAGGCTTAAGCCTCAAGCCTTACCGGCACTGTAGAATATGTGCAGATTAGGAACTGAACTACTAAAAAATTTGATTTTCCAATTCAATTTTTTATTTTTTTTCAGTCTACCTTGTCATATCAATCCTATTCATATATCTATCTCTTTTACTATTCGACGAACATCCCTAAAAGTCAAAATATTCCAAAATTGGAAGGAAATGAATTTGAGTGCACGATGCAAAAAGCTCCTCATTAGAAAAAACAACAATCAATTTCGTTGACGGTGTCATTGGAAAGAAAAAAAAAACACTTTAAAAACAGCAATAAATTATACATTTCGTTTTCCGCAAATTGCTTTTTTTGCAAATCTCATAAATTACCAGGCGAACAAAAACTACAAACAAAATCAATTCTTCCACTCGACTCTACAATTTATGGTTTTTCGTTGAGTCACTTTTCCATATAAATAATCAATTTAAAATGAACCAACCCCCCTACAAATAACAATGTCACAGTGTCACACTATGATTGCGAGGAGAGTTTGTTGTTTCAGATATCATCGTCACTAAAAACCAAAGTATCAAGTCTATACACCGCTATCGTTATGCTACAATAGGAATCTAATGCATCAAAATCAAACTACAAACGATGTTGTAGAAAATGAACCATAAAAACAGTTAAATTGTGAAATTTTCTTACGCCACTCCCTACGCATTACGATAATTGTGAAAATTAATTAAAACGGAACTGTTGTTAAATAAGAGGGGTTTCAATTCAGTACGAATTGTCTTGTGATTGTCAGTCCTTTATTGCGTACATGGCAATGTTCCAACTATCTAATTGTCGAGCAAATTCTGTTAAAAATATTATTTTCCTTGTTTTTACGCTTCGTGGCTTACAATTTGTTATTTTAACTTAAAATGTTTCTAGTATCTCTAGAATTGATGTAGTACTGTGAGTGTTTTGCATTTGTGTGACGATGGCTTGGTAGCAGCATAAGAGTCTGAAGATGGTTTTAGTTTACCCCATTGTTAAATACTGCTTCTTTCGTCAATACCATGGGCGTTCGTCACATATCTTTGGCTGAAAATGCACGAAAATGTTGGAGTGGGCGAGGGGCAGAAAATCGTGTATTTTGAGTGTAAAAGGAATTTCTTAAAGAAAATCCTGAAAGGATTTTTTTCGATTTCCAATTATTTTCTATCGTTTTCTATGATTTTCAAAAATTTTCTTTGTCAATTTCTGAGGGTTTCCAAGCATTTTTACACTTTTTTAGTGATTTTCAAGAATTTTCTTGCAATTCAAATTATTTTTTTAAGATTTTCAATGAATTCGATAATTTTCTTTGGCGTGCAGAAGAATTTTCTACGTTTATCTGCTCATATGGATTCTTCTTAGAGATCTTTTCGTTACCGAAGTTTTTACTGTGGCAGTAGTAAATTGCCCGCAAACCTAGTGCCATCTACGATGAACAAGGTGCGGTAACTAGTAGGGCTTAGAATGTCGGTTCGCCCCACCAATGTGTTTTTACCGGCAGGCATTTTGGACCACATGCTTAACATGAATTCCGAACCACTCCCTACGGTAGCTAGCATTTTACCATTAGGATTTCGTCTGGTGCTAACCATTAGCACGCGGTAGCACTGCGCCCGTGACGCAAATCCACATACGTACAAAAAAAAAGGAAATTTTTTTTTCGTAGACGGCGGAACCATAATATACAGCTAGTTTTGACTTCTTTCCCTTGTGTCGTACCCCCTGAAACTTAGGTTTTCATATTCTACGTAAAATTTTGAATGAAATCGATGTTTTACACATTAAAATCGGTCCAGTGGATCCGAAGATATGACCTTTAGAAAATCGTCATTTTCCATACAAAATGTGCTATTTCGTAGAAGCCAAAGCTAATGGAAACATCCTACGTTAGTTAGTGGGTGGGTTAGATATTGTTAGTTAGTTGCAGAACCATTTGTTTGAAAACCGACTTTTTTGGATCGTGCTCGAAAACGGCTCCATAACTTTTCTTAGAATTTTGCAGGGACCTTCGGGTGGGCATTCCACGCCATATGAGATTTTCAAAAAGTGGGGGTGCCGGCCTCGTTTGCGCCAGGGCTCTTAGAGTGCTCTTAAAGCCCATGTAAAAGAATGTTTTGTATGTGTGTGTGAGTGTGTGAGTGTATTCAAAGTGTGGGTCAAATATTAGCAATGTAGATCGATGTTTGGTGTCAAAGGAAAAGTTGTTGGGTTGGGTGTGTAGTGTGTAGGGGTGACCAACAAAATGGGACGAACTTAGGGGAAAAATCAAATTTATTTATTTATTTCTAAAATGTTTTTTGTTGGAGATAGATGTTTCGTGTCAAAGGAAATTTTTTTGCCCCTTTTTTTCGCCGAAAATTTTTTTCGC